>CAWUFW010010295.1:0-709655 GCA_963921515.1 Calotriton arnoldi
TTACCCTCGCTGGGTGAGTCCCCCAGACCTTGCTGGTCTGCATCAACGTCCTTTCTTTGTTTCTACGAGACTTGCCGTTGCCAAGGCTTGTTGGGTCCAATCCGGTCGCCGACACCCCTGCAATCGACAGACATCGTGGGACAGCTCGAATCCAGCTCCTGGTCATCGTCGACGCCTCCTGGACCTCGTGGCTGAAGAGTCAAGACGACCGTCAACCTACCTGAAGCACCTGACATCGGTGGGCATCTGCTCATCGCCTTCCTGGTCACTGGCTAGTGACCCAGACTCTGTCCCCTCTGCTTTCAGGTTCTTCAGATCTTCGATCCACCCTTGGATCCACCCGAACACTTTCGACTTGGTCGCCAGCAGCACTTTGCAGCAGATCGCCATTGAAAACGACGACGAAACCCGACCCCGAAAGACACCTATGCACCCGGCTTCCCTGGGTGAGGTAACTCGAGTACTCTGGTGCTCCCGTGGGTATAGACTCTAGAACAACCTAGTTCTAAAGGGGTTTGCTCCAAGTCCTCCTCTAAGTGTCCTTTTTCTTTAAAACTCCAACTGCGACATTCCCCATAGAAGTCAACGGCGGCTCGCGGCTGTGTTCTCACACTGCACGCATCCCCGTGGGTCCCCTGTGTCACTACCTTGGGTGGTTCCTTGAGGGCCAAGCACTTCTACAGGCTCTAGGCCTTGTGTCTAGCTCAGTCGTGGTTCTTATACCACTTTATTGGTATATGGTTTGAGTACGCCCCTAGGGCTCAAACGTGTATTTGTGCTATTTCTGTTGATAACTGACTTGTAACTTATGTACTTGAACTCTAGCCTCATAAAGAGACTAGAGGGGTGTGTTTAAGACTAAATACATATATTTTATATATATACCTGGTGTGGTCCTCTTTCATTTGGTCACTCAAGAGATTATAGACTGGTAAAACAAGCTGCTTTACATTCCTTCAAGACTTAGCCTGAAGGCTGCTCTCCATAGCTACCACTAGGATAGCTTTCAATAAGGTTGTCTTTAACCTATCTCCAATAAGGGGTTGTTTGGACTGGTGCAAGGTGCCCACTATAATTAGTGGACAGCATATACCAGGCCAACTTCTCACACTTATAAGTAATTTGAATATGGCAATTGTGGATAAGCCAATGTTACCATGTTTAGGGACAGACCACCTGCACTTTAGCACTGGTAAAGTGCCCTAAAGTCAGCAAAACAGGAGGTCAGAAAGCAAAAAAGGCAGAAAGACACCACACCAAGGATGTCAGGTCTAACATATAGAATGGGAGGAAAGGCCAAAGTTCTGGGCGGTACCAACTTTGCCACACAACCCCTCCAGAAATGGAAGACACAGCATTGGCAGAGAGAGTTAACAACACTGACTCAGAAGAAAATAGCCATCAGTTTAGCCCATAAACAGCAGATATGTATTAAATGGTGTTATATGTATGGATATGTATTAGCAGGAATTAGCTCTGGCAGTGGGCAAGTACTGTTTACAGAACACAGGGCAGCTTTAGCACTACCTCTTTGGACTTGGAGAGACCAGGGTTTCTCCTATTCATTCCTAGGGAACTCCTCTCCTGGACAGCCAGGCTCTTACCACAGTAAGAGAGTGAACCAGCATGGGCCCTCTCATGTGGGAGAGAGGTTAGTCTAAATAGGAGTGTACTTATGGAGCTGAAGACAGGCCTACCTGGTGGCTGATGGGTTCTGCCATAATGGAACAAGGGATGCTTGGTAATTTGACATATATGCAAAGGGGAAGTGCTGTAAAAGGAGGTGGGGGTGTGAGAAAATGGTTAGGATTGGGCAGCAGAATTTCTCCAACCACTGGCTAGTGATTAGAATCCTGGTGCACCAAGGGACTGGACCTGCTCTCCAATGGTCGAGCGGGTAGCCTCCTGTTAACTTGCCTTAGGGATATAAAATTCAGAAGGACTCCTGTTTCTAAGAAGGCAAAGCTGCAGGAGTTGTGGCTGACAAGAGTACTAGTGCCTAGAAGCATGCCCGGAGGAGCTAGAGACTGCTGGCAGAACCACAAGAAACTTTCTGAAGGTTTTAGAAAGGTGGGACTTAATCATTTGCAAACACAAGGAGATGATGGACGGAGCGCTGAAACTTTTCAGACACTCACCCCCAGTCACAGATCTGGGTTGAATCCATCATCATTCTTTAGCTTACTTCGCCACCTCAGTTCAGACACAGCTATATGCAAATCAGTCTTGACCCTGTGCCTCATGGGAACAGTCCAGCCCGAACTGCCAAGCCAGGTCTTCCCTGAACCGGAAACAAGCATCCTGGGACTGGTTTCTGTGTAACACCCTTCATCAGCCAGGCTAGCTTGAATCCAGTGGCAAAGTGAGCAAGGGACCCACGTCTGGGCATACCCTGCCAACTAAGGGCAAACAAAGCAAACACAAGGAGATGATGGACGGAGTGCTGAAACTTTTCAGACACTCACCCCCAGTCACAGATCTAGGTTGAATCCATCATCATTCTTTAGCTCACTTCGCCACCTCAGTTCAGACCCAGCTATATGCAAATCAGTCTTGACCCTGTTCCTCATGGAAACAGTCCAGCCCGAACTGCCAAGCCAGGTCTTCCCTGAATAGGAAACAAGCATCCTGGGACCGGTTTCTGGGTAACACCCTTCATCAGCCAGGCTAGCTTGAATCCAGTGGCAAAGTGAGCAAGGGACCCACGTCTGGGCATACCCTGTCAACTTAGGGCAAACAAAGCAAACACAAAGAGATGATGGACGGAGCGCTGAAACTTTTCAGACACTCACCCCCAGTCACAGATCTGGGTTGAATCCATCATCATTCTTTAGCTCTCTTCGCCACCTCAGTTCAGACCCAGCTATATGCAAATCAATCTTGACCATGTGCCTCATGGGAACAGTCCAGCCTGAACTGCCAAGCCAGGTCTTCCCTGAACCGGAAACAAGCATCCTGGGACCGGTTTCTTGGTAACACCCTTCATCAGCCAGGCTACCTTGAATCCAGTGGCAAAGTGAGCAAGGGACCCACGTCTGAGCATACCCTGCCAACTTAGGGCAAACAAAGCAAACACAAGGAGATGATGGACGGAGCGCTGAAACTTTTCAGACACTCACCCCCAGTCACAGATCTGGGTTGAATCCATCATCATTCTTTAGCTCACTTCGCCACCTCAGTTCAGACCCAGCTATATGCAAATCAGTCTTGACCCTGTGTTTACTTAATCATTTGCTCCAACTCTGGGTGACTAAGACAGGAAAATCACACTGTAGGCAGGCAAGCAAACCAGGTCTGCCCCACTCTGAGCTTTTTGTTTGCTAAAAGCAGGTTCAACAGGAACTTGTGGTAAAGCTATGCCACCTTGTGGAGCCCTTCTCAGCTACAGATTCCAGCCTTACCGCATTTGATGATTTTGAAATCCTACAAAGTGACTAAGTCAAAGGATAAAAGCTCGGACAGGGGCAAGGAAGCAAATCTATCCAATCCACACAGAAACCTTACTGACTAGCCAATCCAGGTTTGCACCACTCACAGCTTTTGGTGACAAAACCAATGACTTCAGTAGAATCTAAATGATGACATATTTGACTTTGAGGGGCCGCAGCCTGCAAGCTTGCCCTGCTGGAAGATTTTGACATATTTCAGAGTCTAAGTTATAAGGGAAAAACATGGAACTGGACAACCTACTTCATGTATCTGCTCTCAGCTCTATCTTGGTCAACCTAAAATCACTCCTAAGTCCTAATCAGTAATGAATAGTGACTTGCAATTAACACTTTATATTTTCTTTTGCTTTCTGCTTTAAAACTTTACAAATTCATATTTCCAGTTCCATTTAACCTACTTCAATGATCTTGGTGTCTTTTTTTGACATTACATTTTCTATTTTTTTTTTTATAAATTGGAAATTTTAAAGTGTTGCGTTCTTTTCTTTAAAATTGTTGGTACTGCTTGAAATTACCGTGCACCTCTCTGGGAATTGACTGATACTTGTACCCTACCTAGCTACTAGCTTTAGTGATTGGGCTGCTCTCCCAGAGCTTGTTTTGACTTAATCATAGTGGATTATTGTGTTGGTAGGCTATAACCTTCCCAGAATTATTAACCCAGTGCCTTACACACGGCAAGAGTGTTGTGCAGGAAGCTGTTGGATTCTGGAGTCAAACAAGAGGAATATCTACTGGCACAACTGAACTGGTTACTCTTTGCAAACCATTTGCACACACACTGGACCATCAGACTTTATAACCGGCCCACAGGCCCATCACAGACTTGGCCATCACCACAGAATGATGCCAGCTATCCTATCTGTGAAAATGGGAGACTAAGGTACTACTGGGTATAGTGTTCCAACACTACCGGAGTGTTGGACCTGGCCATCTATCTAGGGTCACCCCCAAACATTTTGCTTTTTTTTCTCCACTTTTTGCTCAGTTTGTTTTTGTTGGTCTTAGGACTCTGTGCACTTTTCCACTGCTAACCAGTGCAAAAGTGTTTGTGTTCTCTCCGTTAAACATGGAAGAATTGGTTTACACCTGTTTGGCATATTTAATTTACTTATAAGCTCCTTCTGGAGTGGTATACCAAGTACTCAGGGCCTGCAGATTAAATTCTACCAGCAGTATTGCCCCTCCAGTCCTGGACCCTTGGAAGTGGTGCTAAGGTGCCTAGATAGCCAAAATCCAAAAGTGGGGTCTTAAAACATTTTTGGCTAAAAACTGCTCTGTTAAACAGGAGGAGACCAGGACCAACCTGCATGCCTATCTGCCTGAGATGCATCGCCTGTCAGATTGACTCAGTGGCTTTTCCCACAACCTTCTGCTCCGCAGCAGCAAAGCCATTTCAGCGGTTCTTCACCAAAGGGCTGTCTGGCCTCATGAAACTGCCAAGATGGAGTTGGATATTGACAACATTGAGAGCTACAGCATGACTAAGCTGAGGAATTTGTGTAGGGAGAGGGGAATGAAAGTCCCTAAAGTATGAGTACTAGATAGCCCTTAGAGCCTGGGAGGAGGACCGCAGAATGCAAGCTGCAGCACAGGAGGATAGTGATGAGGAGGATGCACTGGATATGGAGGAGGAGTAAATAGAGACTGAGAAGGAATGCTTTGCAACAGCTCTAGGGCTGGAGTGAGAGGAGCTCCTTTTTCCCTTGGCCCCAGAACCAGAAGAGAATGAGCGACCCACAGGAGTGAGCTTCCCTACTGGGCCCAGCCCATTAAGCAGTTGATTTTCCCCAGCCTGACCCAAGTTTAGTTTTAGTTTCAAGTTTAATTTATTTGATTTAGTTCTCTACTGAGAACAACAAATTTCATATAAAACATTTGTTATAACCTGACCCTCTAAGGACCTAGGGGACAGGAGAACTGAAGGGGAGTGCTAGCTGCAACTGGCCCAAATGGAATTTGTTGCATAAGCAGCGAGGGCAGAAACGGAGCGAGCCTTAGCCCTGCAGGACAAACAACTTGCTCTGGAAGAAAGGAAACTGTTGTCGGCTCATGAACTGAGTCTGAGTGCTGGACCTAAAGCTGAAACAAGCCTCAGAATCCAGTAGAGATGTTGGCAGGGTTACCCCAGTGTCCCTCCAGTGTGAGGGTCCACATACCACCAGACCTGGTGCCCAATTACATGGTGGGAGATGACATAACTAGGTGGCTTTCTGCATATGAGGTAGCCCTGAAGATACACAAGGTCCCAGAGGAATACTGGGGGGAAGGTTGGCTTATGGAAACACATGCCTGCAGTGGGGACGGACATATTTCTCACAGTGGAGGTGGGTGTCCAGACAACGCATGCCCCCCTGAAAGCCATATGTGTGGCCAACTTTGGGCTTACCACAGTGAGATACCATCAGAGGTTCAGGGACAGCCCCAGACTCACAAGCCAGTCCTGATTGGATTTCATGTACTACTTTTCCATGTTACTGGATGGCTGGGTGAAGGGTAGTAAACACATTTGAAGGGCTTCTCAATTTAGTTGCAAGAAAGCACATGTTCAGTCATTGTTTTCCAGGGCTTTACACTTGTTGACTGCAAGCTTACTGACCCCAGGGGGCTTGTAAAGGAGGCAGTCCTCTGGGTGAGTACCAGAGTGTCTGACAAGGTACCTGGGAGTGACCCTAAGGAGGACGATTCAGGTTCTCCCCAACAGAGTTGGGGGGTACACAGTGACCCAGAAAGGTCTCAGCCTAGTTTGGGGGGGTTCCCATGTCCCTCTTAAGAATGGGGGGGAGGTTCTGGTGGGCCGAGACCCAGGGCGCCCCACTCCCAACCCCGGTGCTTTGATTGCCCAAGTTCGGGCACAAGCAAGGGGACCTGGTCTGCAGCAAGAACCCATCCACAGGTGAGAGCTTTACAGGGGAGGCCCACTTGGCCTTCTGGGGAGTTAGTCCCAAGGGGCAGATAATAGAACATGCCCTAGTATCCCTCAATAGGGAGATAGACTCAGATAGACTGGTGATCCCTGAGGGTGGGGTCCTCATCTCTCATCTCCATCAGGTCAAGTTGAATGGGGTCCCAGTCTCTGCTCTGCGGGGCACCCACCAGTGGGATAATGGCGGTGGAAAGGCTGTTTTTTCCAGAGCACTACACCTGTCGGATGTGCAGGATAACCCAGGAGCAGGTCCTTCTCCTCCCCATGGCACTGGTATCCCTGGAGTGGGGTGGAGAGGTGCCAAGAGGAGGGTCATAGTTAGTCCACGGATGCCCATAGACTGCCTTCTGGGGAATGAGTTGCTACTGGTGTCAGGGGAGCTGATAGGGGCAGCTGCACAAGGTGCCCTGAAAGCTCAGGCATCTGGGCATACCACTACCAAATGGAGGGTACAGAAATCCAAATAGAGGGACATGGTAGGAAGGACTCAACTCTGTCCCCTGTTCAGTATCAGGGTACAGATCCTGTACTATATTGACCAGTCTCAGGAAATCACCCCTGGACTGGTAGGGGGAAGAGAGTAGAAGAAAGGTGCATAATACCTCGGGGAGTTGCCGGCCAGATGTCAGAGATCCCAGGGAGGACTGGAACCTGGCTCTTGACACCAACAGCTGTCAGTGGTCATGATTGCTGTCTTTATGGGCAGAAGTATGATCCAAGGGGTGGAGTGGGTTGCATCACTTTGTTGGCCATGGTGGTACTGTCTGCCTACTGGTATGCATCTGTGAGCAAGTTAAGGTTAGGTGCTGCACACATGGGTTCCACAGGTGAAGAGAAGGATTCCTCATGGGTCAGTCCAGTGGCTTAGGGGAGTGTAGACAGAGAAATCTAACTGAATTCAGAAGGGCGTAGAACTGACAAATGCCTTTGCAGTAGAGAGCCATTGTACATGTTCTATCACCAAGGTAAGGAAGTCCATCAAGGTATTGATTTGTCTCCCTGGCTTTATGCCGGAGGAGGGGGGATCATGTTGGACCTGGCTCTCTCTGCAGGGTCACCCTCCTCAAATGTTTTGCCTGTTTCCCTCCACATTTTGCGGAATTCATTTTTATTGCCCTTAAGACTGTGCACTCTACCATAGCTAACCAGTGCTAAAGTGCTTGTGCTCTCGCTTTTAAACATGGTAGAATTGGTTTCCACCTGTTTGCCATATTTTATTTACTTATAAGTTCCTTGTAGAGTGGTAAATCATATACCCAGGGCCTGCAAATTAAATGCTACCATTGGGCCTGCAACACTTATTGCACCACCCACTTAAGAATCACCATAAAACATGTCCCAGGCCTGCCACAGCAGCCTGAATGCAGTTTTAAACTGCCACATTGACTTGGCATTAAAACCCTCTTGTCAAGCCTTAAACTACCTTTTTATTATATTTATATATGTCATCCCTAAGGTAGGCCTGAGATAGCCCATAGGGCAGGGTGTTTTGTAATTAAAAGGTGAGACATGTACTTTTCCATTTTACATATCCTGGTAGTGCAAAACTCCTACATTCATTTTTCACTGTGAGGCATGCCCTTCCCATGGAATAATACTGGGGATTCCTTATTACATTTAATAAGTTGTAATTTCCAATTGGTAGCAGGTCGCTATGTCATGTTTGGTGTCTTTGTAATTGTAGTAAAGAGCCCTATTTAATGGCAAAGTCGGGTTTTTTTATCACAATTTAAAAAAATGCCACTTTTAGGAAGATGCCATTTTTCTGCCTTAGCCCTTTTGTTCCCGTAGCCTGGCCTGAGTGACATCACTGGGTGTTACTTTGCAAATTCCTCCCATACAGTCACACAATAGAGGGATTAGGTGTGACTGAATGGGCCATCTACTGGCAGAATTGGGGGCGGAGCTGAGCAATGCTGCACTTGCAACTGAATAGCTGCGCTCTGTCTTCACACAAAGGGCCTAACAACCTCACATAGTCACTGCAGCCAGTTCAGAGCCAGGGCAGGAGAGTCAGGAAATTCCATGTACTTCAATGTCACTGTCTAGAAGCTTCTCCCACCTTCCAGAAGGTGGGCACAGGGTATAAAAATGGGACCTCAGACACCAACTCTTGAGTACACTTCTGGACTTGTGGATACTCTTCCTGGAAGAAGAACTGCTGTGCTGCAGGAAAGACTGCCACTCTGCTGGATTGCTGATCTGAAGGACTGCTGCCCTGCTGGATTGCTGTGCTGTTTATCCTGCTGCTCTGCTACCTTCTACCTGGGGACAAGGACTGGATCTTCAACTGTCCCAGGACCACCAGAGTGACTCAAAAAGGGATAGTCTGCTGGCCTCCTGTTCAGAGACACAAGGACACAAAAAGCTTCCTCATCTTGAACCCACATCTGGAGTGATTTGATCTTGGCAGTAACAGTCCCCCCCTGTCTCTTTTTCGATGGATTCCTCGTCCACTTATTAGGCGGTCCACCCGCTCTATGTAGATGCTGGCGGTTCGATGGACGATAGACCGTCAGAGTGCCGCCGACTCTGCCATGTGTGTTCACCTGTGTTGACGGCGCCATAGGCAAAAGCTGGTGGCAGAGGGAGGGCAGCCAGTTGTCTGCTGGGCCAATCACGAAGTGCCTTCCCGCCGACGTGACTGTGGCAGTAAAACCTCCACACCTGAGTTTGTGGTTTGGAAGGGATATAAGGAAGAAACACACTTTTTCTCACCTTCACACTTACTTTTAAACCATGGACCTGATCTTCCAAGACTTGCCTCTGCTGCTGCTGCTTGATGCAAACAAAATCAACACCATAGTGGCCGTAATTGACAGTAAGCTCAACTTTTACCTGTTTGCTTTTGATTTGTCTGTCAACATTTGCATTTGACTCATGCATTTTTAAATCTCTCTTACAAGCAATAGCATACCAATGTGCAATAAATAAAGATATCAATAAAAAAATCTAAATTCACCCTATAGGTGTGTTTAAATAAATTTAGAAAATTGTCAATTAAAAACATATGCATTACACATCATTGTGATTAGTGCAATGTAACATGATGTAGAAATTGCACTAGGCAAGGTGTAACCTTTACCTTATTAATTACTTGTAAAATCAATGTCAGTCCTAATGTGAATCATGAAACATATTCATCCATGTAGCATTTACTCTTGTCTAGTGCAAGTCCTGTATTGTATCCAAATTAAATAGTCACATTATTTATAAGGTGTAATGCATATGAGTTCATTCTTATCAGTAAATCAAGGTGAAATAAGCACACCTGTAGTAACTCTTCAAAAAATAATTTCAAACATCTTTTTGTTGTTGCAAGTGTCCACTATCATGATGAATACCCGCACCATCAAATGCTATTTTAACCAGTGTATGTACTTAACAAAGTAAACATCATAAAAATGTTGTTTTTCCTGCCATAATGGTAATTAAAAATATGTACTTCACTTTTCAGTCAGAAACATTGCTAGGATTCAAACAATTGCCAAGGAAAATTAATGTTAGGACAAACTTGGTGAAATCAAAATGCTGATTTATTACACCAAAGAAATACGTCTCTCAAATAAAAAACTTAAATAAATGGCAGTCAAATAGATGATATTGTCCAGTGCACTGTTGTGCTGTAGCACAAAGCTTGCCTCCTAAATAACTGCCAAGGGGAACCTCATCAGGAAGGGGCATCTACTGGGCACAGAGCAGGAACCTCAATGATCTTTCTTGGGAAAGGGGATTTGGGTTTGGGAGGGGTGTTCTTGGGTTTGAGAGGAGATGGTGTTTGGTTTGGGAGGGGTAATTTTGGCTTTGTAAGGGGTGGTTTTGGCTTTGTCAGGGGTGGCCGTGGATATGGGAGAGGTAGGTTGGGCTTTGGAAGGGGTGGCTTGGCGTTTGGGAGGGGTGGGTTGAGGTTTGAAAGGGGTCAAGGCAGGGGCAAATCAATAAACTTCACGGAGAAAATGAGTAATATGATTGAGAGTGGGTTGGGCTTGAGAGGGAGTGGCAGCGGGTGATGTGCAGGTGTCTATTGAGGTTGCAGTTGCATGTGTGTCTGGTACATGTTGTGTACGTTTGGGTCTGTGCTGTTCGGGTGAGTGTGGGTGTTTGTGTTTTGTGGGTGTTGTTTGTAATGTATGTGTGTCTGTGGATGAGTGTGCTGTTGGGGTGCTGGGTGTGATTTTTGTGGGTGTGCTGGTGGTGGTGGTGCATGTGGGTGTGGATTTGGTGGTGGGTGTAATGGCTGTCTGTGTGCTGGTGGTGTTGCATGTGGGTGTGGTGTCTGTGGGTGTGATGGTGGGGGTGATTGGGGTGTTGTCTGGGGGTGTGCTGATGGTGGTGGTTGTGGGTATGGTGGTGGGGTGGTGTCTGTGGGTGTGTTGGTGGTAGTGGTGGTAGTTGTGGGTGTGGTGGTGGGGTGGTATCTTTAGGGGTGCTGGTGGTGGTGGTTGTGGGTGTGGTGGGTGTATGTTGCTTGGGTATATGCATGTGTTTTTTGGTGTGGTTGTGTTTATGTATGTTTGCGTTTATGTGTTGGAGTGGGTGCATGCAAAGAAGTGAGTAAGCTTGGGACAGGGAACTGAGAATTGGGATGGGGAATGGGCCTGAGTTGGGACACAAGAGTGGGCTAGTTAGGAGGCTGCGGTCAGTGAGGAGGCTAGGCCTGTAAATGCTCTCTGCAGGCCAGAAATAGCACAATGATGCCTTCCAGGTAAGCTACCATTTATTTCATGTGGCAACTAAGCCCCTGGATGGAAATCAGGAGTGCAGTCTTGCCTACAGAGATGTTGCATAGGAGGTCAATAGCCTCCTCACTCAGCGCAGCTGGGGAGACAGGGACAGGGGGTGAGGTGCCTCCAGTGAAGGAGACACCACCCTTTTCAGGGGGCAGGTTTGGCCAGGTGGGAGGGAAGCAAGACGGAGGGTGGTGATGGTTCTCTGGGTGGCGGACAAGAATGCAGTTGGCAGAGTTCCTGTAGGGTCCACCACCACTAGCGACGCCTCACTTGTGGAGGCCTGCGAAGATGATATTGTTAAGCTGGAGGCCTCGGTTGCAGTCCCCTCACCCTCCATGCCACTGGGTGCCTCTGTGATGGTGGTCTCAGCACCCAACTACAGTGGCCAGATGCTTCCCCACCTAAATGGCAATGTCTCCTCAGCCTGCTCCAGATAATGCTGAAATGGCATATACAATCGTTTGGTTGAATGTGTGTAAACAGAACTGATCATAAACTTTTATCACAAAACAGTTTCCAAGTTTTCATATTTCACCTGCTTCAAGGCTCGCAAACTTTGGTTCCACGTTAGCATAAGCTCATGAATGTAGGTAACATTTTCAGAAGCCATTTGGTCACAGTTTTGTAGTTCCCCATGATAGCGCCTATATCATGTATGATCTTGTCTCTGATCCATTATTATTTCTCTACAGGAACTGTTTAACACCTCTGAATGGTTGGGCTTTGTTGTTTAGAATAGTGAACTTATGTCACCAAAAAGGATATAAACTAAAAATACCTTTGTACAGTGTGTGTGTAAGGCCCAAAATAAACATTATTTTCATTCGCAAAAGTAAAATATGAATCAATGTGTTTCAACAAATACAGCAATGTTGCACAAATATTTGTATAAACTGAAAGGCAGTTTCCTTTGTTTGGGCTTTTCACAATGGTAGCACTTACTTCAAGTAACTAAAGTATATTCAAAATGTAAAAACTATTATATGGATTCTGTACTGAAGTAGCTTATCTATGTATCAAGCACTATGTTGATACCTATTTTTGGGCGGATTGACAAATGACTTCTACAGCATAAATAAATACATAGGCCTTGATACATTTCTAATCCATCCACTTCAGTACAGAGCAAAAACATTTTCACATTTGACTCATAAATATCTCTAGCTGTTTGAAGTTTTTTTTACCAGTGTGAAATTGTTTTACAAAATATGCTGGTTTTGACTTTAGGCAAAAATAGGTACAACATCACAGTTAATATTACATAGACTGATTCATGTATCATTTTTACTTCAAAGAATCAAATGTAAATCACATATTACACCTTGATGCATTTCTTCAGTTGCCTAATTAGTCATGAGTTGGGCCTGTTTTTGAGTTTTACAAATGGGATAATCCTACATATATGTGATGGAACATTCCATCTGCAAAAGCCCCTTAAGTATTCATTGATTTATTTTCTGGACATAACAAAGGATATTGAAAAATGTTTTTGGGTATGTGTTACTCTGTCACCAATTTGTACACATTCCTGTTGGAGTTGTTCCAAAATTGTATGCCTCCCACAAATATTTTCCAAAAAACAGACTGACTTACATTCACACTTATGAAGGAGTAAGACGTCATGCAAATCTGTCACTTTTAATATGAATGAAATAGTATCTTATAATCAAAACACATTTGAAATATGTTTTGAATCTACAATATAGCCATTTAATCTGATCTTACTAGATATTATGGCTCACTTGCTCACTCTTGTTTGTATATAAAAACCAACTTACCAATGTGACGTTTGGAACATCCACTGTATCATAAGTGCATTTTATGCTATGTCACCTGTAATAGGGCTAACCTTACATCATTCACAATAGTGAAGGAGCATCACACCTGACACAATAAAGGCTAGTGGCCTGCTTGGTACAACTGTCCCTTATAACATTAAACAAACTCATGTATGTTTGTAGTTTAAGCAGGCATGTGTCTGCTGAAACCAGGCCATTGGTAGTGAACAGAAATCAGGTGGTATCCTTTTACACAAATTCATATACAAAACACATCATCATACACCTCGTGCAAAACTTATACCTTCAAGAACTCTTCTTCTGCGTTGGACATGTGTCAATCTTAATGTTCAATGCAAAATTAGTTGCTGTAATAATTAGTTATTTAACATGTAGAACTCACACTTGAACCCCCTCGATGCTGCTGTTGGGCTCTCAACTGCCCATCAAGATCTGGATAGGCCACCACAAGTATGCAGGCCATTCCGGGGTTCAGGGTGCAGTGCAAGTGCTTCCCACATTGGGAGGACTTGCCAAGCTGGACTTTTGATGAGTTCTTGGTCCAGCATTGTAGGTCCTCCCATCTCCTGCAACAGTGAATGATGTGCCGCTTGTAGATCCCCAGGGTCCGCACCTTCTTTCCGATGGGCATTGACCTGATTTAAATACAAGAAATGAAAGAAAAAAGAATTGTTTTGTAAATTGTTGTTTGTCTGTATTGGTGTAACAAAATTTTACTACATCAATCACAAGCTACTTCTCATCAATATCATTTTGAAATATTGAAGGCTTAATAACTTGCACATTAGAACCAAACACCCCCACACCCAGCTACATTGACTTAAAGCCTAATGTCCATAGAGCCAGACACTATGGTTTTAACTAAACTAAGGGCACTATGAAAGGGCTGCCATGGGTGTCAGTTGGTAATGGTTAAAATTGGAAAATCATTGCAACAAAATCAATCATAGATTGACAGAAATGATGATCAATTAAAAGATGTATATAATATATATTAGGTCATACTCAATTTCAATGGTTGCTCAAATGAACGTGAAGTGAAACAAGTGCTAATGGAAGTGCTTGTGAAGGGATGGGAGTAGAGAGTATAAGTGCAAATCCAATATTTACAAGGAAATGTTGAAGGAACCTGCCTAACAATATATAATGTACTAACTAATATACTCCATAGTTGCAAGACGTCGTTCCTTGAGTACTTGTTGTTTCACTTCACCTGCATTTGAGCAACCATTGAAACTGTTGTATTAACAGAGTATGACCTAATATATATTATATTAATCTTGGAATTGATCATCATTTCTGGCAATCTATGTTTGATTTTGGGTGCAATGATTTTCCAATTTTAACCATTAGCGGTTGGACCAATTCTTTTGTGTACCATATCTGACCCAGGTCCAGCTGAGTGCTGGGTTTCCCCAATGTTGTGTAATGGGTGTCAGTTTGAGCATGCTATTTGGGGATGTATGAATGTGTGCGTATAAAGGGGATATATTTGTATGTTTGACTGACAGCCTGGTAAATGTAAACTGTGTAATTAATAACTCTCCATTTCACTTTTCTTCCATTTAAAAACTTTCACAGGCATCATTTAGTTCACAACTCCAATTTTGAGTTGAGAGGGAATTTTTTCCAATAGTCCAACACCTCAGTGCTTCAGTGTTATACTGCTGTGACTCAGCCCCAGCCTGGCCCTCAAATCTGACTTAGCACTTTTCATTGTCAGGCCCTGCTATCTGCCGCCTGATGATCATGATCTCATATGAACACAGCCTTCCCTTAACTTTGAGATGAAAATTTGACTTTGTGCTCATGTAAGTTACTCTGAAGGTGTCTGAGAGCTACTGGTGGCTCTCAAATGACTTATTGGAGACACCTGATCTAGGCTGAGTGATATGTGGGATAATTCACATACCAAACATCATTTTTATTTGGTATGTAAAAAATGGTATCTATGTACAGTAGTAATAAGATATTTACATGACCTTGGTCCTGTGTGCCAATCCCCTGGCCGCTGCATTAGTACTATGAAATTAGGTCATCTCTTCGGCCCCATCCCTCGAGGCCCCTCCGATGTTCAGTCTCGTCTGCCGCTGCCTGCTGCTGATCATCTGTGTCACTGGCTGTTGCCCTTGGTTTTGCATTTTTCTTTGTTGTAATTCTTCTGTGCCACTGCATTGTTGTTTAATTTACTGTTCTGTTGCCACAGTTGTTGTGTATTTTGTCTCTCATTTTGCTTGCTGCCGTTGTCTGTTTTTTGCTTTCCTGCTCGCGCAACCCTCTGGTTCCCGCCCTCCCGTCTCCCAGCCAGCTCCTCCCATCTCCCAGGACTACTTATGAAGGCCGCAACATAGTTGCGCCAGTGGGGCGCCAAAGGTATGCCTGTCTGAGCCCGCCTGTGCCTAGCCCATGCCCAGCTCCAGGAACCCTGGCCCTCCTGCCATCCACACTGAAAAAAATTACAAGGTTTCCTACCTATATATATTTTAGTAGGTGGAGAATCTCACCATCTTATATGCGCTCACTAAGAGTCCTAAAGGAGCCAAGGAACATGCACAACTATCTGCACAGCTAAGGCATATATGCATATATTAAACGAATAAGCATAGGTAGATAATAAGCATCTCTTTATGTTTTTTATTAATGATATTTATGTACAAAACATATTTATATAATTTTTTATCAAATCCAGCTGTTCTAATATGCAACAAAGTGAAAAGTACAAAAAATGAAAATCAGACACCAAAAGAACCTATATATATCGCCCTCTGATCATACAATCACATACTCTCATTCATACCTCATTCATACACCACTAAAAAAAGCACAAAATATAAGAAAAACCTGGAGAAACAAAACATATAAAGTATTCAAGAGAACCTGGAGTTATAATAAATTCTTTCGTTGAAACAATAGTGATGTAGTTCCTCTGAATATCGTAAGTTAACACTTTTCCCAATAAACCTATTAGTGCATTTCAAACAATGTCTATATACAGCGGTCCTCTCGTTTTGTCTCCAGAGTTTGCGCCGACGTGCGTTTCGGTAATGACCCTGGAATACTGGTTGCACCTTCCTCAGGGCCCTAAAACCATACTGCCCGCAGTAGATGTATGATCTCTAAAGTATTGAACTTGTAAGGTCAGAAGATGAACAATGCAACTAACAACATAGGAGGGGATAAAAATCCCAAAGATTAACATTTTCCTTAGTAGCACTGGGCAGGCCCCTATCAGGAAGTATCTCCGGTAGCGACAATGGACGTAACAGCCCTCCGAGTAGGCTGATAGCTGGAGTCTGTCTGTCTATATGTTAAAGTTACTCAAGTGCCTGAGTTCCACTTTACATCGTATAAAAAGAGTGCATCTGGAGTAACTAGAAGGGGATTTTTCTCTCTGCAGCCTCTGAATAATCAGTGTGCGACGGACATCACTCCTGCCATCCACCGCTACACCACATCCGAGCTCCTAGCTCTGGCCCCCAGAGGCCGCAACATCGAATGCATCACCTACTGAGATACACGGAAGGACCCTTTGCTTGCCACCACTGCCGATTCACCCTCAACACCGAATCCCTCACTGCAAACACACATCTGACCGCCAACCCTCTGGAACAGCTTCAGTGCATGCTAATCAATGCCCGATCCCTCTGCAAGCATGCCACCAAAATCTGGGGCACCATCACCACCTCTAGTCATGAAGAGATGTTCATTACCGACGTCTGGCTCACATGGTCCTCAACACCTGACATTGCAACTGCAACATCCTGGGCTACAAGATTTTACACCACAAGCACAGAGGAGGCACTGCCATCCTCCACAAGGAGACCCTCTACTGCACCACCATCGAGGACGACATCTCATCAATTATGGAACACCTCAATTTTCAAACGCGAATCAACGCCAATGCTACTGTCAGGGTCACCCTCACCTACAGGTCATCGGGCCACAGTCCTGGCTTCTGCAAGGCCATCTCTGAACTCATTGCCCCAGGGCAATAGACTACAAGCACTACCTCCTCCTCGGCGACCTCAACTTCCACCTTGATAATCCCGCTAACACCAATTCTGCCAACCTCCTGGAAAGCATGAGCAACATCAGACTCAAGCAACTGGTCCCCAGGCTACACACTGTGCAGGACATACCCTGGAATCTATTTTTACAGCCAGCGACATAATCAAATTCAGCTGCACCACCAAACTCACCAGGACAGACCACAGCATCGTCCACTTCTCCATCGCAGGCTCAGCACGACCCACCCCCATGCCGCCACCCTCACCCGCCGCAGATGGAACAAAATAACCGAGACCCAATGGACAACAGCCCTCAGCAACACCAGACCCCACACCACCAGCAATCTATAGCTAGCCAACCAAAACTTCTCCGACTGGATCTCCAACTGCATCGACACAATCACACCCATGGAAATGGCCAGAACCAGGAAACCCTGCAATCACACCAGCTGGTTCACCCCTCCTGAAGAAACCCTCCGCAGACCCCAGTGAGCTCAAGAATTGCCACCCGATCTCGCTCCTCACCTTCCAGGCCAATGTCCTGGAGAAAGCCATCAATCGCCAGGTCACAGACCACCTGGAAGGAAACAACCTAGTCATCGCTACCCAGTCCGGCCTCCTCTCCAATCACAGTAAGAGACAACCCTAATAGCCGCAACAAATGACAGCAGATCCATCCTCGACCACAGCAGCCCTGATCCTCCTCGACCTCTCAGCGGCCTTCGACACCGTATCAAACCACATCCTCATGACCAGGTTCCACCGCATCAGCATCAGAGGAAACGTCCTCAAATGAATCACGTCCTTCCTCACAGGACGCACACAGAAAATCCACCAACTGCCCTTCACATACATACCCAAGAGCATTGTCTGTGGAGTCCTGCAGAGCTTCTCCCTAAGCCCCACCCTCTTCAATGCCTTAATGACTCCACTGGCCGACATCGCCCGCATCCACGCACTCAACATCATCTCACATGCTGACAACACCCAACTCATCCTCTCTCTCATGGAAAATACCGCTACCACCAAACTCAACTTCCAGAATGCCATAACCAATCTTGCCAACTGGATGAGATCCAACAGTCTGAAGCTGAACGCTGACAAGACGGGAGTGCTCATCTTCGGAAGCACACCTCTCCATGGGATGACACATGGTGGCCCACCGCACTCTGACCCTCACCTATCCCCACCAACCACGTTCGCAACATCTGCATTATCCTGGAAAGCAATCTCTCCATGCAGCACCAAGTCAATGCAGTAGCCGCCTCCTGCTTCCACACCCTCCACATGCTTCGCAAGATTTTCAGGTAGATCTCCATCAACACCAGGAAAACAGTAACCCAAGTCCTCGTCACCAGCCGATTGAACTACGGAAACACTCTCTACACCGGAACACTCTCCCGTCTCCTCAAACAACTACAGATTATACTGAATGCCTCAGCCAGACTGATCCTGACCTCCACAAAAGGACCATCATCACCCCCCAACTCAGAAGCCTCCACTGGCTCCCAGTCCAGAAGAGAGGCCAGTTCAAGCTGCTGTCCCACACCTGCAACAACGCCAGACCCTCCTACATCAACCACCACCTGATCTTTCAACAGCTATCCAGACAACTCTGATCTGCCTCCTTCACCCTCACATATGCCCCCCGCATCCAGCAAAGCTGCAGCAGAGGTCGTTCTTTCTCCTACCTCGCTGCCAAGTCCTGGAATGACCTCCCACTCCACCTCCATACCTCCCAATAATAAGTCGACTTCAGGACGGGATTCAAGACCTGGCTCTTCGACTAAGGCACTCAACTCCTCAGAGCCTGGAAACCCCCCGGGGTGATAAGCGACACTTTATAAATACTGATTGAATGTGTTTTCTTTTTTTACATGATGTGAAATTTCTACATTTCACATGAAAATCATACATATACATAGATATATCTCAAATTGCACACCAAATATAATTTAGGGCTACAAAAACACAACACATACTAATGTTGCAATTTTCTCTAATCATAATGTGCTTAAAAATTCACACCATCATTGTTGTATGTAATGTAAAAAATAAATGACACTTCACTTCAATCACTACACTTCACTCAGGAACTCAAAGGGACATTCTAGCCTGTGTATTTAAAAAAAACTGTTATACAGATTTGAAAATACGTTTTAGACATGTACCTGTTCCTCTGGTGAGCAATAGAGCTGGCTGTACATTCACAGAACCTAAGTTGCCTGCAACGTCAGCTCCTCTGGCGAGAAGACTGGGCCTTGTCACCTGCTCTTCATGGCATCATGGCTCCCAGAGGTAAGCAAAAGCAGAAAAAGTTGAGGAGGTCTTGCTGGCTGCAGTGTCAGGAGGCATGTGAGCTTTTTTAAAATGCGCATACACGTATACGAAATATGCGATCGTCAATGGCGACGGACACATCCATTGGCTGTCCTACATTGCTTTCACACAGGTTAGCTTATGGCTGGGTCCGTCATGTCCTGCCATCATCTAAAATTAACAGTTTTGAAATAAATTATGTAACCCACAAGAAAATAAATGACAGAAGGAAAAAGGGAGAATAAACAGAGAGAAAAAACAAGACCCCTGGCTTAACTGACAAAAGTTCTGCTTCTAACTGTTGTGGTGCAGTGGAGTGGCAAAGGATCATGGTCTGAAATGGAGTGTGTTTTATAGTGTGGTATGCAGGTGGAAACAATTAGTCAAATAACATCAGGTGTGTGATTCTAGCATCCATCCTACAGCCTCAGGAATAGTTCAATGTTGACTGTGTCCCGCGACAGATTCACTCTTTCGGCAAACCGCTGCTTGAACACCACCAGCACAACTGAGAAATGTAAATTGGATTGGCGCAACCCCGCCGCTCTGACGGCGACTGAGTGCTATTTGCCAGCAGGGGAGTCTGCCGCCTCTGTAGTGTTGAGCCGTGTACACAATGGTAAGCACTCTGTCAATGTGGACGGTGATTCATCCTGCATATATCTAAATAGGGCGGGCAGAATTCCGTCAGTTTGACGGAGCACTTGGATACTCCGCCACAGAGTGACAACGGTAGTCCCGCCAAGATCTAAATCTGGCCCTAAGTCTGAACGTACAAATCTTCACTACAAGTTCGATCCAAGGCTAGCCAATCACGATGCTCCCTTCTCAAGCACCCCCTGCAGCCTTGCCCTGCTGAACTTTACCTTCTCAGAACATGTATCTCAAGGTACACGCTGACCGGGCTCAATCCACTTCTTGTATACAAACCACGCTCCATTGCAATCGGCCATATGTTTTCACTTTGACCCGATCTCGCACAACTAGTTGTCATTATTGGCGCTTTGATCTTTAAGGCTCTAGTTTTTACTAAAAAAAATTAAAAATCATAAATCCGGTTCTACTGATTGGATTTTCGTCCTTTTGGTGTCAACTAATTTATTAAAAATCACTCTATTGCTCTGAATTGGTTTAGGATTTTTCTTGTGCTATGTTTTCAATTTATGACTGTCTGTGCGCTGCATAAATTCTTTACACATTGCCTCTAGGATAAGCTTTACTGTTTTTGTGCCAAGCTAACCAGGATTAAGCACAGGTTAATTTTGTGACTTTGTGTGGTTCACCCTGAAAGGGATTCTGACTGTAGCTTGACCAGGGCTCACATCCAAATCAATCACCAACCCAATTTTTCACAAGGAGTATGTCTTATAAGGAATATAATGCCTTCAAGTGTAAGCAATGAGGATGTTGCAAGTCACCTGAGAGTTCATGGGTTCCAACATTTAATTCTGCTCTCCATGACTTTAATACAGTCAGGATTTTATTCTCAACAGTCTGTGACAATCCCACATTCATCTGTGAATATTTCTGATGTGAAGAATTTCATTCCCATGATTTCTTTTATTCTTTTAAAAAACAAAATGTGACCACAATAATGGACAGTGACAAGGGTCATATAATCATATCACAAGTAATAACAGAATCAGAAGTGGAAAATATTTATGTTTTAAGAACAAAAGAACATTCTACACAGTTTTCTTTATGTTTTATCAGTTAATAAATTGAGGAGACGAAGGAAAAACGATGTAAAGGCATGATAGTGGTAGAGAAACAGGAATGTTAATAATATGGTGGTAATGAAGAAGTACTGCAGTCTCAATGCTTTTTTATTACATTGCAACGTTTCATACATTATCAATGTACACTTTAAACATGTAATGTTCATTACATAAGTCAATGATGACAATCAGTTGGTCATCTCGTTTGGGCACGACACTGAGAATGTTAAACAGCGATTCATCTCCTGCATGAGAAAAATTGCTTTCTGGATGTCCCTCAATTGTCTCCAACTCAATGGAGGGAAAACAGAGATTCTGTTGTTTGGAAAAGCCCAGCTCGATCAGACGGAAAACTGATGGCCGGCGGAACTTTGTCCCGCCCCTTTGCCCAGTGGTACGGCCAGAAACCTGGGCATACTCTTAGATGATAAATTGTCTAAGAGAGACCATAATATCTTTGTCTGTTTTGCTTGCTTTGGCACTATGCAACTACTCAAAAAAATCTTTCGGTGGCTTCATTTGAGGTCCCGGAAGACAATTACCCAGACATTAATAATCAGTCATCTGGATTATGGCAATGCCCTAATCCTTGCTTCTAATGAATCCCTTCAATCAAAATTGCAGGTTGTCCAAATCACCACCGCCCATATGGTAAACAACCTGCCTCCAAGGACACCATCAGCCCCTACACTTAGAGCTCTACACTGGTGCTCTATTGGCAAGAGAGCATTATTTAAGCTGCTCTGCCTGACCTACAAAACTCTGGCAGGCTCCGGCCCAAGATACCTTCAGGGCAGACATACTCAGTTCCTTCCAAACAGCAACTTAAGATCTAGCAGTCAATTGCTTCTATGTCCTCAGCGTATCTGCATAGCCAAATATGGTGGCTGAGCCTTTTCTTACCTTGGACCGCATCATTCGAACAAGCTTCCCTTGTACATCCATGCATGCGTCAGCCTGTCTGGCTTCAAACAACACCTGAAAACCTGGTTGTTTTAATGCTGCCTTTAATCACCTACATGCAGTTCACAGCGCCGAGATATCCCTATGGGCTCTGCTGTTCTGCCCCAGCATACGTAGACTCTCTTTTGTGACATCACATGCACCTTTATTCCAGAAAAAGTATGGTACAGAGTATGGATGGCCCTCCCCTTTAAAAAAACAAAACGTTTAGTCGTGGACAATAAAAATATCGACTATGAAGACATACAGATAAGGAAAGGCTTTTTAGAGGAAGAGCAGAGAGAAGGAAGGAGTCAGGATAGTGGGGATGAGTCGAAACAGGGTGCAGGCAAGGGTATGGGTAGAGGTAAAGGAGTAGCATCATACGTAACCTGTACCTGCAGTCTGAGCTACTGTCTCTAAGTGCAGTTGAAGTTTAATTTCTCACTTCATCAATTCTACATTTCCACCACAATGTGCAACTCTCCTTCCATTACAAGATACCTATTGCTATTGGTATTAATGGTATTAATGGTACCAATACATCACTGTTGCAATGCATGGATGCTTCACTCTCCATGCATTGTGATGTAAACACGTGTGTTTCTATTTTCATTTTTTAAACAACAGATATTAGTGTGTGCCTCTGGAAACACAATACACCAAGGGGCATATTCTCAAGGAGCTATCGCTGAGTTAACGGCACTTTATCGCAGCCAAATCCACGATAAATTTATCTCCCCATTCCCAAGCTGGTGCTAACAGCCCATAACACCAGTTTACCTGCGATAGCATTTGCAAAAAACATCGCCACAGAGGAGCCCGGCAACTAACGCTAATGATACGCAGAGTAGGCGTTCCTGTGCCAAAAGCCGCGACAACACCACTCCAAAACATTCTCAACGACCAGCCAGATCGGCGATAAGATCCCAAAACATGCGCTAAGCCGCGTTACCAGCAGGAAACTAACACCTGCTCCTACCTGGTGTAAAGTCGGACGACAACAGGCACCAGACAAGGGAGCACAGCCCAAAGCCACACATGAAGAACAACAGATGCCCTGGAGCAACCCCTCATGCAGGCCTGAGCCCCAATAGGACAACTACACCCACCGCCACCACCCCCAGGACCCCACCCCCCCGGGGACCTACCCCGGGCACCCCCTCCCCCCCCATGGACAAAGATATTGCACATCAACCCCACAAAATCATGAACCAAACAAATCGCCTGAAGTCGCACAATCACAACACCCAACATACATGTGTGGCCAGAAAAAGGGAAACATACACCCTTATCAAAATATCCAAACAATACGTTTATTACAGAACAAAGCAAAAAAAAAAGAATCTGAAGAGGCATGGCGGGTCGTCTCAGGACATCCTGAAAGTCACAGCCTGCAAAACAGAAATCTGGATCAGAAGGTGTGCCATGCGCCCATCAAAGTACAGAGAGAGAGAGAGAGAGCGAAAGAGAGGAAGAGAGAGGGAGAGAGAAAGAGAGGGAGAGAGAGGGAGAGAGGGAGAGAGAAAGAGAGGGAGAGAGAGGGAGAGAGAAAGAGAGGGAGAGAGAGAGAAAGAGAGGAGGAGAGAGAAAGAGAGAGGGAGAGAGGGAGAGAGAAAGAGAGGGAGAGAGAAAGAGAGAGAGGGAGAGGGAGAGAGGGAGAGAGTGCCGACACTGCAGACCTAGGCCTCACTGCTCACCTGCTGCCACCGGTGTGTCTCCAACCACATGCCGGTATTCACAGCAGTCCCCCAGGTCCCTCATCTGAAACAGTTTCCAGAGACATGAATGGCAGAGTCCATACAGTTGCACACAACATCATCGCTTGCCCGCCCCTGCGCACACAGGCTGCTGCACCACAGCCCCTCCCGCCGCCCAGCGGTGATTGCCCGCTCCTGCGCAACCCGGTCTCACTGCTCACCTTCCGTCACCGGCGTGTCTCCAAGAGGGCCCACCACGTTCCTGAGGGATCTCCAAGCCCGGTGCCCACGACCATGGCACCCTCCACATCATGCAGCCCCGCACCGTGGGCCAACAGGTCACACACCTGACTCTGGGTCTTGATTACGCAATGGCAGAGACCACATCAGTGCACACGGCATCATCGCAGGCTGCACACCCGCTCAGCGCTTGAGGTGCCACTAACTCTGTGAAGCACGACGCAACGCCACGTGGCGGGAGGGCCGCACTGCCCGCTGGCCCAGGCCTACACTGCGGCCCAGCAGGGCTCACACCAATCCTTGCCAGTCTGGACCGCCAGGACGGCGCATCATCGCAGGCTGCACACCCGCTCAGCACTTCAGGTGCCCCTATCTCACTGCACCGCAAGACACCGTACCGTGGTGGGGTGCCTGTGCCTGCCGCAGTGTATCCGGTGCCACCAAGTCTGTGCCCCGCTAGCCATGGACCCTGAATGATTGAGTCCCATTGTGCGGACGCCATCATGTCACCCCCGGCACTGGGCAATGTGAGGTGGCAGGGCCCTAGGCCCTCATGCACACATGAGAACCACACAGAGACACCCAGTCAGAGAGAGTGGAAATGGCGTCCAGCACGTGCGCCAGGCCATTTTTATTGCCAGGGTCACATGTCCTGTGACGCCAGTGCTGGATGGGTGTGGAGTGGGTGTACACCAGCCGTGAGGGAGTGGCTGTGGCATACTGACAACTAGACCTGTGAGCTGCAGATCCCCACAGTGATGACCTAGGACATGAACCGCTGTCATCCCCCCCTGTGTGCGTAATCGGAGTGGGCTGTCCTGGCGTATGCCAGTCCAGCGTAAGGGTGTGAACAATGACCCCGGGGCTCTGGGCGTGGCTCCGTCCTGGGCTGGACAAGGAGGTGACTCACGGATGTGTCTCCATTGTAGTGTTGGCGCCACCCTGCCAACTTAGGGCGAACAAAGCAAACACATGGAGATGATGGACAGAGCGCTGAAACTTTTCAGACACTCACCCCCAGTCACAGATCTCGGTTGAATCCATCATCGTTGTTTAGCTCACTTCACCACCCCAGTTCAGACACAGCTATATGCAAATCAGTCTTGACCCTGTGCCTCATGGGAACAGTCCAGCCCGAACTGCCAAGCCATGTCTTCCCTGGACCGGAAACAAGCATCCTGAGACCAGTTTCAGGCTAACAGCCCTCATCAGCCAGGCTAGCTTGAATCCAGTGGCAAAGTGAGCAAGGGACCCACGTCTGGGCATACCCTGCCAACTTAGGGCGAACAAAGCAAACACAAGGAGATGATGGACGGAGCGCTGAAACTTTTCAGACACTCACCCCCAGTCATAGATCTGGGTTGAATCCATTATCGTT
This sequence comes from Calotriton arnoldi, assembly GCA_963921515.1. Lineage (NCBI taxonomy): Eukaryota > Metazoa > Chordata > Amphibia > Caudata > Salamandridae > Calotriton > Calotriton arnoldi. The sequence goes on from CAWUFW010010295.1 coordinate 25,209, forward strand.
GTTTAGCTCACTTCACCACCCCAGTTCAGACACAGCTATATGCAAATCAGTCTTGACCCTGTGCCTCATGGGAACAGTCCAGCCCGAACTGCCAAGTCATGTCTTCCCTGGACCGGAAACAAGCATCCTGAGGCCAGTTTCGGGCTAAAAGCCCTCATCAGCCAGGCTAGCTTGAATCCAGTGGCAAAGTGAGCAAGAGACCCACGTCTGGGCATACCCTGCCAACTTGGGGCGAACAAAGCAAACACAAGGAGATGATAGACGGAGCGCTGAAACTTTTCAGACACTCACCCCCAGTCACAGATCTGGGTTGAATCCATCATCGTTGGTTCGCTCACTTCACCACCACAGTTCAGACACAGCTATATGCAAATCAGTCTTGACCCTGTGCCACATGGGAACAGTCCAGCCCGAACTGCCAAGCCATGTCTTCCCTGGACCGGAAAAAAGCATCCTGAGACCAGTTTCGGGCTAACAGCCCTCATCAGCCAGGCTAGCTTGAATCCAGTGGCAAAGTGAGCAAGGGACCCATGTCTGGGCATACCCTGCCAACTTAGGGCGAACAAAGCAAACACAAGGAGATGATGGACGGAGCGCTGAAACTTTTCAGACACTCACCTCCAGTCACAGATCTGGGTTGAATCCATCATCGTTGTTTAGCTCATTCACCACCCCAGTTCAGACACAGCTATATGCAAATCAGTCTTGACCCTGTGCCGCATGGGAACAGTCCAGCCTGAACTGCCAAGCCATGTCTTTCCTGGACCGGAAACAAGCATCCTGAGACCAGTTTCGGGCTAACAGCCCTCATCAGCCAGGCTTGCTTGAATTCAGTGGCAAAGTGAGTAAGGGACCCACGTCTGGGCATACCCTGCCAACTTAGGGCGAACAAAGCAAACACAAGGAGATGATGGACGGAGCGCTGAAACTTTTTAGACACTCAACCCCAGTCACAGATCTGGGTTGAATCCATCATCGTTGTTTAGCTCACTTCACCACCCCAGTTCAGACACAGCTATATGCAAATCAGTCTTGACCCTGTGCCTCATGGGAACAGTCCAGCCCGAACTGCCAAGCCATGTCTTCCCTGGACCGGAAACAAGCATCCTGAGACCAGTTTCGGGCTAACAGCCCTCATCAGCCAGGCTAGATTGAATCCAGTGGCAAAGTGAGCAAGGGACCCACGTCTGGGCATAACCTGCAAACTTAGGGCAAACAAAGCAAACACAAGGAGATGATGGACAGAGCGCTGAAACTTTTCAGACACTCACCCCCAGTCACAGATCTGGGTTGAATCCATCATCGTTGTTTAGCTCACTTACCCACCCCAGTTCAGACACAGCTATATGCAAATCAGTCTTGACCCTGTGCCTCATGGGAACAGTCCAGCGCGAACTGCCAAGCCATGTCTTCCCTGGACCGGAAACAAGCATCCTGAGACCAGTTTCGGGCTAACAGCCCTCATCAGCCAGGCTAGCTTGAATTCAGTGGCAAAGTGAGCAAGGGACCCACGTCTGGGCATACCCTGCAAACTTAGGGCGAACAAAGCAAACACAAGGAGATGATGGACAGAGCGCTGAAACTTTTCAGACACTCACCCCCAGTCACAGATCTGGGTTGAATCCATCATCGTTGTTTATCTCACTTCACCACCCCAGTTCAGACACAGCTATATGCAAATCAGTCTTGACCCTGTGCCTCATGGGAACAGTCCAGCCCGAACTGCCAAGCCATGTCTTCCCTGGACCGGAAACAATCATCCTGAGACCAGTTTCAGGCTAACAGCCCTCATCAGCCAGGTTAGCTTGAATCCAGTGGCAAAGTGAGCAAGGGACCCACGTCTGGGCATACCCTGCCAACTTAGGGTGAACAAATTAAACACAAGGAGATGATGGACGGAGCGCTGAAACTTTTCAGACACTCACCCCCAGTCATAGATCTGGGTTGAATCCATTATCGTTGTTTAGCTCACTTCACCACCCCAGTTCAGACACAGCTATATGCAAATCAGTCTTGACCCTGTGCCTCATGGGAACAGTCCAGCCCGAACTGCCAAGCCATGTCTTCCCTGGACCGGAAACAAGCATCCTGAGACCAGTTTCGGGCTAACAGCATTCATCAGCCAGGCTAGCTTGAATCCAGTGGCAAAGTGAGCAATAAACCCACGTCCGGACATACCCTGCCAACTTGGGGCGAACGAAGCAAACACAAGGAGATGATGGACGGAGCGCTGAAACTTTTCAGACACTCACCCCCAGTCACAGATCTGGGTTGAATCCATCATCGTTGTTTAGCTCACTTCACCACCCCAGTTCAGACACAGCTATATGCAAATCAGTCTTGACCCTGTGCCTCATGGGAACAGTCCAGCCCGAACTGCCAAGCCATGTCTTCCCTGGACTGGAAAAAAGCATCCTGAGACCAGTTTCGGGCTAACAGCCCTCATCAGCCAGGCTAGCTTGAATCCAGTGGCAAAGTGAACAAGGGACCCACGTCTGGGCATACCCTGCCAACTTAGGGCGAACAATGCAAACACAAGGAGATGCTGGACGGAGCGCTGAATCTTTTCAGACACTCACCCCCAGTCACAGATCTGGGTTGAATCCATCATCGTTGTTTAGCTCACTTCTCCACCCCAGTTCAGACACAGCTATATGCAAATCACTCTTGACCCTGTGCCTCATGGGAACAGTCCAGCCCGAACTGCCAAGCCATGTCTTCCCTGGACCGGAAACAAGCATCCTGAGACCAGTTTCGGGCTAACAGCCCTCATCAGCCAGGCTAGCTTGAATCCAGTGGCAAAGTGAGCAAGGGACCCACGTCTGGGCATACCCTGCCAACTTAGGGCGAACAAAGCAAACACAAGGAGATGATGGACTAAGCGCTGAAATTTTTCAGACACTCACCCCCAGTCACAGATCTGGGTTGAATCCATCATCGTTGTTTAGCTCACTTCGCCACCCCAGTTCAGACACAGCTATATGCAAATCAGTCTTGACCCTGTGCCTCATGGGAGCAGTCCAGCGCGAACTGCCAAGCCATGTCTTCCCTGGACCAGAAACAAGCATCCTGAGATGAGTTTCGGGCTAACAGCCCTCATCAGCCAGGCTAGCTTGAATCCAGTGGCAAAGTGAGCAAGGGACCCACGTCTGTGCATACCCTGCCAACTTAGGGCGAACAAAGCAAAGACATGGAGATGATGGACGGAGCGCTGAAACTTTTCAGACACTCACCCCCAGTCACAGATCTGGGTTGAATCCATCATCGTTGTTTAGCTCACTTCACCACCCCAGTTCAGACACAGCTATATGCAAATCAGTCTTGACCCTGTGCCTCATGGGAACAGTCCAGCCTGAACTGCCAAGCCATGTCTTCCCTGGACCGGAAACAAGCATCCTGAGACCAGTTTCAGGCTAACAACCCTCATCAGCCAGGCTAGCTTGAATTCAGTGGCAAAGTGAGCAAGGGACCCATGTCTGGGCATACCCTGCCAACTTAGGGCAAACAAAGCAAACACAAGGAGATGATGGACGGAGCGCTGAAACTTTTCAGACACTCACCCCCAGTCATAGATCTGGGTTGAATCCATTATCGTTGTTTAGCTCACTTCACCACCCCAGTTCAGACACAGCTATATGCAAATCAGTCTTGACCCTGTGCCTCATGGGAACAGTCCAGCCCGAACTGCCAAGTCATGTCTTCCCTGGACCGGAAACAAGCATCCTGAGACCAGTTTTGGGCTAACAGCCCTCATCAGCCAGGCTAGCTTGAATTCAGTGGCAAAGTGAGTAAGAGACCCAAGTCTGGGCATACCCTGCCAACTTAGGGCGAACAAAGCAAACACAAGGAGATGATAGACGGAGCGCTGAAACTTTTCAGACACTCACCCCCAGTCACAGATCTGGGTTGAATCCATCATCGTTGTTTCGTTCACTTCACCACCCCAGTTCAGACACAGCTATATGCAAATCAGTCTTGACACTGTGCCTCATGGGAACAGTCCAGCCCGAACTGCCAAGCCATGTCTTCCCTGGACCGGAAACAAGCATCCTGAGACCAATTTCGGGCTAACAGCCCTCATCAGCCAGGCTAGCTTGAATCCAGTGGCAAAGTGAGCAAGGGACCCACATCTGGGCATACCCTGCCAACTTAGGGTGAACAAAGCAAACACAAGTAGATGATGGACGGAGCACTGAAACTTTTCAGACACTCACCCCCAGTCACAGATCTGGGTTGAATCCATCATTGTTGTTTAGCTCACTTCACCACCCCAGTTCAGACACAGCTATATGCAAATCAGTCTTTACCCTGGGCCTCCTGGGAACAGTCCAGCCCGAACTGCCAAGCCATGTCTTCCCTGGACCGGAAACAAGCATCCTGAGACCAGTTTCGGGCTAACAGCCCTCATCAGCCAGGCTAGCTTGAATCCAGTGGCAAAGTGAGCGATGGACCCACGTCTGGGCATACCCTGCCAACTTAGGGCGAACAAAGCAAACACAAGGAGATGATGGATGGAGCGCTGAAACTTTTCAGACACTCACCTCCAGTCACAGATCTGGGTTGAATCCATCATCGTTGTTTAGCTCATTCACCACCCCAGTTCAGACACAGCTATATGCAAATCAGTCTTGACCCTGTGCCGCATGGGAACAGTCCAGCCCGAACTGCCAAGCCATGTCTTTCCTGGACCGGAAACAAGCATCCTGAGACCAGTTTCGGGCTAACAGCCCTCATCAGCCAGGCTTGCTTGAATTCAGTGGCAAAGTGAGTAAGGGACCCACGTCTGGGCATACCCTGCCAACTTAGGGCGTACAAAGCAAACACAAGGAGATGATGGACGGAGCGCTGAAACTTTTTAGACACTCAACCCCAGTCACAGATCTGGGTTTAATCCATCATCGTTGTTTAGCTCACTTCACCTCCCCAGTTCAGACACAGCTATATGCAAATCAGTCTTGACCCTGTGCCTCATGGGAACAGTCCAGCCCGAACTGCCAAGCCATTTCTTCCCTGGACGGAAACAAGCATCCTGAGACCAGTTTCGGGCTAACAGCCCTCATCAGCCAGGCTAGCTTGAATCCAGTGGCAAAGTGAGCAAGGGACCCACGTCTGGGCATACCCTGCCAACTTAGGGCAAACAAAGCGAACACAAGGAGATGATGGACAGAGCGCTGAAACTTTTCAGACACTCACCCCCAGTCACAGATCTGGGTTGAATCCATCATCGTTGTTTATCTCACGTCACCACCCCAGTTCAGACACAGCTATATACAAATCAGTCTTGACCCTGTGACTCATGGGAACAGTCCAGCCCGAACTGCAAGCCATGTCTTCCCTGAACTGGAAACAAGCATCCTGAGACCAATTTCGGGCTAACAGCCCTCATCAGCCAGGCTTGCTTGAATTCAGTGGGAAAGTGAGCAAGGGACCCACGTCTGGGCATACCCTGCCAACTTAGGGCAAACAAAGCAAACACAAGGAGATGATGGACGGAGCGCTGAAACTTTTCAGACACTCACCCCAAGTCACAGATCTGGGTTGAATCCATCATCGTTGTTTAGCTCACTTCACCACCCCAGTTCAGACACAGCTATATGCAAATCAGTCTTGACCCAGTGCATCATGGGAACAGTCCAGCCCGAACTGTCAAGCCATGTCTTCCCTGGACCGGAAACAAGCATCCTGAGACCAGTTTCGGGCTAACAGCCCTCATCAGCCAGGCTAGCTTGAATCCAGTGGCAAAGTGAGCAAGGGACCCACGTCTGGGCATACCCTGCCAACTTAGGGCGAACAAAGCAAACACAAGGAGATGATGGACAGAGCGCTGAAACTTTTCAGACACTCACCCCCAGTCACAGATCTGGGTTGAATCCATCATCGTTGTTTAGCTCACTTCACCACCCCAGTTCAGACACAGCTATATGCAAATCAGTCTTGACCCTGTGCCTCATGGGAACAGTCCAGCCCGAACTGCCAAGCCATGTCTTTCCTGGACCGGAAACAAGCATCCTGAGACCAGTTTCAGGCTAACAGCCCTCATCAGCCAGGCTAGCTTGAATCCAGTGGCAAAGTGAGCAAGGGACCCATGTCTGGGCATACCCTGCCAACTTAGGGCGAACAAAGCATACACAAGGAGATGATGGACGGAGCGCTGAAACTTTTCAGACACTCACCCCCATTCATAGATCTGGGTTGAATCCATTATCGTTGTTTAGCTCACTTCACCACCCCAGTTCAGACACAGCTATATGCAAATCAGTCTTGACCCTGTGCCTCATGGGAACAGTCCAGCCCGAACTGCCAAGTCATGTCTTCCCTGGACCGGAAACAAGCATCCTGAGACCAGTTTCGGGCTAACAGCCCTCATCAGCCAGGCTAGCTTGAATCCAGTGGCAAAGTGAGCAAGAGAACCACGTCTGGGCATACCCTGCCAACTTGGGGCGAACAAAGCAAACACAAGGAGATGATAGACGGAGCGCTGAAACTTTTCAGACACTCACCCCCAGTCACAGATCTGGGTTGAATCCATCATCGTTGTTTCGCTCACTTCACCACCCCAGTTCAGACACAGCTATATGCAAATCAGTCTTGACCCTGTGCCTCATTGGAACAGTCCAGCCCGAACTGCCAAGCCATGTCTTCCCTGGACCGGAAACAAGCATCCTGAGACCAGTTTCGGGCTAACAGCCCTCATCAGCCAGGCTAGCTTGAATCCAGTGGCAAAGTGAGCAAGGGACCCACGTCTGGGCATACCCTGCCAACTTAGGGCGAACAAAGCAAACACAAGGAGATGATGGACGGACTGCTGAAACTTTTCAGACACTCACCTCCAGTCACAGATCTGGGTTGAATCCATCATCGTTGTTTAGCTCATTCACCACCCCAGTTCAGACACAGCTATATGCAAATCAGTCTTGACCCTGTGCCGCATGGGAACAGTCCAGCCTGAACTGCCAAGCCATGTTGTTCCTGGACCGGAAACAAGCATCCTGAGACCAGTTTCGGGCTAACAGCCCTCATCAGCCAGGCTTGCTTGAATTCAGTGGCAAAGTGAGTAAGGGACCCACGTCTGGGCATACCCTGCCAACTTAGGGCGAACAAAGCAAACACAAGGAGATGATGGACTGAGCGCTGAAACTTTTTAGACACTCAACCCCAGTCACAGATCTGGGTTGAATCCATCATCGTTTTTTAGCTCACTTCACCACCCCAGTTCAGACACAGCTATATGCAAATCAGTCTTGACCATGTGCCTCATGGGAACAGTCCAGCCCGAACTGCCAAGCCATGTCTTCCCTGGACCGGAAACAAGCATCCTGAGACCAGTTTCGGGCTAACAGCCCTCATCAGCCTTGCTAGCTTGAATCCAGTGGCAAAGTGAGCAAGGGACCCACGTCTGGGCATACCCTGCCAACTTGGGGCGAACAAAGCAAACACAAGGAGATGATGGACGGAGCGCTGAAATGAACACAAAAATAAATATATAACATTTGCTGATGCGAATATGGCATGCATTGAAAAGTATATGGCACATTCTGAAGACAATCTAACTGTGCATTGAGATGAATAAGACAAGTGATGAAATGAACATGACAATGGTTGAAAGAATTTATGAGACATGTTGAAATAAATATTGTACTTGTTGTTAATGAATATGGCTGGTGTCAAAATGAATACAATGCACTTTAAAATGAATAAGACATTCCTTGAAGATAATATGAAACCCCATGAAATAAATGTAGTATGCAATGACAAGAATAAGGAACATATTGAAATAAATGTGACCAGTGTTTAAATGAATATGACATGGATTGAAATGAAATGACATGTTTTCATGCACTAAAATGGATATGACAGGCCCTGAAGTGTATATATCATGCACTAAAAAGAGAATAAATAATTTTACAACGTAGCACGTGCAATATGAGACGTTTGTGGTACAAAGATATGCAGTATGAGGAGGTTGGGGTTCAAACACAAAGAAGTTTAATGACCCTCATTACAATCTACGTGGAATAGACATTATTTTGTATGGTGATACCACCCAGCCCAATAACAAGTAAAACTGGTTCTGATTAGATAAAAGGCAAGGATTTATAAAGTTCCTTTTTAGGACATCTCTATTACTTACTTCTCAGTTTCCATTCCTTCCTCAGCAACTACCATCTCCTATCTGTCCTTTCTTGCTCCTCATCCCTCTTTCCTTATCCTTCACTCATTGGCCCTCATTCCTCATCTCATTTTTCAACCCTAGCTTCTGAACCCTCACTGCTCATCCCTTTCCCCTCATCCACCTACTCATCTCTCTCTTGTTATCCCTCACTCCTCAGTGCTAACTCATTATCTGTCACTCCTCATTCCTTATCCCTTACATAGTCTGTACATGTGCACCAGCTCTTCACTCCACATGTCCACTAGCCCCTAGCACATCATATTGCATATCCAGGAGCCTCAAGATTTTCAATGTGTGCATTCATCGTCACTGCACTTCATGTCATTATCCCATGGCAATACATGCTGACAATTTATGAGACTCAAAGGCAATGTGCCCAAAAATCTGTCTCATGTGCTTAACATCCTCATGAAGTCTATTTATAAGCATCCCCTTCCTAACACTAGGAACAAACATCGGAAAACGTAATACCATACCCAACATTTCCAACTTGGCGGTTACATCTGGGTATCAGCCCCAGAACTATGAGTTTCACCAGGTCCCACAGGATTAGAAACACTGAGCAGTATAATCCCAGACAATATATTTTGTACCTTGAATTATTGGTCTGTATTTCCAACCATATTAATTACACGTGTAAGGGGATACTATGTCACCAACAAATGATTTTATGGAATATGTTATTTTTCCTTGCCGACTTCACTGCCAGTGTGTATGAAAGCCATCTTACTACATCCGTGAGTCACCTGAGCACCATACTGGGCGAATCCATCATTCCTAAAAGGCATCTTCACACAATACATCTCCTGGTAGCCATTTTAAGGATATTCAATACATTTCAATCCTTTGCTGGAAATTGGCATCCACTCCTGCAAATCATCCATCTGTCCAGCATGGCATCTGAGTACATGAGAATGTTCAAGTTCATTGTGCCTGATCTAAAGGTTGTGAAAGAGAAGCCCAAGCTCATGAACCATTTGCTCTAAAAGTACATGACCTAGGTGACAAAGAAGACCTGGCAGCAGGCAGTCCAAAGTCAGAGTATCCTCTCACATCCTGACAGTGCATAGCAAGAGGAGGTTTAAAGATCCTGAATCTCATGTCCAGAATGTTCTTTGACACATTGAAGATAAATTCTGGGGTGTACTACCTCTGTGAACCCTGTCAGCACCTGGGGACTCCATCCTCCATCGACCCGCGTGCCAGGCGGTATGGCTGCAGACAACTGTTCCAGGGGGCGTGTCTCCTCTCACTGCGCTCAAGCACCAAGTTAAAAACCTCTAACCTTCTTCCAAGATTCAATGTCTACCGCTGATCTCTCTACAGTGTGTGACTACAGGAGTCCACCCCATCACACCCGCATGTTACCTAAAATTTGGACACATGCATTATTATGGCTCAAACCTTAGTAGCGGTTTAGAGGCCATCACGCATGTTTGCATAAATATGTGGCATGTTTATGTGCACTATCCACTATGCATTATATCAGCATACACTGTGTATTGTGCATGCCATACACTGTGTATTGTGCATGCCCATGTGTGAAGTAGGTTGCCTGTGAATCCGGGTGGCAAATAGTCCGATACAATGCCTGCACTGGTATACTGTTAAGAGCACTATTAAGCGCACTCCTTCGCATATAAGATGAAGTGGCTGCAGAACCTACTGTGAACCGTTTCTTCATTGTATTTGTCTTGTATGTCTTTTTATGTTGTGCTTTATTGTTTCAGAATTCACACCTGACGGTGGGAACCGTAAGTACAGCTACACCTTTGCACTCACAGCACACCTTAGCGCGTGTGCTGAAAATTCACGTGGTCACCTATTTTTTGACGCACTTCACCAGCCGTGGTCCTGAAGAAAGCCTCTATACCTTCGTCGAGGCTGAAACATGTAGACCATTTTACGGGGACAATGAAGATTAATTTTTTCTTCACGATATCCCCCCTTTGTTTTTAACCGTGCTCAAGGACCTCAGGAATAAAGTACCAATTGAGGATCTTAGAGGTATTTTTAAATCCACACTTAAATCACTCTCTCCACACACAAAAAAAAAAACACGCCGCTGTAATTCAGGCATTGTAGCACAGCTGGCTTGCACTCGGCAGCCCAGCTGGGAACCCAATGATGAAGCATGCCCCCAAGTAGGTTGGTGGGTGAGAGTTCTTTTACAAAACCTATTGGTTTTTCTCTCTATTCCTGTGTATGACATTATGTCATCCTTGTATCTGGATTCTGTTATCGGATCCGTCCACTTTGTTGTTGATACTATTGAACTGGGGATAAGGACGTACCCCCTTCTTTTTCCTCGCTCTCTCTTTGTTGTTCTACAATCATAATAAAACACCCCTCAGACTTTTGACTTTATTTTTTTGCTGTTTTTCTTTTTTTACAAATTGTTCTTTTCTTGTAGATTAATTGATTTATGGTTTCACCAACAGGTTTTGGGGGCAGTTTGGTTTAGTTGATTCCCAACCACCTTACAATTTATATCACTATTGGGCAGCGCAAAGCAAGTGATTTAGCGCAGGGTATTGCGAAGCATAGTAAGGCTTCCTCGCATTCAAGTGCCTGTACACTCGATGAAATTGACCTCCTAATAGAGGAAGTTGAATCTATCATTAGTGCTGATTCTGGCCCCTAAGGTGACCTTACGGGTAAGACAAAGCAACCTTCTAAAACCCTTTCCAGTTATTATAAAAAGAAACTGGTAAAAAACACTACCTGGAAAAGCTTAACTCTGCATTCTGACACTGATTATCCTCCTGCAGAGGAGCAGTCAGTGTCAGCCTCAGATGCATTACACTTCCTCCCTCAGGTGATGTTGTATTCTGTAGAGATCAGTTCCTTCCTTTGTTGGAGCTGACTGAGGAGCAGGCAACTCCTGATCCTCCGGATAGGTCCACACCAATCTCCTCATATTAGCTCCCCCTTCTCCTGAGCCTGTTAATTATATGTCACACATCATGGAGCTAAAAGCAGAGGTGGGGGAGCTTAAGCTTATGATGAACCAAGATGGCCGACAGGTGATGAGCTCCGGCCGGGAGCTCCCGGCCAGGGATCGCCTTTTTGGGCTCTAATCCCTCGAATTTACCCCCTCCTTGGACCCTTTCCGCTCACCTGGATCGTGTGGACTGCGGTCTTCATCTTCTCTAACTCCCGCGATGGAGTCTTGAGTTCCTCCGGATGTACCACGATTGAAGTCTTGAAGTCCAGACGGCGGAGACCTGATCAATATGGCCGATGCCCGGTGGAGCTACTCGTTTGGCTATAGAGGAGACCGGCTTGGGCCGTCACCTACCCAGCCGGACATGGGGCACAGTTGTCGTTGTCTCTCCGCTCCTATTTCCTTCCTCATCACCGATAATTTTCTGTCTATGGAGCCAGATACAGCGTGGTGCCCCTGAGCTTGCTTTCGCCTTCCGAGCCTTGGGAGGCGTGCCATCCTGGTCCCCGCAGCTGCCTCCATTTCCTTCTCGGCTCGGACTCGCCTTTTCTCTGGACTGGACACTCATTTCTCGCCCCTCCGATTTGTTCTTCATCTTTCCCCTCTCCCCGTCTCGATCCGATTAACCACCGGGGGTTTGCCGATGGTGGATCCTGTTCATCGCTGTGATGCCTGATGGGGCTGCCCTGGATGCTTCTGGTGCGATCATTGGGGAGCAGCCCTCTGGCCGCCGCCTGCCCTCCGGACCTGAGCCTCAGCTGCCTGGCGGTTTCCCTTCGCCTCTCCTGGACTGCGGTGGGGACGCAGGATGCTTATCACCCCGTCAGAACAACTACGCTGGTGCCGAAATCACTGCCTGCCATTGTCTCCGGGCCTGTTTTTCCCGTTCTTCCTCTGTTCTGGTTCGCCCTCCTGATCCGACTGCTGCCTTTCTCCTCCGAGGTTGCTGCCTCGGGGTTTGCTTTGACTGCCTCCGGTCTGCGTCGACCCGAGTACTGTCGGCGTCCTGCACCTTTCCCTGCCAGATCTTGTGACAGTCCTCCCCTTCCAGCCATGCTCCAAGGGTAGGTTCCATTATTGGTTTTTCAAACGAACTGTTTTCTTATCCGTTTTCCCGCCATTTTGTCACAAAGTATTTATTTTTTTGGGGTCCTTGACCCGGATCCTCCATCTTGCAGTCTCCACTGACTCTTAATTCGAATCCTGCCGCCGGTCTTCGCCTTGTACCCTCCAGTCTCGTCAGCGCCCCAATGGATCCCTTTTTGGAACTCTTCACCCCTTTTAATTCCCTACGATGTTACCATTGTGTAACTAACTGTTTATTTTGTAACTTGCAACTCGCTGTTTCTAATGTAAAGCGCTCTGATACCTCCAGGTCTAGCCAGCGCTATATAAAACTCGTCAAATGGTAAATAGGGGCAAGAACACATTAGACATTCGAGAAACATCAGGCAACTAGGTACCCATGCACGCGGATCAACCCCTAAGATCAACCTTGGGACATGCTAGCCAGGGGCAAATTTCTGACACAGGTCCGAGGCAATTTAAAAATCCCGAGAGGAGTTTACTGAGCTCTGGCTATCCATGATTTGCTATGACAACTAGATCGCAGGGTAATTTCCATCTGTCAAAACCATCTAGTGTCCACCCAAAAATTGGTATACTAAATAACTTCTCCATTTTACTCTAAGGAAGAAATCATCAACCAGTTTCGATGACTAATAGCAAACATCCTTCCTCTACCAATTCAATAGCTATGATTAATGTCCCCAAATTTCCCTCTCACACTTGCTTTGAGGAAGAGGATTTCATTAAAAATAAAGCTATACATAGGATAAAACACATGAGGGCCTGCCACTCTGTCATTCGGGATGATATTCTTAGTGCTTAGAGAAACTCTAAAAGTGATTCGCATCATGATATGATTGAGCTGACCTTTACAGACAGGAACATAGTTGATACTTTAGTGGCTCTTGATATTAGGTCCTCCCCTCCAAACAACTCAAATATACAGTTTAAGTATCTTGGGACTGGGATGAGTCAGTCTACTGCCCCATGTAACATCATGCATTCTGTATGTGGCTTCTCTCCGCTGGGGGATATTAATTGACTAATGGACTCTTCTAGAACTAGTGTCCAATCCATTCCTCAATCCTCTTTGTCTCTTGAAAATACTCTAAGCATGGAGGTTCGAAGCACTTATGCTTCCTCAGCTTGTATTGCTGTATTAGACTCTAGTGTCAACATTTCCTCAGTCACTAGTTCCATTCAATCTAATGTCATTTCATCCTCAGCAACTTAGCTCAGATCTCTTCTGCTAAAGTGCCCACTGCCATTGATGAGTTGATATTAGTCACATATTCTAATTCATCAGTGGCAACCCTTTCGGCCCAGCAGCATTCATTTAACATAGCCATCGCAGGACTCTACACAAATACATTTTATCTCATGGAATAAGGCTAGCCTTAGGTCTAAAATGGTTCAACCTGACTGGTCCGATTTTATCGATAGGCATGATATTTGCTTGTTCCAAGAAACTTGGAGCACTGACCCAATTTTTAAACCAGGTTACTTAAACTACTTTGTTCCTGCTAAGCCAAGTCTTTGTGGGAGATCTTCGGGGCGACTTACTATATGGGTCAGAGCCTTATTGAATTGTAAAATCTGGAAATTAGCAAATGATTGTCTGGACATTTTGGGTATTCAACTCTGGAAGGATAAGTACACTAGCGTGGGCATTTTTGACATCTATGCTAGAGGGGTCAAGGTTTTTCTGCCCTCAAGGACTTTACAACTCCTTAGGGATTTTCTGGAAAGGCACCCCGCTCAATTCCATCTTATTTTATCAGGGATTTCAATACTACTTTTGGGCTTGCATGATAGTGATGATGTCAAGCTAATGCTGTTGCAGGGATTCTGCTCAGGAACAGAACTATGCTTGGGACTGAGTCACCATTCTACCTCAGAAACTATGAGCCCGAGTCTGAGTTATAGTGCCTCACTTGCCCTCCTAACCTTACCAGAGAAACAAGTGAGTTGGCACCCCAGAACACAGCACTCTCGACCCTCTTAGAGATTGCAGTAACAGGACATACCCTTTGGCTCTCTCACTCGTCCACAATAAAATAAATAGGAGACACAAAGGAAGTTTAGAATATTTATCCAAACTATCATGTCCTAAAATGCAGTATTTGTGTCACAATTAGAAAACATATTCATACTATTAATACTGTTAGCATGGTCAGTAAACCATATTTCATAAAAAGACCTGTTATAGTATAAGACTGAATATCCTAGCCCCCCTTACTTCTACTGAAGCTGAATGCTTATATCCAAAGATCTCTGGGCTTAGTGGCAGATCCTGTACCTTAGCATGCACAGATGGACGTTTTACATCTCAGCTGACGTAGCAATCTCATCCCAGCACCCTCGCTCAGTGTGTGTTTTCTCAAGCTCTTGTGCTCAGTTATATGACAAAATGTGTGTGTGTAGTGTTCCTCTGATCTTCAGCCTCTGTTCGCCGATGTCCGTGAACTCGTCCATGCCGGTCAGAGTGTTGCCTTGTCTGTTTGTCTTTTCGGGACTTTTCAGCACGTCCTGTGTCTCTCCTGACGCGAGGGAGACCGGGTGTCCGAGGCTGACGTAAGTACTTCTTCAATTTCTTCCGCGCGCTGGGCACGCAAAACCATTGCCAGGCCTCCCTGCCGCGTGGTGCACCCGCGCGCAGCGCTCGCGGACAACGCTTTTTCAACGTTCGGGACTGTTTCCATGGTACCGAACAATCTCATTCAAGCGCAACCAACTAACCTGTGCTGACGCTGCAAGCTTGCACGCTACACCTGTTCGTCATTGCGTCACTGGCGGCCATTTTATCGTGCACACTTTACCCAGTCTTTCTTCTCCTGACTTACGCTGCTTTTGTAACTCACAGCGCTGATGTGCACAGCTCCCGTCATCTGTTTGCTCACGCGGATGTCTTCTGTTTATCACCGCTGATGCACGCAGCAGATTACTGGTAATCACGCTCGCCTATGAGTCTTATATCCCTACGCGTGTTCTCGCTGATGCGCACAGCTGATTTCTTCAGATCTAACTCCTGTCATCCCCGCTGACACGCACAGCTGGTCATTCGGAAATTGCGTGTCAAGGATTTTCACAAGTACTTCCACTTATGGAACTTCCACCTTCACTGTAACTCTGTTAAGGGAGGTGTGCTTTCCTTTTCTTGTGCCTTTTCTCCTATTTTATTTTGTAAGGGTATAATTCATATCACTAAGGCTCTTGACCTTTATTTTCTAACAACTGTTACCTTGTCAGATATACTGAAATTAGCTTTATAGCAATGCAGAACTTGCCTGCGCCTACATTTTTTTTGTCCTCACCTGGTGAACCTGCTATACCCTGGTTGAAGTGGAAAAAGGTATTCAATCATTATGCTCGTGTGTGCGGAACATCTCTCAGCGCTGAAAGAAAAACTTCCCTTTTAATGCACTGTTTGGGACCTGAGGGGCAAGAAGTGTTTGAGCACATTCCTGATCTATCGGACGGTGACTCATCAGGTCTCAATGAATTTGAAATTTCTATAAAGAAGCTTGACTTACATTATTTACCCAAAGTGAGCACGGTCCTAGAAAGATACCACTTCGGCAGACGCATGCAAAAACGTGAAGAAACTGTTGAACAATATATTACTGAATTGCGCAAGCTGGCCTCTACGTGCAGCTTTGGTGCTTCACTAGAAGAGCGCCTCAGAGACCAGATGATGTTAGGATGTAGCATTGATAAGGCTAGAGACAACTTATGGCAAAAGGATAATCCATCTTTGCATGAAGTAGTCACCATTGCCAAAACGTATGAACATTCAAAAGTGTGTCTTGAAACTATTCAGAAAGATTCTCCTCTTGATAGAGGGCAGAGCTCTGTATTGAAAGTAGACAGGGATAAAGATAAGAACAAGCATGAAGTACCAAAGAGTAAAATGCAATATAGGTCGGACACTCAACCTACTAGTTTGAAGAATTTTCAATCATCTAGGGGTGATTCTCAACCGGGTGGTTCAAAGAGTTTCCAAGTTAAGTGTTTCAGATGCGGGAACTCGGGACATATAGCGAATTTTAAGGACTGTCCTGGCTGGAAGGCAGTGTGTAACACGTGTGGTCGTAAAGGCCATTTTACAAGGTGTTGTAGGTCAGAGAGAGACCAAAAGAAAGTTAGAGAAGTCTACTTGTTTGAGGATGAGGTCGATGAAAACGAAATTTGCCAGATTAAAGGTTCTGGGGGTCCCATAGATGTCGTTCTAATTAACGATGCACCTGTGAAAATGTTATTCGATTCCGGGGCAAAAGTGACATTAATCCCTAAGAAATTCTTTGATCAGTATTTGTTGGGTAAGGTCACCCTAATGAAGCCAGACATAAGACCAAGGGGTTACAGTGGGGAAGTCATTGATCTCCTAGGATGGTTCTGGGGGACAATTGATTATAAAGGAAGAATTGTCCCTGGGAAAGTCTATATTTCAATGAAAGGAGATTCACTTCTGAGCTGGTTTCACCAACGCGATCTGTATGTCCTTTTAGACCCTAATCAAAACCCCTCTGTGTGCCTAAAAGAGATACCTTCTGTTTGTCAGGTTGCGCCAGGATGTAAAAACTGGGTTAAGGAATTCCCTGAAGTCTTTGATAATAAATTGGGGTGTCTTAAGAACTACATGCACCAAATTAAAATCAAGCCTGGTTCACTACCTAAGGTGGCAAAAGTTCGCAATGTTCCTCTTGTGACAAAGGAGAACATGAAGGCCGAACTTGACAAGCTGAAGGCCAATGGGATCATAGAGGAAGTCGAAGGAACTGAATGGCTTTCTCCCATAGTTATGGCCCGGAAGGCCAATGGGGAGGCCAGGCTCTGTGTTGACCTGAGGGAGCTTAATAAGGCGGTGGTTGTGGATCACTATCCATTGCCCAATATTAATGAGATGTTGTGTTCTCTTGGGGGGGGGGAAGCATTTTTCATCCCTTGACCTGTCTTCGGCCTACCCCTTCTCTAAAAATCTGACGCCATTTGTCACGCCTTATGGCACGTTTAGATTTTTAAGAATGCCTTTTGGCTTAATTTCCGCTGCTTCAGTATTCCAAAGGGTCATGGAACGTGTCTTGAAGGGTGTTGAGGGCGTTAAGATTTACCAAGACAATGTTCTTGTTTTTGGGGTGAACTCTGAAGAACATGATGCTAGGATGAGGGCAGTGTTGAGAAGATTATGTGATGCCGGACTAACTTTACGGGCTGACAAGTGTAAATTTGATGTGGCTGAAATCGAATATTTGGGTCACCTAGTCTCTGGGAATGGAATTAAGCCCAAGCCTGCTTTGGTTGACACAATTTGCAAACTCAGGGCTCCCCAAAGCAAAGATGAACTTGTGAAATTCTTGGGGATGGCCGAGTTTTATCACAAATTTGTGCCAAATTTTGCAGGGGTCACCAGACATTTACGAGATCTTTTAAAAAAAGGTTGTGAGTTCATGTGGTCAAGTGTTTGCGATGAGGAATTTCAAAATCTGAAGAACTGTCTAAATCATGCACAAGATCTTAGTAGCTTTGATCCTAAAAGGGATTCTTATTTAATGACAGATGCGAGCTCCAAAGGTTTGGGTGTGGTCTTATTTCAGAAATCGGAAGGCAAAGAGAAAGTGGTATTGTTCATGTCCAGACCTTTGAGAGGAGCAGAGAATAATTACTCCGTTGTAGAAAGAGAAGCTCTCGCTATCTATTGGTCTATTCGCAAGTTACGCAAGTTTCTTTGGGGAAGCAAGTTTGAAGTTCTAACAGATCATAAGCCGTTGAAAGAAGTTTTTGCAAAAAAGGGGATTGATTTTGTTTCTCATCGAATGCGTAAGTGGGTGGTTGCCCTACAAGAATTTAATTTTGTTGTCACCTATTTGCCAGGTGTCTCTAACACGCTTGCAGATTGCTTGTCTAGACTGGGCACTGAACGTGAGGAACCTTTGGATTGTGATCAATTTGGTGGCGAGGAATTCGAAGAAGAGGTTGATGTTTGTTTGTTAAGTGATGGTATTGTATCTGAGGATGATTGGAAGAAGGCTTTGGTTGAGGATGAACTTTTACAAAAAGTCATTCACATGATTTCAAAGGGTTGGTGTGATAAGAAAGATTGTGATGAGGAGTTGATTGGTTTTTGGCAGGTTAAGGACGATTTATCAGTTGTGGATGGTATCCTTTTGAGGAGTAGCAGATTGATTCCCCCTCGCACTTTATGGTATAGGTTACTGAAGAGCGCCCATGCCAGCCATATGGGTATTGTTAAAACTAAGGAGAGGTTAAAAGAGGCATATTGGTGGCCCGCCATCGATGTCTGGATTGAAAGAGAGGTCAGGAATTACTCAGAATGTGCATGCAGTGACAAGGTTTTGAAGTGTAGAACACAACCCATGGTGGTGAGAGAGCAGTCTAATGGGCCTTGGTCAGACATTGCAATTGATATTTTAGGTCCCATTAAGATAAAATCACGTGGTATATACGTTCTTGTTTGTTTGGACATGTACTCTCGCTGGCCTGAGATTAGGGTGGTAAGCTCTGTAGAATCCTCAGTGGTGATTACATTTTTGGATGGACTTTTTGAAAGGGAAGGATTTCCCCTGTCCTTGCTTTCTGATAATGGCGTACAATTCACCTCAGCGGTGGTTGAAGAGTACTTGGCCTCTAGGAGTATCAAACACAAGAGGGCAGCTCTCTACCATCCGGAGAGTAATGGAGTTGTCGAGAGGTTTGTGAAGGTGTTGAAAGAGGCTGTACAACAAGCTGTTGCTAATGGTGCTGACTGGGAGGTAGCCATGATGAAAAAGGTTAGGGAGGACAGATTCACTCCTCACTCCTCCACGGGTGTCTCTCCTTTTCATTTGTTCAAGAAGAGAGTGGCCAATATGGAAGTTTGTCCCTCATGGGTTTCTTCTAAGAGACTGTTAGTGGACGGGGATGCTGATAGTGTGGCGGGGTGGAGAGAAAAAGAGAGTGTGATTAAAGAGAAGAGGAAGAAATGGTATGATGAGAGGAGAGCAGTCAAACACACAGTGGTTTCTGTGGGAGACTGGGTGAAAATAAGATCTCCTCGTTTGGGCAAGTCTGGGTCAAAGTTTAGTGTTCCTTTCAGAGTGATTAAGGTTTTCAAGAATGCTGTGAAGACCAGTAATCATAAGGTATGGAATTTAAACAGGGTGGCTAAGTGTCAACCCACAGAAGAGTTGGGAGATTCTGAGGTTGTTCCACCACAAAGGAATGTTAGACCTAGCAGGGTTGTTCAGCGCCCTGCTAGATTTCATGATTACATTTGAACCTTTCTTTTATCTTTTGTACATACCCCTCCCTTAAGTTTTCTTTGATGTTTGTTTTGTTTTCTTTAGTCACTGTTAAGAGGGGAGGTGATGTAGTGTTCCTGTCTTAGAACAGAACCTGCCTCACTGTTCCTAGGTTGCTATAATTGGAACATAGAACTTTGTAGAACATGATGTGGGGTAGAATGTAAGCAACTGATCAGTTGACAGTTGCAGGTGTTGATGCTGGATGGGGTCGTTACTGCTTGACTTGAATAAACCTACTTTGGTTTCACCAACTTTGCTGTTCATCTCTGCTTGACGCAAGAAGCTGATCTTACAGTGTGCTCACAAACAGCAGCTGTGCTCTCTTGTTTTGTCTAGGTGGTAGTGTCTGATCAGAGAGAATAACAAGGGGCTTTGTTGTTTGACCATGTCTAGTGTGTTCAGACTAAATCCCAGGAAAGAACAGAATGTGAAAAGATATGCAGGTTCCATGTGTAAGTACAATGTGGCACAAAGCAATTGTGTCTACATAGAAACATGTGCAAAAGAAAATGCAGCCCACTTAGGCTAACATAGGGAAAACAACAACGGGCCATGCTGTAAATACATGACAACGCATGAGGGGGATGAAAGATGGCCCATTACTCAATTAGATTTAGCTCCTGTAAAAAGGTTGTCTCAGGCTGCCTTGCAGTTAAAGGCTCTTTCGATTAAACTGGGTGTCAGGGCCACTAATGATCAGATGAAAAGGTAGCCTTTTCCACATGAGGCCAAACCACATGAGTCGTATCGACTATATTCTAATCGATTTGAGTCTATGGCATTTGGTTGATGAGACGGCCATTGTAGAAAGAACTGTGAGTGATTATAATCCGTTGTGTCTTACTATGACCGCTCTCTTTGGTAGGCACTGGTCTGATCCATCTCCGCCTATGCTTATGAGAGTCATTGAGCTTTCTACCGACAGGGGTGACCTAAATGGCACCAAGTTGCTGTCCATGCAGATATTTTGCCTGCCATTAGTCATGATCTACAAGTAGTTGCGCCTAAAATTCTTGCCTGTTTAATAGTGAAGTAGATCTAACTGCAATAAGTGAACTCTGATAATTTTTCGAGCACATTTCGACAAAGTTTATAATTCCCATTTCATCTAGTAAAACTCATACTTTCAAATCTAACCACTAGTTCCATAGAGATTGCAGACATTTTAGACAATCCCTGGTGTTGGCTATAAAAAGCAGGGATTCTGACCAGATTCCCTCTATTAGAAAGGCCTACAAAATGGGCTTGCCTGAAGCCAAAAGGGATTAAAATGAACAAAGGTGGTGAGATTTAAAGGATTCTCGCTCTGTTAAACATTCTAATAGATTTTGGTCGCTGGTTTCCAGGGGTGATAATGCCTCTGTTCCTAAACCCATTAATTATGTAGCACCAACTGAATGGTTGAAGCATTATAGGTCCCTAAATTATGTTGATGCCCTGGTTCCCTCTGAAGGATCACTTATTACAGTGGGTCTTTTGAGTCACTTTCCTCTAATGTTTGACCTACCTGATGTCACAGCCGCCCTGACTACTTTAGCGAGGGGCAGGGCTTCTGGGCCTGATGACATTCCAGTTGACGTTTTTATGCACAATCCAGACGCTTGGTCTAAATATATACTTACTCTCATCAACACCATCGCAAAAGGAGCTCAAATCCCAGACTCTTGGAGGGGTGCCAAAGTAGTACACATTTATAAAAAGGGCGGCAGAAGCTCTCAGGCCAACTATATGCCTATCGGCATTCAAAAGTTCTTTAGCCGCCTTGTACTATCCAAGGTATAGGAGAACAATATTCTAAGCACCTTTCAAGCTGGGTTCAGAGAAAAAACTTCTACCATTGATCAAGTATTTTGTTTCATTTTATTATACTGGAAGATGGTTTTGATCGACAGAGACAACCTTTCCCAGATTCAGGCTTTGGGAAGTACTTTGCAACATGGGCATGCCACCGGACATTCTGTCCCCTGTCATATGTTTTCATAAACACAAATATGCATGAATACGTTGGGGAGCCCATGGCCAGCTGACTGATCCCCATTTCTAAAGGGATCTGACAGGGCTGTGTCCTGGCCCCCACTTTGTTTACATTCTATTTAAATGACATTGTGCATTTTCTTTCTCAGACTTCTACTGATGCCCCTTCTCTAGCTAACATGAAAATCCCTATTCTTCTTTTTGTGGATGACACTTTATTGATCTCTAAAACCCAAAGCGTCTTTAAAAACCTTTGAACAGTTTCTCTGATTTCTATCATGATCTTGGATTCGAAATGAATGCCACAAAAACAAAGCTTATGCTATTTAACCAGCATAAAACATATGAAGGGAAGAAAGTTTTAGGTGATATGCCACTAGAGAGGGTGGATTAATATGATTATCTGGGTATAAAGCTTGCATCTGATATGAGATGGTGATAACATGTTGAAAAGGCAACTGTCAAGCATAGACAGATGGCAGGTCAATTCTAAAGGAGCATCGCCCATCTTTTAGTAAACCCGTAGTGCCCGCTCTTCAGATCTATGTAGCTAAAGGCCTGGGCTCGGCCCTCTGTGGAGCAGAGCTCTGGGGCTCTTCTAATATTAATGAATTAAAAAGATCAGAAAATAATTGTTTAAGATCTTTAGCCTCTCTCCCTCCTAGTACCCCTCTTTACCCTTTGTCATCGGACTTGGATATGAAACCAATTGAATGCAATGCTAGGCTGCGACCTTTACTGTTTTGGAGGCAAATCTGGTCCACTCCGCAGCTGCTCTGCAGGATGTTATTAAGGTAGACAAATTTAATAAAATTATCTGGCTTTCTACCATCAAGAAGCTCTTGTTTTCTTTGGGTATGTCTGACCTTTGGCAGCCTCCGTCTAGTGATCACATTCCCTCTAAAGAGCAACTAAAGAAACTTTATTGGTCACAAACAATGAGAATTGAGGTCCAAAAAGCAGCTAGTGCCACATTGTCAGAGCAATTCTTGGATTTCTTTTTATGATAATTTGTATTGGATTTTAGCAATAGATCAAGGCCTAAAGGGACCACAAATGATGTACAGGAGATAGTAATAAAAACCCCTGTGCATCGATGCAACACAAAAACTTGCACAGTCTCTCCCAAACATCCCGCCCACGTACCACATGGCACTAGTAAGGCCCTTGATCTGATTCAACATTAGACATACACCTCAGTCTCTCATGTCTTGGCACCATAATTCTGAATCTCAGCGTCAAGCTGGGTGTCAATAGAGCGGACCAGTGCTAGAACTATACCCCTGTTGTCGGCCCATCTCTGCCAAATTTTGGAGTGTTTTTGGAGACATCCCTTGCCTGGAACACCACCCATACTATGGTCCATCCCCTTCTTCCAGGCCCCGATGGATGGAGGTGTGTCCACTTTCCATAGTCTAGCTATGTCTTGTTTTGTCAACGTGAGCCCCAGGAACAATAATTGTTTTTTATACCTATTTCCCCCATGCCCTCTGTACTGCTGAGGAGGATTAGCATTGGGTCAAGAGGAACCACCCAGGAGAGCACCTCCCCTAAGCAGGACATCACCCCATACCAAAAGCCAGTCAATGTCATACAGCTCCACACAGTGTGGAGGAAGGTACCATCATCTAACCTACAGCGGAGGTATATGGGGGAGTCAATCATACCCATGTGCCAAAGGCAGTACCTGGTATAGCAGTCTCTGTGTAAGTATTTTAGTTGTAGCAGGTGGAGACAGGCTGGTATTGCCGCCGCACTGGGAGCCCCTAGGGCCTCCGTCCAGTCATCGTCATCCAAATTGTCAATGTCAAGCTCCCATGTCACCCTTAGTGCGGGTAGAGTGTTGGAGCTGTTCGTGATCAGGGACGCTTATATTTTTGTGATCTTGTGGGTACCCAGGTCTCCCAGTAGGAGCTTGCCCTCCAATGGACTAAACTCTGGCAGCTCTTGGAGGTCCCGGAGATAAGGAGATATGGTGTGGTGAAACTGCAAATATTATTAGTAGAAATGGCTACAGGGTAGCTGATAGTAACTCTGCAATTTCTGAACGTTTTTTAACACAATGACCGCACAACATCTCCTAATGTGGATATTCTTATGATATTCCATTTCTGGAACCCACTCAACAAAGCCACTTGCTGAAGAACAGTGCCTTGCCACAGAGGTGTTCACTGTGTCAATCTCCTTCACTACCCCATTTGCTGGAGGGAGCATCTCCATGTGTCTATGACTACTTGTGTTGCTAGGGAAGGGACCCCACCCTCCTCCCACTATAAAGGTAGTCTGGTAGGGAGGCATCGCCCATCACCCATTTCTCTGATGCATACATTGGGTCTTCCTGAGGGGCATACCACCAGTCATTAATAATCAATTAATGGGAGGCGGCATAGGAAGAACATACATCAGCAATGCCTCCACAATATGTGGACTGGAAGCATGTTTGAAGTGCAATATGTGCCGCATCCCTCCCCCCCAAGGAACCCACCCAGGACCACATTGACCTGTCAAAAACCATGTCTGTGGGATAGCGTAAGGGAAGTTATAGAGCTGATCTAGCAATCGAAGTAGGGAGACCATTTTGAAGATTGGCGATCTACCCAACAAGGACAGCGGCAACAATGACCAGGTATTCACCTAATATTTGACGGGCAAGAGCACCCAAGCTAGATTGTGGGTTCCCAACAATACTGGGTCTGGAGAAACCAGTACTCCTAAATATCTGAACCCCCCAGTTTCTAACGTCAGTCCCAACACCTAACCCATGGCATTATAACCCCCACCAACGGGGAACACAACAGATTTCTCAAAGGTCTCTCCAAAGACTTGCATAATCCACAGGATGTGGGGTCCCGAGGTTGCTGGGTCTGTGAGGAAGAATAGGACATCATCAGCATATGGTGCTATCCTATCGGACAGCTCTGTAGTCCATTTGAAGCTTTGCACTTAAGCGTCTACCGTGACCCATGCAGCCAAAGGCTCCTTGGCCAGTGTGAACAACAGTGGGGACAATGGGCACCCCTACCGTGTACCTCTGTGAATTGGGAAGGTGCCACCCAAACCGTGGCAGACAAGTCAGTATATAGCGAGAGGACATACGAAAGGGATCTGGGGCCCAAATTCAAGCACTCAAGAAGGATGAACAAATGCTCCCAGCTGACGGAATCAAATGCTTTATCTATGTCTGCTAGGAGCATGTTCGCTGGCCGCCCCAAAAAAATCTGTCAAAGCATTGCATATGTGCCTGATATTGTGGCATTTGGCGCAATTGGGCATAAAGCCCACTTGGTTGGGATGGACCTGATCTGCAATGCGTTTCATTTGTCTATTGGCCAGTGTTTTGGCTAGGAGATTCACATGCAAGAGAGATTGGCAAAGCATGAAATTGCTCCTCCGGAGGGCAGCCCGGCTTAAGGAAGACTATAGTCTGCGCATTTCTCCAGTCTGGTGGGAGCCATGACTCCTCGAGCGCAGAGTGGCACACCCAAGGGATGTTTCCCCAACTGCGGCATAAATGCTTTAAAGAACTCGCTGGGAAATCCCTTAGGGCCCAGGGCCCTCCCTGCCCATAGCTACACCAAAGCTAAGGAGAGCTCCTCTTTTGTAATTGTCTCATCTAGCTGGGCCCAGACGGCGTCTGCCAGGAACGGTGGAGGCAGGGCCTCAACAAGTTCCACAATTTGATCCATGCCTTTCCCCTCCCTCCGAGCATACACCTCCCCAATGTGGGCAGCAAAACTTTGGGCCATCTCACAAGGACCAGACAACAACCTGTCCCCGACGTCTTGGATCATTGGCACTGGAGAGACCTCATGAGTGGTCTGGTACAGCCTATGTAACATCCTACTTGATTTGTCACCCCATTGGTATATACAGCTTTGTGCAGCCTGCCACACATGTTTGGCATAGTCAATGAGTAAATGTTGGTACTGCTGCTGAGCTAGGCCCAGCTGGTGCTTCGCAACCACCACTGTTGCCCCGACGGCCACGCTCCTCTAGTATCCGCATTTGTGTCTCAAGGTTTATCAGAGCCTGGGCTCTACACCTACACTCTCCAGGCAGTAGCCAATGTCAACACCTCAGAGTGTTGTCTTGAGGGCTTCCCACAGTATTGTTACAGAAGCCGCTGTAGTGGCATTGAGGATAAAATATTCATCAATGGACCTATAGAGGAGCTTAAAACAAGGAGTTCTGCAGATGCCAGGGCAACATGTGCCAGCAAAATGCCGTACATGCTGGTCCCATATAGAGCCCCAGGGCCACTGGGGAATGATCAGATAACGCTCTGGGCAATATATCTAAATTGGACACTCTATGAAGGAAGCAGCTGGGGATCAGTAAGTAGTCCAATCTGGAAAAGGAGCTGTGAACTTAGTTTCATCTGGATGATATGCCCTTGAGGCATTTGCCCTGCCCAGCACGGATACTAGTGAGTCCATCTTGGACCCCCCAGCCTCTAATCCCCCCTCCCGGGCGTGCCACCTGTCTACCACTGGATGCATCACATCGTTCTAATCTCCTATCACTGAAAGGCCACCGGGCAGTACCCCCCACAGACCGATCACCTGGTTTACGTAAGTCTTTCCCAGTGGAGGGGGGGTATATACACTGCCAACCGTGAGAGGTTCCCCATAAAGTGTATCATAACTGTCTTTACAGGTTTTGGTGGGCTGGAAGGGGACTCTTCAATGGATCAGGATACCTGTACCACATCATACCCTCATGAACCTGGAGTGGAATATTTGTGTATAGGCATATCTGGCTAGGCAGGGGACTTTAGACCCCAGAAGATGTATCTCCTGTAGGAGAAGGATATCTGCCCTCATTCGCTTTATCATTTTATTTCCTTTTGGATACCATGTATTGCCTCACTTAAATTTGGACATTGTATCAATGCATAATGGTTTCAGGTGACTGTGATTTGATTAATTTGTATGCACTGTGCACTTTAATCTTTCTTATATACTTTTATGGCTTGTGCTGAAATAAAGTCATTTTGAACTTGTACTCTCAAAATACAGACCTGAGTGTCTTGCAACTGAGGGAGGAGCTGCAGCAGAGATACAAGTGACCAGTATTGAGGGCATACATGGTAGAATGAGGCAAGAAGAAATGAGGATCAATGTGAGTTGCTGACATAAAGGCACTATGCCTATACTTGCACCAACCAACACACACTAAGAAATATGGCATGTGCCTTTGGGAAAACAAATGCCATTGGACACATACCCACCTATTAGGGATTAGTGATGCAAGATTACCCAGTGCTCGATATATAGTTGCATCTAGCAGATATATCAAACAACAGATAACCAGATTGGAGACAAATGCTATGCCACAGTGCAAAGGTTGTGAGGCACCATATTCAATGTTCCCTAGAGGTATCAGGGATGGGAGCATATGGCAGCAGCGTACTGCTGGGGAAAATATCCCCCATGACAAACAGAGGAGACAGGGCCTGTAGGTGGCAGTCCATTTAAATTCTGGGCATTGCATCTCAAGGTGTTAGAAGAATAAGCTCTGCTCCAAAGTAGCATAAATTCAGACATCCTTCATGGGATATGCCATTGCGTATGTATTGCGTATCCTTAGTTGCTAGTATCATTAAATAATCACTACCACTCAGCTCTGCATCACCTGTCACTCGGCGTGCAGTTCCTTGCAACTTCCACCCAAACAACAGCCAATGTGCCTGCCCCTGTTCCTGTAAGCACTGCTCGAACATGCATCAGTTTCACAGTAGTTCAAGACTCCAGTGCCCCAGTATTGACTACCACTTCAGTGTCCTCAAATACATTTTCTAGTACATGCATTCACTGTTGCCAACACCTCACCACCCCCATTCTACAACTTGCAGCTGATGTCATTGTGGAGGACAAAGAGGACTTTGAGGAAGATGATGTGCCAACTAAATAGAGACCGGAGGCACACAAGCCGGGATTACGCTGAGCAGTGTGGTTGTTCATGCAGTACGTTTTAAATAGGTGCAAAATTGCATGTTTGTGTGGCACATGAAATTGAGTGTTGACATTGTATGTCATGATTAGGTGTGGTCACAATTTTTTGGGGGTGTGACAGTATTCCTGTAGTTGTTTGCAAAGGTTACCATCTGCTGAGAGCAGGAGGAATGCTTTAAAGGAATGTAATCAGGTCCTTTTGAGTTTAGGAACTGCAGAGTTTTCTGTGGCTGGTTAGACCCCAGCCAAGGCATCCGGAATGTAATCCTCATTCTCTACTTCGGTTGTTAGATAGTTGGGGTTAAGATGACATTTAGAAATGAGCTAGCTTGGTGTACTGAGTGTAGTTATAAGTTTCTTTACTTGATTTGGTTCGGATGTAGATCGTGCTAATATGATGCTGTCTAGAAACAGGTTGTTTGGGGCAAGGGTGGGATTAAATCTGCTGGGGGACAAACATTTTAGTTATTAGATTTGTTTAATGGGTTGTTGCTAGTGTTTGTTTCTTAAATATTAGGCTATTGGGGTTATTTACAAAGTTAGCTTACACTTGTGAGCAATTAACACATGTAATTTCCTCTTAAACTTTTGGTTAAATTGACTAATTCTGTCTATTCACAAAATCCGAGTGTAACATTACTCAAAAGTGTAAAAGTGTCCTCATACACATCCCCAATCTATGAAAAGCAGGTTGAGCCAAACAAGTGTAAGTTACAATTGCCCCCAAAAACAAAACGGTCGTTAGTCCAGCACCACACATGGCCAACCACCGGTACTACAACACCCTCTCAGAGAAATTAATGTAGGTAGTGACTTCAAATAAAACCTCATAGGAAATATTGTCAAATTAAATAAAACTATCTAAAAAAAATGTAGTGTTGAAAAATATCTAGAAATAGAACACATGTCTTATTTAATTATAAAAAAACTAACTTCAGCTTTGAGCTGAAGTAAGTTACTACTGCTTTGGATCCCTTTTTGGCTGCAGTAACTTTAAAAGTGCAGTTTGTAATAGGCAATAAGTGGTGCATGTCCCTTACTAAATCCCTCTCTTCCCTCCCTAAAGCCCTCCTTACGCCTCTTAAATCCCTCCAATATAGTTGTAAGTGTGCCCCTTTTCCCAGCCACTCTCCCGGTCCTCCCACATTTACTACTAAGGGCCTGATTACAATCTCGCTCGGAAAGCCCTACGGCCGACTCGGTCCCGTAGAGCTTTCCGACCGACTCGTGCTCCTGGGCTCCGAACGCCCGAGTATGATGCAAGTACGCGATGACGGACTCGGGTCGCTCGGAGCCCCATTAAAGTCAATGGGTGCCTGATGTACGTTGCGTACATAGGCTTCTATTGCAAAAAAAATACTTTGCGGAAAAGGGCGCTCCCTGTCGTGGGGACGCGTCGGTGCCCCCCGCACCGTACATGCAAGGGTCCCCCCTGTGACCGAGTCGTAGGGCTACAGGTGAAGGGGGGCCCACTACGGCCCCCCGAAGTCTGCTTCCCGGAGCTTTTTCATGTCGGAGGCTCCAACTCGATCCGGCTGCTCGACGCGCGCATCGTACTTGGTCGCTCGGAAATCGGCCCCATTGCGCTGTGCGCGTCGGCCATGTCGGAGTCGTCCGGAGGGCCTCGCTGACGGGTACAAGTTGCTCGGAGCGCGAGGCTATATGCGCATCGTACTTGCTCGCTCATACAGCGGTACGAGTCGTCCGGAAATCGCGCTTATGACTCGGACTCGCTCCTGACGGATGCCGTCAGGAGCCCGTCCAAGCGAGATCGTAATCGGGCCCTAAGTAGTAAACTTACATGTGTGAGGATCTCTCGTCTAGAAAAGATAGGAGAGGTGGAGGTGGGGATTTAAACTCTCAGGTTTGTTAATAGAATTTAGTCGTACTTTAATAGTACTATTGTAGTACTACTAAACGTACTACAAAATGCAGTTTGTGAATGGATCACAATATGTTAACACGTGGTTTTATGATGTTCTTCCCTAGGAGCCATAATCTCTGTTGTTGTTTTTTCATGTCATTGTAGTTGTGTACGCAGCATTTACATTTGGCTTGGAAATGTTGTTTCTTGGCACATTTTTGTCATTTGCCACTATAAACTGCCATCCTTGAGCGAGTACAAAGTTTTAGTGACATTTCCACCTGTCAGGCAGCTACAGACTCAACTGTGATTACTTGTGATTGTGCTGTGTGTTTTCAGCACACAAAATAATGCGGTAATGCTGTTCCACACAGATTGTAATGAGGGTCATAATCTGTCTCTCTCTTTGTGCTCCTCATACTGTGTATCCTTGTACTGAAACCTCCTCATGCTGCATATCAATGTGTTTTAAAAGGATGTATTCTCTTTTCAGTGCTTGCTATATTCATTTCAGGTCATGTCATATGCATTTTACCTTATATAATATAAATTTGAACACATCACATTCATGTCAAAGCATGCTATTATCTTTTCAATGCATGCCAAATTAATTTAAAAATGGGTCATATTTGTTTCAGCATATGCTTTAGTTTTTCATTGCATGCTGTATTTATCTCACAGAGTTTCATATTATCTTCATAGGTTGTCTTATTTATCATTTAGATCATTTTAAATGTATCAAGTCGTATTTATTTTAAAGTGCTTCATATAATTTCAATACATCTCATATTCAGTTCAAAACATACCATACTAATTTTAATGTAAGTCAAAATCATTTTTACACTCGTTTCAGACCATTTCATATTCATTTAAACATATGTCATGCGTTTCAAAGTGGCTTATATTCATTTCCACGTATCTTGTATTAATGTTCATGCATGTTAAAGTATCTTTAAAGTGTGTTGTATTAATTTCAATAACAGTCATACTCATTTCAATGTTTCCCATATTCATTTCAACACCAGTCATATTCATTATAATATGTTAATGTTAATTTCAAGGTGGAGGCGCGCGGCAGCGGCGATGTAGGATGGCCGTCACTTGAAGAGCTCCGCTACTTCGAGCTCCGCTCGCCGATGAAGGGACCTCTCTCACGCAGCGCCTTTTCACCGCAACCGCGGTTTCTTGCACAGGAGATGATCGGGATCATAACGGCAAGTTTATAGACCCTGGGAAGGTCTGTCTGTCTTTTTACCGGCCCCGTTTGTATCCACCTCACGGCGGCCGCCATTTTGTGCTCTCTCCTCAAGCAGCACTCCACCCGACCGTGAGGATAATGTTCTCCCTGTAATTAATGCAGCACTTCTCCTCTTCTTCACGGCTGACTATGTTGTGCCTAATATTAAAAAGAGACAGACCAGCATATGTATTGACCCTCCTGTCGCTGTGAGGAGCAGATGGTGTTTGGTTGGATGAATGCTCCTTCCTTATTACAGCAGTCGTGACCAGCTACTGTGTATAAATTTGGCGGTATCTAGTGAAGTAACAAGTTCTGAGTGCAGACCTTTCTCTGAGTAACTTTGGACTGTACATTATTGTTGCATTCTGCTTGCTAATTACCGCTCTCATTTGATGATATTTCGCTGTTCTTTTTCTTTTTGGCTCTTCCTCAGTATACCAACAACGCTGTCTCTTTGGCTGTTTTCTGCACAATTCACGGCTGTTTGTGCTTCCTCTCTTTCGCCGTTATGGACTCACATCATCCACATAAACCTCAGGGGGCTTCTTCGGGTGGACGAAAAGATGCAGCTATTTGTCCTGGTAAACGCACAAAGAAGGACCCACCCTCTCCTTCAAAATCACTGCTCCCTCTCACATTAGAGGATATAATGGAGGAATTACGCCTCATTCGTCCTTTCATGACTGACACAGCTGCTACCCTGCAAAGGTTAGATGAGAAATGGTCTGGCCTTGATTTGAGGCTTTCAGATGTGGAACAAAAAGTCAGTGATGCTCAAGATGTTATCGCCAGAGTTGAATGCCTCACTCAAGAAGTCAGTTTGCTCAAGAAATCTACAGAGGACTTAGAAAATCGAAATAGGCATAACAATCTACGCATTTACGGTATTCCGCAAGGTTCCGAAGGATCAGATATGATTACATTTTTGAAAACTCAAGTCCTTCAGATAGTTGGTTGCCCAAAATCCATGGACTTTAACATCCAAAGAGCTCATCGGTTGGGACCACAGAGTGCATCCTCCTCATCTAAACCAAGAGGTATAATTGCTTACTTTCTTCTCTACTCTGATCTCATGGCGATTCTTAACGCAGCTAAGCAACACAAGCAGATGTTTTGGTCTGGCCATAGAGTTTTCTTCAGTCAAGATGTCTCCAAGCCAACTGCTAACCGGCGGAAGGAATTCCTCGACCTTAGGCCTGCCTTGAGATCCATGAATGCCCGCTATGGTTTAATACATCCTTGCTTCTTCAAAGTCACCTACAAAGAAAGAACTTTGAGTTTTGAAGATCCTGCCGACCTCCGGAAGTTCATTCACGCACATAAAGGAGAACTCATGGAAATGAGCAAGCCTTAATTGTTTTATGTTATTTCTTTGGTCTGTTTTATTGTGCTTTAGTATGTAGTTTGTAACCTTTAATTATGTCTTTGTCTGTTATTTCTCTCATTTCCCAGGCCTCCCCTCCACGGAATTGCTATAGATGTTCTTCACCCCTGTTGCCCCCCTGTCTGTAATGTGCGACTCATGTTGCTGCAATCTCTTCCCACTGTTTGGTAAGTTCCCTTCCTTCTGTTCCGTAAGTTTGCCTTTTTGTCTTTGGATTTTCTCCCATTTCTATATCTATTTTTAGAAGGCAATCTTGTTCTTTCCTCTGTGTCTCTTTAGCTGCGTGGTTGTCTTGTTCCCCTCACTCGTTAATGTTCTTCTTCATTTTGTTCTTTATGACTAAAGCCTTTGGGTTTTTTGTCATCTTCTCTCCGCTATCTTTTCTTGGGAGACTATGTTCCCCACCCTTGCTTTCTTTCTTTCCCTCTTTTCCCTCCTCGCTTGTCATCTTTTTCTTTCCATCTCTTAATTGGCGAATATGCTTTCTCTCCCTACTTTCTCTCCTTTATCTTTCTCTACTTTTTCTTCGCTTTCCCCCTGGATCCTTTTTTGCACTGAGTTTTTTGTTCTTTTTTTACTCTTTTATAACGATGTTTTTATATTCACCTTTTCGCTCACTTCTTTTGTCATACCAAGCGATGTTATATACTCTTCCTCCTTTTAGCTATTCTCTTCTTCTCATTCACTTCCTTTTTTCATACTTGTATCCTCGTTTGTTTCTTACACTCTCTTTTTTAACGAATCTTCATACTTTAATTATTATCTTTCCCGCACCTGTTATATTTAGGAGTTGTTTATCTTTCTATGAACCTTACCTATGAAAAGTCTCCGCATCATTTCATGGAATGTAAAAGGTATGCGTAATCCTGTTAAGAAGCAGAGAGTGTTGTCCCACCTTGCTAAATTGAAATGTCATATTGCTTTGTTACAAGAATCACACCTCAGGTTACAAGATTTGCCTTCATTACGTAAACACTGGGTGGGCGAAATCTTTTGCTCCCCAGCTGACAATAATAAGAATGGTGTTGTTATTCTTTTCCATAAATCATTGACTGTTCACTTACAAACTGAATCTAAAGAGACGAACGGTAGATGGCTTTTCCTAGATGTTACAGTTAATAATACTCCAATCTCTTTTTGCAATATATATGGCCCGAATGGTACTGATTCATCCTTTTAGTCTGATTTTTCCACTCTTCTCTCCTCACATCCTGCTGACAATTTGATTGTGGGTGGAGACTGCAACCAACTCAGGGATCCCTTTCTTGACCGAAAATCTGAAACCAAATATATCCCCAACAAGATGCAAAAAACCTTCCATAAAGCAATTACTGCAAGAGGACTAGTTGATGCATGGAGAACCTCACATCCGGATGTTCTCGAATTTTCCTTTTTTTCTCCTGCCCACAGATCCCACTCCCGTATAGATTATATTTTCCTCACTCAACATACCCTACAATTCATGAATAATATTGAAATTGACTCGATTCTTATCTCCGACCATGCCCCCATCATTTTAGATATAGAATATCCTTCTCCTACACCCTCATCTCGGCGCTGGCGCTTTAACAACTCTCTTCTCTTGGACTCTCAATTTGTGGAACAGTTTTCGCTCTTTGCTCAAGAATTCTTTCTCCATAATATCTCTTCTGTCTCTCAATTTCATTTAATCTGGGACGCCTTTAAGGCCTCTGCCAGAGGTTTTATAATAGACTTTGTATCCCGGAAAAAGAAGAAGACTCTCTCAGAGTCTAAATCTCTCCTTAAACAAATTTAAATGTTGGAACACCAGTATTTTTCCGCTAATTGCCCTGACACACTATCCAATCTTATTAAAGCAAAAATGCAATACAACAAACAGTCTTGGGACTCGGCTTGTAATAACCTTCTTAAATTTAATGCAAAAATGTATGGTGGACGGAATAAAGCCGGCAAATCTCTAGCCAATTATTAAGGATCCCTCAGGAGTTTTACATCTCTCAGATGCCAAGATTCTCGACTGCTTTACTGATTACTACACCTCTCTGTACACCCCAGAATCTTCCCCTTCTATTGATCTTATTGATTCCTTTTTCAACGTATTCCTAAACCTCCTGAGAACCAGGTTGACCTTTCTTCTTTGAATACTCCCATCTCTGAACAAGAAATCATTGATGCTATTTCCCTTTTGCCTAAAGATAAGACGCCGGGCCCTGATGGTTTTACCGTTCGATTCTTCCTCCAATTTAAATCACTTTTGATTCCTCACCTCCTTTCTTTAATTACTCACTTTCTTACCACTGGTGCAGCGCATGGTACTTTTACTCAGGCTATGCTCTGCCTGATACCTAAAAAGATAAAGATCCGTCCCTATGTAAAACTTATAGGCCCATCTCTCTGATTAACACAGATTGTAAAATCTTTGCAAAATTACTTGCCATACGTATTAATAAAATTATCCCTGACCTTGTCAATATATATCAATCCGGATTTGTCAAAGGTCGTTCCATTACAGATAACTCACGCACCTTTCTTAATATCATCCATTTGGCCTCTAAATTAGATTCTCCGTTAGCCGCCATAACATTAGATGCTGAAAAAGCGTTTGACAGGGTTAACTGGGAGTTCATTTTCAGTGCCCTTAAATGGCATGGTTTCGGCCCTCCTATCCTTCAATACATTCAACTACTTTATTCAGCCACGACCACTTCTGTTTGGGTAAATGGTTGTCAGACTCGTTATTTCCCTCTTCTTAGAGGGACTAGACAGGGTTGCCCCCTTTCTCCCCTTCTTTTTATCCTTGCGTTGGAACACTTTCTAGAAACAATCAGACGCTCTCCTCACTATACGGGTCTTCAATTCAAATCACTTGATATTAAGTTTACTGCATATGCTGACGATATTCTTTTATACATTTCTAACCCATCCACTTCTTTGCCAGCTTTTTTTTCACTTTTACAGGAATACTCAAGAGTCTCTGGCTATAAATTAAATGTTGATAAGTCTGAAATCTTACCTCTTAATAAATTCTGTCTTCCTTCCATGTTTACAAATACAGGTTTTGAGTGGACCTCTAAACATATCAAATGTCTTGGTATCCTTTATGCTAACACCATCAAGGAAACTATCAAAATTAATCTTGCAGATATCCTTAAGAAAATGTCCGCTCTGATTGATGGCTGGTCTCCGCTATTTCTTTCGTGGTGGGGTAGATTAGCTACCATCAAAATGATGCTTCTTCCTATTATAAATTTTTATTTATCCATGCTTCCTATTTCTCTTCCAAACTCATTTTTTCGTGTTATCAATAGTTCTCTCTCCAAGTTTCTCTGGAACAACCGCAAACCTAGGATTTCATTGGCTCGCCTTCAGTCTTCCAAGGAATTGGGTGGTGTCAATTTTCCTAATATTCGCTGCTACCATTCTGCTTTCACTCTAAAGCAAATCTGGACTTCTTTATCTGAGACCTCAGACCCGCCTCTAACTGCATGGAGCTCGTTGGAGCAAGCTCAGTATTCTCCTTTTTCTTTTATCTCTGCTGCCTGCTTGTCCCAACCTCCGAAACGTTTCTCTTCTCCTATTTTTATTCACTCCAAAGCAATAACTACCTCTCTGATTCACTCCCACTTACCTTCTGCTGACCCTTTTTTACGCACCCCAATTTGATATCAAAAATCCATTAAGATTAACAAACGTACCTTATTTTGGAAAGAATGGATTGACAAGGGTATTATTACACCTCAACACTTAATGAAAGATGGATCTTTTATGGACTTTTCAGATCTCCAAACCTCCTACAATGTTTCCTCTTCTCATGCCCTTCACTATCCTCTACTTAAGGAATGTCTCACTCGTCTCTTTCTTCAGGGTTCTCCCACCACTATTTCTGATCATACTCTCCCTGCCTCCATTGATTTCTCTACTCAATTTAGAGCTTCTACTATATATAAAATACTATCCCACTCCTCGAAAATCAGGACCAAATCCAAATTAGAGCTTGTATGGGAAAAGATCTAGCCCTAGTAATCCCTCTACGCACATGGGATTCCTTGTGGACAAAAATTCACACTTCCTCACATTCCGCTAGCACTACACAGACCTTATATTATTTTTATAACAGACTTTTTCTCACCCCTTGTGACATGTACAAATTTAAGTTAATAGACTCCCCGAAGTGTTGGTCTTGTCCTAACAATAATAGTGATTTCCTTCATATGTTTTTCCTTTGCCCTCTAGTTAAATCTTTTTGGTCTCAAGTTTGGTTAAAATTTAATGATATTTTATCGACTAATGTTCCTTTTGAGATTTCACATGTTTTTCTGGGTAGTTGCTCTCTTGTTTGGGACGTTCATGGTACTGTGGGCAAATTTATTGATCTATTTTTTGCTATCACTCTCCAAATTATAACTACCAACTGGAAGGACACTTCAAAAATGTCATTCCAAGCTTGGTGGAACTTACTATGTCATCATCATAGACTTGACCGTGCTTACGCTAACTCTACTGCTTTGTTGATCCAAAAAGATTTGTTATGGTTGCCTTTAACTTCTTTTCTTTCCAGGTTGAATAATTAAGCTTGTACATGCATTCTTTATTATGTTCTTGTTTCTGTATTTATTCATAGTTACATATCCTGTTTTTCTTCTTGTATTAGTCTTTTTTCTGCTCCTTTCTCCTCTTTTCCCCTTCCCCCTCTCTTTTTCTTCTCTTCTCTTCTCCTCCTTCTTCTTATAATCTTAAAAATGCATTTGACTTTGTATAGATCTTCCAACTGAGGTGTGATTCATTTTCTACCTTACTGTTAAGTTTATTCTCGCATTGTCACTCCTCATCATATAATCTGTATTGATGTTCTACTTTGTTTATTACTTCAATAAAGCTTTCTAAACTAAAAAAAAAAAAAAATTCAAGGTGTATCATATTTGTCTCAACTTGTATTGCATTTAAAATACAATGTATTTATTTCAATATATGTCATTTACTTAACAAAAGGTTATATTCATTTAAGCACATGATATGTAGTTTAACATGTCATATTTGTCTAAACACATCAGTCACTCCAGCAAATATTGTATTCTTTTCAATGCAAGTCGGATTCATTTCAGTGCTTGCTAAATTCTTTTCATTGAGGGCTATATTCAATTCTGTGCTGTTCACATATATCTTAGTATATGTTTTATTCAATTTGGAATATGTCCTATTAATATCATTCACAAAGTAACATATTTGTCCTGCTGTGATCCTATCTGTTTTGCCACATGGAATATTGATTCTGCCATGTATCATATTGTTTTTTAAATATGTTATATTCAGACTGGTTAGTGTTATGCTCTATTTACTAAGTGCTATGTATTTGAGTGGGGTATATTTGTAGAGCTGTAATTTTGACATGAAAGACTTCCCATACTGTAAGTAATACTGGTGTATGTACTTCCGCTTACAAAACACAGCATTTTATCTATGGTCAGTAACTCGAAATTAAATGGTGAAATATTTACTCTATAAATTGTGCAGTCCCATTCAGTACTATGTGAAGGTAAAGTATGCAAAGTGTTGTAAACAATAAAACTCGATGTCAAGAAGTACAGTTTAACAGCAAACAAAGTTCATTCTAGCAAACCCGTCATTACCTAATAAACATGACCAAAGGACCATTTTCTCTCTGTTTAATTGCACAAATATGCCTTACTACTCCTTTTATTGTTACAGTTATGTTAACCCACTTCTACATCCTACTACAGCTTGGCTAAGCCTGTTAAAGCTGACCATTCAGTAGAGACCACTAGAAGGCTGGATTTTGGCTTACAGAAGAGAAATTTCTATACCTTCTTGTCTGCACTAGTTATGAAAAAACAGCGTCAAGTTGTTGAGTTGATCAATAACAATATTTTAAGTCCTTAAATGATATTTGACTCCTTTCCTAGCAATAGTTGTACCTAAATAAAATATTGCAATGTTAGCCTATGGAGCTAAGTATCTACAATGGGGATAAAAATGTGCATTTCTTTCTTCACTAGGGCATATAAAACATATTGTATAAGGTCCCTGCTTATAGTTACATAGCCCTCCACCCCTAGGACATCTAGGGGAGAACTTGGGGTACCTAATATGTAACAATAAGGTAGATTATCACTTTTTTAGTGTCCATACCACCAAAGTCGAGTTTCCACACAATTTACTTTTAAAGACAGTCTGCAAAGCCAGGCTGCCTTTAAAATGACAGCAGGCACTCAGCATTACACACATGCAAGTGCAGGAAATCTGCTCGGCCTCTAAACTTCCATGCCCTATTATTTACTAGGGACTTATAGGTAGGTTGAACCCGGACCTATAGGTGCTGTCAATACCAATTGTGAGAATTTGCTTTCAAAGACAGGCTGCAAGGCAGGACTGCCTTTAAAAGGACAGCAGGCACACAGCAGGCACACAGAAGTGCACACATGCAAGTACAGTCAGAGTCGGTAACCACCAGTATAATTCAGCACAAAATGGAGCTGAACAGGGCAACAGGATGACTTTCTAATAATTCCATTGCAAATGCAGTAAGACTTTATGCTAGATATGCTAGATGCCTACCTTTATGTATCAATGCACTAGTCATAACAGAGGTTCCTAAGGTTTTCTGTTCAAGAACACCATTACGAGATTCAAGTTCTCCCTTTTGAATTGGCAATGGCTCCATGGGTGTTCATGAAACTCTTATCCCCAGTGGTTGATTGTGTCTCCTTCTTTTTCCAAGGCTACAGAGGATGTGTCAAAAGTAATCAAGATTCTGGGAGAACACGGGTATCTGGTAAACTACTACAAATTACAGACCAACCCTACTGAGTCAATCCAGTCCCTTGGAGCTTTGTTCAGTTCGGAGCTGGGAAGAGTGTTTTTGTCTCATTGCAGGATGTTAGACCTAATGTCTGATGTGCAAAGCCTCCTAGTCAAAAAAGTGCAATAGCAATAGAATAGCTAACTGTACAAAGGGATATAGCTTCCTTAGTATCTTTGGTCTGGTGGGTTCATCTTCACATGCATCCATTAGTATGACATCTTCTAGACCAGCGGAGGCCAGTATCCCAACTGTGTAACCATTTAACCCCCATCTCACCACATATAGCAGAATATCTCCAGCTGTGGCTCATTACAGAAAACCTATCCTAGGGTTGTCCTTTTCAGATCCCACTTCCCAAAGTGATAGCTACAGATGCAAGTGGGACAGGTTCTGGAGCAACTCTAGAGTTCCTGAAGTTTCAAGGAAAATGGGGGACACCAAGAATGCCTCAGGTCTTCCATCTGGACAAAACTAAAATCTGTTCTGTTGCCACTGACCCACTTCTCACAGTTTATAAAGAGTCAGGCAGTCAGAATCAGAACAGGTAACATGGTGACCAGATCTTTCATAAGCCACCAGGGGATACAGAATCTGGATATTTATTTCTGATATAGCAGGAAATAGGGAGTTAAGCAGCAAGGAATCTCATGCACCTAAGTGCAGTACATCTACTGGGGAAGCGGAACTCTCGAGCAGACCGTCTCAGTCACTTGTTTCCAAAGTCAACCTCATGGTGTCACAATCCAAGTGTGTTTGGGATTTT
Source organism: Calotriton arnoldi (assembly GCA_963921515.1). Taxonomy (NCBI): domain Eukaryota; kingdom Metazoa; phylum Chordata; class Amphibia; order Caudata; family Salamandridae; genus Calotriton; species Calotriton arnoldi. The sequence continues at coordinate 64,679 of CAWUFW010010295.1, forward strand.
GACACAAAAGTTCAGAGTCCGTTGGTTGGATTGTTTTGCTCAGGAGAAGGATGCTCTTTGCTGTAATTTTGCTCTAAAGAACATTCCATTCAGTCTTGGGCTCTGGGTGCTCTATCAATCACATGACCTCAGAGATTGTTGTATGTCTTTCCCCCCAATTCTCTTGCTTCTGAGGGCTATTCAAAAGATCCAGGAAGACCATACCTGGGCAGTCTTAATAGCTGCCTATTGGCCTTGCAGTAATTGGTTCTCTTATCTCATCAGTCTCTCATTATCCTCTCCATGGATACTTCCTCTTCATTCATCTCCTGTGAGGTTTCCGAACCTCACTCAGGCATTACATGTAGTGGTTTGGAACTTGAAAGGCTAAATCTTAGGTCTCAGGTATTATCTGTTCAGCAGAAGATGCACTGGATATTCAAGAACTGAGGCAGCCAACAACCTTAAAGGTTTATAATCGTCATTGTGATTCCTTTGTTAAGTGGTGTAGATCAAAGGAGGTCTGCCCCACGAAAATAGTAAGGCCAGATATACTAAAAAGTCACACAACACAGCGCAGCACGGTAATGTGGTGTGCTGCATTGTTTGAAAGGAAGATATCAGAAATGCACCATATTTACAAAGATATGGTGCATTTCTGATGCCTCCTTGCACAGTTGCGCTGTGTACTGCCTAGCGCCAACGCAAGTCCCCTTGTGTTACAGGCCGGATTGAATTTGTGCAGGAAGGATTCCCTTCCTGCACAAAAACAATCCTTGAAGGCATTTTACTTTTTCTATGTGTGATGCTGGATGCATCACACATAGAAAAGGGAAATAACGAGGAGAAATAAAGATATTTCTTCTCATTCTGTCTGAATCTCTGAGGTACAGAAAATGGCCCTTTATGCAGGGTTATCCCACACTTTTCACCTTCCTCCTCCTCTTTTTCTGACCTTGTTTTTGTTCACTTTATGATTCTGGGCACTTTACCCCTGCTACCCGGTGCTAAAGTGCATACGCTCTGTGCTCTAAACATGGTAACATTGGGTTATCCATAATTGACATATTTAATTTACTTATAAGACCCTAGTAAATTGCACTAAATCTGCCCATGGCCTACAAATGAAATGCTGCTGTTGGGCTGCAGCACTGTTTGTGCCACCCACCTAAGTATCCCTTTAAACATGGCTTAGGCCTGTGAGTGTAGTTTAAACTGTCATTTCGACCTGGCAGGTTAACGTACTTGCCAGGCCCAAACCTTCCCTTTTATTACATATAAATTACCCCCTACGGTAGGCTCTAGGCAGCCCTAAGGGCAGGGTGCAGTGTATTTAAAAGGTACAATATGTACTTGTGAGTTTTACATGTCCTGGTAGCAAAAAAGTGCTAAATTAGTTTTTCACTACTGCAAGGCCTATCTCTCCCATAGGTTAACATTGGAATTGCCTTAAAACATTTATTTAAGTGTTCTTTCCAATTGAGAAAAGATGAAGATTTGGAGTTTGGTTCTTGCCCTCTAGTAAGTTTCTTCAATTCTATTTCACAATAGGTTGGTGTGGGCTTATATATCAATCCTGCAAACATATATCTTCACAATAGATGAGCTAGATCTCACAGTAAAGACTCCTGTATGGCTCATGAGTATTAATTCTTTTTCTCAATTTTTCACTTTTCTTGGGTGTATATCTTCTTATTTTTAGAATGTCTTTGGCTGACAAATACAACTCTTGTGATTATACTTTTTAGAGGGGTCCGCATTCTACATAAGAATCTTTCTGTCCTGAAGATGGTCTATTAGATGAATCACATAACAAGACCGAAACGTAGACCAGTTTAACCCATTTTCATTTATGAAACAATATTGTTGTACAAGAATTTTTTATTGAATGTTAAAGAAAAATTTGTTGTTGTAACAGGTCTTTGAAATGGGTCATTTACATTAGTGACTAGCAGATACAATTTTATATGCTGTGAAAACTGTCAATCTCTGTCACTTTTGTATATTGTATATGTAAATATCGTTTTGTACCCTTTAATTTATTTTATCTGATTATAAATCTTTACAAAAAAAGAATACACCAGTTATTCATTTACTTTTAGAAAGTTGGCATTTTTTTACTTTGACCAGTCTGTGCCTCTGCCTGTCTCTCAATACACGTCTGGGTTGGGTGGCAGATGAGCTTTGTGCAACCCTCTAGACAGTCACACAAAAAAGGAGCTGGGGTGTGACATCTGCATCCTGATGGCCCATCACCAGGCTGATGGGCCTTCCTGAGGTAGATTGGGAGGGGAGAGCTGACACATTCACTGGACACATTCACTGGAACAGGGCTTTGCCTGTTACCACACAAAGAGCTGCATACCCCCCTGTAGTGAGTCTGGAGCCATGGCAAGTAAGCAGGGACCTTGTGATCTCCAAGGGCTTCTTTGAAGTCTCCCCCACTTCAAAGGCACTTTTAGGTATAAGTACTGTGTAGTATTGAATCCGATATCCTTGTTAAAGATGCTTTATTCTTGGCTACATGGTAAGTGGAGCCATGAAACACAACGGCTCCAGCAGACGCAGTTCCCAACACAGTGAAACAAATACATTCCTTCTGTATCTAGAAAACAGCCAACATTCCAGAAATACCTAGCCCACTATAAGTTAAAGAGACACATACAAATAAGGTTTACAGAGTACTACACATCTTCCCTTCTTCCCAAAAGAAAAACAAAATGAGGCAAAAAGAACAAACTAACCTTGTAAGTGGGTTAAACCTGCACACCTGGTGAGACAAGTTTTAACTAAAATAATAATTAAGAGTCGAAGTAAGTTTTAGTCAGTTTCGCGTGCCACTGCGTGATGGGGTGTAGCCCTGACCCCAGTGTAAGAATTGCCTATGTGAGGACACGGAAAAATCCGAACCTGCGCAGTGCACTGCTAATGTCCCTAAGGTTTCAGCGTATATGTTTCTCTTTATTCAATTTTCATGATTGCAAATAAATCTTTTACACCAAAATGATTTCTCAAAATGTATTTCTTATTTCATCCTTGTGTGTTACAAGTTTGTTTGAGCAAAAAACATTGTTGATAACGAAACTTAAATACAATCTCTGTGTTCAATATGATATTAACAGATAGAAACTAAAAGCGACCCAATGCATTTCGGGTTAAAGAACCCTTCCTCAGGGGTCCATGTGATCAAAAAACAATAATGTAGAGCTTTAGATAAGTAACTGATAGCTGCCGCCATTCGGAACAACAAAAGTAAAATTGAGAACATTATCAATTACATGTATTCATCATTAGCAAGTACAGACAAACTAATAGGATTTGCACACTCCATGAATGAAACCCAATCACTGAAGTACAGGAAACAAGTAGAGGTCAGAGAACAGTGTATGATCATGCAGAAGGTAAAAGGAAGTCAAGGGTGTAAATAGTGGTTTAAAAGGCCGCTGCATGCCAGTGTCACCCTTGTCCTGCAAGTGATTCGTGCTGTGAAAAAAACGAACCAGTGGGGGTTAACATGTATGTCCACCATCAACCACCGTAGTATACCTTAAGTCCGCGTTTATTCATACATATCTGCAAACAAGGGAATCTAAATAAATCAAGTGTATCCATCTAAAAGAATCAATGTATGCAAAATACAACCATGCCATGCTTACCGCCAATACTTTGAAGTACGAGCTTTGGACTCTATACAAACACAAACAAACTCGAAGTTACATTAACGTCGGTCAATTCCAACTTATAAACACACCCAGTGAACTGCATGTGCAGAGGCGTCTTACCGAAAGCAGAATATACGCGTTCTGTATCTAAAAAAGTAACGAGGCGTCAGTTTAAACAATAACTATAATAAATTGCAAAAGTTAGTTTCCAAAAAGAATGTAAAAAACGCTCAAGGCTCACCGGTGATTTGCTCCGTGAAACGAAGAGTGAAAGGAAACCTTGTGACCGCTATCGGGCGTACGTGCGTCATGACGTATGCGGTTTAAGAAGGAAGAGCTATTCAATGGTAACTTTATGGACAGCTCTCTGTGCGTACACTGGTACTCCCGAAACTAATGAGAACAACCCAAACATATAACGAGCTTCGTGTGTAGTTGCCTAATCGTGTCTAAAGTAGTTCTAATCTCTAGAGTGCCATGCACCATTAAACCATTAAGACCATGTAGCTATGTGTAAAGGTTATAAACTCTAATCATGCTTTTGTGTTCTATTATGCGGGTTTTGATTTTGCGTGATGTTCTTCCTACATATGTAAGTCCGCACGGGCATTGAATTGCATCAAGTGTTCACTTGATCTCATTCTGTTAATTATCGAAGAACTTTCCTCCATACTCAACGAACTAGCGCATGACATTGCAAAACTCAAAGATGAAATCACAGAACGGATGGAGCAGGAGGACTGGACGAAGGTATTAAATGATATCAACGGAAGACTGGATGCACATGCAAAAGAGGTACATGACGCAAGATACGCAAATTCAGGAGGGATACCATAGACTATAAACTAGACGAGGTATACTCGTGGGCGGAGGCGTATGCCCAAAAGAGATTCTTTAAAAAAACAGGCAATGCATCCTCAGAGGAAAGCGTAGTGACCGACCAGGAACTGTCCTTGCAAAGACCACCAGCACCAACCACCACTGAACAGATTAACAGGCTTGCAGAAAGTGAAGCATCCACATCCAGTGATAAACCTTCTTTTTTGGCACAGGGCCAATCCTCAAATCACCCTCCGGACAAAACCAACCTCAACAAAGAAAACGAACCCGCAGGGGACAAGTTAAAAAAAGTAACGGAATCCGGCAGACCCCAGAGAAATTTGAAGAAAGGAGGAATTTAATGATGAACATATCAAAAAGACACTTCAGTTCAGAAGAAATTGGAGTATTAAATAAAGGCATGTCATATGTTCCAACGTATTCATCAAATGCATTAGAAACAGAAGTGTCCTTGACCTTCAGGACCTTCAGGACCTTCAGGAGATGACTCAAGACCTGGTTATTCGACCAGTAACAGCAGCACCCCCACCTCTTCCCCCAGCACCTTGAGACCCTCGCGGGTAAGTAGTGCGCTTTACAAATCCTATGATTGATTGATTGATTGATTGATTGTTTAAGTTCATGCGTAAACTTAGATTGAGATGGTTCTTTTTTTCCACCACGCAGGAACAGGATCGCATCAAACCACCAGAAACATTTCGCCCTAAAAGTAATTTCATGGCTCCATTTTCGCATAAGAGCTTGGACAATTTCGAATTGTTGGTCAAAAAAGACTTGGAGTCGATAAAATATAGCACACCAAAGCATACCAACCTGACTAAGAAAGAACTGAGAGTTCTCAATTCTTTAAGACAGGACAAGGAGGTAACGTTCCAACCAGCAGATAAAGGGGGCGTGCTTGTCGCCATGGATACGGATTTCTACGAACAAAGTGTGAACTCACACGTTTACGATACTGAAACTTACATCCAGTTGGACACAGATCCCACAAAGGAATTCATGAAGCTACTTGGCTCCATTTTGTCTAAAGCTGAAGAAATGGGTTGGATTAACGACATCACTAGAAAGTTCTTACAGAACACCACACCTAAAACACCGCATATATACATGCTCCCCAAGATTCACAAAAATGCGGTGAACCCTCCTTTTCGACCAATAGTGGCCGGATGTGGATCCATTCACGAACCGATCGGACAATACTTGGATTACCATTTACAACCGTTGGTACAATCCTGGGGCACATATGTAAAAGATACCACTGACAGCCTAAAAAAATTAGAAGCTATAAGTCATCATTTCAAAGAAGAGATTTTATTGTGCACTATAGACGTAGTGGCTTTATACACCTCTATTCCCCATAATGAGGGTTTAGAGGCAGTGGAATGGAGACTCCTACAGGATTCTACACATGATCCCACCGGAGTATTTTTGTTGGAGTTGCTTCATTTTTCGCTTTATCACAGTTATTTTTCTTGGAAAGAGAAATTTTTTCTACAACGCACAGGAACCTCCATGGGTTTTCCAGGAGCGCCTTCGTACGCTAATACTTATATGGCATACTTTGAAGAGATGCACATATTACACAATTCAAGGTGGCAGGAAAACCTCATCACATATATGCGCTATATAGATGACATCTTAGTAATATGGAAAGGAACTCGTGATGTGCTGGAAGGATGTATCAATGAACTCAATCAATGCAATCCACGTATTCAGTTCACGTTCACCATTCACCCTCAGACAATCCACTATTTGGATATTGAAATACGGAAGACATCCATGGGTTTACAGACATCTGTATATAGAAAACCAACAGATGTAAATAACGCCTTACATTACACAAGCGCCCATCCAATTTCTTTGAAAAAGCACCTGCCTTTGTCACAACTCATCAGGATCAAAAGAATCACATCCCAAGAGGAGCAAATTGAGTCTCTCATTGAGGAACAACTGAACAGATATAAAGAAAGGGGATATCCTCCGCAGGTTCTCAGTTCAGCCAAAGAAGTGGTAGCGCAGAAAAGACGTGAAGACTTGTTACAAAAATCTGTTAAATCAATCAACAAACGGGAAGTTTTTGTTATAAAATACTCGGAGCAATCAACAAAAGTCAAAAAAATCATAACTAAGCGATGGGAGATCATAGAACAAGAGGTTGACTTTACATCAGTGTTTATGGATAAACCCATGTTTGCTTACACTCGCCCTAAGAACTTGAGGGAATTGCTAAAACCTAAACGCATTCCTTCAATTCAGATCTATAAAGGTATGAGAAGATGTTGGAACTGCGGTCAGTGTGGAAATATAATTCTAGGGAATACTTTTTCTCACCCGCATACAGGCCAAAAGATCCAATTAAGACACACATCAGATTGCAACACAGAGGGTGTTATCTACGCAATTCAATGCCCGTGCGGACTTACATATGTAGGAAGAACATCACGCAAAATCAAAACCCGCATAATAGAACACAAAAGCATGATTCGTAACAAAAACTGCAACTCCTGTCTATCTGCTCATTGGGTTAACACACCACATACCATCCCTCAGATCAGGTTCACCATACTAGAAAACATTTACTTAGTTCCAGGAATAGATTACAATGTTTCGCTAGCACGTAGAGAAATGTTTTGGATTAAATATCTAGGTACCATTATTCCTGGAGGTCTCAATGACCATTATGAATTATTGTGTTTTCTGTAAACATATGCATTAACTTGGAATTTTCTACAGGATTAGCACGTATACATGAACTCATCACAATTTGTAGTTTCTTTTTTCTGTAACTTTATTTACATTTGCACCCCTTGAACTTTTCTTTTCTTGTTCCTTTTTCCCATTCAGCATTCTGTTTTACTGTTCAATTCATCAGGAAGAAGTCGTTATTATGTTACACAGGATATTTCCTTTCACACATAGCCGCATGGTTTTAAGGGTTTAATGGCTCATGGCACATTAGAGTTTATAACCTTTACACATAGCTACATGGTCTTAATGGTTTAATGGTGCATGGCACTCTAGAGATTAGAACTACTTTAGACACGATTAGGCAACTACACACGAAGCTTGTTATATGTTTGGGTTGTTCTCATTAGTTTCGGGAGTACCAGTGTACGCACAGAGAGCTGTCCATAAAGTTACCATTGAATAGCTCTTCCTTCTTAAACCGCATATGTCATGACGCACGTACGCCCGATAGCGGTCACAAGGTTTCCTTTCACTCTTCGTTTCACGGAGCAAATCCCCGGTGAGCCTTGAGCGTTTTTACATTCTTTTTGGAAACTAACTTTTGCAATTTATTATAGTTATTGATTAAACTGACGCCTCGATACTTTTTTAGATACGGAACGCGTATATTCTGCTTTCGGTAAGACGCCTCTGCACATGCAGTTCACTGGGTGTGTTTATAAGTTGGAATTGTCCGACGTTAATGTAACTTCGAGTTTGTTTGTGTTTGTATAGAGTCCAAAGCTCGTACTTCAAAGTATTGGCGGTAAGCATGGCATGGTTGTATTTTGCATACATTGATTCTTTTAGATGGATACACTAGATTTATTTAGATTCCCTTCTTTGCAGATATGTATGAATAAACGCAGACTTAAGGTATACTACGGTGGTTGATGGTGGACATACATGTTAACCCCGACTGGTTCGGATTTTTCACAGCACGAATCACTTGCAGGACAAGGGTGACACTGGCATGCAGCGGCCTTTTAAACCACTATTTACACCCTTGACTTCCTTTTACCTTCTGCATGATCATACACTGTTCTCTGACCTCTACTTGTTTCCTGTACTTAAATGATTGGGTTTCATTCATGGAGTGTGCAAATTCTATTCGTTTGTCTGTACTTGCTAATGATGAATACATGGAATTGACTATGTTCTCAATTTTACTTTTGTAGTTCCGAACGGCGGCAGCTATCAGTTGCTTATCTAAAGCTCTACATTATTGTTATTTGATCACATGTACCCCTGAGGAAGGGTTCTTTAACCCGAAATGCATTGGGTCGCTTTTTAGTTTCTATCTGTTAATATCATATTGAACACAGAGATTGTATTTAAGTTTCGTTATCAACAATGTTTTTTGCTCAAACAAACTTGTAACACACAAGGATGAAATAAGAAATACATTTTGAGAAATCATTTTGGTGTAAAAGATTTATTTGCAATCATGAAAATTGAATAAAGAGAAACATATACCCTGAAACCTTAGGGACATTAGCAGTGCACTGCGCAGGTTCGGATTTTTCCCCTCGCTCATTCTGGCAGGAGAACTCGTAACTTGAGATTTGCTACATAGGCCGATTGAGGCCCTGCGATATCCTGAGTGTTTCCAGAATACTTACCTGGAACACCGACTTAGTTAAAGGATCGCTTATTCGAATCCTACACGAAAGGTCACATTGGAGCTAGGTCAAATTTACCTAGTATACCTGTGAAGTGCGGAATTCTCACCATTTACTCTTTACATCAAGGAATGATACTCGCCTACTGAGCCCTGACGAAGTTCTCGTCATGAGAACGAAACGCGTTGGCTGATCGTAAAATCTCCAATTCTGTGAGAACTAACTAATTGAAAATAAAGACTCATTTGAAAAAATAAACATTGACTCCTTGGACTTCATCACCTGCGCACGCCCAACCCCTCAATTGCTTAGGATCTGACGTACAGAGGCATCACCCGACGGCTGGGGCAAGGGCTTGTTGCGCAAGGAACCTGATTTAATTGAAACTAGTGTGAGGTGCAGACACAGCAGTCCGCCGTCAAAGTATCATTGTTAACTATTTATAACCTGTATTTAGCAGGCTTAACAATGGCTCTAGCACTCCTTCTGAGGCAGACTTGTTGGGAAACCGCATAATTGCAAAGCAAATCACTCTTCTCACACTCAAGAATAGGTTCCTTAGTGCGAACCATAACCACTTTGTTCAGATTCCACCAATGACCCCCATCAACCTTCAAAGCATTCCCGACAATTTTCACAACTTTTACTGGATCACCAAATTTACTCTCTCCCTCCTGGTATGCACAGGACACTTAATTTTGATCATATCACCAATCTCAAGTGGATTAATTTTGACTCCCTTCTTAACATCATATCACTCTTTCTGTTTACCTTGAGTAAGAGACATATTCTCTCTCACAATGGACATTAACTTAGAGACATCTGATTCAGACTTGATCCATTTTGACATCCACCCTGGTCTGAAAATTGTGTTTGCCTTCCTCTCTCTCACAAGCTCAAAGGGCAACCCCTTCGTGGAGGAAAGCGGTGTTGTCCTGTAAAACCAAACCATACTATCCAGGGCTTTGAGCACATCATGTTTTCCTGCTCTGGCCCATCTGACGCACTCCCCCACCACACGGTTCATCCTCTCAACGAGACCATTCATTTGAGGGTGATACAGGGAACTCCTTACATGCTTTACCCCAGACTCACTCAAAAAAGATTGGAACTCAGTTCTCACAAACTGTTTCCCATTATCTGAGACCAAGACTTCAGGAAATCCTTCTCTCAACCACACCTCGCCCAGAAACTCCATAACACTTCTAGCATTCGCCTCTTTCACTAACTTCATTTCTGGCCATTTGGAGGCATAGTCCATGAGTACCAAAATGAACCTGAAACCACCAGGGAGGATATCATAGGGTCCCATAACATCGATACCAAGCTTCATCCACAGACCTTGCGGACATTCAATGGGCATTAAAGGAGGGGTAGATACCTTGAGACTCTTGTCCGCAGCCCCACACGCACAACAACCAGCAACTTGCTCCTCAATCTGGCCACCAATAGTGTCTCGGATGCAGTGTTTGGTAAGGGTGGACCCCAGATGTCCCTCATGAGCCCTTTGGATAATACATTTGTGGAACACATGTGGGGGAACAAACTTGACAGCTCTCAAAAGCAAACCGTCTTCAAGAGAAAGTTCACTCTCCACCTTCCAAAAAGGTTGAAGGAGCGGTGATAGAGCCTTCCCCCTGGGCCAACCATTCCTCACAAAAGAACAAACTTCTTGTAACACAGAGTCATCTTGAAAAGCTCACAACCATTCATCTTCCAAACCTAAGTTCAACCTTGGTAATTCCAGGACCGCCATTAGACAATCATCGAAATCTTCACTGATGAGATCTCCAAACTTGACCTAGTCTTGTTCATTCGACTCAACGGGGCACCGGGATAGAAAATCCGCTCTCCCATTTTTCCCTCCTGATATGTGTCGTACTTTAAATTGGTATTGTAGCAGTCTTGTGACCATTCTCAACATTCTAGGTGTACAACACTTGCTCATACTCCCACCGAGAATATTCACAAGAGGTTTGTGATCAGTCTGCAGGAGGAACTGTTTACCCCAAATGTATGGACTGAATTTCTCAATCGCCCAAGTGCATCCCAGGAGCTCTTTCTCAATGACAGAATATTGAAATTTGGCAGCTCTTAACACTCTGGAAGCAAACCCCACAGTGTGCTCAATACCATCCTCTAACTGTGTCAAAGTGCCCCCAGCCCCACCTGAATGGCATCAAACGTGACACTACAGGAGAGACTCAAATCAAAAGGCTTGAGAGCAGAATAGTTCTCTAACGTAGCCTTGACTTGATTCAGAGCCACCACACATTCCTCACACCACTGAAATCTTGCACCCTTTTTGAGTAGACTACTGATGGGCCGCACTACAGATGCAAAATTGGGAATAAACCTAGAGTAGTACTCGCACAGGCCCAGCAGGGATTTCACACCAATCTTGTCCACAGGTGCAGGGGCATTAACAATGGCCTCAAACAGCCCAGGTCTGGGACTGACTTCATCCTGCAAAATTACATGACCTAGATATTCTACCTCACTGCAAAAAAATTAAAAAAATTCTGCTTTCAACACAACACCATACTCTTGAAACAGACTCAACATCTTGTGAAGAACCACATCATGGGAATTAACATCTTTGGTGTAAATAAGATCATCTTGGAATACCAAAACACCCTCCACCTTCTTGAGAATATTGCCCATGATTCTCTGAAATACTGAAGCCACTGACGCCAACCCAAACGGCATTTGACAGTATGGACAGGTTCCTAGAGAAGATACGAAAGCTGCCAAGTGGCGAGACTCAGGATGCAGTTCCACCTGATGATATGCACTTGCCAGATCAAGTTTTGAAAAGAACTTGGCTACCTTTTTGAACGCGAACAAATCACTGCTCTTGGGCAGGGGGTGAGAGTCTACCCAAATTTCTCTGTTGAGCGACCTCAAATTGACACAAACTCTAAGCTCTCCACCCCTTTTCTGAGCCACTACTAAGAGAGAAAGCCATAAGGATGACTCTGTAGGTTCTATGGTGCCTGTCGCACAGAGACTTTTCAATTCCTTCTCTAAATCCTCTCTGACACTATAGGGCACACCCAAAGCTTATGTTTGGCGGGCACAGCCCCTTCTTTTACAATAATCTTGTGTTTAAGCCCCTGTATTTTTGATAATCATTCCCAAAAACTGAAGGAAATCTGTTCTTCCATACATGTCCCTCATTGGCATTTCTGACAACTAACACTTGCTCCTCTGCACCTGGCCTCAAGATCATTCCAAATACTCCTTGATGGAACCAGCCGAGAATGTTTAGACCCTTCACAGCCACATAAACTTTCACCCTGATTCTCCTCCCCTTGAACCTCAACTCTTCTTCAAAGAAACCCATCAACTCAATTCTGCGTCCCTCATATGACACAGGTGAATGGTCAGGGAGAGGGAATTGTTGTGAACCTTTCCATGTTTGCTCAAACAATTTTTGTGTAATCATAGTAATTTTTGCCTCTGAGTTTACAATCAACTTTACAGTGTGGTCTCCTACCTCTACGTCCACAATGGGATCCAGACATGACGAAGGATCACCCTCAACCACCCTTTGGGTAGAGGCATGGTTGATATCACTTGCATTCTCAACATCGCCATTCCTAACAACTGAAACGACCTCTGCATCAGAATCATCATCAGACTCGACAGTACATACAGTAGGTTTCTTGTAACCTCTTTTTTTTAGACAGACTTTGGCAAAATGGCTTGTCTTTTTGCAATAATTACACATAATGTTGATAGCTGGACACTTGGCTCCTTTAAGATGTGGAGGATTGCCACACCTGTAGCATATGTTCCCACCATACACATCCCACTAGTGCCTACATTTTCAGATTTGGAGGATCTACAGGCTAAATTAGCGTGACTCCGCCCTGACTTTGCTTGATGTTTCCCAACCTTACTCACGTTGACTACATTTACAGAATCCAATACTCTATCATCTAATTCCTTCAACGAGACCATAGAGATCTCTATACTCTTTGCCACTTTGATTGTCTCATCCAACGATGGATTACCCATACTTAACAATTTTTGCCTAATATTTTTATCCTTGCACTGACACACAAACTGATCCGTAATCAGATGATCAGTGAAGTTCTCAAATTTACAATCAGCTGCCAATCTACGTAAAGCTGACACATATGCATCTATATCTTCTGTGTCGCTTTGCTTCCTTTTGAAGAATTTATGTCTGAGTACCATTAGCCTGGGATTGCTTGTCAAACCTGCCCTTGAGTTTCAGAACAGTCTCTCTGTATTCATCTGTTCCCTCACTCTCTGCTTGCGTTAACTTAGGTAGATGCTTGAATATGGATCTGCCTTCGAAACCCAAAGACTGAAGTAACAAGAATTTCTTCCTGTCTGCACTGAATCTTGAGGCACCAATAGCAACCAAATATGGTTCAAAAGGTGAGGAGGAAGGACATTAAGATGACAAGAAGACTAGCAGAAGGGGATGAAACGAAATACGGTAGCCCAACCAAAAGTGCTGAACAATGTTATGTTATGTTATGAGGTTAAACAATTGGAAAGTCACAATGTGAGGCTTGTTAGGTGACCAACCAAAAGGAACAGTAGCACATGTAAAATGTGAGTCTTATCAGGTGTGCGCATCACCGTGTTGCAGCAAACGGAAAACAAGCACATGATATTAAATGTAACAAAAATCTCCTCATGTTACTATTGTAAGTGAGCTGAAACTACCGACCTTGGCAAGCTTCATGAGGCTTATGAGCTGTGCGCATCACAGCTCGTTTTTCCTTTCTGTGCCCCCCCTTGCTGCCCCTGATTGTTCTCGTTTTCCTTTCTGTGCCCCCTTGCTGCCCCTGATTGTGCTCGTTTTTTTCTCCTTTCTGTGCCCCCTTGCTGCCCCTGATTGTGCTCGTTTTTTCTCCTTTCTGTGCCCCCCTTGCTGCCCCTGATTGTGCTCATTTTTCCTTTCTGTGCCCCCCTTGCTGCCCCTGATTGTGCTCGTTTTTCCTTTCTGTGCCCCCTTGCTGCCCCTGATTGTGCTCGTTTTTTTCTCCTTTCTGTGCCCCCCTTGCTGCCCCTGATTGTGCTCGTTTTTCCTTTCTGTGCCCCCTTGCTGCCCCTGATTGTGCTCGTTTTTTTCTCCTTTCTGTGCCCCCTTGATGCCCTGATTGTGCTCGTTTTCCCTTCTGTGCCTGTTTCCCGCCGCTGCGCTCTGCGGCCCCGCCCCCTCACTGCCCATTCGCTGCCCCATTCCTGCTCCTCCCTCCCACCTCCCCATTTATGGCGGCCGCTGCGTGGTGAAGAGAGCGACCCCTGACCTTGACTGGTAGGTCGCTCCCCACCACACAGCTCCGTCTGTGTGCCCTGCTGCTGCCCCTGATTGTGCTCGTTTTCCTTTCTGTGCCCCCCTTGCTGCCCCTGATTGTGCTCGTTTTTCCTTTCTGTGCCCCCTTGCTGCCCCTGATTGTGCTCGTTTTTCCTTTCTGTGCCCCCTTGCTGCCCCTGATTGTGCTCGTTTTCCTCTCCTTTCTGTGCCCCCTTGCTGACCCTGATTGTGCTCGTTTTTTTCTCCTTTCTGTGCCCCCTTGCTGCCCCTGATTGTGCTCGTTTTTCCTTTCTGTGCCCCCTTGCTGCCCCTGATTGTGCTCGTTTTTCCTTTCTGTGCCCCCTTGCTGCCCCTGATTGTGCTCGTTTTTCTCCTTTCTGTGCCCCCCTTGCTGCCCCTGATTGTGCTCGTTTTTCCTTTCTGTGCCCCCTTGCTGCCCCTGATTGTGCTCGTTTTTTTCTCCTTTCTGTGCCCCCTTGCTGCCCCTGATTGTGCTCGTTTTTTCTCCTTTCTGTGCCCCCTTGATGCCCTGATTGTGCTCGTTTTCCCTTCTGTGCCTGTTTCCCGCCGCTGCGCCCCTGCGGCCCCGCCCCCTCACTGCCCATTCGCTGCCCCATTCCCTGCTCCTCCCTCCCACCTCCCCATTTATGGCGGCCGCTGCGTGGTGAAGAGAGCGACCCCTGACCTTGACTGGTAGGTCGCTCCCCACCACACAGCTCCGTCTGTGTGCCCTGCTGCTGCCCCTGATTGTGCTCGTTTTTCCTTTCTGTGCCCCCCTTGCTGCCCCTGATTGTGCTCGTTTTTCCTTTCTGTGCCCCCTTGCTGCCCCTGATTGTGCTCGTTTTTCCTTTCTGTGCCCCCCTTGCTGCCCCTGATTGTGCTCGTTTTCCTTTCTGTGCCCCCTTGCTGCCCCTGATTGTGCTCGTTTTTTTCTCCTTTCTGTGCCCCCTTGGTGCCCCTGATTGTGCTCGTTTTTTTCTCCTTTCTGTGCCCCCCTTGCTGCCCCTGATTGTGCTCGTTTTTCCTTTCTGTGCCCCCCTTGCTGCCCCTGATTGTGCTCGTTTTTCCTTTCTGTGCCCCCTTGCCGCCCCTGATTGTGCTCGTTTTTTTCTCCTTTCTGTGCCCCCTTGCCACCCCTGATTGTGCTCGTTTTTTCTCCTTTCTGTGCCCCCCTTGCTGCCCCTGATTGTGCTCGTTTTTCTCCTTTCTGTGCCCCCTTGCTGCCCCTGATTGTGCTCGTTTTTTCTCCTTTCTGTGCCCCCTTGATGCCCTGATTGTGCTCGTTTTCCCTTCTGTGCCTGTTTCCCGCCGCTGCGCCCCTGCGGGCCTGCCCCCTCACTGCCCATTCGCTGCCCCATTCCCTGCTCCTCCCTCCCACCTCCCAATTTATGGCGGCCGCTGTGCGGCCGCGCCGCTGGCGCGCCGAAGGCGCGCCTAAGGCAAGCCCGTCTGCGCCCGTCCGCGCCGTGACCGCGCCCAGCGCCAGACCCCCTGGTCCGGGCATCCCCGCGCCCGCCACATCAACAGACGCCGATACGACGCCAGCACCCTCCACGCACTGAACCCCGGAAAAGATCACGCCTGCTACCAGGCCACCCCGAAGCGCACCCAAGGGCCCTTCACCTGCCGGAACTGCAGCTTCGCCAGCACCCGCCCCGCCAAACCACCGCCCAGGAAAGAACCCAACTACCTCAGATGCATCCTCCTCAACACCCGCTCCGCCCGCAAACACGCCATCGAACTCTGGGACCTTCTCGACTCAACCTCCCCAGACGTCGCATTCCTGACGGAGACCTGGCTGAATCCCGCTTCAGCCCCCGACATCGCCATTGCCATCCCGGACGGATACAAGATCACCCGCAGGGACCGCACCAACGGAGTCGGAGGAGGCATCGCCATCGTCCACAGGAACACCCTCAGAGTCTCAACCAACACCGACGACACCCTCAGCACTGCCGAACACATGCACTTCCAGATCCACACCGATCCCAACACCACCCTCAGAGGAACCCTCATCTACAGACCCCCGGACCCCGACCACAGTTCAGCGATTCCATCGCTGACTTCGTCAGCACACACGCCATCGCCTCCACGGACTACATCCTCCTCGGGGACCTGAACTTCCACCTCGAGAACAACAAGGACACCAACTCCACCACCCTGATCGACAACCTCGCCACCCTCGGACTCAGACAGCTCGTGACTACACCCACCCACGCCGCCGGCCACACGCTAGACTCCATCTTTTCCGCAAGCCCACACGTCTCCTTCAACCACACCTCCGAACCCCACTGGACTGACCACCACTGCATCCACTTCACCTACAGGAAGCCTACCACGCACCACCGCACCGAACAAATGCCTCGCCGCTGCTGGAGCAGAGTCACGGAAGACCAGCTAACCACAACCCTCGCCCTGAGCCCACCCGCCCGAACCCTCCGACCCCGACACCGCCGCCCGCAACCTCAGACAGTGGATCGACGACTGCGCCAACACCCTCGCCCCGCTCAAGAATCCGCCCAACAGCCACACCAGCAAGAAAGCCACCTGGTTCACCGAAGACCTCCAGGCCTCCAAACAAACATGCCGAAAACTGGAGAAGATCTGGCTCCACGAACGGACAGCGGACAGCTACGCCGCCCACAAGAGCGCCACCCGCAGTCACCATCACCTCATCAGATCCGCCAAAAGGGCCTCACTCAAAGACCGCCTAGACAACAACGCACACAACAGCAAAGAGCTCTTCAACATCGTGAAGGAACTCTCCAACCCCAGCTCCAACACCAACGACATCCAGCCGTCGCGAGACCTGTGCGACTCACTGGCCACCTTCTTCCACCGCAAAATTGCCGACATCCACGACAGCTTCAACACCACGACCGCCCCGGCAACCACCGAGACCACTGCCCCCACAACCACCAACCGCCTGCTCTCCTGGACCAACATCAACGACGAGGACACCAGCGAGATCATGAACACCATCCACTCCGGTTCACCGCTAGACCCGTGCCCTCACCACATCTTCAACTAAGCCAGTACAGCCATCGCGCCCCATCTCCGGAAAATAATCAACATCTCCTTCGAGACAGCAACCTTCCTGGAAAGCTGGAAGCACGCCGAGATCACCCCCTTACTCAAGAAACCCAAGGCAGACCCCAAGGACCTCAAGAACTTCCGACCCATCTCTCTGCTCCCGTTCCCCGCGAAGGTCACCGAGAAAATCGTCAACAAACAACTGACCCGCTACCTCGAGGAGAACAACATCCTGGACCCTTCCCAGTCCGGCTTCCGCAGCAACCACAGCACCGAAACTGCCCTCATCGCCGCCACCGATGACATCAGGACCCTGCTAGACAACGGAGAAACAGCAGCCCTCATCCTCCTGGACCTATCAGCCGCCTTCGACACGGTCTGCCACCACACACTACGAACACGCCTTCACGACGCCGGGATCCAAGAGAAGGCCCTGGACTGGACCACATCCTTCCTTTCCGGCAGAACACAAAGCGTCCGCCTCGCCCCCTTCCGATCCAAGGCCACCAAGATCATCTGCGGCGTACCCCAAGGCTCCTCCCTCAGCCCAACGCTGTTCAACATCTACATGGCACCCTCGCCCACGTCGCCCGACAGCACAACCTCAACATCATCTCCTACGCCGACGACACCCAGCTGATCCTCTCCCTCACCAAAGACCCTCACACCGCCAAAGCCCACCTCCATGAAGGAATGAAGGCCGTCGCCGAATGGATGAGGACCAGCCGCCTGAAGCTGAACTCGGACAAGACGGAGGTCCTCATCCTTGGTTCCAACCCTTCAGCCTGGGACAACTCCTGGTGGCCAACATCACTGGGAACAGCCCCGCCACCCACTGACCACGTACGAAACCTAGGGGTCATCCTCGACCCCACCCTCTCCATGACTAAGCAGGTCAACGCCGTTTCCTCATCCTGCTTCAACATCCTCCGAATGCTCCGCAGGATCTTTAAGTGGATCCCCACCGAAACAAGAAAAACAGTCACCCAGGCCCTCGTCACCAGCAGGCTGGACTACGGAAATGCCCTCTACGCAGGAACGACGGCTAAGCTCCTGAGACGGCTGCAACGCATCCAGAACGCCTCTGCACGTCTTATCCTCGACATCCCCCGACGCAGCCACATCACACCCCACCTGAGAGACCTGCACTGGCTCCCTGTCAACAAGAGGATAACCTTCAAGCTCCTCACCCACTCACACAAAGCACTCCACAACTCCGGACCAGCCTACCTCAACAGACGACTCAGCTTCTACACCCCCACCCGCCAGCTCCGCTCGACCAGCCTCGCCCTCGCCACAGTCCCCCGCATCCGGAAAACGACCGCCGGCGGCAGATCCTTCTCCCACCTCGCCGCCAAGACCTGGAACACCCTCCCCACCAACCACCGACAGACCCAAGACCTACTGGCCTTCAGAAGACTCCTCAAGACCTGGCTCTTCGATCAGTAGCAGCACCACCCCCCTCTTCCCCCAGCGCCTTGAGACCCTCGCGGGTATGTAGTGCGCTTTATAAGTGACATGATTGATTGATTGATTGACCATAATCCAGTAGACGAGCACACAAATCACCAACCTTGGCAAGCTTCGTGAGGTGTGTGCATCACCGTTGTCCAGTGGATGAGCACTCAGGGTTAATGGCATTCAATTCGGATGTGACCGAAGCTTGTATGTGTGTTTCCCGTGGCCAGAGGATTGGAAACAAATGATGCACTCCGATAGAGTGTATGTACTTGAAAGGCGAAGTACGGAAGGTGCCGCATAGTAATGGGAAACTTCCCACGTCGAACGTGAAATGTAGCGTCTGACGTGGCGATGACTATGACTGCTGATCCAGAGAGCGGTGAGAGCAGTGAACACGGAATGGAGGGCAGCGTTAAGTTCCAGAAGGTAGGCAAGGTTTCGCATGCCTCAAATGCACGAGAGAAGATGGAGTGCGGGAGCAGAAGCATGAGGCAAAGCGCGAGCAAGGCAGTTGCGGGGTAACAGTAAAACAAAATACAAACTCAGAGTAAAATACGGGCGGTGCCTCATTGAGGAAAAAAAAACGTCCTACCTGATGTGGGTGAAGAAGGAGCTGACAGTGCTTGAGGATCAGTTATTCAGGAGAGAATGTACTTGAGGGTTGATACTCGTAGATCAAGTGGCACGCATGAGTTCTACCATATAGCCGAAATCGTCGCCAATATTTTTGTGGTAACAAAGCTGATATCCTTGTTAAAGATGCTTTATTCTTGGCTACATGCTAAGTGGAGCCATGAAACAATGACTCCAGCAGACACAGCTCCCAACACAGTGAAACAAATACATTCCTTCTGTATCTAGGAAACAGCCAACATTCCAGAATTACCTAACCCACTTTAAGTTAAAGAGACACATACAAATAAGGTTTACAGAGTACTACACACTGGTTATCTGACCCCCTCAAATCAATTTACTTTTATGTCCTAAGGAGGCTCTGACAAGAAGAGGAGCTGCTCTGCAGGAGGGGTAGCCACTTTGCTAACTGCTTTGCTGTAGTGAACCTGCTGATTGCTATGCTGCCAGGAGGGACGGCTACTTTGCAAGTTGCTCTGCTGTGTTGGCCTGCTGCCTCTTGCCTGCCAGAGAGGGGGTCTGAGCCTACTCTCAACCACTTCTTGAATCCTAAATAACTCCAAGGGCTTGTGCAGAATCCTCAGTGGCAAGGGTATCAATTGCGCAAACCTAACAGTATTCCCATGTAATTTGTGAATAATCGTATGGTGCTCCAAGGGGAAAGAGTAGCCACCTATACCCTCTAATGTGGAGTGGACAAAGTCCACAACCAGAATAAGTCTATTTATTCCTGTGCAACACAACATTCAAATGTAGGTGCAGATAAGTGTCCGTGTTCCTTGGTTGTAATCCGTTATTTCTTTTTTCTTCCATTGTCACAGTAAGTTGCAATTCATTTCTGGAGTCCTCGAAATATGCTTCAGTCACAATTCGTAACCAGTAACAGTTCGTAGCCAACACGTGTTTTTGTCATAGGTACATCAACCTTACTGACTTCATCAGGGCTATAAAAGCGTCTCAGTCATCAAAAAACTGTATCTAGATTCGCTAATATCGTCCACACTCATCAAATGTATCTTGCTGACAGATCATCAAAGTATATCGTAGAATTCAAGCTTCATATACCGTGAAAATAATGTCCTTATTTCGAATCTGCTGTACGCTCCGGGACTAAATAAACTCCAAGGGCTTACTTGCTTGACCGCTATTCAGGAAGTCTCATAATCATCAAGGCTTTGCTTCCCTGCCGTGGGACTAGGCACCCCATGAGTCTGGCAGCAGGACTCGACAAAGATCAGCCTGTGTCTGATCACCAACTCAATTTTGCTAAGAGACCAGCGCTTCCCTTTGTCAAAGGATCAAGCACTCTGTTTTGCCCAAGAACTGCTCTTCATACTAGACTCATACTGCCCTCTTCCCAGGCTATGCGTGCCGATCAGAACCACTGCCTTTTTTGACGCCGCTGCAGCGCCTCTCAGCAGGGCTCCCCAGCAATGTTTTGCCCGGGTGACCAGGGGTGGGCCAGAAACGTGAGGCTTGCCAGCCCGGGTCCGCACACAAGATCAGCGCAGGGTGCTCTATGTCCACAACCACCTTCCACGAAGCTACAAGCACAATGACACAGGCCCTGCTTCCGAGGCCCGCCAACACCCACTCAGCTCATCTTCTGCATCAGCACCGATGCTTGAATTCCTCAACATCAACGGCCCCTCCTCACAAGGTACTGTGCATGATAGGACCTTTGCGGGCCCTGTAGATGTACTGCGCTCTCTTGCAGGCGGCTGTATTTGCCTCAGTGCAACAGTCTTGAGGTACCGGTTCGAGACTTCAGTACTAGTGACTGTGGGGTCCTGATTTTCAGATATCTTGCAAACGCATACCCGACGATCCACTGCTTGGATCTTACACAGTGTAACTCTGTCAGCGTGACCATAAATAACTTTCCAAACGCGGGTGTTCTCTCAGCACTTGTATCCTTAAGCACTGTGTTGACATTCATAATTGTAAACATGCATAACTTGAAACATTCTCATTGGATTTTTGTTGTTTTAGTCTTGTGTTATTCAGTAAAGAGTGATTTTTCTGAATCAGTGTGGAGTCTTTTTGTGGTGTTTTCACTGGGTTACTGTGTTTTAAGTGTGCACAAATACTTTACAAATTGCCTCTTAAGTTAAGCATGACTGCTTTGTGCCAAGCTACCTGAGGGTGAGCAAAGGTTAATTTAGGTTGCGTATCTCACTTATCCTGAGAAGGATTGCACTTCCTACTTGGACAGGGTGCATACTTCTGCCAATTAGAAATCCGATTTCTAACATTGGTGATCAGCGGTGAGGATAGCACGTATGTTTGTGCAGTACCTTACAGTAATTTGGTGTACACTATTATCCACATTTTTATTCTACTCTCTTCAATTGGCAATTTTTACTTTTCAATTCTCCCTGATTAGCATTTTTGCTTTTTCCTCTAAATTATGTCTCTGATTGGTGGTTCTACATCTGCACTTGGAAGAATGGAGTTTGAGCTGGCCAGAATTGAGGGTTACACTATGGCCCAGCTCAAAGTCTTCTGCAAGGAGTTTGGGCCTCCTGTAAAGAGCTCCACTAGAAAGGTGGACTTGCAAAAGGCACTGAGAGCCTGGTCTGAAGTCCACACTGTATTGAAGGGAGCCCCAGAGGAGGGTGATGATGAAGAGGATAATTTGGACCAGGGTCTAAGAGAAGGGCAAATCACTTCCACGAATGAGGGCCCCCTCCAGGGCAGGGAGCAGTGTGTCATCCCAAAGGCCCGTCCCAAGAGGAGTAGGAGGACAGGAGGGAGGAGAGAAAGTTTAAATTGGAACTGGCTAAGCTCAAATTAGAGGAGGAGAAGACCTTAGAGGAGAAAAGGCTAGCCTTGGAGATGGAGGCGAGCCAAAAGAGATTGGCTATTGAGGAGAACATGATGATGCTGGCTCAGGAATTGAGCCTGCGAGAGCAAGATATCAAAGCCAGGCAGGTGGAGTCCAGCAGTGATGGTGGCAGTTTTTCTTCCATGCCCTCTGATGGAAGAGTCCACATACCCATGGGTCTGGTGTCTGATTTTGTGGTGGGAGACAACATAGGCAAATGGTTTGAGGCCTATGTAATTGAATTCCAAATGCCTGAAGCAGATTGGGGGGGCTGGTCTTTGGAGACATTTCCCTAGTGAGAGGAGGGACACTTTACTGGCCCTGGAAGGGAGTAGCAGGATGAGGTATTCCCCCCATTGAAGGAGGCCCTAATCAGAAAGTTTGGTCTGACCCCAGAGAAATATAGATAGAAATTCAGAGATAGTCAGAAAATTTCCCAACAGACCTGGGTGGATTGTGTGGATTCTTTTTGCAAGGCACTGGATGGTTAGGTGAAGGACAGCAAGGTAAAGGTTTACCACGGGCTGTATATTTTGTTTGAAACAGAGCATTTGTTCAGTCTTTGCTTTCCAGATCTGCTCCAACCCCTTGTTGATACTAAGCTCACTGACCCCAGGGAGCTTGCAGAGGAGGCAGACCACTGGATCAGCACCAGGGTCCACAGGAAGGTATCTGAGAGTAACGCAAAGAAGGGTGGTTCAGGCTCCCCCCCAGCAGAGTGAGGGAGAGGTTAAGGGAGACACAGACAGGTCCCAGGTCAAGGGGGGAGGAAAGGGTTCCCATGTCCCTTCTGAAAAGAAGGAGGGAGGTTCTGGTGGGCGGAGGCCCAGGGTGCTGCATTTCCAACCCTGCTGCTTTGAGTGTTCCCAGCTAGGACACAAGCAGAGAGATGCTGTCGGTCCTAGGAAGCTATCCACTGTTGGTACCTCTACAGGGGTGGATAATGTGGCCTTAGGGGTACGTAGCCCCCAGGGACATGTCTTAGGCTATGCCATGATCTCCCTTAGTTGGGAGGTAGACTCAGAGGGTGAATTTGTGATTCCTGAGGGTGGGAGTCGTCACTTCCAGCAGTTGCTTGAGAATGGGGTCTCAATCACTACTCTGAAAAACACTGGGGCTAGCCGGACCATGGTAGTGGAAAACCTAGTTTCCCCAGAGCAGTACACCAGTCAGGTGTGTTGGATGACTCCAGCCCATGGGCAGTAATGTTTCTGCCCTATGGCCCTGGTATCCCTAGAGTGGAGTGGAGAGGTGACACAGAGGAGGGTCATAGCTGGTCCCCAGATGCTCATTGACTGCATTCTGAGAATGAGTTGCCCCCAGTGTCAGGAGAACTGGGAGGGGCAGCCACCACAGGTGCCCTGACAGTTCAATTTTCTGGGAGCACCACTCCCAAACGAAGAGTACAGGACCCCTGATGGCGGGAAAGGTTGAGGGCAAACCCCCCTTGTCACCTGTTCAACCTCAGAGTACAGATCCTGGGTTGAAGGACCAGTTTCAGGTTACCATCCCTGGTTGGAGGTGAAGTGGAAAAAGGGTGCAAGGCACCTGGGGCTACTATCCCCCACTTTGAGAAACCACAGAGGTCAGAGACCCCTGGATGGTCTGGGGCCTGGCTATGGACACTGACAGCTGTCAGTGGCCTCTTTTGGGTGTTGTCCTTGTGGTTTGAGTTTCCCATGAGTTAGGGACAGAGGTCAGACAGAAGGGCCGGGGATGGGCCACATCACTTTGTTGGCTATGGTGGCACTGACTACATACTTGGGTGCATCTGTGAGCAAAGTCAGGTTAGGTGCTGCACAGATGGGGTCCACAGGTGAGGAGAAGGGTTCCCCATGGGTCAGTTCAGTGGGCCCTGAGAGTATAGACCGAGGGATGCAACTGGGTTCAGAAAGGCATACAACTCGCAAGTACCCCCGCAATGATGGTCCATTGTCCATGCTCTAGCAGCTTAAGCAAGGAAGCTCATCAAGGTATTGATTAGTTTACCCTAGCTTAAGGCTGGAGGGGAGCTGTTTTGGAAATGGTTGTTTTTGCAGGATCACCCCAAACGTATTCCTTCCTCCTCCTCTTTGTCTGACCTTTTTTTTTCGGCTTTAGGATTCTGGGCACATTACCACTGCTACCCAGTGCTAATGTGCATTTGCTCTGTACTCTAAACATGATAACATTGGCTTATCCACAATTGGCATATTTAATTTAATTATAAGACCCTAGTAAAATGCATTATATGTGCCCAGGGCCTGTAAATTAAATGCTACTAGTGGGACTGCAGCGCTGATTGTGCCACCCACCTAATTAGCCCTTTAAACATAGCTCAGGCCTGCCACTGCAAAGCCTGTGTATGTAGTTTAACTGTCATTTTGACCTGGCAAGTTAACCTACTTGCCAAGTTAACCTACTTGCCAGGGCCAAACCTTCCCTTTTAATATATATAAATCAGGGGTGTATCTTTAGGGGTGGAACACCACCTTAATAACTCCCCCGTCGGTTCCATGGCCTGCTGTCGGTCAGGTCCGGTCAGGTTACTGCTGTTTGGACTCATTCACCCAAACAGCTGTGTGTCCCTGTGCATGACTTTTGTGCTGGGAGGAGTCAGCGATACAGGCCAAGGTATGGTGAAATTGTGCTCACCAGTAGGCCCCTATTACAATAATACTGCATGATCCTCAGTGACCTGAGGCACAACAGTGGAAGTCAGAGTGCCCGGATATTAATTCTGAAGTTGGGTTTCATCACCGACTGTCGCAGCATCGTTCCAGTGACCTATGCTGGGTTGGTGAGGCTCAGCATGGCAGTAAACTCCAAACATTCTGGTCTCTGAAGTCCCAGCTGTGTTCTCAAGCACACCAGTCTGTCACCCTCACCTATTTGTACTTTCAATCACCTACTTGTACTTTCAATCATTGAGCAGTTGGGCTTTCGTGGTTCATGCCAAGTACTGTCTGCTCAGCACATACCTGGGCCCAGATTTACTAAGGACTTGTGTTGTCCTTGCATAGTGCAAGTCATTGCAAGGCAGCGCATGTCTTTATGTGGGATTTACTACACCACA
Organism: Calotriton arnoldi; assembly: GCA_963921515.1. NCBI lineage: Eukaryota > Metazoa > Chordata > Amphibia > Caudata > Salamandridae > Calotriton > Calotriton arnoldi. The sequence goes on from CAWUFW010010295.1 coordinate 89,820, forward strand.
CAAAGCCGCTTTGTGCGGCTTAGTAAATACAAAGTAACGCAGTGCATAACATTGCCTTGCATTACTTTGTGTCAGGGGGACGTTCCGTGGGTGGGCGTTCTCATGCATCCACCTAAGGATTTTGATGCAATCGAAGATTGATTAAGGCTTGCTATTTGCCTGCGTCATTGTCACTTTTCTATTCTGTCTTTCTATTTGTTTATGGCATGCATTTTTCAGGTGGCTGGCAGTGTTTATCCCTCCCTGAGAGCAATGACCAAGCACAATCTAATTCCACCAGTTCTAATTATCCCATGGGTTTTCCGAACTACTTTTTCTTTGTTTGCAAAGCAATTCAGGGCTTCAGCACCTGTTGCGGCTTGCAGTTCACCTTCCCACATCACACATAGAAAAATGAAAATACCTTTAAGGATTGTTTTTGTGCAGGAAGGTAGGTTTTCCTGCACATAAACCGACCTGCTCGAACGCAAGCACCCTTGCTTGAAGGTGAAAGGAAGCCTGTCTTGGCGTTAGGCAGCCTCAAGTGCACCAGTGCAATGAGTGAACAGAAGTGCTCCATATCTTACCAGATATGGCACAATTCAGATCTTTGTGTTTCATATAACGCCGAACTGCAACTTTGCTTGCTGCCCTACGTTGTATGAAATGTTTGTAATTATGCCCCTTAATTTAGGAATGCAACCAGAGATAAGGAAAGGTATTATTTTAGATATTATTGTACATGCACAGCCTATAGATATCTCAGGGTATTAATATATCGTGGCTTCTTACAGGGCTTCAGGGATTTTTGAGTATAAAGGCTACATTTTACCTGTTAGGTTTGCAAATATTGCATGTTGTAAAGCTAATGTTGTCCCTGTTAGGGCACCTGAGATCTTGTGGTAATAAGAGAGAACTGTTAGTGGTGAACATATTCAAGGTAGTATAAACTCCATTCTAAATGTCTGTATTGCGGTAGTTTCAGTGTATCACGAACATACAACACCTGGTATAGCCCTAGAGACCCTAAAGCATTACTAGCAAATCAACCCCACCCCCACCCCAGTATACTGAGGTCTGTTTTGCTGAATTTTACTGGCCTCAAAATAAAAATATTGTGGCCAATAAAGCAAAATGTACAGTATTTTTGCAACGGGTACTAAACGTGCCTGTCTGGAAAATGGCACTGTGGCACAGATGTGGGCTCAGCAAACCAGCACTGCACAGCAGGACAATGGTGGGAAGAAAAATGTTTGGTGCCAGAGAGAGTGCAAATTTTAATATGCTCTCTCTATCACCACCTTGCCATCGCGCTGCCCAACATGGAATATATGGTACTGGGGGGAGCTGTTACTTTAGCCCCCTCCTTCCATTTTACATTAAGGTGGGAGCAGGGCTGAGAGGAATAAAGTAACAGCTCGTCATCAACACCATGTATTTATAGCCACTAATTGTGCGTGATGGGTGCCACGGGGAGTGGTGGGGGGCAAGGAGGGCTAGTGGAAGGGGGGGGCAAGCTGGGAAGGGAGCTATCATTCAGGGAGACTGCATGGCATGGGGGTGTGCAAAGGATAAGTGCCACAGGGGTGGAGGGTCACGGGGGAAGGTGTAGGGGCCAGGAGCCAAGTGAGGCCGAGACATTAACATAATTGTCTAGTCCTGGTCTCCTGCAGTCTGTTGGTTTGCTCCTCACTAAGGGGCAGATTTACAACCCCCTGCGCCACCAGTACGTCACTTTTTGTGACGTACTGGAGGCGCATTCACTCTCCATATTTACAAGGAGAGGAAAAGCCACCCTGCGTGACTTTTCCTCTCCTTGTAAATATGGACCCTTCACACGCAGCACTTTGCGTGGAAGGGGCGTTCCATGGGTGTTGCTGTGGGTGTTCCCACGCAACACCCATGGGATGAGACACGTTTCGAGATTTACGAGGAATTGTAAATCTGGAAATGCGTGTCAATGCTATGCCTCTCCAGGGGAGGCGTAGCGAGGCGCAACGAGGAGAAATGTTTTAATTTCTCCTCGTTTTTTCCTCTTTCAAAGCGTGCTGCATTCTACAGCACGCATTGAAAGAGAAAAATGCCTGTAGTGATTGTTTTTGTGCAGGAAGGTGCCCCTTCCTGCACAAAAACAATCTCCCCACGACGCAGGCATCCTTGCACCATGGTGCAAGGGTGCCTGCGCCGGCGCATGGCTGCAGTTTGTGCGCCAGCGCAGGGGAGAGCACAGGACTGCAACATAATATTGTAAATATGTCACATTCCTGTGCTTCGGAAGTGCCGCAGCGTGGCGCAGCCAAAGGGCTTGCGTTGCCGCGCTGCGGCACTTCCTTGTAGATCTGCCCCAAAATGTTTACAGGAGGTTGGAGCTGCATGTGCAAGAAGCCATGCCACAGAGCACAAAAACACCTCTCTCCTGCCCAGCCTTCTTTTATTGGCCTGCGCGGCAACGCAGAGTTAAGGAAGGAGGGTTACATCAAGGGGTTCATTAAAATTTTGGGGGTGCTTTTGTAAAAATCGCATGATTTTTACAAAAGTCCCAATTTTGCGATTTACTTGGAGATCGCAAAATTGCTAATTCCTGAAGGGTTAGGCAATTGACACCTGACGTGATCGCATTTTATAAACCCCATGCTGTACCTGTCACAAGCAGAGTGTAGAAATTCCTGAAAGATGGAGTGTTTTGATTCCGCAGAGAAATAACTGACTCCTAGCCTGAGGATGGTTGATAGTTTATTAAAGCCCTAATGCTACGCAAAATATTTTCTAGACCAGACTGGGGTAGATGAGTTGCATCACTCAAGGAAAACATCTCCTTCTCCTCGAATGGTAGTTTAACAAAACTTGTGCACATCCAGGTGTAAAAAAAGAGAGAATGATAAAATAACGAAGGGGCATTTTATGGGGTATTAATGAGCCAACGCCATAACTCATTCCAGGCAAATTCACAAAGCCATAGCAAGGAAATATGTAAAGTAATGCGGATGTGCAAAATTTGAAATTTCTTCTCCTGTTGTATGCATAACTAAAGTAGGTGCCCCAGGGCTCTATGGCTAAACAGAACATTTCAGGGGATAACACTGATTAAAAAAAAGCTCACGTAGTTAATGCACTTTCTGGAGAGATTCATGTGTAAAGCCTGGCTACAGGTTTGAAGCATCATAAAATAATGTACCAGCTCCAGAAGGTTCCACGTCTGAAATGGTCACAGATTTGTGTTCTGTTTAGTTAATGCTTTTGTTACAGAGATCATTGTGTAACCTGTAGATCACAATTTGCATTCCTATTAAAGTAGCTTGGTTTGTTACGCTTTTGCTGCAAACAGTGGCATATATATCAAAATGTCAGCCTTATAAATGATTATTTCTGTGATACCTCACAAGCCAGCATATGTGTAGTTTACAGAGAAGACACATAGGGCCTGATTACGATGTCGATACCGTTGCGGGGAAGGAACCGCCTGACCATAGGCCGGCGGTTCCGACATCCCAATTTGGATGCGACCGCAAATAGGGCCTCATTTATGGGGTTTTTTGCCATAGGGCAGCGCAGCAGGCCTTGCTGCTGTGCTACCCTATGGCAAAAGAAAAGGTCAGGAATGTGCTGTATCTATTAGATGCAGCGCATTCCTGTCCTTTTCCCCTGTGCCGGGGCACAATGGGCTTGCGTGTGCCAATGCAGGCATGGTGCAAGGGTGCCTGTGTTGCGGAGATGAATATTTTTGTGCAGGAAGGGAAACCTTCCTGCACAAACACAATCACAAGAGGCAATCGCAAGAGGCAGAATGCAGCACACATGGAAAGAGGAAAGACGAGGAGAAAGAAAGATATTTCTCCTCGTTGTGCCTCCGATTTCCAGTAAATCTGGGGCAGCGTCAAAAAGCCATGAATGTTGCTGGGAAGGCCCCCAGCAACACCCATGGAATGCCCCTTTCACGTAGTTTCCGTAACGACAAAAAAGAGACGTTCCGGCAGTGCAATAGTGCCGGTAGAGCCTCATAAATGAGGATGGAAACATCCACTTTCTAATGGGAGCTTGTGCGGTGGGCTGAAAATGCCCGCAGCACAATCTTCCATTGAAAAATTGATGTTTTCAAACATCCCTTCAACGTGTGGCAGGCACCTCACGCTGGTGGGCATGTGTAGTGGGGCACCACAGGTGCCCACCAGGCCACGATGTGGAGGGCCTGGGAAAAGGGGGCCCTGATAGGGGCCCCCAATGTTGCTTTCCCACTGCCTTTCGATGTCAGAAAGGCCGACATGGAATGGCTGTCGGAAACCAACATCATAATCCTGACGGAGGAGCCGTCATAAAGGGATTATGAGGAGTCCCACCAATGGGCTCCTTGAGCCTGTCAGAAAGCTTCCATCGGTCCCTCCGACTGCTGCCTCTGCCCGCACGCATTGTAATGCGTCGGTCAGACCGCAGCAGCAGATGACGGCCGGACTGCAGTCCAACAGCCCTCGTAATTAGGCCATAGACTTTCATTTTACATAGCTTGATAAAATCAAAAACACTTCAAATCATAGTTTATCTCTTAGCAACTTAGGAATTGATACAATCGCTGTATCTTTGTCTCCGTTGATGAACTGCTCAGTCTGGTGGATAAACAAAACCAACCTCAGAGCTTGGAGGCAAGTGAGGTGTGAAAGAATACTGCAGGCTGTTTTCAGGAGCAACATGTGAGCTAGATAGGGGCAAAGATGATTTGACGCTCCATCTGTCCTCTGATAGCATGCACGGAAACTGTTTTAAGACTGAGACCCCAAAACACAGCCAGGGCACTACTCAAGCAAAAGAAATTACTGACTTTTCATGAAAATAATAATTTGCAATGACACCATTCTAAAGGAACATCCCTTCTGAGTCTGGTTCTTTTTTCACAGTGGATACAGTGAATGCATGCACGTCCTTTGTTAACTTAGAAGTAGCTTCTGGTACTATGTATGTATACGCAGATCTTACCAAAACGTTTTTACTTTTCCAAATTAGTCCAAACTGATGCCCCTAATTCTGTGCACCAAAACTCTGCCTATAACATGACCCCAGCTGCCCAACCCCACACCTTTGCCTTGTAGTTGGGTACACCTCATTGCTTGTTGGGCAAACTCAGACTCACAACCCCCTATTATGATTGACTAAGCTACACCCCTGAACAGGAGGAAAAGTAATGACTAGGTTAATTACTGGTAATTTTCATTACTCTGACTCCAGGTCTTCCTCCTCACAATCCTACTTTTTCCCCCTTCCTGGAGGAGTGGGTTCAAACAGCAATTATTGTCTTTCTTAGCTTATCAGCCGGAAGTATCAAGAGGCCGAACCCGCTATTATGTGAGATAACAGGAAATAGCGGGTGACCATGTTTGTAGTTTTTTGTTTGGCTTGTATGCATCGGAGGGAAAGGGAACTCCACAAGGTAAGGACTGTGGCAAGGAAGACCAGGAGTCTTTGTAATAAAGATTACCAGTAAATAACCTGCTCAGTACCAGAATGTAAATAAAAATGATCTTAGGTGAACTACTTGCGCCTGAAGTTGTCCTCGTCTCATGCCTTGTAACTGCTTATCTTTTTCTTTGTATGCTTATGAACCTGTTCAGCTAATCCTCTTCTAAACACAAGATATCTGGGTGGCGGCAAAAGTGAGTTGCGCTGTGGAGCTGAGAAGGCAAAGGCAGTGGTTCTGACATGAGCAAGTGGAGTGCTATCTATTTTGCTCTGACCAAGCCAGTTTATTTTTTTTATTTTTGCAATTTTATATAGCACAGACATGACCCGTAGGCATCAGAGTGCTTTACTGCACACAGGATACAGGGTCACAGCGGATTACAGTAATAGTATTTAATCTGGGATGTTTGCATCAGTGGATGTGTACAGGAGATACCACAAGAGACAGTTACAAAATTGGGCAGAGGACATACACAGTTGAATCATCAATTTAGATTGTTGAATCATATAACAAAGGCAGATTAGGGCGCAGTGGAGAGAGGACTTAAGTCAGGGGGAGCTTGAGGTCCTTTTTAAAGGTTGCAAGGCAGATGGTTAGATGAAGGGAGAGAGCTCCAGATTCTAGTGGCACTACCAGAGAAAGACTTGTTCATGTATCGTTCTTGACTGAAGGTAGGGGGTTCTAGGAACAGGGACTGGGCATTTCTGGAACCCCTATTTGCTCCAGAAATTTTCAGTTTCTCATTTAGATAGGAGGGTGAGGAGGAGTACAGCGCTTTATGGGTAATGCCAGCGATTTTGAATTGCGCACATGCTTCAGTGGGGAGCCATTGGAGGGTTAGCAGTGCAGGGGAAATGTGGTCAAATTTCTTGAGACCTAAGATGAAACGTGCTGCAGCATGTAGTGTTGCTCTCTGTGGGCCTAGGTGAACTTTGGGAATGCCTGAGAGAAGGGCAATTCCATAGTCTAATCTAGAGAGAATGAGGGTTTGCAACACTGTTTTGAGGTTTTGTACCGGAATCAATTGTCTGATGCCCCAAAAGCTGCCTAAGTTGGTGTTGTGTGCTGATGTGTTCCACACACAATAGTAAGGGGTGGGAGGATCAACCCACTTCGACCTCCTATATCAAGACTCTACTCACACAGAGAAGTGGGAGCAAAGAGATATGTCGCTTTTCAGAAGAGGTAAGGTGACAAAACACACATGTTGGAAAAACTGCCCTCACCCACAAAAATTTGTGGCATGCTTCATCATAGAGCTGCTACAACACCTCCGCGCAAGCCAACGACAGAGGTGGAGCAAGAGGGTGGGGGAGATAATACAAACATAAAGAAAATGCGGGATCAAAGAAAGAGTGCAGAAAAACACTGTTAAAACTAACACAGGAATCTCCAAATTTCCCTTTATTAGTGGACTCCCTGGTTAGATTAAAAAGGTTTTAATCAACCAGTGGATGGTGGTACGCTGGTCTATAATGGACCCTCTACCCCTCCACTCTGCAAGCTGTCAACATGTTTCAGCCGGATGCTGCGTCTTCCCCGGCTTTCATCCGGACTAAAAGTGGATCCCTTAGTAACTCTCCCTATCGCCTACCTTAAGGAGTAGATCGTAGTCACAGCCTGTGTCAATACGCAGGTTGTGCAGATCTCATGAACATACTCACAGAAAATATCCTGCAATCAAGAGAATATTTTACACGTAAACACATAACACACAGTGAATATAGTAGCGCATGATCGTGAAAAGAAAATAATGGTGAACAAGTGGTCTCGTCCCTCTTAACTTGTTCAGTGTGACACGGTGACTACTCATGATTCTTTACAAACACACCGTTTTGTAGGACCCATTGTCCTAGATGAGCGTGTAAACATCACTCAATTAACAATTTAGAATTAAAAACATCAGGTAATCATTAATCGGGTCCCTCCCATAAGCGTGCTCTTGGTACATCTTACCGAGTTTTACTGGTAATCGTGTTCAAACTGGCGGGGGAGTGAGGACGGCTCCCTGTAGTCACACACTATATTGGTAGAGATAAAATAATGATGTTTATGGTGGTTAAAACAAAGTTAAATCGGTAAACTCAGCCGATTGCTCACCATACTCCGTAAACCACCTCTGTCAAAGTAAACTCACGTGCACCTCCACATTATGCAGTGCTGCGTCATGCCATGCTTGATATCGTGATTAAATTGGCCTTCATACGTGTTCAGGAGAGAACAGGCATACGGTCAACTCACTGGTTCCTGGTCCCAAAACCTCCCGTCCTCCCTACTTACTTCGACAAGGTGAGCCCGTCACAGACATTGTGTCCCTCCCAGCGCCGCGTAGGTACTGAGAGCAGCTCCTGGCTACCAGGTTAATGCAACAGGCGTGTCCCGTCACGTGACCACGTACGTGGTCCACGTGACCGGGGCACGCCCTAGGGACAGCTAGTGCGCTGACCCGCGCCACCATGTTGAAGTGGCGCGAGTGGGAAAGGCAACTCATATGGAAATTGTCTCAGCACCCCGCGTCTGTCGAAGATGCCGACACAATCTCTCAAAAGGCGCCTGATGAAAAAGGGGCAGATTAATGTTGTATAATATTATTAAGCATGTATTAGCTAGCATGTTGATCACAATTACTCCACATGGGCAAGCAAAAGTAGTAGGGGAGTGTGCAACCAGTAGTTGCTCACATATCTGTCACCACTCCCGGCCTCCTGATATTAACAAAAGTTTCAGCCTACTCCTCTTTGGAGAGCAAACGACACAGGTTCATGCTCGTCCGAGTGTTAATATAAAAGATCTCATCTAGGTTGTTGGTCGTTCTTATTCCTTACCTCTTCTGAAAAGCGACATATCTCTTTGCTCCCACTCTCTGTATGTGTAGAGTTGTGTGCTGATGGCCATGGCTGCTATGTGGCTGCGAAGACTGAGATGATTATCAAGTGTAACGCTGAGCAGTCTGGCACTCTGAACAATGGAGGGGCAGCCATCCAGGGCAGGAATATTGGCCATCCAATCTTGTACTGGAGATTTTGCTTTCGGAGGTGAGATCAAAAGAACTTCTGTTTTAGTTGGGTTGAGTTTTAAATGGTGGTTGGACATCTAGTTTTCAATTTTAAGAATGTATTTGAAAGCAGTGCAACGTCTTTTGGGGATAAGATTTTCAGGTATATTTGGGTTTCATCAGCATAGAGGTGGAAGAGAATCCCACAGTTTTTGAGAATCACACATAGTGGTTCTAGGTAGAGGTTGAAGAGGAAGAGGGTTGGGGAGAGGATCAAACCTTGAGGGACCCCTTGGTGAACTTTGAGTGGTATTGAGAATGAGTTCCCCATTTTCACAAATTTAGGATGGTCGAATAGGTAAGAGGAGGAGTTGAGGACAGTGCCTCCACATCCCATGCGAAGGAGGTTGTGATGGCTGACAATGTCGAATGCGACGGATAAATCCAGAAGGACCAGGAGGCAGGAGTTGCCGTAGACAAGCAATCTAAAGGAGTCATCGACTATTTGGGGGATCGCAGTTTCTGTCCTGTGTCTCTGGCGGAAACCTGACAGGAGAGTGTCTAGGAGGTTGCTTGTTCGAATGTGTGAGGCTAGTTGGGACACTACGCAACTTGGGGGTGTGAAAACTGGTCAGTTCTCTGGTTCAAGAGGTTGCTTTTTCAAGAGCCAAGTGATTTGACCCATTTTTAGTCGTTCTGGGAAGAGGCCGTGTTTGAGAGAGGAATTGACCATGGGAGTAAGTGTGTGGCAAGAGATTTGCTGATAGAGCCTGAATGGCATCCTGATCAAGGTTTGAGGATTTTACTTTGGTGATAGTTTGTTGTTCATTGTAGGTCCTGCTCAGAGCTTGGAAAGAAAGAAGACCATGTAGTGCCTTGCATGGTAGCGACTCAACCGTTTCAAGGGAGTCATTAATGGGAAGTGAGATATGGATGTCTCTAACTTTTTTATCAAAGAAATCCACAAAGTAGTTGCAATGTGCCATGGATGACTTGGTAACCGAAGTGATGGAAGGGTTAGTAAACTGTGAAATGACTTCGAATAGGTGCTTGGGTTTATTCTTTTCAGAGTTCACCTGGACTCGTGTATGGGAGGATTTGGCTCTGAGGATTTAGTCTTTGTACTGTTTTATAACTTTACGAAGCTTAGTCATACGCAGGAGAGATGGTGCTTGTCTCCACTCTTTCTCGTATTTTCTGACAAACTTTCGTTCTCCATAAAGTTCTTTTAAGAACCAGGGCACAGAGGGTTTTGGTCTGGATAATTTGTACTTCAGGGGTGTGCATTTGCCAATAAGGGATTCTATGCAGGAGTTGTACTTGTTGGTGGCCTCGTTAATATCAAGGTGAGGTGTAATCAAAGTTAGGGTGCGAAAGGTCATAATGGTGATGGTATCTGTGTGTCAAGATTGGATGTGTCTCTGAACCACATTTTCTCTTTCTTGGGTTGCCCATATGTTTTGGTAAAAGCCGATTAGAGAGAACAGGATCTGCATGTGATCAGACCAGTCAACTGGGATTGGGTCATATGTCTTTAGGTAGGGGAAAGTGGAGATTATCAGATCCAGAATGTTGCCTTGGTGGTATGTAGGTTTATGGCACTGTTGTTGGAGATCATTGGCATAGCGAAAGGATGAAAAAGTTTCTGCATCCAGTGGATGTTGAAGTCTGCAAGGAAAACATTGTTTTCAGAGCTGATAAGTTGAGAGGTGAAGAAATCCATGCATTCCTCAATAAAGGTGTTGTTTTGACCCGGTGGATGGTAAATCACATTCTGTCTAAGGTTGGAGGGAGTGCATCTGGACAGTTCCACCAGCATGCATTCGAAGGACTTAAAATGAGTTGATGGGAGGGTTCGTCATCTCAGAGAGTTTCAATAAATTAGTGAGAGACTTCCACCATGCCTATCTTTCCGGTCGTGACACAAAATGGAGTAGTTTGGAGGAAGAAGAAGGTCTACTGCGTGGTTAGATGAGACATTGAGCAACGTTTCTATGAGGACCAGGATGTCAAGGTTATGTATCAAGGTTGCGTCCGTCTGATATCTCTGGTCAGTGTTTGACTGCAGATCAACAATTGTGTAACATGTAGTTCAGGGAGAATCTGTTGTCTTTCTGACTAGGCTGTTCCGGGAAGATAGTTCGAATCTGTAATAAGTTAAGAGGGGATGAGCATGCACTGGGATGGAGTGTGTGAGTTTGAATGCGGTCAGAGATGATGGTGGAAATTGGGCATCCCCATGCAGAAAGATAGGAGGAGCGGTAGCAGAATCAGAAGCTGCATTACTCTTTAGGAGATGGAGTAGGTCAGAGTTGTCTAGGGGTGGTTGTGTCCGCTTGAGTCTGGGTATGTGGCTGTCTCTTGGTAAGCTGGAAGGATATGGGGGAAGGTCTGCAGAGGGTGATGGGGGTAGGAGCAGCAAGAAGACAGAGAGTCACTAAGCTGGAATAGAGCCAATGTGAGGATGACCATTCTTCAAGAGAGGTGGGAGAACGAGGAAAGGAGCTTGTTAAACAGAGGCCAGTTATGTTCAGTAATTGTTGGAGGATTAGAGTTGACTTTTGGGAATGGACTCTGAGGGGTTGGGGTGCAGGAGGGGAAGGTGCTGGTTGTTGGTGTCTGGGATTGGAAGATTTTAGGGTACGGGGCGAGAAAGGTATAGGAGAAGGGGGAGACATAAGGGCCAACTGTGGGGATGAAAGAAGGGTAGCAACGACAACTGGAGCAGGAGATAATGGTTTGTGGAAAGTTGGAGAGGAATAGTGCCGATATGGTCTGTGGTAGGGATGTACATGGACTGGTAATGGCGATGAAATATGGGTTGTGGGGGACATAACGGATGGTAGGAAAGTCCACGGTGAGAGATGTTGTCTGGGTGGACTGGAAGGGGGAGAATAGGTGGGGGATGGTATGTGTGGATGGGGAGGGGGATCATGGAGGATCATAGGAGCGCCTGAGGGCGAGATTAATTAAGTTGATCATGTCAAGGAATGTGTCATTGGCTTGGACATGATCTTACTGTTGTAATCAATATAGAAAGGTTGACCAAGAGGCCAAAGGGGGAGCAGCATTTGAGTTTGGGTCCAAAGGGGATGCTGGAGAGAGAAGAGAATGGGAGAAAACAGCATAGGGATCTGATCCATAGGTCTGTGTTATGTGTGGAGAAGAGAAGGCTGGTTTTGAAGGAGTCTTTGCGTTGGCAGTGGTATTGGTCTGCGAAGAGGGTTTCCGGGAAGTCTCTCAAGGCCCTGTGTTTACTATTTTTCAATGCGTGTTTGAAGAGATTTGGGGGGTTATTTGATCTTGAAAGTACTGGCACCAGATCTGGAAAGGGGCGATGGGGGGAGCTGGTAGCAGCAGGTGTGGTCGACATGTTGGAGCCTGATGCCAGTTGAAAGATTATAGGTATTGACCTAAGCAACCATATCTAGGGTAAAGGTGGTTGTCGTGAGGTTATCCAGAGCCTTGCGAAGCGCACTGTGGTCTTAGGGTTCGAAGGGGACCTCATTTGATAGACTTAGGAAGAGAGATACATGGGACTAGAATTAGGATCCCGAAGTCATCGATATGAAGAGCTGGGTAGTTGGTGGTAATGAAGACTACGTAGTCACCAGGGAAAGGTGCCTTGGGTACGTGGACACCGCTCTGGATTGTAGTGAGCCTTGAGTCCTCAAGCCATCCCCCCGGCGCATTGCACTTTCCAGATGTCTTCAGCAGTGGTGGCACAGTGAAAATAACCTGTGCCACATTCAGATGTGCATGGGTCCGAAACTTGCTGTTGCCAGTTTGTATATTTTAGTTACATCGATCCACCATGTGGCCAAAGACCTTTTTCATGCACAGCTCACAATATTTGTTTTTATTTAAAGGAGACCACTCATTTGACAGCGGGGAAGCTAAAGAATTACAAAGTACCAGCAACTGTTAACTTGGTGATCATAGAAACGTGGCTCCACGCCTGGCCGGCAAAGTCATCATAAGGATTTTGGGGGGCTGGGGCAAGAAATATTTTGGGGGTCCCTGTTTAGAACAACTTTGAATTTTAACACTTATTTTACGCTGATTTTAGTCCTGTGATGCCAAACAATAGTGATTTGTATGTTAACGGTTGAGACAGAGAAATAGACAGAAGTAAGATAGAACAAAAGTTTAATTTCCCAAGGGGCCCATTAAATGTGGGGGTCCTGGGCAATTGCCCACTTTTCCCGTGCCTTAAAACTTCTCTGCGGGCTGGCTGCATAAAATTGCCTGCAGTGAAAATCTGAGGCAGCAGCATAGCAAGGCGGTAAGGGAGCAATGATTGAAGCACCACAATGTACAAAGTGAGCCAAAGCAGCTGTAATTATGCGTGATGTGTGCATTTTAATGCGGTAATGTGGATACCAACACTAAAATGCGTTAGTCTAAACCCTGATGCATGGCATTTGGCAGGGCTGCTGTCCTTGCAGATTTTGAATGCGATCAACTTGTGGCATAGCTGCCAAGTTCTCATTTTTTTATGTGGGACATTTTCATGTTCTCAAAGCGCATATGTGTCACATTTTAATACCATATGTGCGACACTGTGAGTTACACTGTGTCACGGGTAGGAAATACCAGTTACGTGTAATGAGAACAATTTTAGAAATGTCCCTTTAACGCAGCGTAATAGCCTAAAACATCAGCGTACCTTTGGCATTTATGCGAGGTCACTAGCCTACTTTGCTTTTTCAGCAGGCGCGGTCGAAAGTTGGCAGATACATGCGATGGACTCAGCTATCTCTCTTTCTCTATCGCTTTCTCACTCTCTCCAGCAATGCGGACCATGGCGTCATTAGAAGACTTTAGCACTCAATAAAGGAACGATGAGTAGTATGACAGAGATGCATGCCATCATTTCCCAGTCACTTAATACCTATAGTATGCAGTGAGTATCTAGGCCTTACCAGGTGCCAATGCTTGGGACAGGGCTGTTGCCTATGAAGGTAGACTGTTAGCTGCTCGCCTTCATTGCAAGTCATTGTTTAATAAGTGCCCCTTGTAGCAAAATATTGAGGCATAATAATTACGTACAGTCTAATCCCTGTTTTCTTCTTTACAAAGGGACGCACATAGCATGGAGTTAATATCACCTCCCCAGAGTCATATGCCACCTCGCTAAATTCCACAGCGACATAAGCTATGTGTGGAAAACACACAGTTGAATTACACATCTCTCACGGGCCGTTTTGTGGCAGTAATGATTTTTTAGTGCACGTCAGTTTATTTCATTTTGCATAGCTCCTCGGTGTCCCACTCTCACAATGTGATGTGTGAATTCGTCAGCCCGTCCTAGCCCTTTGATCAGCATCAATGTGCATTCTGGGAGTTGTAGTTCGGCTCATGAATCCAGCATGCAAAGTGGTATGGACTACAAAGTTAGAAATTTCTAACTTGTCGTAACGTGCAGCTATGACTTCTCCTGTGGCTGGGTGTCATTTACATGTTGATTGGTGAGACACATTGTATATTAAAACACAGTCGCGGTCGGTGGAGGAGTGCCGGCCGGGCGGTGACGTGGGGCGGGGGAGGGGCAGGGTGGGGGGTAGCAAAGTATGGATTACGGACCTATACAGGTAAGTAAACATTTAAATCAATTAAACGAATTTCGTTGCGCGCACTGCATCGCCAAATGCGATGCAGTGCGCACAACGAAATTCGTTTTATTGATTTAAATGTTTACTTACCTGTATAGGTCCGTAATCCATCTTGCTACCCCCACCCTGCCCTCCCCGCCCACGTCACCGCCCGGCCGGCACTCCTCCACCGACCGCGACTGTTAAAACAACAGATCAGCTACTCTCGTGGGCGTTGTGTGCACAGCAGACCTCCCTCGGAGTGCTCTGATTCTGCAGCAAATTCTGTCCAAGCAGCCTCATGTGCGCTAGGATGGTGAAGTGGTGTGAGCAGCTTTCATGACCCTGTGAGCCAATCATGTTGCTGGGGGTCTCTTGCCTGTCCCAAAAAAAACAGTTTTAATGTTGTTTGCTAACCTTCCCTTCTTTCGCCCAGTAATACTCCCAGGAGCCGGGACCTAGCACTAGGGTTTTCGGACCCTGTCTCTTAAAGCTTGCCAGCGCAGCCGCTCTGACTGCTGGTGAGTGAGATCTGGAGTCTGAAGTAGCTGGCGGTCTAAATATGATCCAAAAAAGAAGTGGTGGTGTCTCAGAATAACAAGCCAGTCTACCTCTGTGGTGAGCTGTAGCAAACCTAATGCACTAAAGTGTATTTCTACACCGAATAGGGTCATATTTATTAATGTTTTGTGTCGCCCTTGCGCCACACAGGGGGCTGCAAGGGTGACGCAAAACCTACGTTGGATTTTTCAAGCCACCCAAGGCCACCTTGTGTGGCCCTGCATGGCTTTAAACAGACAGAGCAACCCAATGCAGTGCAAATCGATGTGTTACGTTACTTTGCCCCAGGGAGGCATTCTATGTGTGGAGCGTGGGTGTTCCCATGAATCCACCCATGGATCTTGGCGCATTCCCAGATTTACCATTACTGGTAAACATGGTAATGCATCAGAATGCTTCGCCTGCCCAGGTGGTGAAAATAATTGTATTTCTCCTCGTTTGCATTGTGCAGCACACATAGAAAGAGAAAAATGCCTCAGAGCATTGTTTTTGTACAGGAAGATACCCCTTCATGAACAAAAAGAATCTTGCTTAAAACGCAGGCACCCTTGCGCCATGGTACAAGTGTGCCTGCATTGGTGCTATGCAGCCAAAAGAACGCCAGAGCAAGGAAAGGACAGGAGTGCATCGTACTATGTTCAATATAGCACATTCTTGCCCTTTCACACAACAAGGTGGCTTGATACACTGCGTTGCGTGAAAGCTACATCAATATGCCCCTTAATTCATATCTCCCTTTCCACTCACTAAGCCCCTTCTCCTTCCACTCTCTTCCATTTAAGGGCTCTTTGCTCGTGTACTAGTCGGAGTCTAACACCTTATGGTAACCACCTCTCCTCGAGCCCCGGACAGCAGTTCAATGTGGCAAAAGTCAATTCAAAGACAATTTAACTTATTAGGTGTCAGCACCTGCTTGCAACTCCATATATTGATGATACTGAGTTATAAGAGAAACTTACTTTGTATGACAATTCAGTTAAGTGAAGCAATGCGGAGACATTAACACATTTACGTTATTTTAGCCCTCCATGAGTAATACTTGGCAGGGCTACTTGCCAGATATTAGCACCTGTCAGTGGATTTTCCACAGCAAGTGAAATAGTACCCATTATGAAAACAGGCAGTGACACTGAGGTAAGCATAATGCAGGCAAAAAATGAAAGTGTGATTATGTGTAAAGGTGTAAAAATATAAATTCGAGAAAAAGAGGTTGCATTCAGCAGCGGGTGTCTCTTCTTTTGATGGTACAACATAAATGCCACCCTTTACAGCCCATACATGGAGAAACATAGAGAAACTGGGGGAAAATCCTTTATGCATTTCATGTCAAATGGACCTATTTCTAAAAGCCTATAAATCAACTAACTTATATTAAAATTATTGTTTTATATAGATATCGAAGAAAAAACAATCTTTGGTAATTATGTTTTTTAACTTTAAATGTTATGTTTGTACAAGTGAATTATACATTTACAATGTTGTTAAAATACTTTGTAAAATTTAGATTTCTTTATTTTAAGTAGCAACTCATTATTTATTATAAATGTATTTATAAAGTGCAAGTAATATGAATCACATCTTATAGTCAGCTTTTAACAACTTCAACGCACCTAAAACTGCCTAAAAGTGATTTAACATGCCGGTCTTTTTACACCTATCAACACCTGAAAGTCAGTGTAACATATATACTCCACTGAGATTGTGTGGAGGCAGACTATGTAGTGCCCTGTACTGATGAGAAAAGCATAAAGGTAACTAAAACCTCTGTCTCTTCCTAAGTTAAATTCCTCTTCCTCTTCAGTGGGTTAGGATGCATCTTAGATTACAGAGCTGGTGTATGAAATATATGAGCAATGTAACCCTAAAGGAAGGGGAGGTACCTAGAGGAGTTCCTTATATTTATTGTTATTTAATGCACCTGAGTTTTGTGAGTTTTGGATCAGGTGTGTATTGTTTCCTATTAATTTCTATTTGAAGTTCTCCACCCTGGGGGCAGAGAACTCTACATACGTGTATAAAGTTACTTATAGTAACTTATGTTTGTTAATTCAGGAGTAGAGAGCTTGAGGAAGTTGAGACGCCTAACTCTAAACCTAGTTGGGGAGCTCTGCTCTGAACTGGTGAATAGCATCCGTGATGAAATCTCTGGCTGGATGTAGCCAGAAATCTGTATTTGTGGACATCTCAGCATAGAAATATCCCTTTGTGAATAGGTTCCACTGTGTTTAAATTGGATGTAAAAATGTAGCTTTTTCTTAGGAGGATGTTTTTACAAATATTATCGATATGCTAGAAGACCCTCATACGTAACCTGCCTATCTTCAATTTTTTTATTTAATTAGTTTACATAATTTGGGTATTCTTGCTTTCTTGTGCAAACGTATGCACTCACCAACACTCTTCTATGCCAGTAGTTTGACAGGATGGTTGTGATTTTGAGTTGGTTCATTGTTAGCACAATATTAACATCTTTATCCCAGTTGATAACAACTCGGAGAGGATCCTGTGTTGTTGATGTACTGTGCATCAAACATATTATTCTTGCCCACATTTTGGGTTGGCATGTCTCATTACACTGGATATGTGTCTAATGTCAGCAATAGAGATACCGCACTCCCTTACACCCAAACTGCAAACAACACCTTGGATCACATCTGAGAAGAACCTCACAGAAGCAATTAAGCTGTCAGTCAGGCAAGAGTGTGATCATCGGACATCTATTACTTTATATCATCATTTGTACTTTCACATCATTTCACATTTCTAAGAAATGTATGCGCTTTGAACCTTTTATCCTTGTGCATCGAATATGCCATATACTGTATGCATATCTTTCTACATCATTTACATCACCAGTCTATCTACATTTATATCACCTGCCAGTGTCCTCCTCCGTCCCACACTCAGTTCTCAATTTTCCCATTAATGTAATGTAATGTAATGTAAATGGGCACTTGTATAGCGCAGCTATCACTCCAAGGAGCATCTTGGCGCTGGGGCGGAAATACCAGAGGTGGAAGAAACTGGTTTACTACTCATGCCAGAGGGGAGATAGGTGTTTAAATCAGAGTTTTGCATAATGTATCTGATGTACTGTAGATCCAAGTTTTAAGTGCCTTCCTAAAGACAGACTCGGAGACCATCTGACGTAGCTGAGATGGAAGTTGATTCCAAGCCTTTGAGCCTACTGCTGGATGAGAGACATTTTCAACACCGTCTAAAACGACTCTGATTCAGCAGGTGACATTGAGTGGTTATTCACACAGTGAACATCTGTGGGCAGTAGCAGGTGAGATGTGACCATCTATAAATTATATGGTTCCACTGTTGATATCATATGCTTACATGTCATTTCTTGTTGACAGCTAATGTGAAACAAGCCTTTGCACAATTTTAATTGTCTGACTTACAGCTTATTTCATCTTATTCTTCCATGTCCTGGAGAACGAGAGCCTGACAATGATGCTGCTTACCCACAAGTGGAGAACATCAGGCAATCACTGGAGACAATCCTATCCACCTTCAAGCTGCTATATTGGTGACTGTTACTGCTAAAGAGGAGGAGAAGGAGGAAATTGTTGGCACCTCCCAGGATACTACCTCAAATATCACTTCACAGGAGTCTTCTGTAAAGGGCTCTCCTGAGGATTACAAGACCCCAGACACTAGCAAAACAGCAATAGATGCTTGACCTGGCTAAGCAGGGCACCTCTCCATAGAGCCTCAAACCATCAGGCACCTCCCTTGACTCTTCTGCACACACCTTCCATGCAGGTGCAGTGCTGGACTTCTCTCAATCATCTTAGGGCGAGAACACCCCTAGTGAGCAAGAGCTCTCCCCCAGTGACCAATCTCCTCCATAATCTCCCAGATGTTAATCCACTCTTTGATTGACACCCTGCTGGCCATGTGAGATGGCAATGTACGAGGGATCATTGGAATGGACTAATCCTGTCCTCTGGGAGGTTCAGTTGTTCAAACATCAGTCATATCTGTACAGAGGTATATTTGTGGCAGGGGGTTATTTTGGCATGATGCTGCAACCCACAATGAACAACTCCCTCAGTTGTTTGGGAGGCACAGACGCTTCTAGGAGAACATTGAGAAATGTCTCTATGATGTATCAAAGTTGCACTGGAGCAATTTTCAATATTGAGGAAGAAGAGCTACAGGCAACATACCTAGGTCATGCAAATAATAATGGTTATATCACACAAGTGCCAAAGTCACTCTGCAGGACCAAGCATTCATAGGACTCAACTGAGCTACCACAACAACCTCAAACTCTGTTAGCAATAACCCTGCTCAACCCACGAACTGTATTAGCAATACAGCTGCCCTAACAAATATCGCCCCAATTTTACCTTCAAAACTACAGCTGGACACATGGACACCATTTCCTAAACACCTAAACATCTCAACAAATTCACTCATCTAAACTATAAACTATGAACAACTAAGCACCTGAGCAAAATTTAAATTAAGCTGGCTTAATTTGGCAATTTTGATAATTTCGCATCACTCTTGTTAGACGAAAGTCCAGAAATTATGCTATTAAGTCACTTTAGGTAATTATGCGCCATTTGCAGTGAACATTTACCAGGAACATACCATTCATAATAAAGATTTACAGTAAACGTATGGGATCAAGAAAATACATGTAGCTGCTGTTTGTGGTGCATTTGTTTTTTTCTCTAGTTTTTTTAACAGGTAATTTTGCAGTGTGTGACAATGTCTTTCTAGATATGGACCTGAACTGCATGACTCAACTGGCTGTCATGTCTCCTATATATCTGGCGATACCATTGGAGGACCCCTTGCAAATGATTTCCAATTCTTTTTCAGAAATGTTGGGGACTTTCTGCATGCTGGGCAACACTTTTGAAGGATGCAATGAACAAAGGAGAAGCAGGATGGAGTGGTATGGTCGTGTGGTGAATGGATGGTTGTGGAGTGACCTACATCCTGTATATCAATTCCTGTTTTTAGCAGTAGGTGGACAGCTGTGCCGCAGGCTTGGAGATCTGTACCTGAATACCGAAATCTCCACCCCAAACATGGAGTTCTCCATAAATGTGTGGAAGTGGAGAAAATTTGTTTGGTGTTCATTGAAATATAATGTATGGTGGATAGAGGGTGCATGGATACCCTCATGTTGTCCATAAGTGTATCCAGGCACTCAGTAGGTGACAATAGGCTTGTGGTTAGTCTGGGCCTGAGTACAGGCAGTCTCGATGGTCCAACAAGAAGACTGATTGGAAAGCCAGGTCTTCAGCTTCTTGCGGATTTCAAGAAGTGAGGAGGAGGCCCTAATGTGGTGGGGGAGGTCGTTCCAGGATTAAATATTTGAAAACAATTGCTTTATCATGTTGTTTGCATGTAAATTAATGTTTATTAATTTCATTTATTATTTGTTCCTTCTTTAAGAAATAAAAATATGTTTGCATTTCTTTTTCTCATTTTGTCCAATGCGTTGTAGTGTTGCTACTTGCCTCCACTGATTTCTATGAGAGTGTGCTTAAATATATGTCTCTGCATTGTGTGGTGCTTAACTTGCTCCAAAGCTTCGCTGGAACATATTTGAGCTTAGGGGCCTATTACGATGTCAGTCTTTAAGCCTCCGACTGTTCGTCGGAGGCTTACCGATCGACATGGTAGGTTTACAATTCGACCGCCGAATTACAATGTTGGCGGTCGGAGTGTAAACTGGCCGGTCAATCCGACTGGCTTCCGACGGGCTCAAGGAGCCCGTTGGCAAGTCAGAAACCTCCACATAATCCCTTACGGACAGCGTTTCCGCCATCAGGATTATGATGTCGGTCTCGGCCTTTCCGACATGGAAAGGCTGTCGGAGAGCAAATTTGGGAGCCCCCTTCTCCCCTGGACCTCCAGTTGTGGGCCTGGGGCCTATAATCCCTGCACTGTGTGGCAGGCACCTGTAGGTGCCTGCCACACGGTGCAGGGATTTACAGAAACTTCTCTATGGGAGCTTGTGCTGTGGCCGGTTTTCGACCGCCGCACAAACTCCCATAGAGAAATGGGAGTTTGCGACCACACCATGTGCGGTCGCGTCGTAATTGCGGTTTTGGGACCGCCGTCTGGATGTCAGTCGTTTCCGCAACCGCAGAGATGTCGGTCGGAGGCAACTCTGACCAACATCATAATGATGCCCTAAGTTGGTCAGTGGCACTATTGTAGGTCTAACTTTTATTAATTGCAATTGTCTTCCACGAAAGTGGGTATGTTCAAGTATTTGCATGCCCTTCTCTAGCTCCCTAATTAAATTTTTCCTAAGCCCTTCACATTTTGCACTAATTATTGTCTATTTACCCACCACTCACCCCTGTCACTCCCACATTTAGCAGTAAAACAGACACCTGAATGTGTAGAGATCTCAATATTCCTGACTGAGATCTCTCTATATAAGAGTTAGACAGGCTTTAATCTCCCTATAAAGGTCTATAAATTCATACTTCTTGAATACTACTTGACATACTCATAAATGGCTTTTGTGAATAGACCCTTTTCTTATTGTAAGGTGTAAAATTATATTGCATCTCCTAGAATATGGATCTCAGATTAAACCTGCAAATGAGAAAGTGAGAATGAAAATGTGCTTGTGTGGTTGGCTGCTGTAGGGGTGATGAGGAGATGGCACTGGATAAGATTAAGGCAAAAGAGCAGAGTGCAAAACATCATCTCCCAGAGACACAGGATGCGGGTGCAGTTATGCTGAGATAGAGGATAGCCGAACAGTTGTACACAGGATCTCAGATGTCACATGGCCCGACTAGAAACAATGTCATCTTTCTGCTCACGCTTCTTAAGTTGCCTTCTTTCTGCAACTCTGTGACTTTTGACTTGCATTTGTGTATGTGTCAGTGCAGGATAGGATTCCCCCAAAACTGCATTTGCTTACATTTCAACTTCAAAGGCACACTATCATGATACCTTGAACATTAAGGGCCTCATTATGATGTTGGGTGGAAACTTTCCGCCCGACACCGTCTCGGATTCGTGAATCAACCGACTCGCGGTCGGCGGTTCCACCTGACCGATTATGAACACTGTTCGGTCGAAGTGCCATTGTTCCCTATGGGAGCCCGTGTTCAGCCCGACAACACAGGCTCCTATAGGGAAATGGGGTGTGTGTGTGTAAAACCCTGCACCCTGTCGCGGGCACCCCATTGTGCCTGCCACACAGTACAGGGATTTACAGGGTGGTCCCCTAGGTACCCCCTCGGCCCCCAACCGGAGGCCTCAAGATGAAGTCACTTTCTGACAGCCTTTTCATGTCAGACAGGCCGACTCGGAAAGGCTGTTGGAAATCATAATCGGTCGGTTGGAAACGCTGTTCGGAGAGGTGCACGATGCGGTTCTGACCAACACGAATACTCCGAGAGCCAGTCAGAACGGATTCGGAATAACCACTAGGTTTACTTTCCGACAGCGAACTTCGTAATCGGTCAGGCGGATTGTAAACCGACCAAGTCAGTCGATAGGGTTCCGACGGGGTCTTGGAAATTCCGACTGTCGGACGGAGGCTTTCCGTCGGACATCATAATGAGGCCCTAAGTATGATTTATAGAGTTCACTACACAAAGGTCAGGGCTTAATGTTGCCCCGTAGGCAACAACACTAGCTAACATAAACAATTGCGGCCTGACAAAGACTTTGACGTGCCAACATGGGCACTGTTCATTATATATATGAACTCACTTCCTCGTCAAAATCAGAGGAGCACTCAGCTGATTCCTGTCCTCTCCACAAGGGAATTACCACTCCACACCAAGATAGACAGCTTGATGACACTTGCCCACAGGTAATGGGGAGTTAGGTCACTCAGCAGGGGTTTTTGGCAGATCGCCCACCCTATGCTACACTTGGTTAAGGAGCGTTAGGTAGGAGCACACTACAATAGACTACATTACACTACATATATGCCAGCATATATTCATTGTTTTAGCACAATGGTGTAACTATTCATTCTCTCCACTGTTCTAGTATTGCTAATTATGGTAATATGTATTGCTCTATTATTAATTGCAGCGCATATATTTTACTCAAGAATCTCACTGCTTCAATAAATATTGAAACTGCAGGTTGTGTATTTCTTGAGTATTTCCTTTGGGTATTAGTGTCTAAATGAAAAGGTTCTAGATCTGTTACCACAATTTCCTTGGGTATCAGTGTTTTCATGTTCTGAGGTTGCACACATATTTGTTAACCTACAAGGTTTGTGGTTCGGATGGTGCACTGAGCTAGCAGTACTACAGACCAACATATTCTGAGGGTGTAACACAGTCCTGACGTTTATGTTGTCCCACAAACGCACAGGTTTACCAACAGAGGTACAAACCGTACAACACAGGGAGTTCACCCATGAAAAGAACCATTGCTCCCATTACCCTATTTCCTCAACCACATGGGAGTGGGACCATTTGACGGTACTCAATATAAATAGTGATAATAAGAACACGAAGAGATGAAGAGCCTGATTTATTTTTGGTAGATGGCCCGTCTTCTGCTGAGGTGCTACCCTCAAAATTTTGAAACGTACGCTAGCCTGGCAGACATTTAATGCATTGATAGGAACCGCCATCACAGTCGGAGTCATAATTCAAAGTTTCAATTTTTTAATTTTTTTTAAAAAAATACAAAACAACAATGCCCCTCGCTGTAGGAGTTTAGTCTACTCCCATGGCGAAGGGGGCATTGAGCACTTTTCAATGACACCTGGTGATGGGCATTGAAAACAGATATATGTCCACCCATCTAAATTAGTATTCTCTGTTATAGTCAAACTATGGTCCTTCCACTTTAAATCAGGCAGGGGCAGACCATAGCCCGGTCAAAGTAGGTTTACCTTAGTGAAACAGGCCCTATGTGAATATGTCCACGAGACATACATACACCCAGTCTGCTTCCCCACCTCTTCCACAGGCATTCAAGTTATAGCTTAGATGGAAATAAAAATTGACCTAAGTAATTCACATGATAACTTGACATGCTTTTAGGGTTCCGGCTCTTTGGCGGTGACGTTAAACCCTGCTTCCCCTTCTGCGCCCTACATGTCCTCTTTGAAAATTTGCCAGGTCAAGGTGTCCTAAAAAGAGAACACTCGAACACAGCAACACTGAGTCCACCACCTAGTATACCAGTAAGGGACACCAGTTTGCTTCTACAAATGGAAAGAATTCCCGATTGCCTGAGACAGCAATATGTAGCTTTGGGCTGTCAAACGCCCTTTCATCGGCACTTGTGGGAGACAGCACTAACAAAAATACAATTGCTTAAAGAGAGTCTTTGCTTCCTATGTAACTCAGATCAAACTTTTGCCATTAGAAGTCAAAATGTGCTGATCCTAAGCCGCAATGAAAAATATAACTGCACTTTAACAGCAGTGCAGCTCCTGCAGGACGAGGTCACACTGTGAAATTCATTTGTGCTCCTACAATTTGTGATCTTTTCTCGCGATTTTCCTTCATGAATACCAGTATGATAAACTGCGTATTACAACCTAAAGTACCTATTTTGGACTGAATGTGCTATTCATTGTGGATTACGTACCCCTGATACTTGGTGGGTGGTAGCTGAATGTATGATTAAGTTATTTTAATGAACAAAAAAACTAAACAGATTGGTGCACTTACTCTAAAAGAAACTGCATTCATTCTGGTCAAAAAAGTAAACACCAGGTAATGTTCTAGATCATTAGTCTCCTGGGGACCTGATCTTCAAAGTAAAGAAAAACAAAAACCTTTTCTGTGAGATGGAGGACAAAAACAACAAGAAACCAGAAATGAAATCAAGTGTGTGTAATAAAGCAACATAAGGAGCAGTTGCACATCACTAATAAAATTAGTGACTCACTTGTTTATCCGAACCCTTCTGCTGATAGGCTAATAATCATTTGGATGCATTAGTCGCCCACCATAAAGACTTCAGAAAATGAATTCCAATGTTAATAACTCTAGGACTCAAACAGCAATAAACAAGTCGTGTTTTATTGGGGCGTGTTTCGCACCCTTTATAGAAGCATTATCAATGGTAAAGATTGTTCAAATAATTATACATATGAACATGAGTTAAAACAAAGTTTATCTTAAGTCCAGGTGAAAGTACACTGGAGGGCTAAACCAAAAGAGTGAGTAGAGAAGTGGTTTTCACATGGTTTGATTCAGCTTCCCAATATCTACATAACAATCAAGGAGATTGATTAAAATTTAGAAAGTACACTGGGTACCATTAATCCTATGAAGATCATTGTGACATTGTGGTATGTGGGCACATCTAGAGTGAAAGCGAAGCCCGCCCTGAGCTACCATGACCACACTCGATTCACTCTCACTAGTAGAGACAGAGCTTGCGTACACATGCCCACCATCTTTTATACTCCAATGCCGCTCCCGACAAAGGTGTGCATCCATGAGTATGGACACCAACAAGGTCCCTAAATGACTATCCACTGACCGCCACATTTGCAAAATATAATCTCTCAGTCTCTGTGACAGCTGATGTTGTTGCTGGAGATGGTAGTAACTGTCACCAGCTCTTGAAGTATCACCCATTGGAATGGCTGGCAAGGTCTCTTTTCGTTTGCCCTCTAGCCACCTAGTCTAGGGGGTAATCAGAGGTCTGTTGCCAGATAGATGGCTGACGTTCCCTTCCCACTCTGGAAGGTGCTCCTCTTATGGCTCTAAGCTAGTATCACAAAAGTGAATTTCACATTCAGGTGTCCATGTCCCAGCTTCTTTAAAAGGGACACATTGCATGCAATGCATTTCACTCCGTTGTTGGCCATGACTATGATGCCTTGCACTCCCACAAAAAGATCAGAGTAGCTCACAAGCAGAGTTCGGGACTTTCTCCTTTGTCACGATCTTTGAAAAGTACCTTGTCCTCTCTATGAAGGTTGACAGATTGAGCCGCCCTGTTCTTGCTTCTCTTTTGTAGCATCCTCCCCAGCCCGGGAGAATGTAACAGACCACGCCTCACACGGAGCTCTGGTTTGCACAGCTTCTTTCTCAGAATGCATCCGTTAACTGAACGCACTGCCCTACAAACTTTATTAACCACACCCAGCCACTGCCAACAGATTGCGTAATACTTGTAAGGAGTCCCCCAAAGGCCACTAGAGCCCTCGAACATACAAACACAGAACACAACATCTCCCCCTTTGTTAAATAAAAAGTATGAACAAATATGTACACTTCGCGTCTATCTCCTTCTTCACAAAGGGAAATCTAAATACTTAAAGTAGAAGCTGGCAGTATGTCACAGGACATTCTAAATGTGTTACACGAAATGAAGAAACTTTTACAACTCACAGCAAGTACTTACTCCAAAATCAAGCTTATTCAATAATCAGTACATGAACTTCAAGGAAAGCGTAAATGGTTACCAATGCCGCTAACAAATAGACAAAATCGGCCTCGCAAACATCTTAAATATCTATCGGATGAGGAATCCCATGACTTACTTCTATCCTATGAGTCTACATCCAGTCTCCCCATCATTAGAGGTGAGGAAATTAGATCAGTCCCAATCTTTGCGAATAGAACTACCATGTCTAATAATAGAAAGCTCAACCTTAATAATCTGATAAAATGTACCTTGAACTGCCAGCAATCAAGAGATAAATTCTGGAAATCCAGTGAAACAGCTATTATGCCTACTACTCAACTGCTGATCAGAAGTGAAGCACGCCTCAGACATTGCTGCCCTCATCATTAGCCATTAAGTTGACGTGACAATCTTAACAGAATCGTGGCTCACTGAGTCATCTTCCCCTTGCATGGATCTACTGGTTCCTCCCAACTATAACATTGTGAGGCTAAACAGACTAAACAGAGGGTGGTATCGCGTGCATACATCGCTCTGATCTCTCTGTGGCCCAACTATATTCCAACCCCCTTGAATCATGTGAAAACATTGGTCTTGCTATAAGTGCAAATTGCACATGTTCTACCATTTCCCAGGTATCAATGCCCCTTTCATAGACCAGTTAATGGAGATCATCACTGCAAACTCTTCGGATCACATCAATGATATATTCCTAAGTGACTTTAGCCTACATTGGGATGATATTAATGATAAACAGGTCAATGTAGTCAAAGATTTCCTAGCAGACCTAAGTCTTACTCAAGCCTGCACACTGCCGACACACTCAAAAGGATCAACGCTAGACTGGGTTATTTCTAGAGATAAGGCTGTTACAATACACTCAATTGATCCATGCGATTGGTTTGATCATCATGCCATAACTTTCCATATATCTACCATAAAAAAGAAAAATACCACGCAATCCGACAAACTCAAACAGTGGGTTTGAGACACTAGAGACTTAAATGATGAGCAATTAATGGCACACTGTGAGAAATATTTACACCCTCCTAACAACATGGTGAACGTTATCGCACTTACAGAACACTATAACTCAACGATGACGAATATAGTCAATACCTCCATGCCTTTAAAACTGAAAAGAATTCAGAGAAAGATAAAAATCCCTGGCTTATACGGACACTAAATGAAGAAAGACAGAATCTGAGACCAGCTGAAAGGAAATGGGGACAGCACCCATTATCCCCCCAGCTAAAAATTCTCAGAAAGACTATAAACGAATACAACAAACAGCATCCTCAGATTCAAAAAGGAATTATTTAGATCTGAACTGGATAATGCCAAAATCAGACCTCTTAAACTCTTCAATATGTTAAAATAACAATCTGATAGATTGGCCAAATCCTCTCAAGAATCAATAAAATCCCAACTGAGTTGTGAGGAATTCTGAGCCTTCTTTACATCCAAAGCCAACTCTGTAGAAAGGGAGCTCAGAATAGCAGCAGACAAACTTACTAGCCCATTGTCATCTCAAAATGATATTTCCATACACACCACACAAACTAACACTAAAAATAAAGCACAATTGTCGGCCTTCAAGTCATATGACCAGAATGCTATTGCCCAAACTCTCTCGACTATAAAAATCAATAACCACTACAATGATCCTCTCCCATCAAAATGTTTGAAAATAGTCAACCAAATCGTCGTCCCTATATGGACAACGATAATCAATGCCTCGCTATCTCAAGGCTCCTTATCAAACTACCTAAAAACAGGACAAGTCTTCCCCATCATAAAAAAACCTACAGAGGACATGTACGATCCAAATAATTTTCTTCCAGTGACCAGAATTCCATTATTAGCCAAATTACTAGAAAAATGTGTGCAACAACAACTAAGCCAACAGATTGCTAAATTTAGTCTGCATGACGACGGTTAATCTGTATTCAGACCAGGCAACAGAACGGAAACAGCAATACTACATATAGTGGCTGATACCCTACGGGTACTGGATCACAATGAAACATGTCTTTTAGTTCTTCTTGACCTGTCTTCTGCTTTTGACATGGTAAATCATGAAAAAGTGCAAGCCCATCTTGAAAACAGGATGGGATTATCGGGAAATGTGCTTAAATGGTTTAAATCCTTCCTACAGAACAGAACACAAAGATTCATGGTCAACCAGGTTCTGTCACCACCATCCCCTAATTTGATTGGAGTTCCGCAAGGCTCAACACTATCTCCAGCACTATTCAACCAAAATGTCGAATCTCTAACAGAAATTCTCCAGCACGCCAACATCTCCTATCACATATATGCAGATGACAGCCAGATTTACATCAAGATCTCTTCGCTGGAGGTGTTCCAGAGAATAAATGATGCCTTAAAGGTGTCCTTACATTAGTTAACTAGCAATCATCATAAACTAAACTCGCAAAAAAAGGAATTCCTATTAATATCCTCCCAAAAAGCTCTTTGGATGTTAAGGAATGGACCAAACAGATCACGGCTCAAAACTGCACCCTGGTCCTAGTTGACTCAACCAAATCGCTAGGAATCACGCTCGATAAGAATCTAAACATGCAAGCCCACATCAAATCAATGGCGAAAAGTGCCCATTTTTACCTGAGCTACCTTCGAAAATTGAAACCAATCATGGCAACATCAGACCTCAAATTAGCAGTTCAGTCCTTAGTAATCTCAAGGAATGAATATGGCTGTACAACATTAACAGGACTACCCAAGATCTCCACAGCACCACTAAAAGCTTGCCTCAATGCGGCCGCAAGACTGATTACAGGTTCGAGAAAATACAGCCACATTTCCCCACAATTTAAAGGGTCTAAATTGGCTGCCATATGAAGCCAGAATTCAGCTTAAACTGGCATGTATACTCACAAAGCACTCCACTACAAAACACCAATAGACCTAGCCCAGAAAATTGAGTTATCTGGAGGAGGCAGATCTTCCCGGAGTGCCAGAGACCTGATGTTGAAACCTCCTATCTTTAAGAAGAAGAAAACTTACAACAGAGCTTTCTCCGGAGCTGCCCCCAGAATCTGGAACTTGCCTCCTCCAAACATTAGAAGAATCCCAAACACATCAATCTTCAAGAGGGAAGCTAAGATCTTCCTAATGGGCAAATTCCTACCATAACCAACTACTGATCATCTACATTGCTGTCAGTTGCTTGATGTTGCCTAGTACTTTTCGGGTAGGGATTCAGCTTGCTCCGGAAGGATCCCAGAGGTACCATAACATACCTCCCCACTGATCAGGGAGTTAGGGACAATTTGATCAGTCAGAGGCGTTTGCCCCATCAGGACAGTAACCTATATAATGGTAGACATTCTATATCTCTATGAATGTACATTATTATGTTGAATTGGTACTACTGTTTTTACTGTCTTACCCAGGTACGAAATGTACTCATTTTCACTGTGTTTGATACTTCCTCTTTCTGTTGTGTTCAAAAGGATTGATGACATTTAATTGAAAAGCGCTCTGATGCGCAAGGGTCATGCTTGCGCTATATAAAACACAAAATAAATAAATAAATACAAAAAATACACATCATAACTCCTCGACGAGTTGTCGTAGAGGGGTGCCTTCATCTGGCATCTCTGGAGAAGAGTCGGATGCTTGACTTGGGCACTCAGGTGAACTTCCTTCACTCATGAGGTCTGGAGCCGAAGAACATCAAGGCAAATGCTTAAAGTGTGATGAGTCTCAAGTTATGAATTTTCCACATCATTGGGCAGTTACCACATGTCCTTTGCTCGCCACAACTCTTAGTGGTTCAGCATTAAATGAATCAAGAGTCTAGCGTATCTGCTTTTGCTTGACAAGAACTCTATCTCCTTTCTTGAGGACCATGTCTCGAGCGCCTCTATGCGTATCGGCGTTACCCTTCATTTTGCAGTTGTGAAAGGTGTCAGTGACACAAATCTCAGCAGGGTTTAATGACCAACTGGTGGTGAATTGTGGTATCTTCATTGCAAGAGTTCTACCGAACAACAAGGTGGCAGGAATTTCTTTTGTCATGGAATGAGGAGTGGAACGGAAGGAACGGAGGGCTGGGCGTAATTCTGACTTGAGGTTGATTCCTTCAAGTGCAGCATGCTGAACCACACTTTTCACAGTACTCGTAAATCGTTCAAAAGCGCCATTTGCCTGTGGCCAGAGAGGTGTACTTTTCTGATGTTTGATGTTCAAACAATAAAAGAAAGTCTTTGAACTCTCTGCTATTGAAGGGTTGACCACTGTCAGATTTGAGAAAGGAAAGAGCACCCCATGTTGCAAAAATGACATCCAGCCTCTCGATGACTATGTCATGTGTGGTTGATGATAAGTCTTCTACTAGACGAAAACATGAGTACTTATCCACAACTACCATGAGATGATGTCCAATATTGAGGGGTCTGAAGAAGTCAGCCACAATCCTCTCCCAAGCCTGCGTCAGAAGATCAGACATGTTCAGGGGGAGTCGTTTTCGGAGACAGACAGTTGCACAGATGACAAGCTTTCAGTCCCCCTTCAACTCGTTCAATGATTACTTTAAGCTTGAGCATGTCTTTGTCAGTACTGGTAACTGTCAGAATCTGTTCAACAGAAAGAGCTGCATGCGCACTTGACTTTATTATGAAGCTGATGTAGGCCACAGCTGCTTTGGATGTTGTACTATGATGCTTTATTGGCACTTGTGAAAAGTAGTCTGCAGGGTTTTGATCCTTTCCCGGTTTGTGCACAATAGTGCAATCATACTCTTGCAGATTCAACCCCCATCTCTCGATGCAAGGGGGCATCTTGACTTTTGGATTTCTGAAAATGGTGCGCAGCGCCGGATGATCCATGACAAGGGTGAAATGCTTTCCATACAGAAACACATGAAAGTGTTCCCACGCCCATACTACATCTAAGCTTTCTTTCTCAGGTTGAGAATAAGCAAGTTCAGTCAGAGATACACTCCGGCTAGCATAGGCCACAATGTGTCTGAGCATCGGGCTGTCCATTGTGTTGGGCAAAGATGGCACCCAACTCCGCAGGGTTGCATCTACCACAATCTCTGTATACAATTTTGGATCAAAGTAAGCCATTTTAGTTGCATTTTCAATTACAGGTTTTATTTTCTTGAAACTTTGTTCACATTCAGATGACCATTCGAAAAGAACATCTAACTTTGTTAGTTCTTTTAGAGGGACACTCACAGTGGCAAAATTACGAATGTACCTGGAGCAGTAGCTGGCCATGCCTAAGAAGGATCGCAGCATGGTCACATCGGAGGGCAAGTAGACGACAATACTTGTACCTTTTCTGGGGCAGGAGTTATTTCCTTTTCAGAGAAAATATGCCCAAAGAATTTGTCTGTTTTTGTGAAACTCACACTTCTCTGCATTTAGTGTGAGACCTGCATCAGCAAGCAGACAGCAAACTTGTATAAGTGCTTTATCATGTTCCTTTTGTGTATCCCCAAACACCAATATATCATCACAGTAGTTAAAAGCATGTGTGACATACTGCATTATTCAGCGAATGACATCTTGAAAGATGTCTGCAGCTCTCTTTTATATCTGAACAAACCAATATGAGTTCAAAAGGTAGTAATGTACCTACAGTTTTCTTCCAGTTCAAGTTGATGGTAGCCTTTCTTCAAATCAAGGCAGGAGAAAACTTTGCGGCCATTTAGCTGCATGGTCATTTCTGCAGTGTGTGGACCTGGATGTCTCTCTCTTTCAGTTGCATTGTTGGCCTGTCGCATATCAAAAGAAATGTGCACTGAACTTCCACTGTCCTTTTTTGGTATCACCACAATGGGTGAAACCCACAGTGTTGGACCAGTTGAGCACTCAATGATGTCATGCATTAACAGTGTTTCTAGTTCTTTCTCAACGGCTTCCTGTAAGTGAAAAGCAATTCAACAGTGTCTCTGTGCACCAGGGTGAATGTCTTCGTTAATTTGAAGCTGCACCTTTATTGTTTTAAGTTTCCCAAATCCATGAAACAATGTCGTGAATTGACTCACTATTTCAGAATGGGCATTCAAGTTGTAGTTAATAGAGATCAGTCCCATGTCAGCAGCAGTATCGAAACTTAATAAGCATGCACTCAGTGAAGTACTTTGGAGAACATGAATTCTTGCTTATACTGTCGTTTTCTTGTGCCACATGGTGGCTACAAGCGATCCTTGACTCTGCAAGGGAGTAGAAGCTGCCCAGGTGTACACCTTTGTTCTCGACGGTGTGAGATGTGGTATCAGAAACAGTTCGTTGTACTTTTCTGCCGGCATGATGTTTATCAATGCACCTTGAGCGTGATTATAGGACAATGTCCAATTGAACTTTGTTGCTTCCTGTGGTGATTCTTTTTAGGTCTGGGCTCTTCTTTGCAAGTGTCCAATCCTACATGCACGGATTGGCCTGTGACTAATATCATCATCACACATCAATCTTCCTCACTGTTACTCAACATGACGTTAACGAACCTGTGGAAAAGGAATTTGATAAGGATTGACTTCATTTTGTTTCCACTTACCATAGTGGATGTTGCCGTTTGGCCTTGTGGGAGTGGCTAGAGTGCTTCTGGAACTTTCTGGCGCCCATCTACTTGTCTCTCTGTGACACATTTAGTTTCTCTTTTGCTTCACAAACCATTATGAAATGGTTTTCTTTCTCACAGCCTTTGCATATCTGTCCAATGGGGGGACATTTATCTTCATGTGGAATGGAGAATCCACATCGGAAATACAATTTCTTTTTCTTCTGAGACATCACTCTGTGGCAATCTGCCTTGTGTTTCTCCTTGCCTTTCATACTCAGTGCTGATTCATTTTAGGTTGTTCCAACTTACATATCAGCAGCTTGTCGATCAGCCTGTTTCTCCACTCTTGCAGCCACAAGCACTTTCTCCAAACTGAGCGTTTCTAGCTGTATGCATCGTCAGAGTCAATCATCGATAACTCTAAGATGCATGGCTTCTTCATCATTGAATTCACTGAAATTGTAGTGCTTTACGAGCGTATCAAGTCTCTCAACAAACTCATCCATTGTCTCACCAGGTTGCTGCCTTGTTTGGTTGAAGATGTACCTTTCATAGTCGACATTCCCCATTGGATTGAACTTGGCTTCCAAAGTCTTCTTGATTTAACTGTATAATTCATCAGCCTGTGATATCTTCTTTATCACTTCTTTTACTCCATCATCTGAAAGGTTCTTTAAGTAATTGATGAACTTTTTGTCATCTGCTTCTTCTATAGCACTATGAAGTCATTGAACGCATTGATCCAAACAGTCCATATAGAAACAATATTCTGCTTTTTGCCAGTATCGAATGGAAGTGTTGGTTTCAGGAACACGGCTGCGCTGTATTTGGCTTTGTTCCCATCCTCCACATGTTGTAATGTGTGCTGTCCAGACAGCATTTGTGTCCCCTGGCCTGGTGGCACCTTATCAAGCATCATCCTGCTCACCAGTACTCAAGTTGTTGCTCCCGAGCTGAGGTCGGCGCGTGCCATCTTCCTTCTTTACAGTGTATACTGGTTTCGCTTCTTGCACATGCTCTTTACCGCTCTAGTCTTTATGCATTATACCGGACCATCGCTGCCTTTAGCATTTGTCTGTGCCTGGTCATCTTTGCCTTTAGCGCTTTCCTGTCCCTGGCTGTCACTGCTTTCAGTACTTCTTCGTGCCTGGTGGTCATTGTCTTTCGCATTTCTGTTTTGAATCGGTGCTGGCTCTGTGTTATGCTGTGGTGCAGTAACTCTTCTTTCAGCCTCATCAGTAGACTTCTGGAGGGTTTACTGACTATGCTCCTCCATAGGGCCTTCACCTTCTTCGAGGGCCTCTCAGAAGCTTGAGGTGTGCTTTGACTTCACATACCCCAACTGTAGACCACTTCTTGGGGCACACGAGGCACACACAAGCAGTTTGCTGGACCACAGCAAACTCTCACAGAGAGCAGTCTTGTATCCTTGGGGTCAAGTATCCCCTATCTCGTCGCCAGTTGTAGCCTCCTCCCCAGCCCTGGAGCATGTAACAGACCACGCCACACGGAGCTCTGGTTTGGACGTCTTAAATCTTCAGCATACAACCGTTAACTGAATGCGCTGCATCACAAACTATATTAACCACACCCAGCCACACCCAAAAGATTGCGTAATATTTGTAAGGAGTCCACCGAGGACCACTAGAGGCCTCGTACATACAAACTTAGAACACAAAATCTTTCATTGTTTATTCATCTTTGACATTGACTAGCATGCAGATTTAAGGAAGCCAGAGCACACAAGCCAAACATGAGGAATGCAGGGGTGGACCAACGTAAGTAGTGCTATGTGTTTTCATATATTTGTAGGAAGCCATGAATAGACTACTCAATGTCACACATTTGCTCAACACATATGCTCAGCATTCACTATCCTCAAAATTTGCTCTAAGTCCATGGACGCTTGTGGCCATTACAGGGTGATTTTATGATGCTCATCCCCCAACAGTTCAAGGTATTGCTTGTACTTGTGTCCTTGAAATGGGAGCCCATTTTCCATCTATGTGAGACCATATGTTGCTAGTAACTTTTCCCAAAGTAGGTTTGATGCATTCAAAGCCATGGATGTAATTGTCCCTGACTCTACAAAGGGGTATTTCGTGCATGCATCAATGAGAACTAATGGGGAGTGACCATCAAGAAGGAGACAGAAAATGGTGCTCTTGCTGGTGCTTAGTTTATGCCATACTCTGTACACCATTTACATGTTATTGTTGATTATGGCATCTTAGTCGTTCACTCCTGCTGTGAATGTTTACCATGAATAGTTCTGGGCCATCAGGATCAATAGTTAAATCCATTACTAGTGTTGTCATCAATTTCCTTCGTATAATTTCAACATTTATTTCTTGACTCGCTGATCTCATGGTTGTGGTGAGAAAGGGGCTTTGCCGTGTCGAAGACTGTTTTCCAGAAGAAGCAAAATAAGAAAATTCCAGAAATTGAAAAATTTGCATTTTTGCAGTGAGTTTTTTTTTTTGCCAATGTGAGAAAAACTATGCATAGAATCCTGCATCGGGGAAACAACAAGTCTAAACAAGCATTTGCAATGCAATTGGTCTCGCCTTTGGGACCTTATATGTATTTAGCTATGCAGCACATTAGCCTGTGTGCTGAAACATCTACTGTTCTTTAACATGGAGTGAAAGTAAGCACCAAACTGCGTGACACGCCAGGTATGGGAGCACATGAAGAGAAATATTGCCTTTCAGCGGGAACTGGTATAGACCAAAGCTCTGTTTTTAATATAAAATCAGGGCCTTCGGTGGTCATAACACTGAAAATACAAGATTTTAAAAAAATATTATTGTCTACGGGTGCTCGTGGAAGACAGTTTCTATGGACTGGAATCTAGAGAATGCTAAAGTGATTCTGGTATTTTACTGACCTCTGCTGGTCATTTTCTATCAAGACAGTTAAGTAAAGGCAGTTGCCAGAAAAATAAAAAAATAAAGTCCCTCAGCAGAAAGCAATTCTGGTATTTTACTGACCTCTACTGGTCGTTTTCTATCAAGACAGTTAACTAGAGTCCGTTGAACAAGTAGAAAGCAATTCTGGTATTTTACTGACCTCTACTGGTCGTTTTCTATCAAGACAGTTAAATAGAGGCAGTTGAACAGAAAAAAAAGTCCCTAAGCGGAAAAAGACAAGTCCTAGGGCTGATCTCCAGAGCCCACAAAGTACATACTCATATAAGTATATACTAAAGTATATACAAGAGGTCTGAAATGCTCGACCTAAAAATGACACATGACATTCTCAGTAGTACGCTAAAACTGGACTGGCAGAACTTTCCATGCTTACTACTGTGAAAGTATGTAAATTCCCAAAGCTTAAACATTTTTAAACGTGCCTTAGGAGAATAAATATGCACGTATATACAGATTTACAAGTTTTCTTTGTGACTCAGGCCCAGTATGTGCATCACGTATCAACAGAATACAACAGTGCAATGCATGCTCTATAGTCACTTCACAGCACACACAAACACTTCATACTCCAATACGTTTGTGTTGTGTCTGGAATACAATGACTGGAATTTTAGTATGTCATAGTTTATGAGAGCAGTTGGGGTCAGAATAGGAATATTTGTATTTAAAAGAATTGAAGCTATTTTTTTCGAGAGATGTAGAGTTCAGCTGCTCTAGTGAGTTTGCAATACTAGTGACTACTGATAGGGCGTAAATCTTGAAACTATTTTTCAATGGACAAATAACATGAAACACGAATTTGTAAATATTCACATTGCACACATTAGACAGAAAATGATGAAAAAGGAGGTTAGAGTAGCAGAAGCACCGCAAAAAAGTGTTTTTCTAAATAAAAGATAAGTATACATGCAAAATGTATAATCCGTCTGGAGAGAAATTGTGGCCTAGTATCATAATGGAGTGCTATGATTAAATAGCATAGCAAACAAAATGTGGTGGTATTGATACTAAAATTTGTGTTGGAAGCCTGACATTTTAGAGGATGATATTGGAAGTGATATAGATTAAGAAAAAATGAAACAATATTAAAAATGTGAAATTATAAAAATGTGTGATTAATCAGAAATAATTGACCATACCTAGGCATGAATAACATAAAGTAAATAAAATGTATGAATATTAATACTGATTTATGCAGTTATTATGATTTTGAATCTTTTGAAATATGCTTGTAAATGTAATAAGGTGAATGTAAAATCAAGCAAAGTTTCATGCTAGGATGACTAGTTCAAACTTGTTCTGCGCTTTAACAATGAGCTAGTGATATTAGAAAATGTTGCTTTTCATATTGCAGAATGTACATTCCAATGGACTGTATGCGATTCGGTTTCCATGAGAGTACTGAGACCCTGAAATTACTTTCCTGCAGTAGTGCATGTTATTATTATGTTTCTTTTCAACAGCTGATATGGACTTGTATTCTTTCGATCTCATAGAATGCATGAGAATTTATAGTGAAGTCTCCATTTTCCAGATGACTTAATGCACCTCCTGAACTGGTTGTGGTCTTTTGATGGTGGAGTGACACCACCTGACTTGAACATTTTTTCAGGAACATTATAAAGAACTAAACCCCAGAGGAGGGGCAACACATTCAATTTATTTTTCTTGAGGGGCGCACTTCGATTTATTTGGCTTTCAATGCTGACTGATTCTTTGATTTGGGAATAATTTATTTTAGGACTTATGGCTCTATGCTACATTCGGTTGCAGATGGACTGAACTTTACCTTGCCGAACCAGAACTGAACCCAATAAACTTTAGCTGATGGACACTGCCTTTAGAGACGTTAAGATTCTTAACCCTGCAGCAGAGTAGGTTATTTCTGTTAGATTTGGAGAACCATCCTTCTTCCTAAACGGTAGATGGGCTCTGCACCTTCGTATTCTGAAGCTTGACTTTCTTGCATAAATGCTGAAAGCTTTGATTAAACCAATTGTTTTTTGGACTGAAATGTTGAAAAGATTACTAATAGTTATGAATTTTAGTTCTTTAAAACAATAACTTGAACTAAATTTGCTTTGTGACTTTTATTTGTGTCAATGTTACTTCATTGAACTGTGCAAACATTCGGAGACTGGAAACGGCTAAGGGAGAAGGATATGACAAGATTTGATAGCTTCTAGAAAGTCCTATCATCTTAAAAAGATTCAGAGAGAGTAGTAAATGCAGTGTAGTTTACTCTAATCATAGGAGGGCCCAGTGTGGTTGGAGTAATGAGAATAAGATTTATTTCATAGTATGCTTCCGCACAATCGGATAATACAGAGAGTTGAATAAAAGATAATATAAAACACTCCATCACTACCATCTTAATTTGTGTCACTTGATGTAATATTGGCAAGGAGCAGCTAAACATACCTTAATATGTAAGATTCAAACCTGTGTGAAATTCCTAATCAAAGTATGTCATTTAGCAACTGAGGAGAGTGAGCCCCATACACATGAGAGGCTTAGAAAAGGGAGAGATGTGTTGGAATAAAATGTCCTATTGGAAGTTTAGTATGTCATCATTTAGGAGAGCTGTTGGGTTCAGAATAAAAACACCAACAACCATCTAACCACACGCTACATAGGTTACCATACTACTCATGCAGGCAATAGCTTCAAAAAGAATATAAATGTTACAATACAATACAAGGCCAATCAGTGTTCATTCAGATAATATTAGGTCCTCTGCTTGGAATAATCTAGAATTTAAACACAAATGTTTACGTCAACAAATGTGAACATTTATTATTCACTTTTCTGTTATTCAAATCGTGGTAAACTAATATAGCTGATCATCTTGTGATTTCACCTTCAGTGTATTGGAAATATATGTTCCGATGATAGATTTTCCTTACAATGTGCATACCCTGATGGACTTTTTTGCCGACGCGAACAGAACTCTTCCTATGGACTTTGAGAAGTTAGTCCCTGTATCCGACCCGTGCTCCATCATGGTCTAGCGTGACCAGAAAAATGTGAGTGATACTCTGTGCAACTTGGCGCTATTTTAACTAAAAGTTTGAAAAGTAATATCTCCGGTTCTACTAGTTGGATTTTTGTTATTGTGATGTAATTTTATTTATTACCAAAATTGGTTTGGTAATTTACTTGTGTTATGTTTTCACTTTATTCCTGTTTGTGTGCTGCATAAATACTTTACACATTGCCTCTAAGTTTGGCCTGACTGCTTTTGTGCCAAGTTACTGTAGCGTTTGTGGTTCACCTGTGACAAGGATTGTGTTTATTATTTGAGTGCAATTTTCAACCCTCTCTAATAATTACCCAATTTCTTACATTTTCCAAATAAAAATCACCACAATCCTTGTTGATTATATTACAAAGTTCTGGATTTTCAATTAGTGATCGATTTCAACAAAATTAAGAAAATTATAAAAACATAGAAGATTACAGTTGTTCTTATTGGAAACAATATGGTCACCATGTGGTGGTTGGAAATATAACGATCATCAATGCCACTGCAAATGGCTTCATGCAAGAAGCAGAATCTAGTGCAATTTTGCATTGCTCATTTCATTGTTATACAACAGTGTGACTTTGATCATGAGAAATGCCTGATCAATAGAGATATGCTCTCGTTATATGTAGGGGTGTGCAAAAATTGCTTAGTTTGCTTTTGCATAAATACCATGGCAGATTTTGTGGAAATCAATACAGCAAGAAACATTAGTGGCACGAGCAACAGCTCCTTGTTTTCTGGCCGTACGCAT
The DNA here is from genome assembly GCA_963921515.1 of Calotriton arnoldi. Taxonomy (NCBI): domain Eukaryota; kingdom Metazoa; phylum Chordata; class Amphibia; order Caudata; family Salamandridae; genus Calotriton; species Calotriton arnoldi. The sequence goes on from CAWUFW010010295.1 coordinate 128,993, forward strand.
TGTTCTCAAGTGCTCACAGTAAATCTTTTCTGCGAATGGTGTGTAATTACGCAATGTGGCATAATGGCTTGCTTTCATGAATTTCGCATAACAAGCAAATTGTGAAAATTGTCGAAATTAAGAAAATTATGCTGACGTAATTTATGTTTCGCTTGAGCCTCCAACCAGTTTTAATATCAGAGCGGTTCATTAGAATAGCTGCAATTTTAGAAAACTTCAGACTTCAGCAGGTGATCATATTAATTCATTAAAGCGGACTCACATAGGCCCGCATTTATGGGGATTTGACGTAAGGCAGTGCAGCAAGTCACCTTGCTGCGCTGCACTATGCCAAAGTGAAAGGGCAGGAATGCACTGTATTTACCCAGTACGATGCATTCCTGTCCTTTCCCCCTGCGCTGGTGCCTTTTTGGCATCCTAATGACAATGCAGGCACACTTGCAGCATTGTGTAAGGGTGCCTGTGTTGACGGCAGGATTGTTTTTGTGCAGGAAGGGGCACTTTCCTGCACAAACACAATCCTGAGAGGCATTTTCTTCTTTCTGTGTGTGGTGCAGAATGCAGCATGCATAGAAAGAGGAAAAAACAAGTAGAAATAAGTGTATTTCTCCTCTTTATGCCTCACCATGGAATGTGTAAGATTTTGATGCATTCACAGGTTTACAAGTCCTTGTAAATCTGGGGATGCGTCCAAAACCATGGGAGTTGCATAGAAATCCCTTGCACAGAGTAAGGTGGTGGCTTTGCGTGGCTTCATAATTCTGACTCAGAGCCTTATGTCATGCATGTACCACTTTAAGTGGTGCAAACATGATGCAAGGCTCTCAAAAATATGCGGCATAGTGCATAGTTGGCTTAGTTGCCTATGAACCATTTTTCCATCAACTGCCAATATCACAAAAATTAAGAACACTTCACACACAGATGTGTACACACTTGTTGCAATGGTGGCGCACACACGTAGGGGCAGGATGTGACACATCTTCCTTTTTTAAGGAAAGAAGAGAAACACAGACCCCATAACATAAAAATGGAAACACAATTTTAAAAAAAGGTAAAAATTTAAGCAGCTGAGACAACGATAATCTATGTATCAGTTCTGTGAATGAGAAATATAAGTACTCCTTTAAACCATGTGCTAAACAGATTTAGCCTCAAGCTTGATATATTTCAGATAAAGTTCTCCCTGTTGTAAATTATAAGAATATTGCAAGTCACTGAGGAGTTCCGAGATGATATGGAACCCCAAGGTTACTTGTAATATCCAGAAGGCATTTTATTCTATACAATATATCGGTCACATCATCACTCATCCCACAAGTCTCTTAAATCCTTGGCGTTTTGCTCCTTCAGATGAAAGAGATGGGAAGCTTTCAGTGAAGCTGTTTATTTTTACCAACAAAGCTCTAATAGGGAGAAATTTAAATTTCACACCCAGAGAAGGTCCATTGCCGGCTGGATACTTTTCACACCTTCATCTGCTGAAGATTTCTATTTTCTGGACCTCAGATTCTTCCAGAAGGACAAGGCTGCATGCTGTAGCCAAAGAGGGTTCCACAAGGAGCCCTTCCTTCTCAGGAAGTTCCCACTGAATAGGATTTGCTACTGTGGAAAAGGTTCCAGTGGGAGCAACATACATTTCTTGCCCAGCAGCAAAGCACCTTCGTCAGATCAGCTTTGCAGGTTGAACCTGTTGAACATAAAAATTCCCAGCTTTCAGGAGAAGTTAGGAGGGGTAAACTTTGACACAAGCCAAGTGTCCAGGACGTTTGGGACAGCACTTGAGCTTTAAGACTCACTCCAGCAGAGGCCAGCAACAGGGTCCACTGCAGGTCCAGTTGAAAATGGCCAGCTGGGAAGTCACAAGAAAGACCTCTTGCCACTTTGTATATCTCTTTACCATGAAGAGATGGTCAGCCTTATGACCCTTGGAGTACACTTCTTTGTCCTTGGTACAAGAGGAGAGCAGGTCCAGTATTTAGGTCTTTTCAGATTACAGATAGCAGGTCCAGTCCTCTTCTGTACGTACACAGGTCCAGAAAGTGTTCTGAGGAGGGTATGCCACATTTATGCCTGGCACCAGCCCGTGGGTGGGTGAAACTCCTGGCCGCTCTCTACAATATGGGGGAAAGTTCCTAGGGGTGTTTCTAACCACTTTTGCAGCATATTCTGTGTGCCCTACTGCAAATAACCCCACAGTGCTTCTCTCTACCTAAAATCAAGAAGGCAGAACCATACAAAGTTCCTGTGCATCCCCTAAGGTGTGACCATGGAATTGAGCAGCCACTCCTCTGTGGTCACTCAAACCTGGTTCTGGGGGCAGCTTCTCTCCCACTTGGATTGGTTTATAGCTGACTCTATGGACAGATGTTGATTCAGGCCCTAGTGCTAATTACATCTGCGTCTGTGTAGGCCTTTTGAAGCGAATTAAATTCCTGGGCACAGCCCAGATGGTCATCCTACCAGAGGAATGGAACACTTCACCTCACCCAAGCCCTTTGTCTTGGTGCTGAGAGCAGGTGTTCACCTCATCAAAGAGGCTATTCAGCTCCTGGGTGAGAGTTGAAGCACATGCAAATGGGTTTCTGGAGTCTTTAGGCAGGGACAAGGTAGATTTCCTAAAGTCTCTTTCCAAATTGTTTATTAAAATGTAAAAATGGGCTTGTAATAAATTGGAAATTAATTTTGTATGTGTCTCCTAGCAAGAGATAACAAAAATTAATGTAATATTGTATCCCAGTGCTTTCCTTTGGAACAGCCAACCCTGCCACCTTGAAAATAGCTTTTAGAGCCTTTTTACATCCCCTACTTTTAAATACAATGCACCGTGCCTTATAGGCAGTAACACCAGCTTAGAGGTGACATTATTATTTAAAGGAGAATTTTAGACCAGTCAAAAGGGGCTATTTTGAGAGGTCGAACTTGCAGTTTAAACCTGCGTAGCCAGCTTACAGATGTCAGGCCTACAGCTCTTATTTAATACATGTATTTGATGTTTGTATCCCCCTGCCTCTCATAGGATTCCCATGGGCCCTGGAGGGATACTAGCTTAGAATTTCAGTGTAATGTCTAGCAAACATAGTTCTTTTATGCATGGGTATAGAATGTCCAGTGTAATGTCTAGCAAACATAGTTTGTTTATGCATGGGTACCCTATTGTTTAGAAATTTATAATTGTATTGATGATGACTTGTAGTATGTTGGCTAAACTGCACACATCTCAGTGAATTCCTGCTTAATTTTTATTCCCTGCAGGTGAGCGAGATGTCAAGTCACACATAATACTGAGACAGAGAGAAGTCAGTGGATTAGCTAACTTGGGAGTCTAAAGGCTGAGTGGCTGTTTGCATTTGGTAACTGAACTGTAATCTTCCTTCCACAACAGATCCAATGTGCTCCTGAGCTTGATGAATGTTGTGTTTGTTTATCTTTCACCTTTCCCTAATGCCCCCTACCCAGACATTCGTAAAATCCATAACCCTCTTCCTTCAAGCTATGCAACCTGTTGTGCTGTTAATTTCCACCATCAACAGATCTCACACTTGATGGGGCAGATGTGAATAAAGCTATACCGACTGTTATAGGAGGAGGTTGTCAACATTTGCAAATTTGCCCTTGTCACATACCTACCCAGGCAAGAAAGTGATGCATCATTGTGCAAAGATGGGTAGTGTGCTCTTAGTTTTTTACCCCAATCTATGCCCCATGGATTCTACTGAAATAACCTTCTCATGAGTCCTGAGACTTAACTGCTTTGTTATGCTTTCTTTAGTAAATGAATCTGTACTATGTTGCAAGTTATTTTATCATGATGGTTTCTGTTTCAGATTTTCCACTTACTCTGTGTTTTCTTTTAGTATAGTTGACTTGAATGCAGAATGAGAATCCTTTGGCTCGTTCTTCAGCATCATTCAGAATAGGAAGAACATTGTTTTTCGGGTCTTCTCTGTAAGTTGTAGGCCACCCATCACAAGCATTTAGAAGGCCATTTTAAAAACCCTTCTTTAAGTTATTGGGTCGACTGGGGCAGGTAGCAGACATCACTTTTTCAACTCATGTTAGTAAAGAAGTTTTAACTGAGCTCGGGAAGGAGGGATTGTTGTGTTTGGGCTCTGTATTAATAGACACCATTAGTGGTCAGTAGTTACAGTGGGTAGGGAAATTGCAGGAAGTATTCAACTGTTACTGATGGGAGGATAGGTGCTGCTGTGCCTGGTGTGGTCATCGCCAGTTTTTAGACCCTCATTGAATGGTGGTGGGCTGGAGGAGGTAGGTTAGGTAATCTATAAATGTGCCCATTAGATGTACGCCATTTTAACTATGTTTAGATGGGAGAGCACAAGCACTTTACCTCTGGTTGGCAGGGATAACGTGCACAGAGTCCTATGGCCAGAAAACTCGGTTTAGCATAAAAGGGTAAAAATCTGGCAGAATACCACACAAACTATGGTCCTGAAGCCATGTTTTCCTTTGTCACACTAATGGGTCGCACAATAAGTTCACAGTTGATAAAACTAATCCCCTATAAAACTCAGCAAATACTGTTTAATCGAAAATCGACGAGCCTGACCCCAAAATGGCACCCTCCAAGGTAGTCCTACCGGAAAGGGAAGATGTCCCATTAGACAAGGGAGTCCCGACGTTCTACTAGGAAAATTGGCTCAGCTGAGTAATCAAACCAATGAACTAGAGACAATCCCAGCTACAGAGTCATGGATATCAATAGACTCGACTTGCCTTACTATAAGATGGCAGCCAAGCTACACACCCTTGCCTATCCTGCCACTCTTGCCATCTCCACTCGCCCATCACTGGACTCAAGACCTTCAGTCTCTTACTGATCCTCACTCTTATCCGGCGGAGTCCGAACCGCATGACCGACTCCCGGTGGAGCTGCTCCGACAGCTATAGGGGAGACTGGCTCTGGCACACCGCTACAGCTGTCACCTACCCAGCCGGACTTCGGACATATGTCTCGTCTCTTTCTCCGCTGCTGTCTCCTTCCCATGGACTCCCAGCCCTCCCTGGCCTTTTGGATCATGATTTTCATGTTAGCTAATAACTCCTGTATTGAATGTGTAATCATTCTGTAATTAATGTGAATGTTTTTGCAACTTTTAACTCGCTGTTTCCCTTATGTTAAGCGCTCTGATACCTCCGGGTCTAGCCAGCGCTATATAAAACTCAAGTAAATAAATAAAAAATAAAAATAAATAAATTAACTTTCCCATGTCATGGGTGTATTTCTAGACCACACAATTAGGCCTTAAAGGAATCTTAAAAATGCCAATTAGTAGTTAGCCAATTTTTCAGGTTTTAGGGGTCAGAGCACAAGCACTAGGGCCTGAATAGCAATGTCCCAGTATATGAAAGTCAAAAATAGCAGCATCAGTACAGAAAAAGTGAGGATGAGAATACCTAAAAGGAAACGTTCTCACAGTAGTTCATGATGTTCCATGTAGCAGGACCAGGAGGTCGGCTCCTCCATTGATATTCAGTATACCAGTGTGACAATTTGTGTGCTACATCTTCATCTTAATCCAGATTGTTTTTAAATGAGACGATACTTCTTTGGGACATAGCTCATTAATTAATTAAGTTAGATCATTTTTTAATCTGAAAGAGGATATGTATAGTTGTGCAGGGTCTAGAGTGCTACCTCAAGGCGAGTGTTGAATTATTCTTGTGTGAAGATCATGCTGCTTAGGCTAAGCCAAAACAACCAACACTAAAAAGTGTTTTTTTTAGGAAGATTGTTTGAGTTTACCAAGGTAACTTGGTATTCTGAGAGAGAATGTAGTTTCCCTCATAAATTCACACACACGTAGAATCAGATCCATCCGTGTCTTTGTGGTCTTTTGTTCACTTGTGCATTCGGATTGTGTGCTTTGAGACAAGTTTAATTCAAATAATTTCACTTTGAGCTGAATAAAGTCAACAAGTACTTTCAACTTTTCAATTGAGTGTGAATTCCGGGGAGAGGGTGGATTTGATGTGTGTTTTACAAATTTGTTAAATTTTTGAGGTAACTGCCAGCTTTATCAATTTCATTTTTAGATATTTTCTACTCGCAGATATGATATAGGTTTTGTATTAATTTTCTACTTGACACAAAGGCATTTGGCTATACTGTAGTTGTTCAAACGTACACTTTTTTCGTATTTGCATTAACTAATTACCTGATGGTAATTGTTATGTTATTTCTTTCTTAATTTTAGAGTTGGCATGTATGCAGGCATTGTTAACTGTTTCATGGTCCACCTGTATCTACAATAGGACACTCGTTGTTTGCCCAATCTCTGTAGTATGTATCTATCTAGTGTCTCTATCTAGGGTAGTTGGGCCTATTTCCTAAGGGTAGTGGCAGGTTTGTGTTGTCTAGTGGGCTTAATGCATTCCATGTTGGTGATGAATGTGATTAGGCTCTAGTTAATACTGATCACTATTATTTGTATCTATACCACCAATGCCTGAGTTTAGATGACGATGAGATGCAGGTTTTCCTTAGGAGACGTGTTGAGAAAACTGATTCTGTGAGTTGTTGTGTCTCACTTCAGATTTAGGTGTGCCTTACTCAGGAATTTTCAGGAGCAAGACACGAATACTCAGGTTCTGATTCACAAAGGTTTTTTTCCCAATAAATAAGCATGTTTTAATACTGGAAATTCATGAATATACCACACCATATACACCTGGATTAAAACACGACTCAGAATAAAAAGACTTTTGTGACTCAGACCCAAAGTGAAAAAAAATTATCAGATTATTTGATTTCTGTAAACTCAGAAAGCAGTAAATGAAATTATGATGGCATAAGAGCATGGTTTTGTTGGGGGGCGCAGCTTGCTGACATGAAGTTGGACATGGACGGCGCAAGCTCATCGCTGCCTGCGAACCCCAAGCCCCTTGCAGCTACTGCATGCGCCCCAGTCACCCCAGCAGCACACCCCGGCCTGCTGTGAATCCAGCTAGGCCCGCGGACGATCGTTAGACTGATCTGCTGTTGTGGGAGACGATGGAGCTGGATCAGGTGCAAATATTGCGGCCCTGTGTTAGTGAAGGCCACAAAGTCTACTGGCAAGGCCCTCTTGCTGCCATACTTGCGGCCATAATGCAGTGAGGGAGCCCGTTTGGGTGAGAAGCCCGACAATGCCAAGGTGGTGGCCCTGCATGGCTCATGGAGGTCGCAGGGACTATTGACATTGTCCCCAGGTCGTGCCCAGTTTGGAGAAAGGGCCCCCGGAACGAAGCGGTCGTGAGCGCACCTGGAAAGGGGGATTCCCTCCCCCTAGAAGACTACACGCAGGGAACTGGGAGTCCACCCTTGGCCTTCCTATGCTGGGTGAAGCCATTCCCCCGAGCCCGCCCTACTGGTGTCATTGGGAGCGACTGGGGAGGACCCGCACCGGTGTTTCGCCCTGAGAGGATACCTAGAGAGACCCAGGTAAGCAGAGCTGTTGTCGCCTCCTGAGGGCTGGAAACTATGGCAGGAATACCTTGACTGAGCTCCTTCTCCTCCCCCCCCAAGAGTGCACTTGCCAGGGGCTCTTGTTAAACCCCAATCCACTCGGGGACTGATGCTTTTGATAAAGTTGTTGGGGGCTTGAGCTGGACTGATTGGCGATCCCCCCACTTCGTCCATGACTCTTGTTGTGAGGTGCAGATTCGCTTCCCATGGGCGCTATATGAATTGGAGGGTTCTCTCTACCACTGCTAATACTTTTCATCATCTCACAGCAAAAACTGCTACCTGGGGTGGAAGGCCGAACCTTGTCATCTGGGGCCCTGGGATTCTGGATTGTGCCGGCCCTGTGCCCGTCCAGAACCTCCACTGGCTGCTGCTGGGGCTCCGCCTGCTACCTTTGCCACTAAAGATCATCTGCTGGATGATTGAGACTGGCTGGCCAGTATCTCTGGGCCCGGTACCACAGTCTTTCTCTTGCCCTTCATTACGGCATCTTTGGAGTTGCCATGGGTCGCACTCAGCGTGTCAAGGAGGATACTTTGACAGGTGCCTCTCAAGAGGGGATCAAGCAGGGCACAAGTGGCTGTGATACTTCTCACATTGACAGTATGTTCGACAAACTCCTGGCCATGATCGATGTCTCTGTGGAACGGTTGGAGGGTAAGATAGATTCCATTGCAGTAGAACTGGGTCTCATCTGAGAGGACTCCAGAAAACTATCTAAGAGGGTCACAACTTTGGAGGTCTCTGTGCAGACGCTGGTACCTGCAGCCCAAACCATGAAATGCCACCTCACAGAATTGGAGGCCCATACACGATGGCTTGCTGCTTGACTGGATGATCAGGATGGGAGGGCTCGGCCCGGTTTGTGGGCTTACCAGAGTGAATTGAGGGTGACTCCGCGCTGGACTTCCTCGAAGGTTGGCTTCAGGAGGTGGTGGCTCTGGAGGGCTTATCTAAGTTTTATGCCCTGGAACAGACTCTTACAGCGTCTACATGACTGAAGCTCTTCCATCAAATCGGAAGACTCTATAGTGCCGGGCCTGGAGAACATACTTCCAGGGGTTACCCCGGGCACAGCTGATGATCTTGTGTAACACTTGAATAGGTGGCAATAGCTAATAATGAGATCATTACCTTGGCTGTGATATAGTGCTGTGGTGGCTGCATTTCTTTCTCCTATTATGTGACCCACATGGGCTGGGGGGGAGCTGGGTGGGGGCTTGTACGAAGTGTCCAGTTATATTGGTTTGCTATCCTCTTTCCCTTTTTTCCTTGCTCAGCTTGCTGTTCTCCTCCAAATATACCATATTGTTACAGAACCAGTTAGCCTCCTGGTTGGGCCTTAGTTGACTCATGGGTAAGCTTTGTGTGATTCATTGTTTGGATAGGATGTTTCTATGTCGCAGTCCTGGGGGGTATTGGGGGTTTTTGTTTAAGTTTGCTTATTTGTTTTATGCTTTGCTCTCTTTGCGTATGGCAGAGGAAGCTGAGCTGTGTGACTGGTGCTTGTGGCCCAGACCATTTGGCGGGTGCTGTGTGGAGTGACTCGTTGGTCTGTGAATGGCATTGGCTGAATTGCAGACCCGATCAGATTGATTACTTGAAATGTGCCCCCCAAATTTTCTATTGTCTTGGTGTACCTGCAGCAAAGAGGGGCGCATGTTCCACTTTTGCATGGGGAGTCTTTATCTAGATTAGGCCTGGAGTACCCTTCCAATTGCATACAGCAGTTGTTGTCCCGGATGGTCGATATGTGTTGATGCTGGGTCGATGGGATGGTAGGGACATTGCCCTGTTGAATGCATATGTTCCGAATGCACGTCTTGGAAGTGAGACTAGAAGGCATCTTCAGCTGTAAGGCGATGTGTGGTCGACTGTCTGAAGCAGAGTATTTGGTGAGAACGTATTCTGATCATTACCCCTGCTGTGTTCCTTTAAGTGGTCCTCACATAAGCCAGGTATCCCCACTTGGTGCTTGGACCCCACTCTGCTTGATGACCAGGCCTTCCAGACTTCTGTGGGTGAGCAAGTTACCTGTTATTGGCTTGATAATGCAGACTCAGCCTAATCAGTAGGGATGGAGTGGGAGGCTATGAAGGTGGTATATGAGGTTACTGCATTTCTAACACAACTGGGGTATATGTTCAGTTACACTCAGATATTTAATAGCAGGAAGAAGTGCTTGATGAGCTTCCCGATGACCTAAAGGGGACTCTGGAGGGCAGGGAATGCACTCTAGACAAACAGGAGAAACTGCTCGCTTTTGTCGAACGCCTGCAACAATATGATTGTAGAGTATATTTTACCAGGGTTCATGCCGAGACAGACAAGTCAGGGAGAATGCTGGCTTGGCTCTTGCAGGATGAGGTGAGGGGGCATACTGTTCTTTAGTCCTTGACACCTCTGGTGGGACGTCTTTACTCAGGAGGAGATTAATACTGCGTTCCTCCATTATTACTGTAACCTATATTCCCGGAGGACTGGGGTCAGTGAGGAAGATGTGGTGAACTACATGGCAGACTCCTCTCCAGTAGTCTTAGATGCTGCTGTCGTGGATCAAGTGGGAAAGTATATTACTGAGCTGGTGGTTCGGGATGCAGAGGGGCAATTAGTGAGACGGTGGACGAAACACGTGTCGGTGAGACGGTGTCGGCTTCCAGTGTGTGTTTTTGTTTAAGAGACGGTGTCTTTGTATATGAATTCCTGAGAAGAAAAGATTAAGAGAATAAAGACAAAGGAAATTCCTCAATGGACTCCTTTTGATTACTGCATTGGTCACTGCCTATTTCCCAATATGGACTAATATCTCTGTGTGCCTCGGCAAATGTGCATGTCTTTAATGTTTATGTAATGTTTACGCGCTGCGTCTAAGGTCACATTCTATTCCTGCACCATCTGCAAAGCATTTACGGATGTGCCTTCCTGTTATTACATGCCCTAAGTATTTACTGATACATGTTGTTTTTGCCTCTCATTGTCCAGAATAACGAGTACTATCTGAGTATTTCCATTGAATGCACAGTATTTAGGATTCATGTCATTTTGGTCTGGTTTTATGTACAATATACTATATATATTTTTATATAATCCTGTGTGGTGTCTCGTTTGTGGTGTAATCATTGTGTTGCTGTGTGAGTTGTTGCACAAAGCTTTACACATTGCCTCTGATGATAAGCCTGCCTGCTCTGTGCCAAGTTACCAGAAGGTGAGCACAGGTTTTCTTTGGTGTGTGACTTACTTGCCCCGACTAGAGTGGTGGGTTCTGCTTGGCTTAGATTCAAACCCTAGCCAACCCAAAACCCCATTTCCAACAAGAGGCAAATGATTTTTGGGGACCATACATAACATACGATTATAGATGGGTAAAAAGTGAATTACTAGGAAGTTTTTCACCTTGGAGTTCTTAGTGACATCACAAACAACAGAAGCTGTGCTCTTGTCTATCTGATTTCACTCAGAACCCCTTTGGTGAAAAGCATCCCCATGCTTCCCTGTTACCCATCTATAATTTGGCGGAGATGCTCGGTTCTTCGCACGGTTTCTGGTCCAGGCTTTCCAGCGAACCTGCGAACCTGCAGTCCTGTAGTCCTGTAGTCCTGTAGCTGACTGACAACGCTGAAGCTGAAGCCGTGAGCGGCGAAACAGCCTGCCGACGCCGCTCTACACCACGCTTGCCCCGAGCCGACTCTTCTGCCCGGTAGGACTTTTCCTTGGGCCCCCGCCCCAGCAGCAGTAGGGTAAGGCAGCAAGGCGGCAAAGCAGCAAAGCGGCCGCGAACGCCAACCACGCCAGCCACGCTCAGGCAGCCAAGGCGACGAGTGCAGCTGCCACTAGAAGCGGTTGCTGAGGGTGTGCTGGGGGAACCCACTGAGGCGGCCCAACTAGGTTGGGTGCAGCCTGCGGATTTCACCCTGAATGAATGAATATAAAATTTGTAAAGCGCGAACTAAGCCCAAGGGCGTCAAGGCGCTGTATGCGGATGTGAGGGTGCAGGCAGAGAGACATGCTCATACCGAGGTCTGTGAGAAAAGCCAGGTCTTTATGGCCTTGCAGAAAAGAGAATGGGACGCCTGACTTGAGAGCTTTTCCGGGAGGGAGTTCCATAGTTTAGCAGCAGCAGTGGAAAAAGCTCTACCTCCCCATGTAACCTTCTTGAATCTCGGTACTATTAGCAGATTCTTATCTGCGTACCGGAGCCGCCTGCTAGGAACATAACGATGGACAATGGCCTTAATCGCCTCAGGACCTGACCTGTAGTAGGCATCGTGAGTCATGCACAAGGTCTTGAAAAGGATCCTACGGTCCACAGGCAGCCAGTGCAGCAACCTAATGGAGGCTGTGAATGAATTATATTTTGGTAAATTCATCACCAACCTGGCTGCAGCGTTCTGCACCATCTGCAGACGTCGCACTAAGCCTTTGTTGGTGCCCAGATAAAGGGCATTGCAATAGTCCAATCTGGACGTTACCAGGGCAATGACGGCCTACTTACGTGCATCGAAAGAGAGATAATGGCAGATTTTCCGTAGGATCCTAATGATCCCAAAACACGTGGACAATGTCCTGCTAACCTGCAAGCTTAGGGACAGTGAATTATCCACGATGACCCCAAGGTTTTTACCATGGGAAACCGGGGAGGGACAGACGCCAAGCTCGTCCGGCCACCAGTCACTGGACCAGATCTCCTGTTTACTCCCAAAGATCAAGACCTCCGTCTTCTCTCCATTTAATTTCAGAACATTTTCCACCATCCAGGAGGAGACTGCCTGCATACAGTTCCTAAAGTTAAGGGCCAAATCCTTTATACTATGCGAAATAGACACCATTATTTGGGTGTCGTCCGCATAGGACAACACCTCTAACCCATAGGATCTCACAACCTTAGCAAGAGGAGCGACATAGATATTAAAAGAGTTGGGCTCAGGGAGGAGCCCTGGGGAACACCGCACAACAAGGGTTTGGGGGCTGAGTAGAATTGACCAAGCTTAACCGTCTGTGCCCGCTCACTGAGAAAGGAAGCAAGAAGCCCCAAGGCCGAGCCCCCGATACCTATCTCTCTGAGGCGGTCAATCAATCTGCAAGGAGACAGGGTATCAAAGGCTGCGGTAAGATCAAGTAGAACAAGGAGGATGGTGTGCCCTGCGTCCACTTGAGTCCGGATATTATTAAATACAGCCGTCAATGCTGTTTCCGTACTATGATGGCTTCTGAATCCATGTTGAGAGCCATCAAGTAGGTGGAAATCTTTTAGGTAGGTGCTAAGATGAAAGTTGAGGTAGGTTTCCAGAATCTTAGCTGGAACAGGAAGTAAGGAGATCGGGCGATAATTCTTCAGTTCACCAGGATCCAAAGAAGGTTTCTTCAAAAGTGGCTTCACTACAGCCGTCTTCCACAAAGTGGGATATTGCCCCTCTGAGATGGCAACATTAAGAACATCAGTCAGGTGGGGAATAATGATTTCATGGCCACATTTTAACACCTTGAGGGGACAAGGATCCAGTGGGGAGCCCGATTTAACCCGTTCTAGAAGCCGATCGGTCACCTCAGAAGACATATAAGGAAAGGTAAGAAGACTGGGCGGCCCCTCCGTGAGTGCGGCCCCAATGGGATGGAAGGTGGGTCGAACAGATGACCCCGCAATGGGGTTGGAGGCTTCAAGCAAGGAGTAAATGTCTGAAATCTTAGTATGGAAAAAGTCAGAAATTTTATCACAACGCTCCTGGGAAAAGTCTGAGGGGTCAGAAACATGGGGAGAGGGAAGAGAATGTATTACCTTGAAAAGATCCCTAGAGGATCTCATAGAGTCAGTAGTCTTGGAAAAGTATAATCTCTTTTCCTCCATGACGGCTGCTTTATACTCTTTAAGGCCCTGCTTATGTAGTTCCCTACTCAGCGGATCTAAGTCTATGCGCCAGAGCCTCTCCTGTTTACGACAGCCCTGTCTCAGCTTTCTGAGCCTCTCCGTAAACCAGGGAGCAGAGGGTTTTTTCCTTGCTGAGTAGTGCTTACTAAGAGGTGCAAGGGTGTCCATTGCTGCTGACAATTGTTGCGATAACTCCGCCGCTGCCAGATTAGCGTTGTGAAGCTTAGTGAGCTCAAGATTATTAAGGAGGTTGGAAAGAGACTCCTTACTTATGAGGCTAAGGTTCCTCCTTTCTTCCAGAGTCCTGTTACCAGAGAGAGCCATCGCAGATGACATAAAGTGTAAGTCAAAAGGGACGGCGAAATGGTCAGACCAAGCTAGAGGGATAGGTTCCCCCACCCTTACACGAGGGTCATTAGAGAAGACCCCGTCAAGTATGTGCCCCGCTATATGGGTGAGCTTCCTGACCAGCTGTGAGAAATCACAGCAACTCAAGGTTTCCAAAAGACCCTGGGTATCCTTGCAATCAAGGTTATCAAAGTGAAAATTAAAATCCCCCAGGAGAGTAAGATTGGATCTTTCACAATAAGGTTCTAGAAGCCTACTAAAATCCTGACTAAAAGCAACCCTAGAGCCCGGTTGCCTATAACATAAGATGCCAGAGAAGCTTTCCGTGGGGTGTAGGTTAAGTGAAAAATAAAAAGCCTGGTAGAGATCAGGAGGAGCGGACAGAGCCTGAGTGCGACAGATCAGGGTTTCTCTATAAAGAATGCCCACACCCCCTCCCCGCCGATCTACCCTGTCCATTCTAGCAAGGGTGTACCCAGTGGGAATAGCATCTGCAAGGTCAGGACCAGAGGCGTCCGTAGCCCAAGTTTCGGTTATAAAAACCCAGGTTGGCTTCCTTGCTGATACAAAGTCTCTAAAAGCAACCTTATTTTTGATCAGGGATCTTGCATTGATGAGATAACCCTGCGCAATCTGTACTTTGGGACTGGGCCTAGTTCCTTTATTATCAGAGGTGATGTTATGAACCTGCTTAAGGGAAGTATTACATCCTATACATACTAGATGCCGCTTCTTAGCTAAAATATCCGGGTCCAGGGTGTGATAGCAGGGAGCCCAATCTGACCGAAGATCCAACAGTACCTTTCTGGAAAAGTGAATCCGTCCCAGCTGGTCAGAGATGGACAGGGCAGCATCTCCGGCGCGAAGCGCGGCCTTAGCGCGGACGGGCGCAGACGGGCTTGCCTTTGGCGTGCCTTCGGCGTGCCAGCGGCGCGCCCGCTGCGTGCGTCCACTGCGCGACGAGCCGGCCATGCTGCTTAAATAGTGAAAGAAGACTAGAGCGCTAAAATCCCCTGGCTCCACCCCCCATACAACCGGAAAGGAGCCTGAATGTACGCCGGCGCCCTCCACAACAAACGGAAAAAAACCCGCGGTTGAACGGGGCGCTGGCGAAAACAGAGGAAGCACTGGGAGGGAGGTGAGTCCCGGGAAGTGAGAGGGAGCGAGGAGCTCCGAGCAAAAATGTGCAAAAGAGCAATACCAGGTATAAAACACGCAATGATTATTTTCAATTTTTTTTTTTTTTTTAAAACACAGTTAAAACAATGAGGCAGTTAAGGTCCAGAGGCATCAGCAGTATCATGGTATCTGCACGCGTCCGCTGCGCGACAAGCCGGCCATGCTGCTTAAATAGTGAAAGAAGACTAGA
The DNA here is from genome assembly GCA_963921515.1 of Calotriton arnoldi. Classification (NCBI taxonomy): domain Eukaryota; kingdom Metazoa; phylum Chordata; class Amphibia; order Caudata; family Salamandridae; genus Calotriton; species Calotriton arnoldi. The sequence continues at coordinate 144,041 of CAWUFW010010295.1, forward strand.
GCGCTAAAATCCCCTGGCTCCACCCCCCATACAACCGGAAAGGAGCCTGAATGTACGCCGGCGCCCTCCACAACAAATGGGAAAACCCGCGGTGGAACGGGGCGCTGGTGAAAACAGAGGAAGCACTGGGAGGGAGGCGCGTCCCGGGAAGTGAGAGGGAGCGAGGAGCTCCGAGCAAAAATGTGCAAAAGAGCAATACCAGGTATAAAACACACAATGATTATTTTCTAAATTAAAAAAAAAAAACACAGTTAAAACAGTTAAAACAATGAGGCAGTTAAGGTCCAGAGGCATCAGCAGTATCATGGTATCTGCGCGCGTCCGCTGCGCGACGAGCCGGCCATGCTGCTTAAATAGTGAAAGAAGACTAGAGCGCTAAAATCCCCTGGCTCCACCCCCCATACAACCGGAAAGGAGCCTGAATGTACGCCGGCGCCCTCCACAACAAACGGGAAAACCCGCGGTGGAACGGGGTGCTGGCGAAAACAGAGGAAGCACTGGGAGGGAGGCGAGTCCCCGGGAAGTGAGAGGGAGCGAGGAGCTCCGAGCAAAAATGTGCAAAAGAGCAATACCAGGTATAAAACACACAATGATTATTTTCTAAATTTAAAAAAAAAAAAACACAGTTAAAACGGTTAAAACAATGAGTCAGTTAAGGTCCAGAGGCATCAGCAGTATCATGGTATCTGCGCGCGTCCGCTCCGCTCGTCTGCTTGCTACGCCACCCAGCCTTGGGTGCCACTTGACTGTGTGAGGCGGAGAAGAGCCAAGGGGGTTGCCCCCCCACCGAGTTGCTGCAGAGCATCACCCCGCCACCAGGAGGCAGGAGGCGACAAGCCGGGGGTGGTCAGCCAGGGGAGGTACAATCCGCAGCAAACTAAAGGCATCTAGTGGCAGGAGCTGTCATCTGCCATCAGCTCCCTGCCATTTGCAACCTGCCAAGCTTTTCTGGCTCTTCTGGCTCTCCTGGTCCCTCTAAACTCTCTTTCCACACTGCTGGAAGAGCCCCTGGGACACCATAAGACAGCTGAGGCCCTGCCGGAGCCCCTTCCTCCTCAATTAAAGTTACCACTAGAACATCCTTCTCAACTGCACTCGACCTGAGCAGACAAATACCCTGCAGGCTCCACCGGCATTTTGGCGCAACCCAATGCGGGGGGCCATTGAGGACAGGAAGCAGCATCTAAACGGCCTTCAAACGACAGGCAACACAACTTCCCTGCGCATCGCACTGCACAGTCTCCCCTCACAGGGGGAAAGTAGGGAGCCGCCAACCGATTGGGAAACCACTTATACCAGCACCAGCTCCAGCTTCAGCACCACAGCACCACTCTTGAGGTCCCTTTGCTCAGTGGTGGCAACAGTGGCGCGGATATCTGGCTGCGTTACAGAAGGCAAACGGACCCCTGGATGTCAGTCTTCACAACCTTTACACCAGACTAACAACACCCCAAATCGGGGCTCAAGCCCAAGGGCCCACAGCCCCTTTTCCCCCCTCCCCTGCCCAACTAGCAGACCACCAGCGGGCACAGATGAGGTCAGGGAAAGCCAGAGTGGCCACTTCCCCGAGGCCAGGGGCGAAGAAAGGGTAAAAACTAAAACCATGCCCTCCAGCTCGAGCCAGCGCCAGCACAATATTAATTACAACAGACTCTGCCACAAAAGACTCGCCAAGTGGGTTAACTGTCTTAACCCAACCAAAAATCTATACAAAATTCAGCTTCCTCACTGATGCAGGCTCGGCAATTTATTCGAGCAATGCCACCCTCAAAGGTTTGCAGTCCCCTTTGCTTCCCTTACAAACTGAGTCGCTCCCACCAATCACTCAGACGCAAGAGAAGAACAGCCCAATCGCTGTGGAGCCACCAAGCCTGCTGCTAGACAACAACTCAGCCACAGGAATGCTGACTCCCCCAGTGGGCCCAAGGGCTCCAGAGATATGCAAAAATCACAGCTCCCCCTGCTCCAACTGCCACAGCCAGCTGGGCCTCCCAAAGGCCCGTCTCGGCACAGGGGGAAAAAATCAGCCCCTTTCCAGTCCTGTAAAGACTCATAGAACCTGGAGCCAGACTAACTCACAACAAGTACATCAAAGTCAGAACAAGCCCTGTGCTGCCAACTGCTTAGATCCACAATCAGAACCAGCACTGGAACAGGCCACACTGCAGGCCACAGCGGGGGAGGCAATATCTCACGAGCTCCCACCACCAAAGGCAGCCAGCCCACTGGGTCTCTCACAAGAGGATCACTGCCACAAAAGGACCACACAGTCTAACCAACTAGAACCCGCCATAGAATGTACTCCAGAAAGGGACCTAGAGTGCTGCCCTTCACTGACGCAAAAGGAGAACAGCGCCTCATGCCCGACACGCTGTGAGAGGACTCAGCAAGCAGAACGAGACCTGGAAAGCAGTTTCAGACAATCATTGACAAGCAGGGATACCACGCAGGCAGCATCGCAGCGGCTGGTAGACACAGATGTATCAACCCCAGAGTCATCACACCAACAACTTTGGACATCTCCCCACCCGCCCAGACCTTCCGAAGAAACAGGGGGGTCCACTGACCCGATCCACCAAGAGGGGGGGAAGGCAGCAATATCCTATCTGAACACACAAGAATAGGAGGAAATGCTCTCCGCTTACTCACCTGTCCCGCAACAGAGCGTTACCCCAGTAACGGTCCCTCAACTGCGCTCCCTAAGCTTCAGCAGATTGCCTGGAGAGGAGTCCGCAGACAAACCCAATAGGGGGACGCACCCCAAAGAGCAAGTCAGCAGCAACTGGGCCTGCCTCTTAAACACAATACAATTGGCCGTTGAGGCGCTCCAATATCAGTCTGAAAAGATGGATATTCAACTCTCACTCTTGAACACCTTGGCTCTGTTCACGGCAGGCATCGATGAGAAATTGGCATCCCTGAATGGCTTAATCACAAGGGCTCGATCTGAGGTCCAACTCAACTGCGGTTGCAGCTACATAGTTGATAAACTCTCTACTCTGCCCTCAATGTTACATAATCCACTAAGGGAGATGAGATCTGCAACAATTGGACCTGGAAACAAGCCGCTAAGCGGCAGCGCTACGGCACCAGGATCACTCGAGGGGCATCAGGCAACTCTGAATAGCAGGACGCTGTACCACCTAAATGAGCAGACTGGACCTGACACCAGGGAATTTGTCGGGTTGCCAGGAACTCATAAAGACAAGACGACAGAGCCTCAAGAAGAAGCGCATGCCCTGAAGCTAAACGCCAAACAACGATGCCAACAGAGAAGGAAAGGGCGCAATCAAAAAACCACGGAGAAGCCCACAATCTTCTACCCAATCTTCTCTCGTCAACAAACACAGCTGCCCACTAATCCTGACCCAGCCAATACTCATACCAGAGACCCCCTTCCGAATAACCAATCGAACCAAGGAAGTCCGTCTTTCTCACAAAATCTGGAACAGGAGGACATGCCAAACAAAAGAGTCAATGGCAAGGGGAACTTAATTTCACTTCAATATAAGAAGGCCCCCCAGAGCAGCGGCAAACTGAGACTCGAACGACCAGAACCAAGCGGTGGGCCTCCGCCCCCCTTCACAACTCCAGAGCAACTGCGACAGACCACAGTAACGGATGGGCTCAGATCACTGTCTCTGGAGGCAGCCTCAAAGAGCCCAAAGCCACAAAAGGATGCAAGCAAGGTGATTAGCACTGAAGTCCTCAACAGCAAAACTGGGCAACCCCAGACGGCAGTGCACAACCCGGAAAACTTGTCCGTACCGCCCACTCTCTTGTCTGGAAAACATCTTGTAGATCAGAGTGAGAATGACGCAGTTCGGCCTGATCAGAACACATTGCACCTCCCTAAGCATCTTCCGACAGAGGTAAGCCTTGGGCCAATAACACTCGAGATGGAGCTAAGGAGCATAACTGCAAGATTGCTGAGCAACAGCAGGGAACCCCAGCTAAAGGCAGCATTACAAGGCAGTCGCCACCCGGGCACCTCAGCGCCTGCCAACGACCTTCAACAGAAAACTACTCTGAAGGAAGAAAAGAGGAAGCTCACTCATGCCACTCTCTTCTACCCCATGTTTACATCAAGAGGTCTCCAGGACACCCTGAATAGGGGGAACATCCTAAGGCTGCTGCAAGCAATTCCAACTCTCACTGATTTGAGCTCAACTGACATACTCTCAATAGAATTCTTTCGCCCCGCAGACCCAACAATGCCAGAGGTCACCAAGGCCACATGGAAATCAGCAACAGCCGCCCAGAAGGTTCTAGCTGAACTGAGCATTTTCAAAGACTAGGAGATTGATATCACACCGTTTCAAACTCCAGCGTATCCGACGCCTTTTCTGGCCTCCACTCTGAGGCCAGCATCTTCAAAACCCCAGGGGGGCCCAAACTCAGTGCTTAGAGGGGTGCTAGGACAATCACCTCAGCGAGGGGCCAATCCGAGGACGGACAGTCAAAACAGCTCTTGGGCAGCACCTGCCACGCAGAGCAGATCGCCTGCCTTCAGGCCAGTTACTCGGACAATAACCATCTCCGCAGGAAGGCAATGATGACCAACTCAAAACGGCCTAAAGGATAGAGCAGACCCCAGCCCTCTCCGCCTATGCTCGTGGAATATAAATGGCCTGTCGGCAAAAAGCATGGATCAGTGCTTCTTACAATATTTTCAATCTTTCGACATCATTATGCTGCAGGAAACTTGGCTCACTCTACCGCATCACATCCCAGGAATTATGTGCTTCTTCACACCGGCCGCAATGAGCAACAAATTTGGACACCACTCGGGAGGGCTGGCGACCTACGTCTCCACAACGAGAGTAACCTCAGCGGTCTCAGTCAGCTTCCTGCACCGGCCACCCTCGCAGTGAAGATTGCCCTCTCTCTTCACGGAGGGCAAGACGAGGTGGTCCTAGTCAACACTTACGTCAACCCAAAACGGAAAGCCAAAGACTCAGAGAACTTAATAGACAAAGTATCTAGTTTTATAACTGAAATGGAAACCCCATATTTCATTGTAACCGGAGATCTAAATCAACATCTCTTTGGCACATCGGGGGCGGAGAGACCGCCATCCTTACGTCACTCTGCAACATCCCGTCACAATGCGCTTCGCTATTTGCAAACAAGAGCCGCAAGAAAAACTGCCTCTTAGAAGATCTAGAACATCTAAACCTCAGGGCTCTCAACGGTAGATTCCCTGGGGACTCGCCCCCCGTTCCCTTATATTAAACCAACTCATTATGTTCAATCTTAGATTACACGTTCGCAAGCCTCTCACTGTTCCCCTTCATTCAAGGGTTTCGAATGGGGGACAAGGGGGACAGCGATCATCGCCCACAGGAAATTCTACTGTCTGCTACTGCAGCCTTTGCCATCCAACAAGAACTAGCTTTGGTGCCTACCTACACCTCAAATTTAAGGAGGACCAAATGCGCAGCAACAACTACAGAGTCTCTTTCAAAAACAGCAACTGAGCTTTTTTAATCAACAGAAACAGGCACAATGGACAGAATAACACACTGGGAACATTTCACCGCAAAGCTCTTAAGCCTCCGGGGCACAACACCTCAGAAAGCAGACTCTTGCCGGACAACCGGCCCATGAAATAGGATCTCTAAAGTTCAAAGAGACCAACTAAAAATGCTCAAGAAATCAATAAACTTTACCCTAAGACGCCTGAGAGGACACCCAGGGGACTCAAGCACCGGCACATTCTTGCGAGACCGACGGAAACTCCTAAAGAAATTAAACTGGGAAATCAAGAAGATGAAATCTGGGCTAAGTTGCTTCATGATGCTAAACGCAACAACAGCGCCCGATTCTGAAAAGGGTAAATGCCATAATCCGCCCACACCACGAGGGAGTCTCGCCTCACATCTCAGAGGAAATATGGCTTAATTTTCTTTTCGAGCATTTTAACAACGATGCCAGGGACACCTGCCCAATGGACCCAAATGGACAGAAACCATGCGATCGCCTAAGAGCAGGCCCCAAAGTGTTGCTGGGGTTGAACATGCCAAATCCAGAAAAATCATCAGGGCGCGAGCCAAGCGACCCACCTCCATCGGCAATCAAGAAGCAAATCGCAAAAGGGAGAAGAGAGGGGGCACCGGGCCCGAATGGAATCCCACCAGCCCTGTTCATACACAAACCGGCCGACTGGGCTAACTTCCTGCAACCCCTATTTTCGGAAATCAGGTCACAAGGCAGAATACCCGAAATATGGAAAGGCTCAACGATTGCACCGATCTATAAGAGCAGCGACAACGCCCAGCCTAGTAACTATCGCCTAGTGGCCCTGATCGACAATGAGGCAAAGTATTTTGCAGGCACCATCTTGGAGGATCTCATAGCCTGGGCAGACGCCAACAAAAGAATTCCGCCAAACCAGACCGGCTTCTGCAAAATGTCCGGCATGACAATAGACATCCTGGCACTCGCTCTTCTTATAGATGCTACGAAAATAGCCAACCTGCAACTACATCTATGCTTCATCGACTTTCGCGCGGCATTCGATAATGTTGAGAGGGGGAAACTTTGGGGGAAGCTGGCATGCTGGGGAATCCCTCAGGGTATCCTGAACATCCTGCTGCTTCTACACAGTGACACCTGGGTCCAGGTGAAACTGGGAGGGGGAACTCACCTTTCTAGAAAAGACTCCACAACCAAAGGCCTGAAGCAGGGTTGCATGCTGGCACCCACTCTGTTCAACCTCTATATGGCCGACCTCCCTCAAGCTCTCAGTATCAACAATGCACACGCACCCAGGCTCGGTGGAAAACCACTGACAAACCTTATGCATGCTGATGACGTGGTGCTGCTCAGCCACACACATGTCGGTCTCCAACATCTGCTCGACAAAATGCAGAAATACGCTGCAGAGAATAGTCTAAAAATCAGCTTCAAGAAAACAAGAGCTATGATGATAAATAACAAAAGAAGGCGACAGAAGAGGTGGCACCTGGGAGGTGTTCTTATTGAATCCACCACAGACTACAAATATCAAGGCATCATTATTGATAATGAAGGCTCCTTTACGCGCCAGAAAGAAGAAATCAGAAGGAGAGGCCTGGTCGTTGCTACAACACTGAAAAATCTGTCTTCAAAACTGATGGGGCCTTCACTATGCCCCCTCCTGAAGGTAGCACAGGCCAAGCTACTCCCCACGCTAACCTATGGCAGCGAAGCAATGCGTGGGAGAGATGCAAACCAACTGGACAGCTCCCTGATAATGGCATATAGAACCATGTTCAGCCTCCCAAAATACACCTCAGCAGCTCAGATAAGGTCGGAGTTTGGCTTAGTGAAACAGTCGCTGGCCAGGCATGGTGCCTACATCATTTGCTGGAATTAGTTAAGACTCTCTGCCTCAAACACTTTAAATCAGCTGCTATGGCAAGAACTCCAGCATAGGGACACCTCCCCGGGCAGACGCTACCTACAAGAATCTCTTGATATCACAAAGCTCACCAACCTCTAGAACACTAAGCTACAACACACATCCTTCAAAAAATTGGTATGGAAGACAGTAAAAAAACTCTCACTGCTGGAAGACAAGGCTCTATTTTCAGCCAGATCCCATGCCTGGATGACCCTGAAATCTAACAAAACACCTGCACCCCAAAAATACTTCAATCAGGGTTACCCTAAAACTCTTAAAATAAAGTTCTTAAAGCACCGCCTGGGCATTCTACTGTGCGCCGACCATCTTCCACCATGGCAGAGGACATGCTCCCCAAGCATCTGCAGTCTGTGCGACACAGGCCCAGGAGACATTTTGCACTTAATCTGCACATGTACGGCATTGGAGCAAGAGAGGATACAGCTGCTAAAGATCCCGCTCAAGCAGTTAGGGATCCACACCAGGCGAAATGCGGTGTTGGCATGTTTCGACTCAGGAGACACACAACTGAACTGCAGAGTGGTCAAAATCCTAGAACTGGCGGAACAGAAAAATTTGATTCAACACAGGAGCGTACAAACCACTCCAGCATTAGGCAGGACATCGAAGAATCCGACATGTCAAGCGGAAGCTGCTTCCTAAAACTCAATTTTAACAACTCAAAAAAAAAAAAAAAAAGCCAGTCAATGATGGGAAACTCCGTCCCACCGCCTAGCTATCAGGAACCTTCTCCTGATGTGTATGCACTTTCCGCACTCCGCTCTGTGGCTGTCTGGCACTATTGTCTCATACAACAGATGCACATTCCAGGACACACTAACCATTATCATCACAGCTATGCAGTACTGCAGGGCATACTCTTTACGCCTCAACTTTTATTGTCACATTTTAATGGCACTCATCGAATGGTTTTATCAGCCTTTTTGTATATCTGTATGTAGGCACCGCACAGCACTTTTTATCATGTATATCAATGTTTTTACTGACAGCACAAAACTGTGCAATGGTTTTTAGTAACTATGCATAAAAAAATAAACTTGAAACATCTATAATTTTATATGTCATTAACCTGGTTCCCGCTTCACCCTACTAACATTTCGGCAGTGGTGCAAACGAAGTGCAAACCACAGAAATCTGTTTTATGCTCTAAGTATCTGACCATTCTATGGGTTATTTTATCAAAAATAATGAGGACACACATTTTATATGCCGAAGATGTTTCAGGAAGTGATGCCACCGACCACTCACCACTATGATATGCTCTTTAGTCTTCATTAAAAATGGCAAAGGTGCATGGTATTAAACCAGAGATTGATAACAGCCCCACAAAGCCATTTGTAAACTATCAAAAAACTAATCTAAAAATTTTAAAAGGTATGGAGTCGGATGACAAAACATATTTGACAGGCACTATTTTATGTCCTTGGTGGTAAGTTAAGGCAGTGCTTGCTCCAGACAACTTTTATCACTGCATTATGAAAAGTGAAAACAAGTAGGTGCTGAGCATTCTGGAGAGGGGTTATCAGATCGAGTTTCAGTCCCTTCCCCCATCATCAGGGACTGTTCAGATGCCTCTTTCAAAGGATCCACTCAGAAGAAGAACTTTGAAGGTAGGGATTTGTTGCCTTCTCCTGAAGTAGGACATTATTCTAGTGCCAAAAGGGCAAATGGGACAAGGAGTTTACTTGATTGTGTTCCTAGGCCCGAAGGTGACAGGGGGATTAAGGATTGTGATAAGCCTCAAGTCTCTGAACAAATCTGTTTGAAAACTTCCGTTCAAGATGGAGACCTTGCAACAGATCATTCCCTTGGTTCAAGAAGGATCTGTAAAGGCTACTTGTATCTCATGGATGCATATTGCCATGATCCCATGGCACCGGAATACCAGCAGTATCTAAGATTATCTCTGATGGGACATCATTGGCAGTATTAGGTCCTATCTTTCAGGCTAAGGTCATTGCCCATGGTATTTACAAAAGTGATAGCACCTTTGGTGGGTGGCTCACCTTCATCTTCAGGGGATTTTAATCTTTCCTTACCTGGATTGCCTGGACGATTGGCTGTTCCAAGCCCCATCTGTTCAGGTGATGCAACAACATCTGGAGCTGACCATAGTTATGCTAAATAGTCATTGGTTTCTGTTGAACTTTCCAAAGTGCAATCTCCTGCCCTCAACACAGAGGACATTCCTAGGGACAGAATTAGACTCTGTTCTATGTAAGGTGTTCCTTTCTCAGTCCAGGATTCAGTGTCTGCAATCTCTGCTCGTCTCTCTGTTATCTCAGAAGACGGCCACCTTGTTTCAGTGGATGGAAGTACAAGGTCACATGGAGGCCTCTGTCTTCACAATACAGTGCTGTAAACCGAGTTACATCTACGGACATTTCTGTGGCACATTCACAGATTTGTGACACTTCCCATTCAGGATATGACAATGGACATTCCAGTCCCTCTAGACCTTGTTCAGAGCCTGCAGTATGGTGGTTAAACTCAGCCAGCCTCCCCAAGGGGATGGGGATGCACCCTTCTCCTCCAACAGTGGTGACGACTGATGCCAGTGCCCAAGTTTGGGATCAATGATGGGGCAGTTGTCATTCCAAGCTCGAGGGAACAGATCGGAGACCATGCAGTCATCCAATTGGAAGGAGCTGTCAGTGGTGGAGAGATCCCTTCAGTATTTCGAGGCCTACCTGTCTGATTGCAATGTCCTGGTGTTCTCAGACAACACAGTGACATTGGTGTATATCACCCATCAGGGCAGCACTCCCAGCCAGTCACTCAATCAGTTGGCTTGTGCTGTGGTGAGTTAGACAGAACTTTATCTCCAATCCATATCTGCTCAGCACATCAGGGGTATGGATAATGTTGTGGCAGATGCCTTGAGGCACAAGTTTCCATTCTCTCAGGATCTGCGCCTCTCCAACAGGATGTTCCACCATATGTGCTGAAAGTTCTGATATCCAGCAGTGGAAATATTTGCTTCCAGATCCAGTGCACTCCTGCCAACCTGCTGCTCCTGGACTACCGGATGTAGGGACTTGGGGAGTGGATGCCTTGTCAATTCTGTTGTTGTATGCCTTTCTTCCCTTTCCCCTTATTCAGTCATTTCTGCTGAAGATCCAGCGAGAGAGGGCACAGGTGGTGGCGATAATTCCTTACTGGACATGGAAATCATGGTTCCCATTGTTGCAGCGCATGGCCATTGTTCCTCTGCGATCCTTCTTTGGATCCGGTCTCCTCTGCAATCTCTCATTCCACAACTGCTGGCTCTTCTAACTTTAGCGGTTTGGAGGTTGAACGATGGACTCTAGAGAGACATGGTTTGCCTGCTCACATTATTTTGGTGCTCCAGGGCTCTCGTAGGAGCTCTACGCAATCTTCTTACTCTAAACAATGGGCTAATTTTGACACTCGGTGTCAGATGGACGGAAATGCAATTTTGCATTTCATAAATTGTGACTCCTTAGACATTGCTATTTAGGAAATGCAAAATGATATGAATGAAATATCTGATTTCCTAATAGCAATTGCTACAGAGTTGGAATCACTATTAGGAAATGGCAAGTGGGATATCCCATGCCATTCGTTCCAATGGGCCGGTTTAGCATTTCCAAAATGGAAATGCTAAACCAAGGATGGCTATAGGCATAAGGCCCCTGTGATGCACCCCAAAAATAATGGTGCATATGTAGAGCACACACATGCCCTAGGGTCATGTGTGTGCTCTATTGCACTTCAAATAAATGATCTCTGGGTGCTTTTTTAAATTGCACATGGTTACAATCGACTTGGAGTCGATGGTAATTGCATTTCCTAAATGCCCAATTCGCATTTAGGAAATGCTTTGCACATGTGCACAGGAATCGCAAATAGGTAATCCCCATTTGCTATTTCCTTTTAGGTTGCAAATTGCAATTTCTACTGTGTAGAAATCACAATTTGCGACAGCTTAAAGGGCTTTGTACATATGAAAAGCCCATTTAGCATTTTTTAACGGCCCGAAATAGTGATTCGGTCCATTAAGAAATGCAAAATGGCTTTGTACATCTGCCCCTTGGTGTTCTCCTCATGATCTTTCTCCTACTTTTTGTACAATTTCTTTTATTCTCCATTCCTTTCTGGATGGGTTTGATAAAGGTTATGCACTGTCTACATTGAAAGGTCAATGGGGGGGGGGCTAACAGAGCATTCATAGACTCAGTTTCCTTTTCCTCGAATGTTGGGCCTTTAGTTTCCAGGCTATTTCATAGTTTTTTTCTAACGCCACCTGCTGTCAAACCTTCTGTTCCATCGTGGGATCTTTCTTTGGTTCTTCATGCTCTTCAATCTCCTCCTTTTGAACCTTTATCATCTGTCGATGTGAAATTTCTTATCTTTAAAGTAGAGTTTCTGGTGGCTATCACGTCAGCCAGGCGCTTAGGGGAGCTGTCTTCTTTAAGGTGTTCCCCTCCATTTGTGAGGTCCATGGAAGATGAAGTGGTGTTAACATTGGATTCTGAGTTGATTCCAAAGATTCTTTCTAAGTTTTATTCTTCTCAGGGACTTGTTTTATCAGGTGCTAAACCTAACAGCCTTAGGGTGATCTTCCCACAAACGTTTTGCCTGTTTACCTCCAATTTTGCTGTACTCTTTTTGTTGACCTTAGGACTCTGAGCACTTTACCACTGCCAACCAGTGTTAAATTGCATGTGCTTCTCCCCTAAGCATGGTTTGATTGACTTAACCACAATTGGCATGTTTAATTTATTTATAAGTCCCTAGCAGAGTACACTACATATGTCCAGGGCCTATAAATGAAATGCTACTAGTGGGCCTGCAGCACTGATTATGCCACCCACACAAGTAGCACTTTAAACATGTCTCAGGCCTGCCACTGCAGAGCCTGTGTGTGTGGTTTACACTGCTATGTCAACTTGCCATTTAAAAGCCCTTGCCATGCCTTAAACTATCCTTTTATTACATATAGTCCACCCTTAAGGTAGGCCCTAAAAAGCTCTGACATTTACTGTTAAGTTTCGCATGTCCTGGTAGTGAAAAACACCCAGATTCATTTTTCAGTACTGTGAGGCCTATCCATCTCATAGGTTAACATTGGGAATTCCGTATTACACTTATAAGCTCTAATTCCTGATTGAGAAGAAGTAGCTCTGTCATATTTCATATCATTGGAATGGTAATGATATATCCTCTTTGCTGGCGAAGTTGAATATGTCATCACTATTTTAGAAATGTCACTTTTTAAAAAAATGGCATTTCTCTGCTCTTAGCTCTGTGTGCCTGCAGCCTGTCCCCAATACACGTCTGGGGTGAGTGACAGATGGAGTTTATGCATTCCTTCTAGATAGCCACACACAAAGGAAGGTTAGATGTGACTGAGTGGCCATCCACATCCTGATGGGTCATCCTGGGCACAATGGGATGGAGGAGCTATTACACCTGATTAGGCAGTGTCCTGTCCCCCCACAAATGGCTGCATACCCCCCTGTAGCGAGTCTGGAGCTAGAGCTGGGAAGGAGGACTTCTGTGCACTTCAAAACCCCTCTTTGAAGTCACCTCCGCTTCAAAGGCACAGCTGGGTATAAGTACTGGGTCTCTGACTCCACCAAATCAGACACTACTGGGCCTGTGAAGAACTCTGCATGGAGGAAGGACTGCTGTGCTGCAACAAGGACTGTAACTCTGCTGGACTGCTGCTCTGGAAGAACTGCTTTTGTGCTTTGCTGCCCTGCGGCCTGCTACCCTCTGCCCTGTTGAGGAAGAACTGGACTAACTAACTTGAACCCAGAGTGATCTCAAGGGCATGCTGGCTTGCCTCCTATTTTAAGACTCAGAAATATCAAAGTCTTACACTCTGCCCCTGTGCCTGATCCATTGGAAGTGGATCCAGGTGCTTGATCCAGTGGGACCCACTCATTCTCTGCTGCGTGAAGCAGAATCAATGCATCACCATCGTTGTGGGAACAGAATCACGCATCACACTTGGAACCAGCGTTTTGCCATCGGAACACATGCATCGAACCACCGCATCGCCGCCACTTCAGTGAGAGACGATAGACGCATCCCCTCGGCTGCGTGGAAAAACCCAGTGCATTGAACTCAGAACCAATGCATCTCGGAACTGGTGCTTTGTCTTTGGAACCAGCACATCAAATCATTGCGGGGAGAAAATCTACGCATTACCTCGACTGCAGGATCGACACCGACGCATTACTCGGCTGCACCCCGCATTTCACTGTTGCGACCAGGATCAAGGTACTTTTATTCAGTGGGCCTTGTGCGGTTCCGGCATCCTGCCCGCGGTCCATCGTGGCCAGCCTGATCTCTTGACTCTGGTCCAGCGCAACCAGATAACCCCATATGTGCTTATTGCTTCTAAGCACTATTTTTCACTTTTTCACTTTAAAAATTTATATCTTGACTTCTACTTATTGGATTTTTGTCGTTTTGATTTTGTTTTATTTATAAAATCATGATCTATTTGCCTAAACTGGTGTGTGGTCTTTTTATGGTGTTTTCACTGTGTTACTGTTTGAAGTGTTGCACAAATACTTTACACATTGCCTCTTAAGTTAATCCTGCCTGCTCTGTGCCAATCTACCAGAGGATGAGCACAGGTTAATTTAGGGTGTGCATCTGACTGACCCTGACTAGGATTGTAGGTTCTGCTTGGACAGGGTGCATACCTCTGCCAACCAGAAACCCAATTTCTAACACCCTGTCTCTGTCATTCTCCCTCTTTTCCAGAGGAGCAAATGTTGCACACTTTGGATGTTAAACATGCATTATCTGCGTATGTTGTCAGATCTCCTGCATTTTGGACTTCTGATAGTCTCTTTGTGACTTTTGGTCTTGCAGGACGCGGGAAAGCAGCGTCTAAGATTACTCTCAGTCATTGGATTAAGGACACCATCTCCTTGGCATATCAGGGCTCTGATTTGCCTGTCCTTCTTAAATTTAAGTGAGATCCACGAGAGGACTATCAGCTTCATGGGCTGGTTTTAAAGGAGTGTCCTTGGGCTTCTGAACACACTTTTATTAGACATTATTGTTTGAATTGTATGCAAACCAGTCGCTTGAATTTTGGGAGTGATGTGTTACAGGCTTTGAAGTTTCCTGCCCCTGTTTGATTTTTTCCAATTAATTGTGGATATGGCATTACATTCACTTGGATGTGCTTTATATCCTGTGTTGTACTATATTTCAGGAGTCGATATTGCAAAGGCCTTCATCTTTTGGTGTGTATGCTTTGGTATACCTCATGCTTTAGGACTGGGTCGAGGACGAGGAACGTAGAGGTAATGAGGATTACTGGTAAGTAATCAGGGTAGCCCTAAATGCACCTCTGGCCTCTTGAACCACTACCAGGCACTCCATGCCCCTTTGTCTCCCTCTTGCAGAATCCTGCTTTCTTTCTTTCTGACGGTTTTCAGTATTTCTCTTTCGCACTGAGTAAATGTCTAATGTAGAAAAATAAGTGCTGGTGGCCCCTTCCGAAATCACGGCCTCAAATTAAGTACTGCTACTAATTGGCTTTACATGAAATCCTACAGACAAAGGAGAGCAGGCACAAACAACGAGTAAATAACCTTCTCAAAATACATGCAATCATGGAATTCCTGCATAATTACACATCTCACGCAGTTTAATCGTGGATGGTTGTCTGTGCGTGGAAATGTGTTCTGAAGGATGTCCCTCGAGTGCAAATCTTAGGCTAGACACAACTCACTTGTGTTCGCACTGTAGCGCAACCCTTAGGATCTCGATTTTTTTTTATGAGCTGGCACTGCTGGTGATGTAACTGCTGTGTTACAGTACCTTGTTCAAGTTGTTACCCTTCGCACAATACAGCACTGTGCATTTTAATCCTTTGGTGCGTGATTGTTAGAACACTAAACACTCCTTAATTGAGCTTCCCCTAACAATATGGATGGCGCATTTTAGGAGGACCTTGTTAATACATTTTAGGAACTACTTTTACCATCAAAATAATTCCTCTTTAGCCCGGGATTGCATTTTATAAGCAAATAATATTCGATATAATATATCAAAAGTTGACAAATTTGGCTTCATTAACATTTAGATATGAATTTAAAGTGTGGCATGCTATATCAAGACAATGTGAGTTTAGGAAGCCCCTGATCATGTTTGTTATTCTTAATTTGATTCACATTAAAACAACCCCCAAGAAGAGAACTGCAACTGGCGTTGTGTCTTTTTTTGCGCTCCACGTGATTTAATCCCATTTCTCTTCACTTCGGTCCCACGTTCCAGCACGTAGGCTCGCGCAGACATAAAAACCTGAAATTACCCATGATTAAACACCACATTATCATGTACTACAGTAAATAAGCTGGAAGGCGTTTCGGAAAATGCACATAAACGTATTATGGGAGTGTGGCGATGAATGCAGAAACGCATCGTTCAGATGTACACGGAGCATCTGCCTCGTGATAAAAAGAACACTGTAGAAAGCATCAATCACTCTAAGGTAGACTGCAGACCATTATCCAATAGGGTCTTCTCTTTCTCTTCCCGTGTGAGAGAAATGATTGGACTGCCTGCTGCTAGACACCTAAACGCAGCCGCGAGATGATGATAAATCTGAAAGACTGCATGGCTTGAAATGTAAAAACTATTTATTTTTGGTGATGTAGAGATAAGGGGGGAAATGCCTTGGCTCTCGCGAGGAGCTATTCAAGGGGTACTCTCTGTGGTTGATGCAGTGGTACTCTATTACCGCATCGTATCATCAAACAATGCCAACTGACGGCAGTGGATAAAATAGAATTTGGACTAGGATGAATGCGGAGGGTGCTTCAGTGTTTGCTCTGTGTTCGCATATTTATGCAAAGAGTTCCATATTATCAATGCCTATGAGCTTATTTGTCTCCAAAAATGTGCAATCAATTCAGAAGAATTACGTTTTATTTTTTAATAACATAGAAAATAAATAGCAAAGCTGCGGCTAGGCCTTGTTTTTAATAACTATGAGCCTGATTTAGAGTTCGGCGGAAGGGTTACTCCGTCACAACTGTCAAATAACCTGTCCACCGTATTACAAGCGCCATTGCATATAATACACTTGTGATAAGCATAATTGTGATACAGTGGACAGGATATTCCTCACACGTCTGTCCAGAGCTCGAGTCAAGGGGTAGATATTTTCAGAGAGACGACGCTGTCTACCCTTCTGCAAAGCTGGCCAGTTTCAGCTGAGTTCCAGGTTCCTTTCCTACTTCCCCCAGTATTCACAGAAATATGCTGAACTTGTCCCTATGTAATTTTCTGACACCTGGACACATTTGGCAGTGCCTGCAGGTTATCTGCTTTTGATCTGAGCAGCAAGGTGCGGGCGGGGAAGGGGCTTATCAGATTCTAGCTTACACATAACAAAAGCTGGAGTTAAGGGGCCATTAGGCCTCTTTTTGTTTGAGTATCCTGGCTGAGAGGCATGGGGAGCCTCACACCTAGATGCAAAGGAGGAGAAACAAAGGCTCACATCATATCATTTCACAGGTACTTAATAGAAAAATGATTTCGACTTTGTTCAGTCACTGTATATAAGAGATATGCATACACTGTACGAATGTCAGATGTGTTGGTCGACCAAGTATTTTGATATAAATCTGTTTTATTAAGGAAGGGAAGAATAATCAACGTATACAAATGTGTCGCCTACAACCCTTTTGTGGGCCGGCCGCGTGATGAAGTAAACAAGGAGCAGGCAAGGGTGTGGCACCGTGAGGTTAAGCATGGAAGTTGGGTTACACAGCAAGTCGCCTACAACCCAGGCAGAGCCGGTCGCGTAGCATGACACTCAAATGTGGTAGGTGCAGGTTTTAGGGCCTCTCCAAATGAGAAGAACCATAACAAACACATGGGCTCAAACATAAAACAATATGCAGGCAAAAGAAGAGGAGAAGTGCGAGAAGGGGATGGGCCCCCCGAGACTCTTAGAGGATATAGAATGAGAAGAAATAAAATAAGTAGAGAGAAAAGAGAAATGAAGAGACAAAGAGAAAGAGGAGAGAAAGGGAGGGTGGGATGTGAGGGGTGATTATTGCAGAGAGCATGGCCGTGTGGATGAATTGCAGCGTGTTGGCGTTGGAGTCAAGGGAGTGTGTCGGAGATAGGGAGGTGTATTGCGTCTTCAAAAAGGCGTAAAGCCCGAAGTTTCGGGGGCTAAAAACGGGCATGTTCTATCCTACAAAAATGATTGATTAATGGTTGCCAAAGTTTGGTGAATTGGGTGTCTCGGGACTGTAAGCGCGCAGTGAGTAATTCCATCGCCATGGTATGCCATAAGCGAGTGAACCAAACAGTGACTTGGGGAGTCTCCGCTTTTTTCCAATATAGGGCTATGAGTTGTTTAGCCGCGCTCAACATATGGAGACAGATATGCCAATCTCTACGTGTCATCGCGCGCAAATTATCAGGCTTGATACCCAAGAGAACCGTAGCTGGAGTGTCAGGCAGGGGGAAACCAAGAACCAATTTGATGTGGCTGAGGATCTCTTTCCAGTAGGTGGTCAGAAGTGGACAAGTCCACCAAATGTGAAGGAAATCTCCGGGAGAGTTCGAGCATCGCCAGCAGAGAGGAGAGGATGTAGGGAACATTTTATGTAGCGTGTGAGGGGTGTAGTACCACTGGGTCATTACCTTATAAGCAGTTTCCCGCTGAGAGACGCAGCGGTAAACCTTTGGAATGTCGCGCCAAAGGCGATCCCATTGTGCGTGTGTGATGTCTGTGGACAGGTCAGATTGCCATCGAGATTGGTAGGGATGCAGGGCTATCCGCGGGGGGTGCTGGAGGACGTGATAGGGACGAGAGATAAGGCCCCTAGGGTTATCAAACGAGCGGACCAGCCGCTCGAAGGGGGTGAGGGCACGTGTGGCTTCCTGCGTCAGCGATTTGGTGTGCAGCCAGTGTCGAAATTGCAAATGTTGTAGACGAGCCCCTTCGGGGAGTTGGAACTCCTGTTTACAGTGTTCAAAAGTCTTGAAGGTGGTCCACACGTAAAGGTCCCTAATCGTTCAACACCCACCATCCAGCCATTCAGCGAAAATGGGGGGATGTAGGGCAGGTGGGAAGAGGGAATTGCCAGCAATGGGAGTGTGAGGAGATGGAAAGGTAGTGAGGCCTTTGGATACGGCTACCTTGTCCCAGATATCAAGAACAGTCTTGGTAGGAATGGCTATGTACGCACTGCGGGAGCGAGAGGCCCGGGATTGCCATGGTAAGTCCCATATAGAGCGCCCAGTCACCGCCCTGTCCATATGGAACCACACCTTCTCGCTTTCCCATGCCATCCATTCGGAAATGAAGCGTAAGTGCGATGCCCAGTAGTATTCTAACAGGTTGGGGCAGGCCAGGCCTCCCCTATCCCGAGGTAACATGAGGATTTTATTAGAAAATCGCGGTCTGCGGCCCCCCCAGATAAACCTAGTGAATTCACGCTGCATGCTTTGGATCTGATGTTGTGGGATAGGGGTGGGGAGTGATTGAAATACATACAAAATTTTCGGTAAGATGGACATTTTAAGGGCATGGAGACGGCCCAGCCACGAGAGAGAGAGAGGCTTCCAAGTTCGCAAGTCCTCTAGCACTGACAGCCTACATTCCTGCCAGTTAGCCTGTGACCAGGTGGTAAGGGTGGGGGTCAGAGTAAGCCCAAGATATCTAATGGAGTGAGGGGCCCACCTGTAGGGAACAAGCGCCTGGAACGTCGGGAGCTCCTCTAGCGGTATAGTGAGGTTCAGGGCCCAAGATTTTTCATGGTTAACCTTAAGCCCCGATGCTTGCTCAAATGAGCGCAAAAGATGATAGAGGGCGGGTAGGGACGTGTGTGGTTGTGATAACGTAAGGAGGAGGTCGTCCGCGAACAGGGCTACCTTGCGTTGGTGGCCTCCAAGAGGGATGCCATGTATGTCTGGGGCCTGGCGAATCATGATGGCGAGAGGCTCTACCACAAGGGCGAACAAGAGGGGGGAAAGGGGGCAGCCCTGTCGTGTGCCTCTGTATATTGAGATGAGGTTGGTGAGTTGACCATTAACCCGGACTTGAGTCGTAGGGGAGAGATAGGGAGCCATGATACGGGACACCATCAAAGGGCCGAGCCCTATTTTGCAAAGAACCGATCAGAGAAAGGTCCAGTCCACGCGATCGAACGCTTTCTCCGCATCAAGAGATAATAGGCAGGCAGGGATATTCCAATGATGAGCTTTCCCGACAAGGTGCGCAACTCGTCGTACATTGTCTGCCCCCTGTCGCTGCCAAATAAAGCCGACCTGGTCGGGATCGATCAGGCCTGGGAGATGGGGGTCTAAGCGTTTGGCTAAAATTTTAGTATATATTTTGAGATCCGTGTTGAGAAGAGCAATAGGGCGAAAAGAGGAGCACAGTGTGGGGTCCTTGCCTGGCTTTGGAAGTAGGGCTATTTCGGCCAATTCCATGGAGGAAGAGGGACCTATCGCGTCCGTGAAGGAGTTAAAAAGTCGAAGAAGATGGGGTTGAAGCTGTGGAAAAAAGACACGATAGAAGGAAAGCGGCAATCCGTCCGGACCCGGCGATTTTCCAAGAGGAAGATCCTTCAAAGCACCCGCAAGTTCGCTCTGAGAGAGTGGATCCTCCAGGAGCTGCGCATGGTATGGAGCTATCGGAGTCCAGAGGCAATTGTCTATGACAGTCTGAATCTGTTCCGGGAGGGGCATCTCCTTGGCGTACAGAGATGTGTAATACGCATGAAATGCTTCGAGTTTAGCCGCCTCAGTGGTGACTCGAGTGTCATCAGGGCGCTTAATATTGGCTATGTGTGCTTTGGCCGCTCGCACCCGCAATCGCCGAGCTAAAACTGTGCCTACTTTATCTCCTCCCTCATAATAGCGCTGCTTGAGAGCTAATAGAGCCCGCTCAGCCTTGTTGGTGAAGTGTGCAATGAGCTGACCTCGGAGTATGGCCAGGCGCCGTTTGTGAGTGACCCGTGGCTGATCCTGATCAAGTTTCTCGAGCGCCTTTATGTTGCGGGAGAGAGTAGATTAAAAAAGGCGCGACTCCCGTGCCCGGGCACTCGCTATGGACGTGATGTGCCCGCGAATAGTGGCCTTGAAGGCATCCCAGACCACTGGGAAAGGAGTTTCAGGCAAATCATTCGTCTAGAAGTAAGAGATAATGGCGGCTCTAAGTTCCGCAACGTCTACCGGGTCCCGAAGAATGTGAGGAGGGAGCCGCCAACGCGGCGGGTGGCCAGAATGAGTAGACAGATCCTTTAAGAGAAGTTCGAGGTGCGCGTGATCAGAGATCGAGATGTCCGACATAGAGGCCGAGAGCGTCTCTCTGATTAAAGAATGTGAGACAAAAAAATAATCGATGCGTGAGTAGGAGCGATGGACATGGGAGTAATATGAGTAATCACACATGTCAGGAGAGTGGTAGCGCCAGGCATCAATTAGGCCCAGGTTCGTCAATTGTTTCTTAAGGGCGGAAGACATGGCCCCGGCCCCATGAAAGGAGCCTTCACTACGGTCCACGTTAGCGTCCCACACCAAGTTAAAATCCCCCCCTATGATGAGAGAAGAGTCCGTAAACGACACTCGGTCCTGCAGCGTCTCCCGGAGATAAAGGTCTTGAGCCTGGTTAGGAGCGTAAACATTATAAAGAGTGATGGTCCTACGACCGATTCTGACTGCCACTTTGAGAAACCATCCGGGGTGCGAAGTACTTTGGAGTCCCCCTGCTGAATGCCAGCCCGACACAAGATTGCCACTCCAGCAACTTTAGAAGGGGCAGACGCCCAAAATTGGAGCGGAAAGCGAGGGTGAGCCATGCGGGCCACATCCGCCTTGACCAGGTGAGTCTCCTGAAGGAAAATTATATCAGGATTCAACTGTAAGAGATAGCGCCATACCTGACACCGCTTATTAGGGGAGTTAAGCTCCTTCACATTCAGGGACAGGAATTTCAGGCAGGGTGAGTCGGTCATGACTGGTGAGAGGTGAGGCCGGGCGCATGCAGCAGTGGAGAAGACAACGTGTGGCGGGGGAGGGGAATAGAGAGAGAGGCCAGCCAGGTGCAGAGAGGCAAGGTCCCATGACACAGAGTGCCACCCTCCCGACAGAAAGAGAAAAGAGAAAGAGAGACAGAGTCATAAGAGGAGAACACAAAGAGCCCAAAAAAAAAAAAATGAAACCAACTCGGCTAACCGGGCCGTAGAGTCCTGATCGAAAAATGGAATAGGCTAGGCTCACCGGGCCAAGCCATCCCAGAGGAGTCACTCTCCGAGGAGCAGGTAGGGAGGCGGGTCTCCAGGCGAAAAGACAATTCCTGGGGAGTACTCCGAGGCCGCTGCCAAGATGATGACAATGCTGGGGAGGGTCCATGAATGAGCACACGAGTCCGTTACATCCATCACTAAGGACCACTGAAGAGATCATGAAGGATTGCGGTGACTTGAGGCATGAGGCTGCTTGCTAAGGCGTTGCGGGGCGAGAACTGGAGGTGGAGCCCCCTCTTCCATCGAGCGGATGTGGTGTATGAGATCCTGTCGGGCCTGCGAGGAAGCCTGGTCATCAGGGCGAGACAAGCGGTGGGGGCGTCGTATTTGAGTCCATTGCGATTTCGCTGGTTCCCGCTTCAGGGGAGGCAGTCTGGTAGGGCTAGGCGGAGATGTAAGGGAGAGGTGGAGCAGTTGCGCTGCCTCCTGGAAGGAACGCAGCACCCGGCATTTGGACTCCTAGTTGAAAATAAGAGCAAACGGATGGCCCCACTGGTATTGGATACCCAGACTACGCAACTTGTCCGTGATGGGCTTAAAGTCCTGGCGTCGCCATAGCATGTTGGGAGCAAGGTCCTGAAAGAGCTGGATTGTGGTACCATTGCATTTAAGCTCTGGCTTAGAGCGTGCTGCTTTAAGGATGGCCTCCTTTTCGGTGAAGAAATGGACCCGTGTCAGAATGTCAGGGATAAGGCCAGGGCGGCCAGGGGGGCCCGAGACACAGTGGGCACGATCAAGTGCCGGAGGAGAGAGATCTTCATCACCACGTATGTCTTGGAGCAGGTCAGCGACAAAGGTCATGATGTCCGTTCCTTTGGCGCCAATGGGGACCCCGCGGAGGCGTAAGTTGTTGCGACGCCCCCGATTTTCCAAATCTTCTTGTTTGAGTTGGAGTTCGAGATGTTGCTCCTGTAGGGTGGCCAAGCGCTGCCACTGCTGTTCCTGGTCCTCTGTGCGGGCATCCATCATTTTCTCAAGGTCATCCACCCTTTCACCAATCACCGTGACCTCTTTCCTAAGTTCCCTGACGCATTAGTGGACTTCAGAGCGAAGCGAGCCAATTTCAGTCTTTAGTTCCTGCATGAATCCGGCCATGAAGGATTGAGTGACGGGCTCAGAGGACCCCCCCGCCGACGACAGGTCACCAGTGTGAGAAGTTGGCCTGGTATATGCTGTTCACTAATTAAAGTGGACACCTTGCACCAGGGCAAATCGACTCTTATGGTAGATAGGTTTAAGACAACCTTTTAAAGAAAGCTATCCTAGTGGTAGCTGTGGAGAGCAGCCTTCAGGCTAAGTCTCGGAGGAATGTAAAGCAGCTTGTTTTACCATATAATCTCTTGAATCACCAAATGAAAAGACACCACACAGGTATATATATCAAATATATATGTATTTATTTCTAAATAACTCTCTACTAATCTCTTTATGAGATTAGAAGACAAACATATGCACAAATCAACGTTTCACAATAAGTTAAGCACAAAATATGGCTGGGGCCCTAGGGGCGTACCAGACCATATACTAAGTAAGAGACTTAGAAACAACGACTTGCAAGGAGACAAGGCCTAGGGCCTTCAGAAGTGCTGGGGCCTCACGAAACCACCCAAGGCAGGTAAGTAAAGGACCCACGGGGGACGCGTGCAGTGTGGATACACAGGCGCGAATCGCCGTTAACTTCAATGGGGCAAGTCGCGGTTGGAAATAAAGAGTTTTAGGATACTTCGGGAGAACCTACAAGCAAGTCACTTACAGGGTAAGTAGTTCTAGGGCCCACACCCACAGGAGCACCGTAGTGCTGGAGTTACCTCACCCAGGGAAGCCGGGTGCACAGGTGTCCTTTGGTGTCGGGTCGCGGCGTCGTTTTCAATGGCGAACAAAGAAGACTTGCTGCTTGCGGGAGCTGAAGAAGTGTCCGGTGGAATCCAAGCCTGGATTCTGAAGAAGGATGACCTGAAAGCAGAGGGGACAGTGTTCAAAGTCACTTGGCAGTGACCCGGGGCAAGGAAGATGGATGCCCACCGTCGTCGGTCGCTTCAGGTCGGTTGCAGGTGCCTTGACTCTTCAGCCACGTGGTCCAGGAGGCATCGACGACGACCAGGAGCTGGATTCGGTGTGTCCCTCGACGTCTGCAGCTGACTGCGGTGTCGGCAACTCGATCGGAGCCAACAAGCCTTGGCAGCCGCAAGTCTCGGGGAGATGAAGAAAAGTCGATGGCGCAGACCAGCAAGGTCTGAGGGACTCACCCAGCGAGGGTAAGTCAGGGCAGGCCTGGAGCAACCAGGGAGCCCTTTGGTTTCTTTAAGAAGTCTTCTGGGGACCCACAAGCCAGCGGGCAAGGGATCGCGAAGACACCTCGGGCGGAATCACTCAACAGGGGCCCACGGTCACTCGGGACGGTGTAGGCCTCTGATCTTCGGAGGATTCCTGCTGGAGGTCGGGACCACACGTGGTCCAAAGCACAAGTTCGTAGAACGTTGTGAAGGGGTTGCACTCGACAATAGTGCACGGTACCCAGGGGTCGCGGTTCCTCGTTACTCGTGGGGTCCACTTGCCTCAGCTTCGCTGGGGACTCACGATGGCCTGGGAGAGGTCAGGAAATCCACTTCTTGGGCTGCAGGGACTTCGGACTCCGGCGGGAGCGGCGTAGTTTGCGACCGTCGTTGTCGTTTTGGTGCCTGCCAAGCAGGGGAGTCACTCCTTGACTCCAAGGGAGATTCTTCTGTCTTCCAAAGGTAGTGGAACGTCGAAGGGCCAGGATTCTTCTGTAGAGCGTCGTCCAGGGGTTATCTGCTTTGCAATGGCAAGGTTCCCCCTCTTATACTAAAAGAGGGGATGGACTAGCTCTATGACCCCACCTATGGGAGGGTCAAGGGAGGGGTGGCTACACCCACTTCCCTTTGTCCAGTTTCGCGCCAGAGCAGGGGCAGGTAGCCCCTGAGCTGGTTTGAACTGGCATATGCACAGAGGAGCCTTCTGCTCCCCCAGTGCAGGACTTCAAAGCACTCTAAGAGTGCACCCACCCAGCCCCAATACACTAAACCCTGTCTGGAAGGTGGTTACACCTCCCTGTGACAGGATGCCTATTGTTGGGCTTCCTCCACTGCGAGTTTCGGTCATCAGCAGGAGGGCAGCCCAGTGTCTGTGACTGGTGGCATCCATTTTGTGATGCCAGGGCTCTTTAGGATTCTACCACGTTTCCACAGCAGGTACATGTCTTATCCCTCTAGAAGGGTGGAATGCTACCCCCGCCGCCAAGATTGGCGGGGGTAGTATTCCAAGATGTTTGACACCAAACACGACATGTTTTGATGCAGCCATTCCAAAGTTAGCATTTACCGCGAGGATATAATGCACTTAAATAGTATATGGTTTAACCGCATCCACAAACAGCACCAGAGAATAGACTCTGAGAGCTGCAGAGGGGCCCTGCTCAGGCAGAGGCACCCCCTCACATAGAAGCCAAGCACCCTGCCCTCAGGATTGATAGGGCCTGCCTTAGGGGTGACTGATAGGTTTATATGTGTGTGCAGGAGAGATATAGGAAACCTATATCTCAGTGAGGGAGTGCTAGCACCACCTCACCCAGGCTGCAGTAGCAGGCCTGCGGTGTCAGATTTAGACTGCTTCCCAGGGGTGGCATATCACATGCTGCAGCCCCTGGGAGGCCTGTGAAGTACCTATGCCCTTGGCACCTAAGGTACCATATACTAGGGACTCATAAGGCACCACAGTATCCAATCACTAGTGCACCTAGAGTGCACTCCATGTCGTTTAGAGAGAACAGAGAGGCTGGGGCCCTGATTGGCAGGGACCCAGCCAGACTATAGCCAGAAACCAGTGCTAACATCAGAAAAAAAGTGGGGGCAACATAAGAGGCAGATCCTGCTCTCCTACACAACCCCCCCAAACGTAGGGACACTAAACTAACCTTGACCAGTTGAGTCTTCGTGTTCAAAGTGGAAATACCTTGAGAGTCCATCTGCATTGGCATGTTGGGTCCCAGGCCTATGTTCCACTGTATAGTCCATCCCCTGTAGGGAAATGGACCACCTCAAAAGTTTTGGGTTTTCACCTTTCATCTGCTTTAGCCACAGGAGGGGCTTGTGGTCAGTCTGAACTATGAAGTGAGTGCCAAACAAGTATGGCCTCAGCTTCTTCAGGGCCCAAACCACAGCAAAGGCCTCCCTCTCTATAGCTGACCAACGTTTCTCTCTAGGGGTCAGCCTTCTGCTAATAAAAGCTACTGGCTGGTCTTGACCTTCATCATTCAGTTGAGACAGTACAGCTCCCACACCCAGCTCAGAAGCATCTGTTTGGACAATGAACTTTTTGGTGTAGTCTGGACTCTGTAAGATGGGGGCAGTGCACATGGCCTGCTTTAGGTCTTCAAATGCCTTTTGACAGCTAGCTGTCCACTGAACCTTTTTGGCATTTTCTTAGAGGTAAGATCATTCAAGGGGTCACTATAGATCCATATCCCTTGACAAACCTCCTATAGTACCCAGTCAGGCCTAAGAAGGCTCTCACCTGTGTCTGGGTGGTTGGAGCAACCCATTCCAGTATGGTTTGGATTTTGCTCTGCAAAGGCTGAACCTGGCCTCCACCTACAAGGTGGCCCAGGTACACAACCTGACTCTGCCCTATCTGGCACTTGGTGGCCTTGATAGTGAGGCCTGCTTTCTGCAGGGCCTCCAAAACATTTCTGAGGTGGACCAGGTGATCCTGCCAGGAGGAACTAAAGACAGCAATATCATCTAGATAAGCTGAGCAATAAGTTTCCATCCCTGCCAGAACTTTATTCACCAACCTCTGAAAAGTGGCAGGTGCATTTTTCAATCCAAAGGGCATCACCACAAAGTGGTAGTGCCCACCAGGGAGTCGAAAATGCTGTTTTGGCTTTTGCATCATCAGCTAATCTGATTTGCCAGTAGCCAGCTGTCAGGTCAAATGTGCTTAGATACTTGGCTGAGGCCAAAGTATCAATCAGCTCATCTGCCCTTGGTATGGGATAGGCATCAGTCCTAGTGACTGCATTGAGGCCTCTGTAGTCTACACAAAACCTCATTTCTTTCTTACCACCCTGGGTATGAGGTTTGGGTACCAGGACTACTGGGCTAGCCCAAGGGCTATCTGAAGGCTCAATCACGCCTAACTCCAACATTTTCTGGACTTCAGTCCTGATACAGTCCCTGACATGGTCAGGTTGCCTGTAGATTTTATTCTTGACAGGCAGACTGTCCCCAGTGTCCACCTCATGGGTGCACCAGGTAGTCTGACTAGGGGTCAGGCTAAACATATGTCTAAACTGTTGCAGAACTTGTCTGCACTCAGTTTGCTGATGGTCAGTGAGGCTGCTTGCCAAAGCAACACCATCTACTGACCCATCATCAGGGTTCTGAGAGAGCAGGTCAGGGAGAGGGTCACTCTCCTCCTCCTGGTCCTCATCAGTTGCCATGAGCAAGCCCATGTCAGCCCTGTCAACATATGGCTTTAATCTGTTGACATGAAGCACCCTTAGGGGGCTCCTGGGAGTTCCAAGATTCACCAGATAGGTGACTTCTCCCTTCTGTTCAACTATTGTATGGGGGCCACTCCATTTGTCCTGGAGGGCTGCTGGGGCCACAGGCTCCAACACCCACACTTTCTGTCCTGGCTGGTATACAGTCAGCACAGCCTTTGGTCATGCCAAGCTTTCTGCAATTCTTGGCTGGCCTCCAGGTTTTGGTTGCCTTTTTCATGTACTCTGCCATCCGGGAGTGGAGACCAAGTACATAGTCCATCACATCTTGTTTGGGGGGCTTGAGAGGTAACTCCCAGCCCTCTTTTACCAAACATAGTGGACCTCTCACAGGATGCCCAAACAGAAGCTCAAATGGGCTGTAGCCAACCCCCTTCTGTGGAACCTCTCTGTATGCAAACAAAAGGCAAGGAAGAAGAAGGTCCCATTTCCACCTAAGCTTCTCTGGGAGTCCCTTAATCATTCCTTTCAAGGTCTTGTTGAAGCGTTCAACTAAACCATTGCATTGTGGGTGATAGGGGGTGGTGAACTTATAAGTTACACCACACTCCTTCCACATTGCTTTCAGATATCCTGACATGAAGTTGGTACCTCTGTCAGAAATGACCTCCTTTGGAAAACCCACTCTGGAGAAAACTCCAATGAGGGCTCTTGCCACCACAGGTGCTGTGGTGGTCCTCAGAGGAATTGCCTCTGGGTACCTGGTGGCATGATCCACTACCACCAGGATAAATCTGTGCCCAGATGCAGTCTGAGGGTCAAGGGGACCAACAATGTCAATCCCTACCCTCTCAAAGGGTACCCCCACCACAGGTAGTGGTATCAGGGGGCCTTTGTTGTGCCACCTGCCTTACCACTGGCTTGGCAAGTGACACAGGAGCGACAAAACTCCTTTGTGTCCTCTGACATATGTGGCCAATGAAAATGTGGAACAAGCCTGTCCCAGGTCTTGTTTTGGCCCAAGTGTCCTGCCAAAGGGATATCATGTGCTAAGGTCAAGAGGAACCCCTAAACTTCTGAGGTATTACCAACCTCCTGGTGGCTCCAGGGGCTGGGTCTCTACCCTCAGAATATAGGAGTCCCTCATCCCAATAAACTTTATGGGACCCACTAGCACTCCCAGCAGCCTCAGCAGCAGCCTGCTGTCTGAGGGGTTCAAGAGAGGGGCAGCACTGTTGCTCCTTGCTCAGATCTTCCCTGGAAGGGCCCCCTGCCCCCAAGAACTCAACCTGGTCAGGTTCAAGTCCCTCTGGGGCAGTTCCTTCTTCAGGTTCTGCTTCACCTCCCTCTGGAAGTGAATCCTTGATCTGAGACAGAGGGAAGGCACTGCCTTAACCCTACTGCTCCTCCTCTTGGGAAGCATCTGGTCCATTGTTCCAGGATCCAGAGCTGGTTCAGTGTCATGCATTCTTGCTTGTGACCTGGTCACAGCAAATACCTCTGCAGGGATGCCCAACATCTCAGCATGAGTCCATAACTCTACTTCAGACCAGGCTGAAGTCTCTAGATCATTGCCCAATAGACATTCTACAGGGAGGTCTGCACTAACTACAACCTTCTTGAGGCCAGTTACCCCTCCCCAGGAGAAATTCACAACTGCCAGACTATGGTTGGTCTGGACATTGCTTGCATTGGTCACCTGGTACATTTCACCCAGGATGATCTGTCCAGGGTCCACTAGGTCCTCTGCCACCATGGTGACACTAGCACCTGTGTCCCTAAATGCCAAAGCCTGTTTGCCATTTATCAAAGGCTGCTGTTTGTACTTGCCCAGATTACTGGGGCTTACTAGGAAGGACATATCAATGTTTCCCTCACAAATCAGCATTGCCTGAGTGGTCACTCTGACTAGGTCAGAATCCACTTCAGAACCCAGGGTCAACCCTACTACACCCTTATTCTGAGTACCACCTCCACCAGTAGCTGAGCTAGGGGGCACAGTTGCCTTAGGGGCAGGAGTGGTGGTGGTTTGGTCTTTGGACTTGGTACAATCAGAAGTCCAGTGCCCTTTCTGTTTACAGAATTTGCACCAGGGCTTCTTTTGGCCTTTTCCCTTGTTGGACTGTGACTCCCCACCAGATGCAGATTTTTGGGGCCCTTGTGAAGACTTCTGGTCTTTTGACTTATCCCCACCTTTCTCAGAGCCTTTAGGATCTTGCTTCTTAGTGTCACCCCCTTGGTTCTGGGTTTTCTGCCTCACCCTGGTTCTGACCCATTTGTCTGCCTTCTTTCCCAATTCTTGGGGAGAGGTCAGATCAGAGTCCACCAGGTACTGATGCAACAACTGGTTCTGGCAATTATTTAGGATCTGTTCTCTCATCATCAGATTATACAATCCCTTGAAATCAGTAACCCTACTGCCAACCAGCCAACCCTCTAGAGCCTTGGTTGCACAATCAACAAAGTCAGTCCAGTCCTGAGTCTGTGCCTTCTGGGTATCTCTGAACTTTAACCTGTACTGCTCAGTGGTTAAGCCAAACCCATCTATCAGTGCACTCTTCAGGACCTCATAATCATCAGCATCCTCCTCTCTAACAGTGAGGAGCTTGTCTCTTCCTTTATCTGAAAAGGAGAGCCACAAGATTGCTGCCCACTGCTTTTGGGGGACCTGCTGTACTCTACAGGCCCTCTCCATAGCAGTTATCCACTTGTGGATATCATCCCCACTCTGGTAGGGAGGAACAACCTTGCTCAGGTTCCTATGGTCAGGAATATATTCTCTGCCTCTAGGGACACTGTTGCTGCCACCAGGGGGTTCTAACCCCTCTTTTCTAGAAGCTCTCTGGATCTCCAGGGCTTCCCTATCCAGTGCCAGCTGCTTGGTTCTGAGGGCCACTCTGGCTTCCTCATACTGGAGCAGTTTGCACCTTCTCTCAGAGGAGGTCTCTCTTAAGGAAAAGTATGAGCTCCTCTGCTGGACAAATTCTCTGCCAGAGTGATAAGAGTGGTCAGATTCCCTGGAAGGGGATCTGGGCCTCTCCTCCTCTCTGTCAGTTCTCTTATGGAGAATTCCTCTGTCCTTTTCAGGCCCCTTGGAGCCTGGCCCTTCAATCACAGAGTCTTGGTCATTCTGATTTTCATCATCTGACCCAGATACTATGACTGACCCACCCACTGATTCAAACCCTTTAGCTCCTAGAGCCAACCTAAGGTCATCTGCTGTCAGCAGATCTATCAGGTGGAGTGTTGAGGGACTCTGTCCTATCCTCAGGTGTCTGTCAACACACATGGCTCTCAAGTCAGAGAAAGCCATGTCCTTATACTGAGGCTGAGTGGATCCACTGGGTCCACCCTTCAAGGACATTCTAGTGTTGTGCAGTGTTGTACTACCTACACTAGTTTGTGGCCTACTGATCCTAGCTTGAGCTGTGGAAAGGGTGTGCTATCCCTTTGAACACAGCTCTAAGTTCAGTAGAACTTATTGATACTAAGCTTGACTTTATATGTACCTTGAGTACCTATAATGGTTTTCAGTTAGTAATTCAAATAGAGATTTTCTGGTAAAACAATGGCAAGCTGGAATCCCACACGCTGCCCACCAATGTGAGAAGTTGGCCTGGTATATGCTGTTCACTAATTAAAGTGGACACCTTGCACCAGGGCAAATCGACTCTTATGGTAGATAGGTTTAAGACAACCTTTTAAAGAAAGCTATCCTAGTGGTAGCTGTGGAGAGCAGCCTTCAGGCTAAGTCTCGGAGGAATGTAAAGCAGCTTGTTTTACCATATAATCTCTTGAATCACCAAATGAAAAGACACCACACAGGTATATATATCAAATATATATGTATTTATTTCTAAATAACTCTCTACTAATCTCTTTATGAGATTAGAAGACAAACATATGCACAAATCAACGTTTCACAATAAGTTAAGCACAAAATATGGCTGGGGCCCTAGGGGCGTACCAGACCATATACTAAGTAAGAGACTTAGAAACAACGACTTGCAAGGAGACAAGGCCTAGGGCCTTCAGAAGTGCTGGGGCCTCACGAAACCACCCAAGGCAGGTAAGTAAAGGACCCACGGGGGACGCGTGCAGTGTGGATACACAGGCGCGAATCGCCGTTAACTTCAATGGGGCAAGTCGCGGTTGGAAATAAAGAGTTTTAGGATACTTCGGGAGAACCTACAAGCAAGTCACTTACAGGGTAAGTAGTTCTAGGGCCCACACCCACAGGAGCACCGTAGTGCTGGAGTTACCTCACCCAGGGAAGCCGGGTGCACAGGTGTCCTTTGGTGTCGGGTCGCGGCGTCGTTTTCAATGGCGAACAAAGAAGACTTGCTGCTTGCGGGAGCTGAAGAAGTGTCCGGTGGAATCCAAGCCTGGATTCTGAAGAAGGATGACCTGAAAGCAGAGGGGACAGTGTTCAAAGTCACTTGGCAGTGACCCGGGGCAAGGAAGATGGATGCCCACCGTCGTCGGTCGCTTCAGGTCGGTTGCAGGTGCCTTGACTCTTCAGCCACGTGGTCCAGGAGGCGTCGACGACGACCAGGAGCTGGATTCGGTGTGTCCCTCGACGTCTGCAGCTGACTGCGGTGTCGGCAACTCGATCGGAGCCAACAAGCCTTGGCAGCCGCAAGTCTCGGGGAGATGAAGAAAAGTCGATGGCGCAGACCAGCAAGGTCTGAGGGACTCACCCAGCGAGGGTAAGTCAGGGCAGGCCTGGAGCAACCAGGGGAGCCCTTTGGTTTCTTTAAGAAGTCTTCTGGGGACCCACAAGCCAGCGGGCAAGGGATCGCGAAGACACCTCGGGCGGAATCACTCAACAGGGGCCCACGGTCACTCGGGACGGTGTAGGCCTCTGATCTTCGGAGGGATTCCTGCTGGAGGTCGGGACCACACGTGGTCCAAAGCACAAGTTCGTAGAACGTTGTGAAGGGGTTGCACTCGACAATAGTGCACGGTACCCAGGGGTCGCGGTTCCTCGTTACTCGTGGGGTCCACTTGCCTCAGCTTCGCTGGGGACTCACGATGGCCTGGGAGAGGTCAGGAAATCCACTTCTTGGGCTGCAGGGACTTCGGACTCCGGCGGGAGCGGCGTAGTTTGCGACCATTGTTGTCGTTTTTGGTGCCTGCCAAGCAGGGGAGTCACTCCTTGACTCCAAGGGAGATTCTTCTGTCTTCCAAAGGTAGTGGAACGTCGAAGGGCCAGGATTCTTCTGTAGAGCGTCGTCCAGGGGTTATCTGCTTTGCAATGGCAAGGTTCCCCCTCTTATACTAAAAGAGGGGATGGACTAGCTCTATGACCCCACCTATGGGAGGGTCAAGGGAGGGGGTGGCTACACCCACTTCCCTTTGTCCAGTTTCGCGCCAGAGCAGGGGCAGGTAGCCCCTGAGCTGGTTTGAACTGGCATATGCACAGAGGAGCCTTCTGCTCCCCCAGTGCAGGACTTCAAAGCACTCTAAGAGTGCACCCACCCAGCCCCAATACACTAAACCCTGTCTGGAAGGTGGTTACACCTCCCTGTGACAGGATGCCTATTGTTGGGCTTCCTCCACTGCGAGTTTCGGTCATCAGCAGGAGGGCAGCCCAGTGTCTGTGACTGGTGGCATCCATTTTGTGATGCCAGGGCTCTTTAGGATTCTACCGCGTTTCCACAGCAGGTACATGTCTTATCCCTCTAGAAGGGTGGAATGCTACCCCGCCACCAAGATTGGCGGGGGGTAGTATTCCAAGATGTTTGACACCAAACACGACATGTTTTGATGCAGCCATTCCAAAGTTAGCATTTACCGCGAGGATATAATGCACTTAAATAGTATATGGTTTAACCGCATCCACAAACAGCACCAGAGAATAGACTCTGAGAGCTGCAGAGGGGCCCTGCTCAGGCAGAGGCACCCCCTCACATAGAAGCCAAGCACCCTGCCCTCAGGATTGATAGGGCCTGCCTTAGGGGTGACTGATAGGTTTATATGTGTGTGCAGGAGAGATATAGGAAACCTATATCTCAGTGAGGGGTGCTAGCACCACCTCACCCAGGCTGCAGTAGCAGGCCTGCGGTGTCAGATTTAGACTGCTTCCCAGGGGTGGCATAACACATGCTGCAGCCCCTGGGAGGCCTGTGAAGTACCTATGCCCTTGGCACCTAAGGTACCATATACTAGGGACTCATAAGGCACCACAGTATCCAATCACTAGTGCACCTAGAGTGCACTCCATGTCGTTTAGAGAGAACAGAGAGGCTGGGGCCCTGATTGGCAGGGACCCAGCCAGACTATAGCCAGAAACCAGTGCTAACATCAGAAAAAAAGTGGGGGCAACATAAGAGGCAGATCCTACTCTCCTACAACCAGGACCAGTGGAGGCAGGCTTGCTCCAAAGCGCAGCAACAGGATTATCCTTTGGAGGGACAGCCGTGTCTTTCACTGATTTGGTGCGAGTCATGGCTGCGTAGGGCCCCACGCCGCCAGACACAAGGCAGGCGACCCAGGAGGTGAGCAGGTAGCGTTGAGAAGCTTTGCAGGAGGCTCGCGCGGGGCAAAGGCGAGCTGGGATGGGAGAGCACAGGTGATAGCCTATATAGGCCCCTTCGACAGATGCCGCAGCTACCACAGGCCGTCCCCGTCAGGCAGCGTTCCCCCTCGGGCGATGACCACAGAGCCAAGGGTAATGCCTCCCCACTGGGCAGCGCTGGAGATCCGGGCAGATGAGTTACTCTTGTAGGGGGGTCCGCCAACTACAAAGCCCCCGGTGTGAAAAGACAGTGCTCGCCCAGTGAGAAGAGCGCGGGAAGGCAGTGTTTCCAAGGCGGCCACCGTTAAAGGCCGAATCAAAGGGCCGAGAAGGGCCGGGCCCAATGTTGCAGCAGGCAGGCGGGAATCCAAAGATCCAGATGAGGCACAGAGCACCCCCACAGCAGGGAGTGCAGGGGTAGGATACTAGCGCTGCTCCCGCCCCACAGGGCCGCCAGAGAATCAGGCCACGGGCGCCAGCAAACGGCTGTGTGCTCCAGCAGGGTCCAGGGGCAGCGCCTCGAGTGCTATGTCTGGTGGGGGAAAGGGGCGCCGACAGCAATGCCACACCACACCACAGGGCAAGGCACCCCCACCGGGCCCACAGCGCACAGGAGCCCAGACCCCCAACAAGCTGATCCAGTCCAGGAAAGCACAGGAGCCGCTCAGGCGAGACTGACTGGGGGCGAGGGGGGCGGCACACTCACCGGGTCCGACGAGCCGCCAGGTGCAGGCGCTGTTGCAGGCAAGCGAGAATCGGGCCCTTGAGGCCAATGCCAGGGTCCACCGCAAGCCAGGCGGGGCCTCTCCCATGCCCACCGGCTCAGGCCGCAACACAGCCGGTGGACTGCCGATCCTCCCAGGCACAGCACGCCCCCGATCACCGCCAAAGGACGCCACAGGCCGCCATGGTCTTCCCCCAGCCTCGAGGGGACCCACTGTCACAGGCGAATCACAGGAGTTGTGAGGGCCGCCGGCCGCTCCGAGTCCACTAGCGGCGGCCGGAAGGCCCAAGATGGCGGATGACCACCTCGGGCCGCAGAGGCCCTCCGTCGAGCAGCAGCACCTCGAGCGTTTTGGCCGTCCACTCCGCAAGCCGGGACCCCGAGGGTGGCGTCTAGCAGGCCAAAGTGATATGCAGGAGTCCCGGCAGCCCCCAACAGCCCCCGGCAGCGAAGGGAGCCCCAGGCCCGATGTGGATAAATGGCGGCTGCTGGATCCCAGCCGCCGCGAAGAGAGAAGGCCGGAGTCCGCACCTCAACGGAGCGACCCAGAGAAGCGCCCTTTCGACAGGAAGTGCCCCGTCCACTCCGGTGACCAGGTAAGTGATACCGTCCATCATCCCCTTTGGTATCGCTTTGTTCGCCCTAAGTTGGCAGGGTATGCCCAGACGTGGGTCCCTTGCTCACTTTGCCACTGGATTCAAGCTAGCCTGGCTGATGACGGTTGAATAGCCAGAAACCGGTCCCAGGATGCTTGTTTCCGGTCCAGGGAAGACCTGGCTTGGCAGTTCGGGCTGGACTGTTCCCATGAGGCACAGGGTCAGACTGATTTGCATATGGCCATGTCTGAACTGGGGTGGTGGAGTGAGCTAAAGAATGATGATGGATTAAACCCAGATCAGTTGACTGGGGGTGAGTGTTTGATTAGCTCAAACGCTCTGTCCATCATCCCCTTTGGTATCGCTTTGACCAGGTAAGTGAGGCAGGTGCGTCGCTGTGGCCTCAGCACTGCTATAAAGGCTAAAGACTGCAGCGGCCGATCGGAGCTCTCAACGCGTGCGTCTCACCCCATCTGCAGCGAGACCACACCCCCTCGACCAAGTATTTTAATAACAATTTAAATACCACTATTTTGTTTTATTTCTTATATAGCACTTTAGCACTACTCATCCCAATGCAGTCTGTCAGAGCGCTTAACATGGTGTCAGAGCGCTTAACATTACACGTACAGATTAGACATTGACAATAAATCATATGTGTATTTATCAATATAAAGGATGTGTTACGTAAGACAGTGAGGGTTACAAGGTGTAGGAGCTACATGTCCTCCATATCTCACTGTGCTATATTACAAGGATTACAATTTATGAACTGCAATTAACATAAGGATCTCTGTCTTAATAGCAGTAACTCACTTACCCATTTACATAAAATTAAAATTTGTCATCTGCATGTTACATGATCTGCTTTGCAGGAGACATATTAACCCTCTATGCTACTTTGATTCAAAACTAGGACAAGACAAAGCACAGATCTCTCAAAAAAATATGTCATCCTCCAGAGTTATCTAACCATTATTATTATTCCCTTAAATTTAGCTGGCAAACAAAGATCTCCGCAGCAGGTTCCATAAACCCATAAGATATTTTAAAATACAGACATTGCAAACAATTAAGTAGAACAAATTTACTGCCACATTTCTCCTTGCTGCCAATTTCTTTCTGGCAGGGTTTTAAAAAAAAAAGTATAAGTTGAGGCCCACGTTTTGTGTCAGGGTTGCGTCAATATTTTGGCACAACCCTAATGCAAAATCTAATTTGTTAAATATTTTAATATGCTCAAATGTGATCATGATAGACCTGCTAAACATATGTGAGGTCTTAAGATCTGATGTGACTTCCCGTGAGGTCATGGGTTGTGATGTCACTTCCTGTGATGTCACATGTGGTGGTGTCACACCCATTCTGCCTAACTTGGTGACTCCCCCCACTTTTTTTTGGACTTTAGCCCCGCGTCTGCCCAACGCTAAATCAGGCCCTATGGGAAATACTACTATCTTCATTTTGTTCCAACCTGCTGATTTCCATTGCTTGCAACACTACCAGATAGGGGCATATTTATGGAAATTGTGGCGCATAGCAGCACAGGAAGTCACCTTCGTGTGCTGCCCTACGTCACAGGGAAAGGACAGGAATGTGCATTATGTATCCAATATGGCGCATTCCTGACCTCTTCCGTTGCGCTGGTGCTGTTTTGGCAGCCTAGCACCAACGCAGACACCCTTGCACCATGATGCAAGGGTGCCTGTGTTGTAGGCAAGATTGTTTTTGTGCAGGAAGGTATACCTGCACAAAAACAATCCTGAAAGGCTTTTCCAGAATGCAGCACACATAGAAAGAGGAAAAACAAGGAGAATTAAAGATTTTTGTCCTCGTTACGCCTCTCCTGGGGGTGGTGTAGCTTTTTGGCGCATTCCCAGGTTTGGTAAATCTGGGAATGCATCAAAAACCATGGAACGCATGCAGTGCCCATAGAACACCTCCCTGGTGCAGAGTAATGCAATGCAACGATTTGCGCTGCGTTGCGTTACTCCATATTTTTTAAGTAATTCAAAGCCACGCAAAGTGGCTTTGTGTGGCTTCAAAAATATAACTAAAGGTTTGCGTCGATCTTTCACCACGTTGCGTGGTGCAAGAGCGAAGCAACAGGGTAATAAACATGGCCCTTAATCTCCAATAAGAAGGCAGCTGCAAGGTAAAAGAGTGTTGTTGGGAAAGATCGATTTCCACATTTATGTGAGACAGGATAATAAACTTGCTGTCAAGACTCTAAGGCCGGACGACTAGTACAGTGGAGTTCCCTGACTGAAGAACTCTGTCTCCAGTGTGTTGAATGAGCTCCACTGCATTAAATATTCTGGTATCCATAGATTGATCTGAAGAGTGATTGCTGTCACTGCAAAGCAATCAAGCACAACAAATAAGGGTTTTAGCATTCTACTTTGTCTGCAGTGACTTGTGTTAAGTTTTCATAGTCTGGCTATGAAAGAAGCCCCTGGAGGTGCGCTGTGTGGAGCAGAAAAGAAATCTTCAACGATGTCTGACCTGACATACAGGCACAAAATATTGTCTGTGCGTTGGAGGAATTGTGGTGTCCTGAGGTTTCCTGGCTCATAGAAAAGTTAATGAACATAGGTAAGCAGTAGTGTTTGAAGTAATTGAACATGACTGAGGAGTACATTCAGGTCTGGAAATGTAGTGTTCACTTTTGTATTTCTGAATGCAGTGGCACTGGGCAATTAGTCAATGTTTATTTTTAATTTGCATAAGCCTCCTCAAAGACGTTTCTACTGTATGCAAGTGCCATTGATTTTGAGAGAAGGGGTGGATCAAGTTTATCTGTGGTTGTGGACGTGGTTGCATGAAAGTGGTTTGTAATTCTAAGCA
This sequence comes from Calotriton arnoldi, assembly GCA_963921515.1. Lineage (NCBI taxonomy): Eukaryota > Metazoa > Chordata > Amphibia > Caudata > Salamandridae > Calotriton > Calotriton arnoldi. Next base: position 181,867 of record CAWUFW010010295.1, read on the forward strand.
TAAAGTTGACTCTCATCACAAGGGTGTGTGTGTGTGTGTGTGTGTGTGTGTGTGTGTGTGGACCACATACATATGAGGCATTTACTCAAGCATTTACTCAAGCATGGGGACAACCTATTGTATGTGCTCAGAGTGCCCTGACAGAGATTTCAATGATGTCATGTGTGCAGCAGCAGACCGGTCAGGAAATCACAAGAAAATGATGGGTACCACACCACTAGCTCGCTTAGCCAACACACTTGGGCTCATAGATATATGGAGGTCCCAACATTCACATACTAGACAATCCTCATACTTCTCGGGGGCACACAATGTATACTCAAGGCTAGACTATGTCTTTGTCCCCTCATGCAAACTGGGGGAGATTAGTCAGATAAACTACCTTGTGAGAGGGCTGTTAGATCACTCACCTCTGTGGGTACAGCTGGGGGCTAAGACCCGAGACTCACAGACAATGTAGAAATTGAACGCCTGTGAGCTACAAAAACGTGGGATCATACGTGGTCTCCGGACAGACACCGATATTTTCTTCAAGGAAAATAAGGTTACTGCAGACTCTGGGGTTACATTGTGGGAGGCGTACAAAACTGTACTGATAGAGAGAGCACATAACCAGATAGCATGGGAAAAGAAAAAGGAGAGAGAGAAAATAGAGCAGATAGAACATCAGATACTCACACTAGAGGGTCAGGTAGTAGTCAGGCCAGATCCGCTGACCTCCCAACAACTGAAAGCCCTTAGATTAGAATACAGTGAATTGGCCCAGGAAGAGGTAAGGCGACAGAGATTGGCCACATTACATCGTCTTTATGAGGAAGGAGACAAAGCCAGAAAATTGCTGGCCTGGCTTAGTAAAAAGGAAGCAGAGGCTAGATGGGTGGGTTCAATTGTAGACGATCAGGGAGCGACTCTCTCCACAGATGAGCAAATAGTGTCAGCATTTGCCAAACTCTATGAAGAATGAAACTTGACACTGGTGGAAGTGTGAGAGGCTGTGGCCCGGTTGAGACTGGGTAGAACCCTGGGCTCAAACGGATTACCTGCCGAGCTATATAAAAATTGTAAAGATCTATTGAGCCCCCACCTTCTGGGTCTCTATGAAGACATGTATGAGGATGGCATTCTTCCAGCAGATCTTCGGACCGCCACTATTGTGACTATCCACAAGAAGGGCAAACCCAGAGATAGATGCGACTCATATCGTTCCATCTCTCTGTTGAATACAGAGGTTAAAATTCTCGCGGCAAATCTGGCCACGCGACTCCTACATGTCATAATGACCCTCGTCCATTGCGACCAATCCGGGTTCATGCCCGGCCGGGCAACTAGATGGAACCTTTGCAGATCACACAACTGGATGATGGCGGTTAAAAACCACGATGCCCTGCATGCTTTCCTGTCGTTAGATGCTGAGAAAGCATTTGAAGTGGTGCATTGGCCCTTTTTAGACTTCACTCTAGTCAAATTCGAATGAGGTCCAAAATTTAGGGAATGAGTGTCTTTCTTGTATACTTTACCTATACGAGTCAATGGTAGGATCTCCCACATGTTCCTGATATCCTGTGGGACTAGGCAGGGATGCCCTTTATCTCCTCTCCTATTCGCACTCGAGATTGAACCCCTAGCATTTGCGATTAGATAACACCCAGGGGTGCGGGGCTTCAGGGTTACACCCGCCGATCAAATGGAGGAAAAAATATCACTATATGCAGACGATATTCTCCTGTTTGTAACTAAACCAGACACAACGATCCCCACAGTGTTCCAAATAATAGAGGAATATGGCCGGTTCTCGGGCTATAAGGTCAACCGGCACAAGTCAATACTATACTTCCCAAATCAAATAACGGAATGGCCGCCACTGCCTAGAGATCTACAAATTGCTGCAGAAGGATTCAAATACCTTGGGGTCTTTCTTACATTTCATGCAGAGGTCTGCCGCAGCCACAACATCCTGGGGGTATTATCGAATTTCAAACAGGATGCAGACAGATGGAAAGAACTACCTCTCACCATAATGGGACGGGCAGCCATGTTTAAAATGGTTTCCCTGCCCCAATTCCTATATGCACTCCAGAACACATACCACCCTCTCCTGAGAATGATATTCAGGGAAATAGACTCTGAACTTCGACCACTGCTGTGGTCGAAGGGCCACCCAAGGATTGCCATAAAGAAGTTACAACGTTACAACGCAACCAATTCACAAGGGATTAGCACTTCCCGATATTGAAGCATACTGCTGGGCAGCCCACCTAACCCCCATAAATGACTGGATACACGTAGCATGGGACCATCCCTCATATAGACTAGAAAGGTAGACTCTGACACTGCACACGTTCATACACTACCTTTATGGAGGGAAAGGGATTCATAGGCTGCTCCCAGCAGCACAAGTCACTATGGAGGTATGGGAAAGGACCACGAGGACACTAGGGTGGGCCCACAAGATAACCAGGGCCACACCGCTGTGGAAGGGAACCTGGTTTAGAGAGGTGGGCAGGCTCTGGGTCTTTGAAGCATGGGACATGTTGGGGATCTCTACGGTGGGAGATATCACTGCAAGGGGCGAGTTCAAATCTTTCTTTACCTTCCAAACTGAATTTAAACTACATAGCTCCCAATTCCTCAAATATGCCCAACTATGTCACTCATGGGGTGCGGAGGGAGTAAGGGAAACAGAGTTACCAGAGTATGCACCACTTGAGGGGAGACTACTGCAGGAAGAACTCACGACTAAGGCAGTATCACTCACCTATAAGACAATAGACAATAATGTGCCTGCTACCCTGGGTAAACTAAAGGAAACATGGGAGGGATACCTGGGGGAGATAGAGGAGATAGATTGGGAAGCGAGCCTGATGCACCCTAGAGAGGTTGCAATTAAAATCAGACTGCATCTCATCCAGTTTAAAATCCTTCATAGGGGTTACTACGACAAAGTAAAACTACATAAAATGGGCCGGGCTGAGTCCCCCTAGTGTCTGTGGTGTCAAGCCGATGCAGGAAACATCCTACACACGATATGGGAGTGTCCCCATATTCAGGTGTGCTGGGATGAGATAATTAAAGACTTAAATGCAATACTAGGAATATCCCTTCCAGCAGACCCGAAATTCATCCTTCTGGGAATTCTATGCAATGTCGATGTCCCCAGACCCCAATTGCTTTTTAGCTCACTGGGCTTGGTAGTGGCAAAGCGAGACATAGCACGGCACTGGGGCACACAAGAGATCCCGACACTACACAAATGGAAATGTGGCATGGACCTATACATGGCAGCGGAAAGGGTTACATACAAGAGCAGAGGGTGCCCCAATAAATTCACTAAAATATGGAGCAACTGGATGAGCTACTATGGTTTAAGAGGAAGCAATGATGGCACTCAAATCACTACCAATGGGGTGCAGGCCTAAATGAGACCAAATGGGCTCAGGACACTAAAGGAGGGAGCAGGGCGGGGAACCAGGGCATCTCCAAAGTATAAGGGAACTATATATGATGTTACTTGCCTTGAACTAAGAACAAGTGAGAACACCAGAGATGAGAAAACCGAACAAACATGTCTGACCAAAGTGTGACCTGCTGTTATTGTTGTATGGTATAAATGTTTCTTAAACAATTGAAACAAAAAAAAATTTATAAAAAAAAAAAAAAGCTACTCTCACGGTTAGCAAATCTCACCTCTTGCAGACCTGGAAGAATTAAGGCGTCTAAGGTCTCTTCAGTAAATTCCTGGCTTTCACAGAAAAAAAGTGGATGGTCCAAGAAACAGTGACAGTAGGGTCTGACTAGAAGAAAATCAACAAAACTTGTGTAATCACACTTCTGGCTGCTATCCTGAGTGGAATTGAACAAAAGCCATTTTCTCATTTGTCTTGGTATCCAAAGTGTATTTCCCGGACATTTGCGAAACCTCTGGATTACTATGGAAAAAATTACAGGATGTTTCCAAAACAGTGTGATAGCTTGGACTTTCATCTTCATCTAGTATCCTTTTAACATGGATATTTGAAATAAGTTAGGCAAACCCTGTTTTAAAGGATAGTATCTGACCAAGAATTGTTTTTTTTTTAACTGAGCAGCAAAAACAAATGTTCTGCTTTAACTTAAAGATGGCTTTGGAAAATCACAGTCATGTCTGTGATGTTTAAAATACTAGTTATATCGACTAGTTGTGATTTATAAAAGCAATTTGTTTTTTAATATCGCTTGATGCAGATATTAGATTTTGTTCATTTTGTGTCATTTGTATGATTTTACCTTTTGCATGTTGCCTATATTGGTTTAGGGATTTATCTGATTTATTCCTTAACTCTAATGTTGTTTTAGTGTTGCTGTTAAGATATTGAATTCAAATTTCTTTGAGGAAGGGCCTGCTGCTTGTATGGGATTGATCAAATGCACCTGTTTTTTCATTCAGTCATTACAGGGTTTTGACTGTGTCGGAGCTTAGCCACAGCTCATTGCTAGGCTGATTCATTGTTAATACCTGCCATGAATTTCCCAAATAAATTATACTATTTCTCAGTTTAACTGCTATTCAGGTGTGCACATATATTTTTCAAAATAACCTCACTTATGGCATACATCTTCAACAACTTTACAGAAATAGAACACCCATAGAATACCCAACCTTGACAAAGGTTCATAGGATAGTGATGATAGGAAAGATAGAAAAGATAGAAAAGATAGAAAAGAGAAAATGGAAATATCAACATTCATAAATATCTGTGTTCTTCTATCCCTGAGTGTGAATTCTGCAACCTGATTGCAGCTACTGCTGTACCAGAATGACTGACATGTAGCATCTGAGTGCCATTTAACACACAGATCCTTACTGCCCTGAATCAACTTATGCTGAACTAATTTGTTTATTTCAAGAGCTTATGTTGAGCATATCAATAAGTTTTTAATTTTGTTATTAATGTTCAGGAGGATGGTGAGTAGGGATGTAAGCAGATAAGAAGAAGGTGGTTTGGGGGTGGCTGGCATATCACTGTGAGGGTTTTGTTGTATTTATTACCAGCTTTTCCCTGTTAGCTTGCTCAAGGCCTGATAGGTATGAGGGTATGAGGATGAAAATGTACAATACGTTTACCAATAGCGGGTAAAATGTTAATGAGATTGCATCATTCATTACACAACCTAGATGCAAATGAATGATAAAATAGTGGCCTAGAACATAAGGGGGATGAGACTTCCAACTCTTGTGGGACTAGTTGGAGGTTTGGCAGTCTTACGGGCAAATGTGGGCTATTATGTGAGTGGTTCTATATAAACCGCACCTAGGACCTCTACCCTTGGTTGGCTTTATGCCGTTCATGGAGAATTTACCTGCTCCAGCCTGTCTCGGGATGGTCTACTTGCTCCAAAAATTCTGTTTAACTCCTGTTCATCCTGGAAACAATTCAGATTGGCTCCTACTGATCCCTAGAATATGTGGCACTTACAAAAATGAAGAACAAAGAGGTTAATTTTGCTTAGCCAGCATCCATGCTCGGACATAAGGCAATGTAGCAAAGACTAAAAGAAGCCATTAATAGTCGGAAAGCCTCCGACCACAGGTCGGAGGCTTTTAGACCGACATCTCTGGTTTCAATTCCAACCTCCTAATAACAATGTAGGCAGTCGGAATTGAAACCGGACGGTCATTTCAGCTGGATTCCAACAGGCTCATGGAGCCCGCCGGACAGTCAGAGGCCCCAACGTAATCCGTAAGGACGGCGTTTCCGCTGTCCGGATTACGATTTCGGTTTCCGACAGGCTTCCCATGTCGGGCTTTCCGACATGGAAAGCCTGTCAGAAAGAGAATTTGGAGGCCTCTAGCAGGGCCCCCATTCCTCCACCACCTCCGGTTGGAGTCTGACCCTGTTAATCCCTGCACCGCATATCAGGCTCCTTGAGGTGCCTGCCCCGCGGTACAGGGATGAACAGAATCTCCCATTTCTCCATGGGAGCTTTTGCTATGGCCGGTTTATGGCCGCAGCACATGCTCCCATAGAGAAATGGGAGTATACGACTGCACCACGTGCCGTCGCATTGTAATGGTGGTGTCGGTCCGCTGACCGGAGGTTGGTTGGGCCCGAGTCCGCTCCGATATCAGGTGGACGTGATTCTGCCCGACATCGTAATCAGGCCCTAATTGTCTCAGTGCAACCTTGTGACATAGGTCTATGTTTGTGGCAGTGACCCTATCAGTGTGGCATAATCCACTGTGTTAACCCACTAACGCAAAGCCACCGGTGAATTAGAACCCTAACAAATGCTAGTGGCTCTATTAGCTTCACTAATACAAAGGAGATACAATCCTCAGCTGCACTAATGTGATATAACAATGTATCTGTGATCAATGTGGCAAACCTTGATTGACTGTCCATTGACAGGAAGACCAAGTATGATGCAGCAGCTTTCTTAAAGCCTTCCCTGTCATTCGACATGATCAAAAATCAAAACATTGATGCAAGGTGGGTCAGAAATGTTTGATGACTTCATCAATGCCTTGGAAGAGACAGAAGATGCAAAGATACCTCAGAAACCTGGCAAGAGATGGAGTTAAGGAATTCCTAAAAAAGACCTGAAGGAAGAAACTACCAGAAAGTGAAGCACCCACTTGCCAAGAAATTCAACCTGACAACTAACATGAACTATGAGAGATACACATTAAACAAGGCAAGACAGCAGCTGGAAGAAACAATGGGCAAGTGTGTGGAGCAAATATAGGCCCTCCTCAAACACTGCAAATTCAGTGAGTGAGGAGGCAATGAGGCTATGGATAATTGATGGAGGCCAGTCCAGATTATTCCACAAATGAATACTCAGAGAAGCATACTCGCTGGACAAGATGCTGGCCACAGCAAGAGCAGAAGACTGGGCTGAAAGGAAAGCGACGCCAAGGAAGCAGGAACCAACCCCAAAGATGAAATGCTCACCATGAGAAGGGAAAGCAACACAGACAAAGACAAACAAATGTCCACATCCAGCAGGCCTTCACATTTGTGCTGCCAGCGCAGATTGTCCTATCCACATGAGGGAAAATTCCAAGCCATGTAGCAGATCTGCATGTCTATCTGTCAAGCACAGGACAGACAGGGGAAGAGAGATCACCATATGGCAAAATGGAAGCCAGAAGACACTAACAGGCACTGCCGCAGGTCAAAGGACAAAGAGAAGCATCACGTACAAACCATTGAAATTAAGTCCCGATGACGACCCTCCACTTCGTTGTCCAGCCAGTCATCCACATCAGCATCCAGTGACACTGATTTTCCAAACTACCTCCTTCAAGAGCTGACACACATGCTATGCAAACCTTAACTAGTCAAGAATCTATGCAAGATTTTCATGTCGGCAGTGACAAAGTCTTTGCCATGCACAGGCAAATTCACAATGACCTTCAAACACCATGGATGGGAGGCAGTCGCCAAAACCTACGTGGAAGAGGGATCAACACTGGTGCCAATCATCCTGGGCCTAGCCACTGTGGCAAGCCTGGGGTTATTGTCCATATGACGTGACTGAGAGGAGATACACCAGGTGTAAGAAGAGGGGTGGAAAACAAGTGCCCAGCAGTTTGCTTAATACTAAACGGTCACCTGACACCATTCATGATTGACAGCGGAGCATCCATCAATGTAATGTTCTCAGAGAAAATCAAAGAACTCAAACCGGCCCTTGATCTGTAGCAAACAGACATTCAGATATTCACAAGGGCCGCATCCACACTGCAATGCAGTGGAGGGTCATTCAAACCAAGCCTCTGACACAAGAAAACAAACATTATAGCAGCTATTCATGTACTACAAAAAAAGTGTTAGGTGCCTACCTCTTCAGCTTCACCACAATAGCGGAAATGAGTCTCAGTCAACTACTATGTACAGACCAACTAAATTGTGACTGAAACATGCCCCACATTATTCAGTGGACTAGGGAAATTGAAGGACGTCCATGTCAACCAACACATTAACAAAGGCATCTGCCCAGTTGCATAAGGACCCAGGAGAGTTGCATTTCACCTCCAAGAAGTGGTGGAAAAAGAAATCAGAGACCTTTTGAAACTAGACATCATTGAAAAGTACAAGGCCTGAACCTGTTGTCTCACCATCATAGTAGTGCCGAAAAGGGGCATGAAAGGAGACACGTACAGATCTGTGTAGGCGTGCACCAGCCGATCAAATGAAGGGTTGAGAATCTTCTCCAAACACAACCTGAATAAAATGTTACCATCAAATAGAACTCGACAAAGCATGCCCCTACATCACTATATTTTCCCCCCACCTTAGACTTTTTCAGTACAAGTGACTCAAGTTCAGCATAACCTCTGTGGGGGAGATCTTCCAGGAAGTAATTCTCGGAATCATCTAGCTAATGCTGAACGCCTTCAACTTCAGCGATGGCATACTGTTATTTTAGGACATGAAAAAGACATGTGGCACAACACTCCATGGAGCTAGTAGAGGCAGGCCTCACACTCAATGCTTCTTTTGACACCTTTTCTTGGGAGCAGGAATATGACCAGACCAGGAGAAAGTCAAGGTCCTCACAGCCAGTGACCCACCACAAGATGTAAGCATGATAAGAGTGTTCTTAGGCATGGAGAGCTGCTGCAGCAGATGCATCAGAGACCATTCAACCATCAGCGTCCCCTTCCAGGACCCGATGAAGCGAAAAGTCGCCTGAGTGCGAACAAAGATTTCAAAGGATAACAATGCAATCAGGAAGACAACTGTGATGCCATATTTTGATCCAAAGCTGAACAGAGAAGTTATGGTGTATGTGAGCCTGGTAGGGCTGGGGGGCCACACTAGCACAGCCCACAGACAACATAGAAGCCCAGCATAAGATGGTGGCATATGCCAGCAGAAGCCTCTCAGACATTGAAAGGAACCAAGGACATTCTACCTGGAAGAAGAGCTGCTGTGCTGCAGGAGGGTAGGCCACTTTCCTGACTGCTTTCCTCCATTGGGCTGCTGCCTGCTTATTGCTGTGCTGTAGGAAGTGAGAGGAAATGGACCTGCTCTCTATATCCTTGAACCCAAGGCAATTTGCCAAGGGATTGTTGAAATGCCTCCTATTCTCTGAAGTCTCAGGGTCAAAAAAGACTTCTTGCAACTGTGCAGGTGCTACTAGACTCTGCCATCTGTGAGTCCTACTCTTGCCTGTTGTGCGCCTCACCAGTCCTCATCATCAGAAGTGGGTTACCTGCACTGCAGCCCCTTTAAATAAAGCTTTTGTGCTCCTCGTCCGTTCACTCTGGTACCGCGTCGCTCACTCAAAGTATCAGCGCAAGCTGGCGCAAGTTCGTCTCTTTGCACAGCAGCATCATAGCTCGCGACCGCAAGGCTCCAGCCCATCTGTCCAAGATGCCTGGTGGCTCTTGGTGCCCCAGAGGCCACCGACAGGGACACTCACTGTACTCACAGTGAACTCCTTCCCTGTGAACGGGACTCTTGACTCAACTTCAGAAGGTAAAATTTCAGCGAGACCTGTTTGGAACTGTATCCGACCTGCGCTCCATCATGGTCAGCTTTACTTTTCAGATTTGGCCCAGTCTTGCATGACCTCAAGTAACCTTTTAGCACTATTGACTTCTAAGCACTGTTTTTGGATTTAATCTTTAAAAATTCATATCTCCAATTCTATTGATTTGAGTTTTGTCATGTTGGTCTTGTTTTATTCATATAAATATTCTCTATGTTTCTAAACTGGTGTGGAGTCTTTTTGTGGTGTTTTCACGGTGTTACTGTAACTTAGGTGTTGCACAAATACTTTACACATTGACTCTTAAGTTAAGCCTGACTGCTCTGTGTCAAGCTAACAGAGGCTGAGTACAGGTTAATTTAGGGTGTGTATCTTCCTTACACTGACTAGAGTGGTGGTCCCTACTTGGGCAGGATGCATACCTCTGCCAACTAGACACCCAGGGGCAGATTTACAAGAAACTGACGCATCTGTAGAGATGAGTCAGTTTCCCTGCCCCAGCCTGTGATACCCTTGCGCCACCATGGATACGCCGTATTTACAATACGGCACACCATGGCGCAAGGATTGACAGATGCGTCAGAAATTCTGATGCATCTGTTGGCCCAAAAGTCACGCATTGCTGGAGTCGTGTTGCATGCACGACACAACTCCACCAATGCTTGGGTGAGGCCTATACTTAATTCACTGCGTTACTCCTTACGTCTGCTTTAAGCAGGCGTAAGGTTGTGACGTAGTGGCATCCTAGAAGTGGCGTAGTGAAATCTTGTAGATTTCACTGCGTCACTTCTGCGAGGCTTTCCTGCGTGGGAATGCCCACCCTGCATACATTATAGCTGATGCAGGTATAATGTGACGCAGGGATTTACAATGTGACGCATCTCCCTAGATGCGTCACGTTGTAAATTGGCCGCATTGTTTACGCCACCGCTGCGTCACAAAAGTGACGCAACGGCGGCGCAAAAGTGTCACAAGGGGCTAGTAAATCTGCACCCCCATTTCTAAAATGCACTCTACCTAGAGGGGACAGGGCGTCCACCAAATGTTGGCCTATATCCCATGACCTCCAACCTCCAAATCAGGGCCAAAGGGTTATGGTTTGACAACTCACACTTCATGTGGCTCATAATTTTATTCTATGTTTTCAGTATGAGCCTTACCAATTTGCACGTTTAATGTTCACTATAAAAAGTTTGCATGGATCAGTTATGACACCACGCTTTTTACTTTCTATTCTACACATTATTATTAAAATCTGGTGACACAAGTATTCTGGGACTCCCATATCTCTTAAGGTTGCCCAAAGTTTATCCCTCTAGACCAGGTCGAAGGCAGATTTTAAGTCTACGAAAATAAGGTAGAGACTGCCTCCCTCGATGGAGACTGTTTTCCAGTATATCAACTGCAACCTAAAAAGTTGATCAATTGTGGATATCCTGGTCCGAAACCCGGCTTGGAGGGGGGTTAGAATATTGTGTTCCTCCATCCAGCTTTGTAGGCGCCCCAATAGGACTCGGGCAAAGATTTTCTGCCCGACGTCGATGAGGCTAATCGGGCGGTAATTAACGGGCAAGAGTGGGGATCCCTTTTTAAAAATCGGTATTATTTCTGCTCCCGTCCAAGTGGTGGGAATTGCCATGCCTTGTAATACAGCGTTGAATAGCGTAGTCAAGTACGGTGCCCAGATGGTGGGTTCTGATCGGTAGAGATCTCCGGGGATCCTATCCAAACCTGCCGCTTTTGCAGGTAGGATCTTCCCTAGTGCATCGGTGGTGTCTCTTACCGAAATTAAGAGGGCAACTTCCATGTTTGTGCCTGTGTACCCCGGGGGCCTAGCATATCTTTCAACCCCTCCTTTGTCCCTTCTATAGAGGGTTTCAAAGTGTACCCTCCAAACAGTTTCATCAATGTTTGGTTCAATAGCCGGTTTACCAGCCTTGGTATCATTATTTACGATATTCCAAAAGGACCTCAGGTCGTGAGTGTTTAATGCAATTCTGAGGTCTTCCCATTTTTGGGCTTCCCAATGATATTTAGCTTTAGTAGTAGCACTTATATATGCAGCTCTAGCTTTCTTGATTTTAACATTGTCGCTACTTTTAATGGCAGTTATTAGTTGTATTTTAGCTGCTCGGCAACTGGCATTGAACCATTTGTGTTTGGGGATTTTAAAGGCTCTCTGGGTTTTATTTTGATTAAAAAAAAGTGGCCAAAATGCCAACCAAATCATGATGATTTTGTGAAATCTTAGGGAGAGAGTTTGATGTTCCAAGGTCCTCTATTATTTGGGAAGTGACTAAAAGGTAAGGGACTACTTGATGGTAGAGTTTGGCCATTTTATCTTGAGATTGGGAAAACTCAACCCAACGAACTCTTCTCCCACCATTGGTCTGTATTAGGCTTTGCACTGATGATTGGGGATCAACCTGGGACGTAATAGTGCATGGTGATACTATTTCTAGAATAAGAGCGTTGTGATCACTGTCATGTCGCGGGGTGATTTTAAAATCTAGCACCTTATGCCAGGACTGCATGTCTAACAACATGTAGTCAATGATTGAGGTATGGCCTGGTCTATTATAGGTGTGGTTTCCCGGGCTATCTGATCTGGTGCGAACGTTACATGCTCTTAAAGAAAAGCTCAGGGTAAGGGCTTGGATCTGGAGCACTAATGGGGTCCATGCTCTTGCTGGCGGAATATTAGGTTCGGGAACTGAGCAATATTGGTCCTCCTCCTCAAATTGGGCCCCGGACAGACCAACAAGCGGCTCAAATTGACAATTAAAATCACCGCCAATGATTATACCCCAGTGCGAAGGAAGGGTTAAAAGTAAGGTGTTAAGTTGTTCTAGGGTAGTGGACTCCAGGCCCCGGGGGTCGGGCGAGAGTAAAGATTTATAAGCAGGATACTTTGAGTTGACAGAGTTGTTATAAGTACACAAAGAATATCACAGGAGGAACTCTCTATGTGTTTGGCCTTGCAACCTAAATGGACTCCAACCCATGTTGACAGTCCACCTGAGGGTCTTCCTCTCCCCGCGTGTGTCGCTGGAACATTAAAGACGGCGAACCCCTGCCTACTCAAGTCGTCTCTGGACCATGTTTCCTGGAACATGCAGATTTCGTGCTGATTAATAAAGGAACCCCAATCGGGGTTCTCCAGTTTGGATGTTAATCCTGCTATGTTCCAGGAAAGTATTTTCAAACTTGGGGAATGCCCTATAACAACCTGTATGGGGGGATCAGAGGTTATGCTGTCTGGAACAGGCTCTTCTTGCGGGAGAGGGTTTAGGTTAGGTTTAAGTGCATATCTATTTAATGAGGGAGATTTGCCGTTACTTGAGACTATTTTATTTAGGTATATACCTGCACGGGAATTCTCTTTCCTCGATGTACCTTCATCCTCCTGGTTCAGATTATCCTTGGGTGAGATGTTTTTCCCAGCCTCAATAGGTTGCATTGATGCCTTATAGGGTGTTAAAAGGTCACTCCTAAGGACGATCCCATTTGTCTTTATAGTACACATGCAAAGTTGGGCTTTATCTTGTAAAGGGGCTGCCACTTTCGTTAGTCAGTCAACTGCCTCGAGGGGGCTGAACCTATTGTTCACTGGAATATTAAAGAATAGTGGAGATATTTGTGCCTGCAAAGGTATAGGGGGTTGGGTGTTCTGGATCGATGCCCACTTCAAGTGGTAAGCTCCTCTAGACTTTTGTAGATGTTGGTGCGAGGAGTAGAAATAACCTAAGGGCAATAGATTAGCAGAGCTCCCAGGTCTAACAAAGAGATGATCTAAAAGATCATAAACAATCCCCCTGTTCCTAAAATTAATGATGATACAGTTACCAAAGATGTCTTTGGGTCTCCAACCTACCCATCCCACCCTACGGGTCATGATAATATCATTTATATCTCTGTTGGAGAACTGCTTGTTGCTGATTAGCCAATGAATACATTTATTTTTCAGCTCACGATAAGTTTCCCTAGTGCCTTGCTTTAATTCTGGGACTCCTGCTAAAATAACAACATAGGGGATTGAGGCTGGAGGTAAGTTAATGCATGGGAGGGCTGTCCCTACCTGGTGGATTCCCCCCTCTTGCCTGCTTGTAGGTCTCCCCCTTATACCAGTGGAGGGGCTTTCTGGGGGCCCTACCAACCCTCCTACGTTAGTCTTTTCCTTCAGTACTCCTTTTCCAAGTTCTTGGCCCTGGATGGTGTTACCTTTCTTTGCCCCATTTGGGCTACCATGTTGCCTTCCCTCCTTCTCCTGATTAGGTTGTGTTATTTTAGTGGGGATGGCATTATAGGCTTCTGCACTCAGGAGGTGGGCACTTAAATGTGATAATGTGTTGGCTGGTAGCTTTTCTTTCAAAATTACCTCAACCCTATCAACCCAACATTCTACTAATTTTGCGAGACTGTCAACGCGATCCCTTAGGTTTTTCAATTCATCTCTTACAATAGACCTGACTTGAACCTGCAAGTCTACAACCATGTCCATGACCCATGCAGGCTGTTCTGGGTCTCCATTCGTTGTAGGACTACTGCCATTGGCCCTTATGGGAGTCAGGGTCACAAGAGCTGGGGCTTTTCTTTTTTTGGGCCCTCTTGAAGTGGTGGCTTTGACTTTCCCTGTTTTTGGGCGGGCCCCTCCTGGATGTATAACGTCCATTCTACTTTCTGCAGAAGGTCCCACGTCGCTTAAGATAAGTTCCTGATCCGTACTGAGGGCGAGTCTGCTACATCAAGGGGGCTTAAAGGTGCAGCAAGATTGGGTGTAAGTGATAGTCGCCTTTCCGTTAGTTCTATCTCATTTGCGACTACGCCGATGGCTCTCTGTAGCATGCGATCTATGGATGTCTGTTTGATGGAAGAATCCGGCTGTACAGGGGCGACATTCAGCTTTGCCGCCCCAACTCGCCTACCCATGGTTTCTGGTAACTCAATTTAGTCGCCGGAAAAGAATAGACAGAGGGCCTTAAGGCACTGACCTTGTTGGAGTTTACAGAGACTATCCTGATCTCGTTCCAAGATTTGGGGGGGTGGCCCAGCCCGGCCTCTGACGGGCTTGGTCCTTGGTCCGGGCTTCGTCTGGGTGCATCCCGCACACGTACCGCGCCGCGGTGGGAGAGGCAGCGCTTTGTGCGCGATGGCCACGCCTACCCCTCACTCGCGGCAGCTGCAGGGAAAGTTGTTGCACCTTGGGGGATGTAGTCCAGGGTGTAGGGGCGGTGCACGGATGTGAAGCTGCGTGGCCCGGTGTTCCTATGGTCCTGGTCTCGGCAGGGGTCTATTTAGTGAAGGTGAGTCCAAGCCAGTATGACGTCTCTTCCAGAATTGGAAAAAATAAAATTAATGAACCACTCTTTTAATTTGCAGAGCGCTTGATGCACCTCAATAGCAGACTCAAAGGAACACGTCTGCCTTCTGGGCGTTCGATAAGGTGCTTAGTCAAGAATCAACAATAGTTAGCACTGTTCAATCAGGAGCATCCGTAGAAGTGTGTCCTGAGAGAAACTGCTCTCAATAATATCGGAAGAGGTGGCCCTCCGGCCTCTCCTCTATTGGCGTCGCCTCTGGAGTAACCCGGAGCTAGCTGCCTACAGAGAAGAATTAACTGATGTCATGGGCATGCGAGGCTCTGGGAGGATAACCTGGTTGACCAATATTAGGAATATCTGTGGGGGCTTGGGGAGGGGCGACCTATGGAACAATGCGGAGGTCACATCTCTATCACTACCAAGAAAGACCCTGATGGAGAGCTATAGAGCGGACAAGCTCAATGAGCTTGAACAAAGAGCTACCGCCGGCCGTCTAACCGTGGAATTCTTGGCTATAAAAAATAGGTATAAACTTGAACCGGTACTGGATGTAATTCAGCCCTTACTCGCTAAAAAACTGTATGTCCAGTTCAGGCATGGAGTCCTCCCGCTACGCACCTTTACTCGAAACTGGGAGGGGACCACAAACAGGGGTTGCCCGGCCTGCAACTACCCTGATGAATTGGAGTTGCATGTGCTATTTTTTTGCAAGGGGTACAGAAAGGCCAGAGCACGCTGGTTACTCCAACTTTGCAGAAATCTGGGGACACGCCGCTGTTCTGAAGCCTATAGGATACTCAAAACAAATATGCAAATGCCCATTGTTTACTCAATCTCACGCTTCTTATTTAATATGTGGTGCACCCGAAGGGCTATCCTTAAGGCTCTGTCCCAGCAAAATGATAGTCCAGGAACACCATGAGTGAGTTATATAGTGCATTGGTCTGGCTGTACCTAGGGATAATGGTGGGGCTTTACTATTGACTGTATTGTATCATTTGCCTTTTTAAGCTTTATTTAAAAAAAAATTGTACATATCCGATGAAATTATGTACTTTTAGTTCTTGTTTTTTATTGACGCTTTTATGGCATTTGATTGCCGAAATAAAGTTTTTATGATGATGATGATTATTAAAATACAATCTTGTCCTTTACATAGCTCTTTATACTTCACTTCTGCTGTTTGTAATGACCTTCAGCAACAGGTATTAAAAGTGTCCAATTTAATTGTACTCCACTTACCACCCTCATAAAAACCGAAGGCACAGTTGATCATCCTGGTATTTGATCTTGTGACCTGCTGATCACAGAAGCAAACACCAAGCATAATTTATCTAAACTAATATGCGGCAGCATGCCTGGTACTCAACCTCCCTAGAAGGGCATAGGTATCAGTGGCCCTTGCCTATCTTCACTTGCTTAATGTGGAAAAAAGAAGCCGTTTTAAAGCCATGTGCTTTTGTCATAGAATTCTCTCCCAGCATGGTCCCAAATATCTTCGCTCCATGATTCAACCATATTCTCCATCTCGTGACCTAAGGTCTTGGAAAGCCAAGTTAGCACGGGCCAGAATAGGGGCATGCTCTTTTGCCCTTCTGGCCTCCAAAGCCTGGAATTGGTTACCGTCTCACCTGAGAGCAGAACCCTCTGAGAAAATAATCAGCAACAAACTTAAAACATAGCTGTTGTGCTCCTCCTAGTCTCCTGTTGGTGAGCTCCATATCTCTATTGCCTACTCTGTATCTCTCATAGCCTACGCAAGTCTTGGTCTTAGCGCGGGTATAAACTGTTCCGGTGTAACCAAGCGCTTTACAAATCACTTATTATTATTATTATTATATTATTAGAGATGTGGTTGCCATATGAAAGTTGACATCTACAGACAACATGAAATGCAGTTTGTATCTCCGTTAAAGTGTGGCTTAACTAAGTTGCCATGCGTCATAATACAACCAAAGAAAGTAGCCCCTGTACCCCCCTCAGTCTGGGTGGCAAAAGACAGCCATAATTGAAATGTACTGGGTAATTTAGACCAGCGGAGCCGCTTATGTACCTGTTTTGCTAACGATAGATACACCCCTAAAATAAAGGTTATGGCCCTCATTAAGAGTTAAGTGCTAAATTCAGATCCCTGTGCAAACACATGATAATTATCACACTTTCGCGGTTTTCCCTGATATAACAGCCAAACATCTGAAATTTATCAGGGGAAATGGTCATGAAATAAGGCAAAAAGTGTAATTCGGAGTTGTAGCAAAGCGCTTCCCCCCATTTTTCCTCCTGCTTTTTTTTTCATTTGACTACCTGGCTTTTAGATTTTTAGTGTGAGTGAGCCTCCCTACCTCACTCGCACTTTCTGTAAATTCATGGTAAATGGAATGAGAGTGCTAACAGCAAGTAGTGTCCACCGTTTAAGATAAGACTGCTGCTGCATGACTAAGGTAAGAGTTTCTGTGCTGATTACCTGTGAACATGTGAGCACATGCATGTGCGCATGTGCGCATGTGTGCACGCTGCATGTGTGAAAGCCCGGTGTCTGCGCACAGGTAGACTGTCACAGAAGGGACTCTTCAAGGATTGGTAATGACCTGGGGTGCCTACCATACATTAAACATTATAGACAAATTCTACACCAGGGAACAGTTTTGCCCCACTTATGCCTACATGGTCCAGTGAGGCATCCATCTAGAGGTAAACTGGCACCCAAGAGTAACTTTACAGTCCACAACATCATATATACATTCTTTATGGCACTTGAAGAATGGATATATTTTCGTGGTTCAGCTCATCATCAGATTTCAGGCCTTTGTCCTACATCCTGAGCCAAGGTAGTTATTCTGCCCCGCAGCAAGAGAGTCAAAGTTCTTGCAACACAATAGAACCATTAACAGTGCTTGACCCAGTTCCTGGTAAACGAAGAGGTGGGGAGGACATCTGCATCTGTATTTAGCTAGTTACACTGCACTTGGGCTGGGACAGCCCAGGCCCACAGAATCAAAGGAGAGGGCTAAACCTCTGGAAACAAACACAAGAGGGGCTTGCCATTGAAGTTTTGTTAGGAAGGGATTAGGCAGCTGCGAAAGACAGTGGTGGAACTGAGGCTTCCAGAAAATTAGATTGTTCCAGAATGCTGTGCAGAAGTTTGAAACATGGGTAAAGCAATGATGTGGCACCAAAGGATTTACCAGGTGTTTATGGCTTCTAGAACTTCCCACCCCCATTTAAAAACCTCAGCACAGATGAGAAGACACTGGACCTGGGAGCGATGATGGTGAGAGAATGCCTGACTGGAAGGAAAAGGCACCCAAAACCTCTGTAAGGATGGACTTTAGGACTTTGACTCTAGCCCTTAGGGCTTCTAAGTGTTTCTCTACGGTCAGTGGTGCTGATCCCCGTATGCCTTCTGAGGAAGTGTTAGGTGAATGCACATGCTGGGGGCCCTGGAGTGTACCCAAAGCTGCTTCTGAGGACTGGTCCCTGACTCCGCTGTTGACTCACAGGTACCTTGCAAGGCCGCCAGGAGGCCATTGGACCTGGGGAGTGTTTCAGGAAGGCGGGTGTTTTGTGGAAAGCACTCCACGAGCAGGAGAGACCTTTAGGAGTGCAGACAGAAGACACATCTGGCGCAAGGGGCACTGAAATCAAGCTCTCCACAAAAAGCAACTTGCTAGAGGCAATGAGGGATGAAGAGAAGACTCTTGGTGGGGAGGGCTCCCCAACAGAGCAAAAGAAGCTCAAAGCTGTGTAAATTGGTGCTACATGAAGACAGAGCAAAGAAGGAGCACATGGTACTTCACCAAATTTTAATAATCTACCCCCGGCATTGGCCAGGGCCAGGGGGTTGGCACAGCCTGAGTTATTAACCTTGATAGGAAGGTGGTGTGCGTGGGGCCAACATTTAGACCTGGAGAACCCATCTCCTGGGACCTGGCCCAACTTCTATAGTCCAGGGGACCTCATCATCCCCAGACCGGAAGACAAAGGAGATCAAACTGACGGCCACTGTGCTCTAAATCCACTGCTAATTGGGGCGGCCACAGCTCTAAAGGTGGCCAGTGCATCTTCTCCCCGTGCCTATGTCTGGGGAAGCAGAGCGTGTATTGCAGCCTGAACACTGCTCACAATCCACTCTAGTGAGAGAAATAAGAGTGGCTAGCTCCCATGCTAGTTTCTGAGGTAGGGATGGGCGCGAGGGAGCCAGCTAGGTTTAGGAGACTCTTGGGACTTCCTGCACCACCCCTCATGTGAAAAGATGGATGTGTGTGCCCCGGTTGCTGCTGCGGCACCTCTAAAAAAATTAACAAAGAAAATGAATCTGGCTCTAGGCTCCTTCAGAAAGGCCTTCAGAGAAACCAGAAAGTGCTTACTAAATATGCAATGCTTTGCACGAGGAACGCCATTTAGGCTGGCACATGCGGCCTCAAATTTACATATTTCCCTTGTGGTGCACCGAGGAGGTGCAGGGGCACCACCAATATCTTCAAACCAGATCATATTTGGGGAGCCTATAGGGAGTGCAGCAGCCCCCCTCAGGAAGGTTTTAGAAGGTCACCCTGAGTCTCTTGGGGCCTCATAATCATGTCCGCGGGAGAGGCTCTCAATTGATACAAACATTCCTGCTCTTTGGAGTTTAGAAATCCGTGTTGGTTGGTCTTAAAACTGCAGTAGCAGTCTAATAAAGGTAAAAGAAAGACTCTGCGACACATGTTATAAATATAATGTTTTATTGACAATGCAAGGTTTAGCAGCACAATGAATGCTCTTAACTGTTGGTACTATTCCCTTTGACTTCAATGGTGGGTCATAACATGTACTGCATTGTGGTACTGTCAATATTGACCTCAGTGGTATTACATTGGTGAATTATAACACGTGGCTGCTTTAGCTGATATGGTGGCACCCTGACAGAGCTAGAAGGCCTGCATTGTTGATACTGATATTATATTGTGATGCTGCCTCTAGTATAGGTGGGGTGTATTATGATTTTAGGGTTCAAGTGCTGCCTTTCCAAAAGACAAATATCCACCGTGAAGCAGGGCATTTAAATACCAGTTATTTTAAGGGACACCCAGTGTAAATCAAAGTTATTCCTGTGCCCAACCTCTGACTAGCACTGTAACCGTGACAAATCGCTGATTTGACACACGTTTACCCTTGTGTGAACGTAATGACAACAGTACCACATATTGCGACTACAGTAAGGCAGGATATATAACTTTAATTAGTGTGTGTTTTTGTAGCCAAACAGATTTCTCCCTAGCTAAAAGAAAGCGATCAAGTAAATCCTATTAGAGTAATAGGAAGAGATATAATCTGTGAAGTTGTGCCCGCATTCAAAGCAAAGCAAGTTGAAAGCCACAGGGCAGAACCACTATTGTTTCCTGCCAACCAGAAAAAAGGTCGACGCAGGTCACAGGAAGTTGTTTACTTTGCATTTTTTTCCACACAAATTGGCTGACAAAAGCTAGATAACCAGGGTTGTTGACGTACTGTAACTGCGTGAAATGTTACTCAGAGAACGGGCCAAGGAATTTCAAGAGAAAGGCCAACTTGTAATGAAGCAAGCCCTCGCGTAACATTTGTTTTCCGATATTTCATAAGGCCTGCTGTGGTTCAAGATTCAAGAAATGCAGAAACAAAAGAGCGTGATGGGTGCATTACACAAATCGCTAAAAACGTTATGCTTCAAAAAGTTTAGTTTATGGCAAATATTTAATATTTATTATTGCGGGGCTTGGCCAACGTAAAGTGGCGTACACAGAAGCGCCAGTCAACCTTCACTTGCTAAAGGAATTTTGGTACCCAGCGTTGTCACAAAGCGCTGCACTACATCACTTTGCATTGCATAGTGCCAAACCCCTGCTAATTTTTGCAAAGGAGGCATAACAGGCATAGCAGCATATATAACCCAAGGAGTCCATTCAAAGTCAGAGGGGCATATTCTCAACAACGTGTGATAACCATCGCAAAAGTTACTTAACGCAACCTCCAACATCACAGTATATCGCGGGAAATTTACGCCGTGTTAACCAAGTATTCACAACACGGCGGCACCATGCGATAGTCACCAGATAACGCGTCAAATGACCGCGTTAAAATCAACGCCACGCCGCAAAAATGCGAAACACGAACGCAAAAAAAGCTGCGATGAGGCCAATCGCGATACAAAAAGCAGCGAAAACTAGCGGCAGGCCTGCAAATCCCACGCGTCTGGCGGGAAAATGCACCATAAAAGCAACAAAAACAACACACCAGAAACAATCCAAAGTGCGTAGCAACATGGATGCACCCTGACCCAGCGCAAAGGCCAACGCGAACCCCACAGCCCCACAGACCACCAGCAAGGACCAACGGGGTTGGGGAAGGCCAAGGAGAAGAGGGAGAGGAAGAAGGGGTGCAGACCGTAGGAAAACAAGACCAGCGTCACGGATGTGACAGAACACTACCAGCAACTGACCCACAATCAGACTACCTTGAATGCAGCCCGAGTGTCGAGGAGACCAATGGAGGAGGCCAAGAGGTGCTGGCATGACGTGAAAACCTAAACCAGGCCCAAAGCCGCTGCCAACAGGAAGGCAGCAACGGCGACAGGAGGTGGGAGTCCTGCGTCACAGGAGGAGCTGGAGGAAATGGAGGCCAGTCATTAGTGTGGAGACGGTGCAAGGAGGTGGGAGTACGGACACAGCTCGAGAGAACCTGACACAACAACAACAGGGTGAGTAACGAACAGGGACTGGGGGGACGTGGGAGATGGGCACAATGGCACACATGCACAAGGATGTGTAGCACACTGCACACCCACAACTACCCAGGGTCATGTCCCCCATCCCCGTGGCACACTGCAGCACACACATGGCAATCACAGCACATCCCATGACAATGTGGCACAAAGTGCAACACCGACACTGCAGAACAGGGGACACAACTGGGTCCGCCCATGCGCAGAAACAGGCCAATCACATTTGACAGAGCAGGGAACTGTGAGATGCATATGTACAGGTACAACCTCACATCAGTCATGTAGTCCAAATGTCCACTGTTCCCCCTCAAATTGCCAGCATCGCCCAAACAGTCACAATGTACATTGTCACACAGTCTGCATGTCTACAAGAACAATGCGCCAACATAAATGTCAACACAATGTCAACATGCATCTCCCCTTCACATTGCAGAGGGACAAAAAACACCTCCTGCAGGTCAGACCAGACAACCCATCAGTGATGCCGGAGACGACCACCACACCTTCGACACCGACGCCCTACAACAGCCCATGGACATCCCACGCAACCCACCTCCAGGACCAGGGCAGACAAGCTATTCAGAGGAGAACCCAGCCCCTGCAACAGACCACACAACATGAAGCACGCGCAAGCACGGCTGGCTCACAACACTTCACCGACCCACACATGGCACCCCAATGCCAGGTGTCAGAACACCAAAAGGAGGTGGCCGAACAGGTGCGGGTGTGGTCCGAACCCATGGAAGGTGAACTAGATCACATACGTGGGTGTCAATTACCCTTCTGAGACCACCTACACCCCACAAAGGAGACCCACACTGCCATAGAGACACATGCAGATGCACATTCCCAATACAGAACCACGCCCAGGGGCACGCACATATCAGTCACACGCCCACATTGGCTCTGGGTGCGACAGCCCAGTCCACTCCCCCTACGAATTGAGTGGGTGATGACAAAGCCACATGTCCAAGCTGTAACCCGCTGCCTGCGGTGACATGTCTGCGTCCGCTGTACACAGCACACTGTAATGTCGTAGGGCCCAGGGCCCTCATGCATACAACAAGACCACAGGGACACACGCAGATATTATGTTGAACTGGCTACGGGCACGTGCGCCCGACCCCTTTTTTGGCAGGGCCACATGTACAGTGACGCCTGTGCTGGATGTGTGTGGGGTGAGCATAAGCCAGCCCGCACGGAGTGCTTGTTGCTGGCAACAACTTGAACAGTGGACACCAGTGCAATGGAAACAGAAAACACCTGCATAACAGAGTCAACTGCTGAGCAACATGGAGGGAACCGGAGCAAGTGCGGAGGTCACCCAACATACAAACAGAAGTGTCCGTGAGTTGCAGTGCACTGAGGTTGGGGCACTAGAGCTGAGCGCGCTCATGTGATGAAAATGACTAGGATTGTGTCCATTCGGGATATTCCTGATGCAGATGCAGTGGGGTGTGTTAGACCTGCATCAACTTCCTCATCAACGTCCGAGGTCTCCCACACTGCCGGAGGTGACATTGCTGCGCAACCTCTCCACAGCACAAAACTCAATCAGTAACGGTCCATGGGTTGCGGTGCACTGAGTCAGTGGCACCTGGAGTGCTGATCAGGGGATCAGGCAGATGATGGCATCCACGACAGGTCTGAGTAACTCCGTTAGTCTGCCAGTACCACTGTTTTGACTCTGGCAGATGGTGGTTGGAGTTGGCCCTGGCGGCGTGTGCCTCCTGCGGTGATGCGATGTCCGGGCCGGTCAGGACTCAATATGATGTGTGAGCCCTGGTGGTCCGCAGTTGAGGCTGGAGGCAGCGGACAGCGCAGGGCCACATGCACATGACGTCGATGACCCCAAGACCACCGTCACAGAGGTCATCCAATATTCATTCAGACAGGGTCCCTGACTTGAGCTGCACAGAGTTGGTGGCCCCGGATGCACAGCGGCAGGCACAGGCACACCGCCACGGGACGGTGACTTGCGGTCCACTGAGGTAGGGCCACGCAGACTGAGCGGGTCCCCGTCGATGTCGAAGGTGAATGTGGTGGAGGGTTGCGGGGGACAGTGGAAGGTATCCTCCAGGGCGTGATGCAGAGGGCAGAAGCTATCCGGAAGCAGCAAATGGAGGAGTGGAAAGCGACTGCCTCGTTGCCACCACCAGATCGGCATCAGCTGCATGAGGATGAAAACTACCCACTAGTCCATAGACTCAGACGCCACCAATGTACGACCAGAGAGTGTCCATGAATGTCGGGGAACAGACTTAGTGGCACAGGGGCTGAGAGGGGATGCAGTCTGCGATGATGCCGGTACACTGATATGTACTCCGGCATTGCCGAATCAAGACTCTGTGACCTACTGGACTGCAGTGTAGGCCGGAGGCAGCGGTCAGCAGTGGGCCACAGCCACGTGTCGTAGGCTCGCGATGCACAGAGTTAGTGACATCAGGGCAGTTGTCGGTAGTGTTCGATCACCTCCGTAACTATGATCCTTTTTTCCTCCCAAATGTAACACGTCATCCTCTTATGCCTCTCCTTGCGTGCAATGATTCGTACTCTGCCTTTGAATAATCGATGTTCAGTTCCAATTCTGTGACCTACTCGAGCGCAGCGTAGGCCGAGAGCAGTAGTCCGCGTGGGCCCACAGAATCTTGCGGCTGTGATGTAACACTAAGACCTGTTGGCACCACATCGAAGGGTGTATAGTGACATACACTCAGCCATGATTTATGTGCTCTGCCATGATGTAATCAAGACTCAGTTCCAAATGTGTGACCTACTTGTCCGCTGTGCATGCCGGTGGAGTACGTCAACGAGAATGGAGTACTGCGGGCCTGTGTTGCGGAGGCTGTGATGGTCTGAGGAGGCTGCCAAGGTCGCTGGCCTCGGGCTTGGAGATTGCACCGGCGCGTGGTGGGCCCTCTTCGACACACGCCGGTGTCAGAAGGTGGACATTGAGGCCTGGGTGCGCAGGGGCGGGCAGGACTGGTTCGGGGACCAGCGTCCCGGGGTGCAGCAGGCGCACAGGATCGCTGGCAACACCGCTCATGGCGTCAGCCTCGTGGCAGAGTGAGAGGCGCCGCCCTGGCAGAGACGTTGGGCATTCCGGAAGAGGACCACGCCCAGAGTTACGTGCCTTTTATTCACATCCCTACGCTGGCCTGGCGTACGCCGGGCCAGCCCACTCCACTCACGCTTACGGGGGGGACGTCATAAGTAACATTTCCGCGATCTTCCCCACTGGCTGGGGTGACATGGTTGCATCCACTGTCCACTACACTCCAAACACCAGCGGTGTGTGTGTCGACATGGATACGTGTTTGGTCTGCATATTGCAGTCTGGCCAGCACATTCACGCCACACTTGGCATTGTGTACATTCTCATTCATCGGTCCCTTGCCTCCTTCGCACATGCCTGGTCCCCACCTCTTCCGACATTCTGCTATTGTGTGTCCGAGGTGCCATGCTGTTGATGGCTCATGTACATTTTTGGCCCAGGTGCCCACAGTGAGTTGTGCTGTTGTGTCTGGTGGGTGTGCATGTTGTATGTGAGCTTGTGACGTGTGCATTTCCTGTGTTGTGTGTTGGAGGATTGTGGAGTTGAGGTGTGTGGTGTGTGCATTTGGTATTGGCCAACGAGCAGTGCATTTCCGTGGGTGCCATCCTGGTGGCGCAGGTTGATGATGGACTGTCGGGAGGTGCAGGTATCATGCACACTGCCTGGGTGGTTGGCGGCGGCGTTGGCGGGGATTCCACGGTGGTCCACTATTGCCTGCACATTGGTGGGATACGTGAGCTTTCTGTTGCGCTTATTGTGTGCAGTGTCGACAGGGGCCACTAGTAGAACATGTGTGCAGTCAATTGCCCCCTGACACATGCGGGAAGCCAGCTGTGGCGTACACGCCTTGCTTGGTCTCCGGCTGTTCCTGCGCAGTGTGTGTGAAGTATAGATAGTGGGGTACCAAGCTGATGGTGTCATCCATGACCCTTGTGGGGGACTTGGATTGGCCTGGCTGTGTGACTCCTCCGTCTCAGGCGGATGTTGGTTGGAGGGTACCAGAGGCCAACACGTGCAGCACGGCCAGCAGCTTTGTCTGCGGTGGGATGTTGGTTATCCACTGTGCTGGTACCGTCAGCCTGTGGGCAATGGTGGTCAGGATGCAGAGGAGGGTTGTCCCTTTGGGCATATAGTGGGCAATGACATTCTCTGGTGTTGGGTCTATGAGGTTGGTGCATTTTCGGAGGGTTGCTGTCTTTGTCTGCACTGCCTCAGTGTTGGTCCGGGGGGGGGTATCCGGGGGGGGTGGGGGTGGTCCTGGGGGTGGTGGCGGTGGGTGTTGGGGCCCTCTTGGGTGTCCGGCCCGCATGTTCAGTGGCTCCATGGCATCTGTTGGTCTTCAGGTGTGGCTGTGGGCTGGGCTCCCTTTTGTGGTGCAGGCTGCCGTCCGACTTTACACCAGGTCAGAGCAGGTGTTAATTTACTGCTGCTAACGTGCATTATCGCATGTTTCGTGGTCTTTTCGCAGATCTGGCTGGTGGTTGTGAATGTTGCGGAGTGGTGTTTTCGCGGCTTTTTGCACGGGTACGCCTACTCTGCATCTCATTAGAGATAGTTGCCAGGGTCTTCTGTGGCGATGTTTTTTGCGGCTGCTATCGCAGGTTAACTGGTGTTATGGGCTGTTAACACCAGCTTGTGAATGGGGCAATGAATTTATCGCAACTTTGGCTGCGATAAAGTGCTGTTAACTAGGTGATAGCTCCTTGAGAATATGCCCCAGAGTTCCTAAAATATGCTGATCTACATTATCAGGGAAATCTGAAACCAGGCACAAACTATAGGTAAGGTGAATTTCACATGATATTTCCATGTATAAAGTGTAATTTTCTGGAAATTACTCAAAATGACATATTTTACTCAGGTAGAAATTAATTGTGGAGGGTGTGTTTAAAGAGTACAGATGTCTCTCTTGCCTTTGCACAGTGATACAACACCTAGGGGCATATTTACTAAGAAGTGATGGAGTGCGGCGTTAGCCTTCTTGGCTTAACGCCATGCTCTGCCACTTCTGAAACGCAGGTCAGCACCGTATTTACAACAATATGGTGCTGCACTGCGTTTCCCCCTGCGCTGGCACTAATTTCAGCTGCCTAGCACCAACGCAGACACCCTTGCCCATATTGCAAGAGTGCCTGCGTTGTGGGGAATGATTGTTTATGTGCAGAAAGGTGTCTCTTCCTGCACATAAACAATCTTAAATGGCGATTTGTAACTTCTATGTGTGCTGCTTTGTGCAGAACACACAGAGGTTACAAATCGTCATTTTTAAAATGATTGTTTATATGCAGAAAGGGACAGCTTCCTGTACATAAACAACCATGCATTGCCTTTCGCTGTTTTTATGTGTTTTGCACAATTCAGCACACATAAAAACAGCAAAAATCAGGAGAAATAAAGCATTTCTCCTCATTGGGTCCTGTTAAGACCAGGTTTCCCTGGTCTTAATTTTGACGCTGCCCCATATTTATGCCACTCTTGGAAATATGGGGCAGCGTCAAAATCAATGGGTGTTGCGGCAGAACGCCCGCCGCAACACCCATTGCCCATGCCTTTCATGCTAAGAATGTTGCCTTGTAAATAAGGCGAGCCCGTAACGCCACCACAAAGTCCGAAAAAGTAACGTTCTGGTACTGACAGGGGCTTGTAAATATGCTCCCTAGAGTCAGATTAATTAAATTGTCACTCACTGCATTACAGCTGCGTTGCGTGAGAGGGAGCGAGCAATACACAGTCATATACATTAAAATATGGTACTTCTGCTCTCTTACTAGTGCTGGTGCACAATCCGGCAGACTAGCGCTACACACATGCCTTTGCACCAAAGTGCCAAGGTATCTATGTGATGGTTAGCTAGGTTTTATATTAGAAGGGTACCTTTCCAGCACATAATTCTATGCCTAGACAACCTTAAAGATTTTTCCCATTTTGGATTTGTGATGCACAG
This sequence comes from Calotriton arnoldi, assembly GCA_963921515.1. Classification (NCBI taxonomy): domain Eukaryota; kingdom Metazoa; phylum Chordata; class Amphibia; order Caudata; family Salamandridae; genus Calotriton; species Calotriton arnoldi. Next base: position 209,406 of record CAWUFW010010295.1, read on the forward strand.
GGCCGCACACATACAAAGGTATGAGAAATAAAAAAAAATTTAACACCTGCTTTATTCTTTGGTAAAAAGCCCTGTCTAGCAATGTTAATAGATACGGCTTTGCATTGGAAAGCATGGGTGGTTGCATGGGAATGCCCATGTATCTCTCAAAGAATACCACATTGACATAAAGCAATGCAAAGCAGCGCAAAGCCTTGATTTGCTCTGGAATGTAAATCACAAATAAAAATTTTGCACCAGTTTATCTCACTTTGGGCCACATATATTTGTAGATTTCATATTGCGCTTAACTAATAGCGCATTTTTGTGATTCGTTATTAGGAAATTGCAAGCAACTATGTACTAATGTGTCTTTGACACATTCAGCGAGTCTTAAATGGGTCGCATTTGACCTACTTATTAATATTCATGAGGTAGGTCGCAATTTGTGACCCATAGGGAATCACTAAAAACACAGGGATGGTGGCCTGCTGGTGACAGCAGACCCCCATGTCTGTGCTTGCTTTTAAAGAAAGCAACATTTGTTTTTAAATGCAGCCTGTATTCCCTAAATTAAAAGGGATGCGTTTTAAAATGAAAATGAAAAGTTTTCTTTTCATTTTTTAAGATGAGGCAATGGTGCGTGGGACCACTGCCTGCTCTTAAAAACCGTTTTCGCATACATACACAAAGATACCCCTTCCTGTTTGCGAATGGGCTGTGAATGTTTTGTGACCACATTTCAGTCGCAAAACATTTTTACATACCACTGCGAGTCGCTATTAGGAAGAGACGTCCATAACACGCCTCTTCCTAATACCGAATCACTAATCCATTTTGTGATCCAGTGATAGGTTACCGAATCGTAAAATGGGTCTTTGTACATAGAAAAATGCTTTTTTCTGGTCCGGTCTGCGAATCTGGCCATTTGTGACATGAAAAAAGCTACATACATGTGACCCTCAGGTACACAAACTCTGCAAAAACTATAAGTAAATCTGTCCCGTGGGTCCCCTCTAAACGGGCATTTTCAGTACAAACACTGCCGATGACATCATCGACGGCTGTCTCTGCGAGACTATGGTTCTCTGGGTGTTTTTCTTTTCGCACAACGAAGCACTGCAGAGTTTCACACCAAACTGGATACATGATTATTAATAAACCTAGACTCATGATGATGCTCTGTTGCTAATGTTTCCAAAAAGTCAAACAGTAGTAATTTGGAAACCCAGCAGAAACACTCTTACAAATGCACATGGTAGATTCTCAATCCACTCTTTATTTTGGAACCAACATAATTTGCCCTTGCTTTGTTTTCTATCAAATACACTCTCGCCAGGCAAGTTTTTCATCGTGGTGGAAGCAAGGGCAAAGAGAAATTCCATTCTCAAAGAATGTACTGTACACATATAGTTCCCTTATCAACCATCCTTCATTAACTGGAACGGCTTTTACATTTAGATCCAACTTTCTCTTCGTTCTTAACAGACCAGCCATTGTTTTAGTCTGCACTGCTCTGAACCCATTTATTATCTGCCAGAACACTGAACAGGGTCATGGAAAATGTGTGCCATTTACTTGGTTCTCCACTTCAAGGAGGTTTACATTTGTCTGTCCTTTACATATCTCGCTACTAAATGTTTGAGGAAGTCATGTCAAAGGGAGAAGGTCATTAGATATAGTACCTCGTTTAGGGGGCATACTGAAACCCTCCTTGAAGAAGTGGAAACCATTAAGGGCTGCATGGTCAAATCAACCTGAACTCAAACAATGGATTCAATTGTACATGAGAGTAAACTGAAAACACAGGTCCTTTAAGGTAATCTGCATATTCCCTCATGGAAAATGTGCATGTTTCAAGTATCGATTTAAAAGTCAAACCTAAGGTAATAGCAGTGAACTTTGACACTTAAAAGACCTATTTTGGTCTTTAATGAAATATCTAGTTCTAAACTTGCCACAATGAAAAACATGGATGTCGATTCACCACAGAGATGTCAAAGATAGCTGAAGTAACATCACCTGACATCATCACAGGAAGTGACATCACATGCCTTTTAGCCTGATGATGTCACAGGAAATGGTGTCACATGACCATTCACGCAATGGCATGACAGGAAGCGGCACCATTGTTATTAAATATCCTACACCAAGTGAAAGGCTAACCAAGAATTGCTAAATTAAAAAAGGAGATAAAATTTCGGTTTACCTACCATTAATATATGATCTAGGGTGCTGCCATGATGCATGATGAGTACAACCTTGATGCCAAGGACACTGCTTTGATTTTTTTAGGGTGGCAGTAATCACTCATGCTAATACAGCCAGTGCATGCTGGCAGTCAGCATAGGCCAAGGCAAAGCTTCACATGCCCAAAAACACATTGTCACATGCCTTTCTTGTCCTCCACATCAGGCGACAAAGACAGGTTCAAATAGCCATGCTCAGTCCCACGTGTGCAGGCACTGACCCCAATGGCCAAATACAAAGCCCAAGGTGAAGATCTAAGAAAAAGACTTTGCGCAAATGCACAACCATTATTTAAAGCTTATATCACACATCAAATAGGTACATCATGGGTAACTGTAGCTTAATCTTTCTTCGCATGCACAGAAGAGATACAGCAAGGGTAGCAGTTGTTCAATTACTCATGCTGCATCTTGAATGAAGCAGACCTATTGTGCAGGCCTGTCCTGGCTTCTACGCCTATAGAAAACACTTCTTGCCCCAAGTTTGAGCTGACAAACAACAGCATTTAGCCTTACATATGGAATGTTAAGTAAAGTTGCCTTATTAGCCCTAAAACGTTGCTCATACTTTTTTGCGTATTCTTTTTCATGACCCATTAAGTCTCATTTCGGCCTCCATCACTCTATACTGGCACTTTACTTCTAGTTACCCCATGGGCCGTTCCTATTCAAGGACTATGGAGCTCTACCCTCTTTGTTTTCTTCTTTATTGTAACTGATGAGAAAAAATAATAATATATAATAACTGAGAGTGGTAGCTGTCATTCTGACCCTTGCAGGGAACTAGAGTCAGGCAGGAAGGATCATTCAGGGTACCCAGTGCGCATTTGTACGTATGATGCATTTACGCCGGGCTTAGATTCTTCCCTGAGATGTTATAATGTCCATATTAAACTATGGAAATGCCCTACAATTAGGTCTCCTTGGACTACCTACTAAATAAGCTCCAGGTGGTCCAAAATTCGGCAGCCAGAACTCTCCTTAACCTCACCCCAAAATCTCATGTAGCCTCACATTTGTGGGCTCTCCATTGGCTTCTAATTAAGAAGAGAATTCTTTTAAAAACTCTAGTCCTGGTCCATCAGTAAAGGAGATAATGGCTAAGACTCCTAAGATTTGCTGGGCGAGAATCAGAGGTCGGCCCTTTTCTTATCTCGGGCCAGTCCCTTGGAATAAACTACCTTGTGAGCTTCGCACCGGCTGAGATTTCTATTTTTAAGAAAAAAAGAAAAACTTAGCTGTTCCAACAAGAGTAATGTACAGTCAGTTCCCGCAGTTAGCCTTGGACACAGCGCCAGGACACTCCTTGGAGTATCCATGGGCTCTACAAATCCCCAATCAAATCAAATCAAATCAAATCCTCAGCCCTGCAGTCTTAGAGCACAGAGGAGTGCTTTTGCAGGATCTGTAGCTTTACTGGAAAAGGCAGCCCTGGGCACTTGAATCTACAGCTCCATTCAAGGTTGCTTGCACATGCTAGCGTGGACTGGGCCCCAGTATTCTTCGTATCTGTTCTCTAGCATCATCCGGTTTATTTTAAAATGTTCCATCACTGGCAGGGTTAGGCCCTGTTCCCATGCTGGAAATGTATCTCCTCCGGTGATGGACCTTTGAATATTGTATGATGAGTCACAGAGCGAACCAGGCATCATAAAGGAAATTTCATTAGCAGTTTAAGTTCAGTCATTGATGAGAGTTTAGATAAGTTTAAAAAAAATTATTCTCATTAAGAGATTAGTAAAGTTTTTTTGGTAATTTTTATTTTGATTAGTCCATAATTCAAATAAGTATACAAAATTCTTAACAAAAAGAATGGGTAGATTAAAAAAATCCAGTGATACATTTAAGCGCGTTCCACAAAGGACTAATTCCCTATACTCGCATCAGAGTGCCAGATTTGTAGAACCCATGTAGAGTTCGGATTCAAAAGGAAAAGAGTGAGATCAGAGGAGCATAAAGCTCAAAGCCCAGCTAAAGCAGGAGAACTTCCAGTAAAGAGTAGTTCATGAAACTCAAGCTGAGTCTGAGCAAATCCAAATTAATCGGCATACAGTTGCAGTAGCAATCTGTCAAATCAAATGGCAATAGTAGGGCAATAGGAAAACAGTAGCAGCTGTAGCCGCAACCATCAAGAGTCTGCTTAGGGAAGAAGAGGGGAGAAAGGCATTGACCATCTACCTAGGAACACGCACTAATATAAAAGAATGCATACTGCAGACATTGTATCAGGCTCCTTCATCCATGGACCAATCGGGTGGCATCTTTCGTCATTGAGCAGGTTCAGCTCCTCTGCTCCCACAAAAAATACATGTGGCTTGTAAAGTTATCCCAAAGTTAACTACAAAATTATTGAGTAGTTCGATTCTGGAAACATATGCCTTAGTTCCCATAGGCATTTGAGCACAGGCCAGCCTTCTACATCACATTTTGTTTCAGTGTGAGAACAATGAACTATGCTAACTAAGAGACAAAATCACTGTTAGGCAATGCATTTAATTTAATACGAACATGAATTATTGTCTATAATGCACAACTATCTCAATCAAGCATTTATGTGAGAACATGAGAAAATAGGAAGTTCTTGACATTTAAGATTAAAATGTTGCTTATAAAGTAATACATTTATTGAACTGGAACATTCTACAGTTATGCCGAACATTTCTTAGCATGTCATTTTAAGTTCAAGCTTCTAATTCACGTTGTGCACATTTCATCAATATTAGGTTTGCTTTTAGTTAAAGAAACTTGGGGGCATATTATCAAGAACGGCGTTAAAATTATCGCCGGTTTAGCGGCAGAAAACTACCGCTAAAGCGGCGATAATGGGCTTGATAATATGCCCTGGAGAATTCCAACAGAAGCCCATGTTGACACCAGAACATGGGCTTCTATTGGAATTCTCAAGGGCATATTATCAAGCCCATTATCGCCGCTTTAGCGGCAGTTTTCTGCTGCTAAAGCGGCGATAATTTTAACGCCGTTTCTTGATAATATGCCCCTTGCTTCTTAGAATTTCTATGGACTATACAGAGAAGTATGACTGCCTATTGCAACTCAGTACATTTCAAAAGCTTGTTCATTTCAGCATTGCCTTTTACAATTATCATTTCATATTCAGCTACTAAGTTAACTAATTTTCATGTTAATTAGTGGACTCTAACAGTCCTCTATCAGATGGTTATCTTAACCATCACATTATCACGATTTCACATGTGAGTCCTACTCAAAAGGGCACTTTCATCGTCAGTTGAATCCTGTCTCATTCTTTTTAAACTTTGAAATTTCAAGGACTTTCTGTCATCGTCATTCATTATGTGGTGTAAAATTAAGTATTTTTCAAATATTTTTATTCATTTCTTTTTCTCTTCTCTTGCATGAATTATATCTTCAGCCTTTAAATAAATCAAACAAAGCCCTAGAATTAATACTGGCATAAGTATAGCCTTCAGAATACCTCCTCCTGCTGTTGTGATCCAATTTCCAATAGTATGAATCCCTTTCCCCAAATTTTTAGTACTTGGTGTTTCCATTTCGTCCACTTCTGGTTTTAAGACTGAAATGTTCTCTGCAAATTCCTCAAATTTCTTTCTCTCATCAAGAGGTAGTTAAGAGAAGCAATGGGTTAATTCAAGCATCTTGCATGTCTCGTTCATTTAGGTGCCCTTCTTCTGTAAATACAAATTTTCCCTTTGTGTTTACTGTCCAATTTTAATTTCAGGTTAATCATTTTTTTCTGAACTCATCTTCCCCTTTCTTCCAAACATTTTTTAAAACATCACTATGTTTGTCTTTACTGCGTGTCAGGTTAGTGTTTCTTTCTTCTAAATTCATATTAAAAACCCTTTCTAGTGGTCGCATCAAGCAGGTTAAACTGTTCTGATAAGCTTTAACAGATGTAGTCTAACGGTTAGGGCGGTCAACCTCAAATCTGGGGAACTGGGTTCGAGTCTCGGCAACGACGCTCAACATCCTGTGATTCTGGGCAAATCACTTAATCTCCCCATGCCTAACAAAAATGATTGTGTCCTCATGTAACACAACTGGTGCTCATGTAAAGTGCTCTGATACCTGATTTCGGGTCAAGTTCGCGCTATATAAAACTTCGGAAATAAAATAAATACATCTAAATGTCTGTGCTGCATAAAGTAATATTAAGCTGTGTCAAATTCTTTGCTTTGTAAATGTAAATTCAAGCTTTCTATGAAAGACACTCTTGAAAGTATTATGTCATAGATGAAATAGAAATATGCAAAATGTTCACATCTATATACAAGTGTAACCAGTATACTACATGTAATTCCATAAGATAACGGCAAGTGATAATAGGTGACTTCTTCTGATGCTGAACATAGTAAATGAAAAAGACACAAAATTGATGGACGGAATGCAGAACAAATCAAAACATTCACCCCCAGTCAAGAGATCTGGGTTAAATCCATCATTCTTTTGCTCACCATGCCAACCCAGTTTAGACCTGGCCATATGCAAATCAGTCTTGCCCTTGTGCCTCATGGGAACAGTCCAGCCCGAACTGCCAAGCCAGGTCCTCCCTGGACTGGAAACAAGCATCCTAGGACCGGATTCAGGGTTTCACCCCTCATCAGCCAGGATAGCTGGAATCCAGTGACACAATGAGCCCGGGACCCACGTCTGGGCATACCCAGCGCACTTAGGGCGAGAAAGCAAAAGACACACAATTGATGGACGAAATGCAGAACAAATCAAAACATTCACCCCCAGTCAAGAGAGGCTGGATTCAAACTGGAATGGCATGGGGAGCAAAAAAACGATGGATTTAGGCCCAGATCTCTGTACTGGGGTGAATGTATGACATTGTTCTGCATTCTGTCCCTCAATTGTTGTTTTTGCATTTGTCACCCCGAGTGGTACGGGTATGCCCAGATGTGGGTCCCGGGCTCTCCATGCCACTGGAGTCAAGCTATCCTGGCGGATGAGGGATGATACCCCGAAACCGGTCCTAGGATGCTTGCTTCCAGTCCAGGGAGAACCTGGCCTAGCCTGGCAGTTCGGGCTGGACTGATCCCATTGGGCGCAGGGTCAAGACTGATTTGCTTACGGCTGGGTTCAAACTGGAATGGCATGGGGAGCAAAAAAACGATGGATTTAGGCCCAGATCTCTGTACTGGGGTGAATGTATGACATTGTTCTGCATTCTGTCCCTCAATTGTTGTTTGAACATAGTAAATGAGTACAGACATAACAGTCCTTTGCTCCCATAGTGTGCATGTATTTCTGCACTAATCTAGAGCAAACATTTGTTGAGTAATCCTCTCTATTGTATGCAACAAATGAAATGTTCAGCTGCTCTTCAACATTCAAATATGCATGTGCTTTTGTTGTGTTTGTATTTCTAAAATCTTTCTCGGGTGTTAAATAAAATCCTACTAACACTATGGTAATCATTATTATTGTTATTACAAAAATTGAACACATCATATATTTACATTTATTTATAAGGCAACACGTTTCAGCAAACCCAGATTAGATATAGTCAAGCTAAAGTTCAATGTAGAATTTTGTAAATAGCTTTTCTAAGTGATCAGAATCCAACAAAGCAATCTTCTTTTAGACAATCCTTAACCCTACTCCGTGTTCTTCTAATAATGTTATCCCTACTCTTCTACTGCAGACTCTGGCCTACATTGATCTTCTGTAAAATAAAACAATCGGAATTAAATACCATCAGTTTCTTGCTTTCATATAACTTTCATTTTGAATTTTCAAAAGTCTTTTTGTAATTGCAAAGTTTGTTCTAGTCAGATGACCTTTGTCTAATAATGCTCACTGTGGTAATGTCATGGAGGTTCAAACAGTTCAGGTTTCACATCACTCAGTTCATCTAGTGTGACATTCAGAATTATTGTCAATGTAGTAAGACCACTCAGGTGCTGAATACCTCTGACAAGGTGCTCTTGCTTTTTGATCTTCTTGGTGTTTGTTGATTCTCTTCTGTATCGCTTTCATCACTTGTTTCTGTCTCCTCTGGAATATTCAATAGGACCCAATCAACTGACATGCTCTGTTACAGCCTTTTTTGCTTACAGTTATGTGGCCATTCAACTTCATGGGTGACTCTTCTTAGTAAATTTCTTGCTCCTTCACCTGGGTTTCTTTGCTGTACTGATGTTGTTTCAGTCACATTTCCAAATTGAGGATCAGTCTCTGCTTCTACTTTGTTAGAGACTTCAGTGCCACCTGGTGCAATGACAGGTACTTGAATTGGTGCAATTGACTGCAGTTCTTCACCCCTTTTTCCTTCTTGCTGCTGTTGTGATCCTGGTACCACTGCTCCCCATGATCTCACAACTTGTGGCAGTGCAGTCACCAATGCTCTTGGCTCAGGACGAAAGAGCACAATTTCCTCTTTAGGATTTCTCACTTTATTGGTGTGCGATACATGCACCCAATTTGGAACTCCCCCCACTTTGCAGCAGTATTAGTCACTAATATGACTTGGAAGGAGCCTTTCCATCTTGGCTCCAGACAATTCTTCCAAAAAACTATAAAAAAAAGCTCTCCCGTGGCTTTCAGACACTGTCAGGAAGACTCTTGTTCAGGCCTTCATCACCAGCTGCCTTGACTAGGGGAACGCTGTGTAATCTTCCTTCAGCCTTGCCTTCCTCTCCAATTTTCAGGAAGCTTCACTGGCTTCCGAATAAAAAGCATGTCATTTTCAAACCATGTTGTCTGTCACATAAGGCACTCCACAAGTCTCGTCCTGCCTATTTGTCCACTCGATTATACCCCTACCTGCCTCCAAGATGTTTAAGATCTTCAGATAAGGCACTTCTGGTGATCCCAAGTATCCGTACTTTAAGATATGGGGCAGATCTTTCTCTTACACAACCCCTTATCACTGGAATAAACTCCCTCTTAGTCTTCACTCTTGCTCAGACTTCATCTCCTTTGAAAAGGGTTTGAAGACTTGGCTGGTTTAGAATGTCTTATCCTCTTCTGAGCATGAGTGAGTAGTGTGCAATACCAAATGTTCAAATAAATAAATAAAAAAATAAACGTGCTTCTTGATCATGTCCTAATCACCAGGCTCGAGGTTGTGACATTGTTCATGGTGTGGATTTTTGTGGCAGCTGCAACCTGGCAAGAAACATAATGCATCACATCAGCCAATCCTTTGCAGTATCATATCATCTGTAATGTTCAACAAAGCATTTGCAGGTACAGCAGGCAACCACATTGCATGTTCAATAAAACTTTCATGAGGGGAATAAACCAGTCTTCCATCAGGGATACTTCAGATCCTCATCAGCACCGAAGGTAAAGCGTCTGGCCATTTCAGTGATGTTGAGGCACAAACATTTGCTAGCCGAGACTTGATAGTCCCGCTGATCAGTTTAATTATCCTGGATGCCTGAGGTCGATAGCTTCAATGTAGTCGTTACTCAATCTGTAAAGCTGTGCAAATCATCTTCAGGACCTCGTTATTGAAGTGGGCCCTCCTATCTGATTCCAGTGAAACCAGCATGCTAAACCTGGGCATCAATTTTCGTAATAACAACCTTGCTACAGTGAGAGTGTCATTTCTTCTGGTTAGGTACGCCTCCACCCATCTCAAGAAGACACATACTATGGCCAGGGCATATCTGAGCTTGTTGCAAACAGGCATTTCGATGAAGTCCATCTGCATTCTTTAAAAAGGACCGCCTGATCTCCCTATGTGATTCAGTGTGACGTGTTATTTTTTCCTGCATTCATCTGTTGACATGTCACACGCCTGTGATATACTTCCTATGCCAGCCTCCTGAACCTTGTGTTAAACCAGTTCTGCCAGAAAAGGCGAGTCATGGCGTCCCTCCCTAAGTGTGTGTATCCATCAAAATATCTTGTCATTGGGAATAACAAACTATCAGGTAATACTAGTCTCCCATCAGCTGACATCCAAATGTCATTTGCATTTTTCTCACAACCTGCTCTAATCCATCTTTGTTGTTCTGCTTCTGAAAAATTTTCATGTACCCTTTCTAACTCATTCCAAGTATCTATTGCTTTCATCAACATGGAAAATGAGGTGTCCTCTTCAGACTCACATGCGAAAGCTCCTTTAAATGTATAAACCAACAAGGCACAATACCATGCTGCTGAATCAGCATACCTATTTCCTATGGCAATGTAGCCATTTCCATTTTGATGAGCTGCACATTTAACAACTGCAATTTCAACAGGTAATTGTAGAGCTTTAGTAAGTAATTCACCTGCACCCCATTCCTGATTGGGGTCCCTGATGCAGTCATGAAGCCTCTCTGTGACCATAATTGCCCAAAATCATGTACAATGCCAAAGGCATATTGACTATCACTCTCATTTAAGCAGTTAAACTGCAAGTGCAAGGGCAATCAATTCGGCAACTTGTGCTGAGGTAACCCCTTGAAGCCATGAAGCTTCAACAACATCATTTATTGTACATACACTGTAAACTGCTCTCAGGGTACCTTCATTGTGTTTCAGGCATGAGCCAGCTACAAACATTAAGTGATTAGGCTCAGTCAGAGGGTCATCCTTAATATCAGGTCTAGGCTTTGTGCATAAATCCGTGCCCACTAGGGAATCATGTTTAATTTCATCACAAACATCATCATTTATTGGCAGTAAAGTAGCAGGATTCAAAATCTGGCACCTTTTGATTACCACCTTTTCAGAAGACAAGATTCGCTGCTCATACTTTTTGAGCCTATTATGGGTCATGTACTGTGTCAATAGAAGCTCCACAGAGTGAGGGACCATTACTGTTACTGGTTATCCCATCACTATGCTCTTATGTTGGAAAGTGTCCCTTTTTGACATGGTCACCCCCACTATTTGCCTGGCAAATGATGTGATTTCGACTGAATGTGCACTGGGTTCCTGCTAACCAGGTCCCAAGTGCCAGAGCTCCTTCCCAAAACTGTGCAATTGTTCCCGTAATTGGTAAAATCTTTAGTACCCTCTGTAAGTCCTTAGTAAATGGTACCCTGGTACCTAGGGTCTGGGTTACTAAAGAGGGCTCCTAAGGGCTGCAGCACAAATTGTGCCACTCTAAGGGACCCCTCACCAAGCACATGAAAGACTGCCATTGCAAACTGTGTGTCTTGGTGGAGACAAAAGTGAAAACATGGCATGTCACAGATCCCTGTGTGCCATGTACCGAACACTGCATGTAATATTTGTAAGTCACCCCTACAGCAGGCCTAACAGCCCTAAGGTAGGGTGCTGAATATGACATGTAAGGGCATACCTGCAGGAGCAGATATGCCCCTATGTTGGTCAGTCCTATTATTACCAGTACAAGTGACTAGAGAAGTCATTTTAGAACATGTGCTGGACACTGGTGAAAACGAGTTCACCAGCTACATGATGGTTTCACCGAAAATAGGGATTTTTAGTATCAAACATCTCATATTGGCAAACCCACACTGATGCCAGTGTCAGATTTATCAATACATGCACTCAGAGGGCACCTTTGAGGTGCCCCCTGAAAATCTAGCAGCCTTTGGTGTCCTTGCTGACTGTTTTCTGCCAGACTGCCACTTGAGACACTCTTCTGACCTCCTAGCCTAGGGTGACAGCCGTTTGCTCTCAGGAGATCCAGAAGAAAAGCCTGCCTCGGTTAGAGGGTGTAACACCCCCTCACACAGGATGACCTGCTGATTGGCCTCCTTGGGCCGGTGAGCTTCAAAGAAGCTGCTGCCTTTGGAATGCGAGTCTGGCTCCCACCAAAGGAGAGGAAGCCACCACCCCGTCCAGAGCCCCCTTGACACCTGGAAGGCAGAAAAATTACATACTCAGGCGTGCCACCACCAGGCTAGTACCACCCCTAATGTAGGCTAATGTGAGGTGGACACGATTTTTCAAAAGTAGCCATCTTTGTGATGGTGTACTTAGGAATTCTACGACAGGGTTATGCCAACTTCCCACAGGAAGTGGTCATATATGGGGCATAGTGACCCCAAGGGTCAGTAGCTCATTGGCTGCTACCCGACACACCATTAACGCCCTTAAATTCAGTATTGGGGGAGTCCCCGACACCAGAGAAGCAGATTCTGATGACCTAGGAAGAAAAAAGACACAAAGAGCTGCAAAAGCAGAAGACTGAAGCGAGCATATGACTTGGCCCCAGCCCTGCTGTCCTGTCTGCCGTTCTCTGTCAAACCTGCGCCAAAGATAACTCATCCTGCAGCCGTGTGCCTCCAAAACCTGGGAGGACTGCTGGCCTTCCATAAAGACAAAGACCTCTCGAAGAACAGCGGAACTGTTCCCTGCATCCTTCAGACACTTCAAAAGAGAAGTTTCTGAGGCCTCTGGAACTCCCAAAACCTGACACCTAAAGCCACCACTGCACCCGTTGCCTCAGGCCCGGGCTGAAATGGGCCACTGGTGCCAACTAGGTTTCCCAGCCCTCCAGAGCTCAAGCCCTTCGTGGCCTCACTCCTTGTGGACTCCCTGACGTCGCCTGCAGCCTCTGCATGCTGGCTCCTCGACCACAACTGCTCTATGTAATAGAAACCTGACGGCTAGATACACCTCTGCATTTGTCTGTCCCGGGCTGTGGAGAAGAGGACCCCAGCTGTCCCTACGTCCCTGAGCATCGGAAGACTTGAACCCGCCTATTGGTTCACCCCGACTGGCTTCCTAGCAAGAACCTGCAGCCTCTTTTTACAGGGACAGATCCTCATTGAAATGCATTGGGCTCCCGACGCTGATTTGCACCCTTCACCCGGGCGCCCTTGTGCCGCTGGTGTTGCACTGCCTCAGACCTTGCCCACTACTCACCTTAACTCCTGGAGATTGGGCCTATAAGTCGATGTACTGTGCCTGTTCGCAGAACTTGTTCTTCCTTCCATAGGATAACATTGCATAACTCAGAAATTGCACTGTGTCCACTTTTTAAAGTGAAAAGAATTTATATTTGAAAACATACTTACCTGAACAATTTTTCTGTGATGCCTAAGCATATATATAGATACTTGCTTTTATTATAAATTGGTGTGGATTTCCTTCTTGAGTCATGTTGTCATTTATTAATCATTGTGTGTTTTTGCAAATGTCTTGTGCCTCTGTGTTAAGCCTAAGGCTGCTCGACCACATTTTCCACTAACAGAGCACTTTGGGATTAAATAGCAAGCCCTGTCCACTCATAACGGAACCCCTGGACTCTTTACAAGGTATAGCAGATTTCTGATATATCACATAAAGAGCCAGCTTCCTACATCTCACTCTTTTCCAGACTAGTGCTCACTGCCACAGTGGCTTTAAGACAGCTGGGCAGACCTGCAGCGACGGGGTAAAGGGTGGATGAAAAGTAAGCCACAGGTTTCCGATCATCATTGTGCATCTGTGTTAGAACTAAGAGAGCGCAGCCCTCCCTCTCACTGCAAAATAGAAAGAATTTATTACTGCAATCTGGCATTCCGAGTGCTGGGGCATGACAAAGTTTTTGTTTCAGCTTCAGGAAGGCTTTCAAGCATTCGTTGTCCCATGGAAGTGGATGAGACACATCCTTGTGTGTCAGCCTCAGTAAAGGCTTTGCCACTTAGGAAAAAGTTTGGTATCCACTGTCTACAGTAGCCAACCATTCCCAAAGATATCCTGACTTCTGTCTGTGTTTGAGGTGGATTTATCTAAAGAATTTCCTCTACTCTCTGGTAACACCTTTCTAGTTTCCTTCTCAATTATGTGCCTCAAATATTGAACTTCTTTGTGACAGTAGTGCAGTTTACCTGGGGACACCTTATGTCCGTTTTTAGACTGGTGATTCCATAATGTAATGGTATCTTGTTTACAGGCTTCTTGTGTCTCTGATGCCACAAGTAGGTCATCAAAATACTGCACGAGTACTGATCTGTAGGGCATCTGTAATGACTCTAGATTCTTTTTTCAGAATCTGATTAAAAATTGATAGACTCTCTGTATACACTTGTGGGACTTGTCACCATGCTAAAACTCTGAGCTGGAACACAAATGATAAAAAACACTGGCTATTATGATGCAATGGCTCTAAGAAGAAAGCATGGCACAGATCAATGAGCTGGGTCAATAGTTACACCTCTACCTTGAGAACCAAAAAAACCTCCTGGATTCCCCTGGAAACCAGTTTGTTAAACGACAGCACCTTGCATACCTCCTTGGTTCCTGTAAAAGAAGAATTATGAAAACCTTACTGAGTCAATTGTGTGTGAGCCAATATAAATTTATCTTTAATCTTCTTCTGTTTCATTTCTAATTCATCGCTGCAATATTTTGCATATCTCAGGATCTCATCAAGTGATTTGTTCTACCAGCAAATTACACTTTCAGTTATGTGGGAATTGATCTCTGGTCTCAATTCTAAAGCAAACTGAGATATAAAAATACCCATGTCCTTCTCTTCAGGGTCTTCTCTTCCACTGTGCTGCTAAAACACCTGTAACAAATGCTCATAATACTCACGAACTGACTCTTTTGCATCTTGTGTTGTTCGATTAATTTTCCACCAATGTAAGGGCCTGAGTACGGTCTTGGCAGATAAGATAATCTGTCACAAATGTGACAGAGATCCTGTCTGCCATATTACAAGTTCCATTATTTATAGGGCTCCCGGTTTTATGGTATTTATTTTTTTGACATTTCCGTCTGTATTTATCCATATTTATTTTTTGCTTATTTTTTCTGTATTGATCCATTTTTATTTTGTGTTTTCTGTATAAATGAAGCTACAATGGGTATTTTTCCACATTTATTTAACTGATAAATGCATACTCGCATTTCAGTGTCCAAACAGTTTCAGCAGTATACAATGCAATAACGTTATCTGAAAACTCTTGCATTGTAGAATAGCATAAATAACTGTAGCTCTGCACTTAATTAAGCTTAATTAGGAATTCTATTGTCTTTTTTAATCTCCCCTACCTCTCAATCTGTACACCTACTGACTTGACAGTCAGTATTAACAGTAGAAAAAATATCCAAAGAAGGTCTGTTTTCCGTATTTTTCTGTATTTAAAAATAAATACAGAGTAAAATAAATAGTTTTCTGTCTGTATTTATCTGTAAAAATCAGTAAAAATGGAAAACTGAGAGCCCTAATTATACCCTATGGAACTTGTGATGTGGCGGACAGGATATCAGTCACGCTTGTGATGGAGTATCCTATCCACCAAGATCGTAATCAGGCTCTAATTCTTTTGAAGGCACTCTGCCTTTCAGGAAAGTATCACTGCTTCGTATTTCTCCATAATTACAGCAGATGGTTCATTAGTGTGTGCATCTCTTGCTGGCTCTTCACATGGCCATTATACAGTAATCTTACACTCAGCCCATAAATCACTTGGCACCACAATATCTAAGAATGTATCCAAATCAGTCCACAACACTTTTGAAATTTCCACAAAAACTATCAACTTGTGTATACCACTGCACAGTAGCGGCTCGTGGTGGGAGTGCTGCCGGGCGGGGGCGGGGGAGGGGCAGGGTGGGGGGTAGTAAACTACGGAATGTGGCCGAATAGAGGTAAGTAAACATATAATTATGCGATGCAGCGCGCGCAACGAAATTCGTTTTATTTATTTATATGTTTACTTACCTCTATTCGGCCGAATTCCATTGTTTGCTACCCCCCAGCCTGCCCCTCCCCCGCCCCACGTCACCGCCCGGCAGCACTCCCACCACGGGCCGCTACTGCCACTGCACATGTTTGTCTCTTAGTTTTGGGAAATTGTTCGTAAAAGCTGCAAGATCACCACTGCTCCAAGGCACATGAACATACACTCCTCCCGTTGTTTCCCTCAGTGGATAAGCTGAAGCTCCTTCCTCATCTGGCTCCTTCCTTTCCTTTCCTAATTCTAGCTGCTTGTTTTTCTTCTCATGTTTTCATGCCAATTTGTTTTGTAATTTTTCAAAGTCACTCCATTTATTAATACATTTTATTAATTCAGTATTGCGTAACCACATTCCTAAAGAACGCATTGTTTCAATTGAGGCATCATCAAGTCACACCCTGTAAGTTTTCTGATAAGGAGAATATTTAGAAATATATCAACTTCATATTTCTGTGCCATCTCAGTTAGTTTCTCATGAGTTGTTGGTGCTCGTCTTGTAATTTCTTTACGCAGGTAAACCATTCTTTCTCTTGATATGTATTTAAGTATTATAACCCCAAGCATCCCTAATCATTTCTTCCAGCTCGATTTTTAATCTGGGAATATTTAACAATTTCTCTTTTTCAGGTTCATGCAACAGTCTGTGAATTTTGTGAAGTCAGGACAAATGCTTGTTAGGAAGCCAGGGTTGTTTGCTCATTATGTCCTATTCGAGGACGGTATTTACCCCCACCACTTTCAAAGTTGATCAGCCGTCCTAGAGTTACCCAGATCATCTTTAGGTTGTACTTGATTGATTAAGTTTCAAAACTATCATGCTCCGCCCAATTACTTTGGGAGGAAATTTGCTTTTAAACAATTTTGATGATGGAATGTGCTACTTGGATGAGTTAAGTTTGCACTAGAGTTGCAAGCATAGTTGGAAAATAGTTAGTTCAAAAAGTAACTGCATCAACAGCATGACAGACATGGGCCTGTAGGTGTTTGTTTTTGCAAAACAAAAAAGACTGCAGAGAGGCTGCATGAACATGGTAGCCGCTCAGCAAACTATTAGTGTCTTCAGAAGAACTGCTGTGATAGCAGCTCATTTGAAGGCTCAATGGCGGACTAGAAGCCTCCAGCCAAACTCTGTAAGAAACCCTAAGGCCAAGATTTCCTTATTTGTAAAGCACTGTAGCAAAACAACCAAATTTGCTGCACTGTTTTGCTCCAAATGGAAAATACAATGCAGCACCATATGTACTAAGATTGGCCTGCTGCTATTGCCAGCTCTTGTGGTATAACTCTAACAAGGCTGACTTGTGTAGTGCACAGCCTCATACCAGAGTGAAGAGGTGAGCACAGTGGCGTAGCTAGGCGGCACCAGTTTCGGGGCGGCAGCCGGCCCCCCTTTCCCCGGTCTTACCTGCGGCCGCTACCCCCCCCCCGCTCTTCTATCATTTTGCAGGGGCCGCCACGGGCAGCCTAAGGCCTAGCTACACCCCTGGGTGAGCATGCACTGTCTAGTATAGGAGTGTACTGGAAGCGTGCACTTCCAGTGCAAATTATGATGCCTGTGAAAACGCAGAAGAATCTCATGCATTGGATGTGTGTTGTACACTACATCACAAATGTGCCACTTGTCTGAGTGAGACACTCTTCTCCATTGATTATGCTCACTTCAAGTAGGCAGTAATTTGGCGCTCATATTAGTTGGAACTTTGCATTTAAACCTATTGGTGTTTGAGCTCATCTGCCCCGGTAACACAGGTTGAAGTAGTTTTTGCGCTGAGAAAGGGGCACCTTATCAGAGCAAAACAGCTTTTTTACTAGGTAATAATGCGCTGTTTTGTGTAGTTTTGCTCTGTCAGATTGCCTTAATAAATTTAGCCCTGCATAATTTCTTCAAAAGTGGATCTTTTTTACTGCATGGTTACATTTGGATCCATGGCTGGAGACTAAAGGGCAAGTGATAAACAAAATAAATCCATAAAAAAACATGGTCATTTTTAAGTCTGGTGCAAGCCAAGACCTTTTGATTTTTAAAATATATAGTATAATATCCATATTTAAAGGGCTTTCTTCCATTGGTCTGTTGGTGTGTCATTCACACTTTGCTTATGACCATGACAAGATAAAGCATAGGGTGGGGGGGGCAACACACTACAGACACTGGATAACTTCACTTTGAGTGACTGCATTTAGCTCTTTCACAAGGAGCACATCCATACACAAAGTAGCTCTCAGTGTTTTTAGTATTAGTTCCTGTTTCCTGCTGATAGTGTTGTAAATTCCTTTTGGAGTGGCCTTTTTATCTGACTGCTGCTATTTCACAACATACCATTGTGTCCATTTGAAACTGTTCTTCATGAAGTTTCTTTTAGTATGCGTAATGAAGTGCTTTTATAACTGAACTTCTGCAATGTTATGCTGGTATGTATTTTAATTGAGGACTTGAGTTATATTTGTACACCAATTTAGTCTGCATTTCATGTTTGTATGGCCTTCTAGTTTGGTTTCAGTACTCTTGTATCTCATTCTATTTGTAAACCAATGTAGTATGTATGTCCTGCTTGTATGACTTTCTAGATTGCTTTCACTTCTCTTATATGTTGTGCTTACATAAACATTTAACTTTTATATTGCTAATATCTATCTCCTTATCTATACAAACCTCTCTATCTGTCTTTGCAAGCCTCCCTTTTTAGGTCTCGCCTAGCGAACGCAGCGCATGCGCTGCTTTCGCCTTGGCGAGACTATTGTTGTGGGTTTGGTGCGCGAAGGGAGACAAACCATGTGCGCGCACGGACAGGCGATGTGCACGCGCATGGCGTCTGCATCAGCTTGGGCCCGGACAGCACATGGGCACGCGCACAGCGTGTCTTTCAGCTTGTTTAATTGGTATCCATGCCGTGCCTTTTTGGGTAGATCCAGATGAAATCCGTGTGCTGCTTTGCAACTTTTCTAGCTGCAAAAAGGCGTGCTGTGACTAGCTCTTACTTGAGAGCTGGGCGAGCAGTGTAAAGAGTTTTACCTAAGGAGCGCCGCTGCCCGCAGCACTATGTTGGACTGTAACCTGCGGCTTGCAGTCCACGTCCAAATATCAGCAACACGAATGGAACCCACTGAGCTGCCTCACTGAAGCGCGCAATCTTTCCCCCTTTGAAGCTGTCCTGGAGCCGCCCACTCGCTCACCATTCCCTTCATCTTACCCCCTGAGGCCCCCGTCGCTTCCCCTATCATTTCCTCTTTCTCTCCTCCTTATCGCTCCCTTTCTCTTGCTCCTGCCCCCTCCCCTTTCTCTCTCCTCCTGCCTTTCTTCATTCCCCCCTCTCCTCCCTCCTCGCACCTGCTCGGGACAGGTAGTGTTGTTGCACTGATAACACTGTGTCACAAAGCTTGTTCTGTAAACACCTCGCTGAAACAAACCTGTGCCTCGAAATGCAATCATGAGCCTCTTCCTGGGAAGGGGTGGACCGGACGGATCCAGCCGCCCCCGGGGATGGGTATAAACAGGGCACCGCAGGCCTCTGGCAGGTGAAAGCGCCACGGAGGGGTATCGCCCTGCACGCATGCTCTGGGGTGTGGGCAGAGCAGGCATCCACAAGGTGGAAAGGTCAGAGGTAACTTTCCCAGCACACCAGCCTCAGCACTGCCAACTGGGCAGAGCTGCCCCCTGGACGCAGAAGGGACAGGCGAGCTCCTGCGCTGCACACCTGGGCACAGGCAGAGCACCCCCTGAGAGCGAGTCAGACGAGGCCTTGTCCAGCACACCAGCCTCGGCGCTATACCCAGAGCTGCCCCCTGGAAGCTGAAGAGACAGGCCCGCTCCGCAGACAGCGCTGTCCACCGTCCCCAGCGCTGTACACTTGGGCAGAGCACCCCCTGAGAACATTCCCGGCGCTGCACGCCATCCCCGGTGCTGCACAGCCTCCCTGGCGCTGCACGCCATCCCCTGCGCTGCACAGCATCCCCCGCGCTGCACGCAATCCCCGGCGCTGCACAGCCTCCCCGGCGCTGTCCACCATCCCCAGCGCTGCAAACTTGGGCACAGCATCCTTCTGACACCCCAGCGCTGCCTCTGAAAGGTGAAGGGTCAGGGACAGGCTCACTCTGCCGACATCATCCTCAGTGGTGCCCCCTGGAAGGTGCACAGCCTCGAGGCGCTGCACGGCATCCCCTGCGCTGCACAGCATCCCCTGCGCTGCACAGCCTCCCCTGCGCTGCACGCCATCCCCAGCGCTGCACAGCCTCCCCGGCGCTGCACGCCCTCCCCGGCGCTGCACACCACTCCTGCGCTGCCATGGGGCTCTTCAGGCGCGATAAGAAGGAGTCCAAGGAGCAAGAGATGGCCCCAGTAGGAGCCCATGACCAGGGACCGGCGCCTGGAGAGCAAGGCCGAGAGCGAGATGCCGGAGGGGGACTTCAGCTACTACGGCAAGGAGAGAGAGGGCCTGGGGCGGAGAGTGGGCAAGAGGCTGCTGGGCGTCCTGAAACGTGCGGTTCATTGCATGGGCACCTTTCTGTAGCTCGAAGCGGCCGTGGGAACTGTGTCTCCACGGTCTGTGGGAGCATTGCTCCGTGCGCCTCTGGAACACGTGCATCCTGCAAGGAGTATCTGTAGCCACTAGCCAGTGTGCGCACGCGCATATGGCATTAGTTCACTCCTCGTGCATGTTTAAGGATGGGTTAGAATCTATTCACCTACATACACTATTCTCCTCAGTATTTTAAAGTGTCTCTGGTTCTACTGACTCAGTTTGGGAGTTGAAGTAAAAGAGGACGGTATTGAGATACTTACACCACAAAACGACAGGGGTTCATCCCCCACCCATCCTCCTCTGTGCCCCCCCCCCTCCCAGGATGGTGTCACCCAGTTCCCGTCCCACCACCCTCTCCAGCAGCGCCTTTTAAGCACAAAAGCGCCTTGTCAACGAACTGGAGCGATGACTTGGGACCACGTGTACTGTTCGGTGCTCCGCTGTTCTCTAGCAGACATACATGATATCATACATACATATATACATACATGTTATAAGCTAATATCAGTACTTACATGCAAACACACATACATGTATGTATATATATATATATATGTGTGTATATGTGTGTATATATATATATATATATATATATATATATATATATATATATATATATATATATATCTACTGGCGGTCGCCAGTAGATAGTTATAGTTAAAACCTATTATCCATAGGAAATCCACGACATTCTATTTGAAATAACGTTGGCGCCGGTTGACGAATCTTCGCGAAAGTTTCCAACTTGTTGGGGCGCTCCGGTCCGCTCCTATCCTGAAAGTCTCGGGGTCATACATCAAGCGGGGGCCGAGAAAAATGGGGGGTCCCAAAACACGTTTTCCCCATTCATTTTTCCATAGGAAC
Organism: Calotriton arnoldi; assembly: GCA_963921515.1. Lineage (NCBI taxonomy): Eukaryota > Metazoa > Chordata > Amphibia > Caudata > Salamandridae > Calotriton > Calotriton arnoldi. The sequence goes on from CAWUFW010010295.1 coordinate 230,607, forward strand.
CTTTAGTCGCAGCTACAGCCCGAACTGCTGAACGGAATTACACCAAATTTGGCAAAGATGTAGCCCTTGGTTCAGTGTCGTGCCTTTTGCTTAAATGGTGTAAATCCGTTCAGTAGTTCCTGAGAAAATCAAAAGTAAAGTCACATATATATCTGGGCGGAGCCTAACCACCCATGTCATCGTGAGATCTGATTGGCTGTCAGCACTTCATCCTGGAATTGCTGGCAGCCATCTTGGGACCAATATAAATGATAGTACCTCATTGAAATGCATTGTAGTGAATAGAAGATTTTGAGGATCACCAAAAGGAGAACTATAAAGGGTGATAACAGGCTTTAGTTACATTAGAATTTATTTGTTGATGGTACCATACTAATTTTAGGAATTGTGGTGTATTCTAAGGTTATTTTACGATTGTGAAAAACCTTCTGCTGGGATATCATGAATCATGTTTGAGAGAACACTATTTTCTCATGCTTGTCCCGTGGAGGTTTGGAAGGTGCTCCAGAAGCTAAAATGAGAGCATATTTTCTGTAAATTCACATTATCTTTCTCACTCATGTGAGAATGAAGTCTGACATTCTCAGTAAAACATGTACATCCAACAAGGGCAGAGACTGTCAGTTGATTCCTTTGTGTTCTACTGCAGCTTCCCAGAGTGTTCTAAAGAACAACTAGAGTGCTAACAGCCTTACTTATGACAAAAGTATGGCACACCTGAAGCCATCTTGATTGGAATAAACTGGTAACACTTAAACAATTTAATTTAAAAAGGAACAAAATGATGGGGTTCATTTTGTCATAGAAATTATGGTTAGTGCTGTAGAAAGAAAAATTAGGACATGTTTCAAGTGTGATCTCAAATATCTTCCTGTTATATTTCAACAGGAGCAGCCTGCCAGTTGATGCCTTTGTGTTCTACTGCAGCTTCCCAGAGTGTTCTAAAGAACAACTAGAGTGCTAACAGCCTTACTTATGACAAAAGTATGGCACACCTGAAGCCATCTTGATTGGAATAAACTGGTAACACTTAAAACATTTAATTTAAAAAGGAACAAAATGATGGGGTTCATTTTGTCATAGAAATTATGGTTAGTGCTGTAGAAAGAAAAATTAGGACATATTTCAAGGGTGATCTCAAATATCTTCCTGTTATATTTCAACAGAAGCAGCCTGCCAGTTGATGACTTTGTGTTCTACTGCAGCTTCCCAGAGTGTTCTAAAGAACAACTAGAGCGCTAACAGCCTTACTTATGACAAAAGTATGGCACACCTGAAGCCATCTTGATTGGAATAAACCGGTAACACTTAAAACATTTAATTTAAAACGGAACAAAATGAGGGGTTCTTTTTGAAATAGAAATTATGGTTAGTGCTGCAGAAAGAAAAATTAGGGCATGTTTTAAGTGAGATCTCAAATCCTCTTCTATTTCATTAGAAAATTCTGACATGCAGACTGAAACAATCACTTTCAATACCAGCAGCAGACTACCAGTTAACTCCCTGGTGAGCAGTAGCTTTACTCCAGTGATCTAATGAGCAACTAGAGTGCTAACATTCTGAATTTATGGCAGATGTGAGACACATCTGAATGCCTTCTTGATGGAATCAAAGTAAAAAACTGAAAGCATTTCCTACTGAGGAGACTGCAGTAAATGAAGAAATTAGGAAACTTCATAACAAAGAAGTCTTCCAAGATGGCCACCAGTGAAAAAAGAGCCCAAATGTAGCACAAATATTACCCAGATGTAGCCCACATATAGCCCAATGACAAAAGTGTGCAAAACACTTTTTATTTTTAGTTTTTTTGCAGTTTTATGTAGTGCAGACTGGTCAGGTGTTGGAGCATTGCATCTTAAAACATGACCCCCTACACTACAAAAACACCACTGCACTACCTTAAACCCTAAAACACTACCCCCAGAACGACCCCCTACACTACACAAGCACCACTGCACTATCCTAAACCCTAAAACACTACCCCCAGCACGACCCCCTACACTACACAAGCACCACTGCACTATCCTAAACCCTAAAACACTACCCCCAGCACGACCCCCTACACTACCCAAACACCACTGCACTAACCTAAATCCTAAAACACTACCACCAGCACGACCCCCTACACTACCCAAACACCACTGTACTACCCTAAAACATGACCCCCTACATTACACAAACACCACTGCACTACCCTAAACCCTAAAACACTACCCCCAGCACGACCCCCTACACTATACAAGCACCACTGCACTACCCTAAACCCTAAAACACTACCCCTAGCACGACCCCCTACACTACAAAAACACCACTGCACTACCCTAAACCCTAAAACACTACCCCCAGCATGACCCCCTACACTACCCAAACACCACTGCACTAACCTAAATCCTAAAACACTACCCCCAGCACGACCCCCTACACTACCCAAACACCACTGCACTACCCTAAAACATGACCCCCTACACTACACAAACACCACTGCACTACCCTAAACCCTAAAACACTACCCCCAGCACGACCCCCTACACTACACAAGCACCACTGCACTACCCTAAACCCTAAAACACTACCCCCAGCACAACCCCCTACACTGCCCGAACACCACTGCACTGCCCTAAACCCTGAAACACCAGCCCCTGCATGACCCCCTACACTGCCCGAACACCACTGCACTGCCCTAAACCCTAAAACACCACCCCTAGCACGACCCCCTACACTGCCCGAACACCACTGCACTGCCCTAAACCCTGAAACACCACCCCCTTCACGACCCCCTACACTGCCCGAACACCACTGCACTGCCCTAAACCCTGAAACACCACCCCCAGCATGACCCCCTACACTGCCCGAACACCACTGCACTGCCCTAAACCCTGAAACACTACCCCCAGCAAGACCCCCTACACTGCCCGAACACCACTGCACTGCCCTAAACCCTGAAACATCACCCCCAGCAAGACCCCCTACACTGCCCGAACACCACTGACCTAAACCCTGAAACACCACCCCCAGCACGACCCCCTACACTGCCCGAACACCACTGCACTGCCCTAAACCCTGAAACACTACCCCCAGCATGACCCCCTACACTGCCCGAACACCACTGCTCTGCCCAAAACCCTGAAACACCAGCCCCAGCACGACCCCCTACACTGCCCGAACACCACTGCACTGCCCTAAACCCTGAAACACCAGCCCCAGCACAACCCCCTACACTGCACGAACACCACTGCACCACCCTAAACCCTGAAACACTACCCCCAGCAAGACCCCGTACACTGCCCGAACACCACTGCACTGCCCTAAACCCTGAAACATCACCCCCAGCAAGACCCCCTACACCGCCCGAACACCACTGCCCTAAACCCTGAAACACCACGCCCAGCAAGACCCCCTACACTGCCCGAACACCACTGCACTGCCCTAAACCCTGAAACACCACCCCCAGCAAGACCCCCTACACTGCCCGAACACCACTGCACTGCCCTAAACCCTGAAACACCACCCCCAGCACGACCCCCTACACTGCCCGAACACCACTGCTCTGCCCAAAACCCTGAAACACCAGCCCCAGCACGACCCCCTACACTGCCCGCACACCACTGCACTGCCCTAAACCCTGAAACACCAGCCCCAGCACGACCCCCTACACTGCCCGAACACCACTGCACTGTCCTAAACCCTGAAACACCACCCCCAGCACGACCCCCTACACTGCCCGAACACCCCTGCACTGCCCTAAACCCTGAAACACCAGCCCCAGCACAACCCCGTACACTGCCTGCACACCACTGCACTGCCCTAAACCCTGAAAAACCAGCCCCAGCACAACCCCGTACACTGCCCGAACACCACTGCACTGCCCTAAACCCTGAAACATCACCCCCAGCAAGACCCCCTACACTGCCCGAACACCACTGACCTAAACCCTGAAACACCACCCCCAGCACGACCCCCTACACTGCCCGAACACCACTGCACTGCCCTAAACCCTGAAACACTACCCCCAGCATGACCCCCTACACTGCCCGAACACCACTGCTCTGCCCAAAACCCTGAAACACCAGCCCCAGCACGACCCCCTACACTGCCCGAACACCACTGCACTGCCCTAAACCTTGAAACACCAGCCCCTGCACGACCCCCTACACTGCCCGAACACCACTGCACTACCCTAAACCCTGAAACATCACCCCCAGCATGACCCCCTACACTGCCCGAGCACCACTGCACTGCCCTAAACCCTGAAACACCAGCCCCAGCACGACCCCCTATACTGCCCGAACACCACTGCACTGCCCTAAACCCTGAAACACCAGCCCCAGCACGACCGCCTACACTGCCCGAACACCACTGCACTGCCCTAAACCCTGAAACACCAGCCCCAGCACGACCCCCTACACTGCCCGAACACCACTGCACTGCCCTAAACCGTGAAACACCAGCCTCAGCACGACCCCCTACACTGCCTGAACACCACTGCACTGCCCTGAACCCTGAAACACCAGCCCCAGCACAAGACCCTACACTGCCCGAACACCACTGCACTGCCCTAAACCCTGAAACAACACCCCGTGCATGACCCCCTACACTGCCCGAACACCACTGCACTGCCCTAAACCCTGAAACACCACCCCCAGCGCGACCCCCTACACTGCCCGAACACCACTGCACTGCCCTAAACCCTGAAACACCACCCCTGCACAACCCCCTACACTGCTCGAACACTACTGCACTGCCATAAACCCAGAAACACCATCCCCAGCACGACCCCCTATACTGCACGAACACCACTGCACTGCCCTAAACCCTGAAACACTACCCCCAGCAAGACCCCCTACACTGCCCGAACACCACTGCACTGCCCTAAACCCTGAAACATCACCCCCAGCAAGACCCCCTACACTGCCCGAACACCACTGCCCTAAACCCTGAAACACCACCCCCAGCAAGACCCTCTACACTGCCCGAACACCACTGCACTGCCCTAAACACTGAAACACCAGCCCCAGCACGACCCCCTACACTGCCCAAACACCACTGCAATGCCCTAAACCCTGAAACACCACCCCCTGCACGACCCCCTACACTGCCCGAACACCACTGTACTGCCCTAAACCCTGAAACCCCACCCCCAGCATGACCCCCTACACTGCCAGAACACCACTGCACTGCCCTAAACCCTGAAACACCACCCCCTGCACGACCCCCTACACTGCCCGAACACTACTGCACTGCCCTAAACCCTGAAACACCACCCCCAGCACGACCCCCTACACTGCACGAACACCACTGCACCGCCCTAAACCCTGAAACACTACCCCCAGCAAGACCCCCTACACTGCCCGAACACCACTGCACTGCCCTAAACCCTGAAACATCACCCCCATGAAGACCCCCTACACTGCCCGAACACCACTGCCCTAAACCCTGAAACACCACCACCAGCAAGACCCCCTACACTGCCCGAACACCACTGCACTGCCCTAAACCCTGAAACACCACCCCCAGCAAGACCCCCTACACTGCCCGAACACCACTGCACTGCCCTAAACCCTGAAACACCACCCCCAGCACGACCCCCTACACTGCCCGAACACCACTGCTCTGCCCAAAACCCTGAAACACCAGCCCCAGCACGACCCCTACAGTGCCCGAACACCACTGCACTGCCCTAAACCCTGAAACACCAGCCCCAGCACGACCCCCTACACTGCCCGAACACCACTGCACTGCCCTAAACCCTGAAACACCACCCCCAGCACGACCCCCTACACTGCCCGAACACCACTGCACTGCCCTAAACCCTGAAACATCACCCCCAGCACAACCCCCTACACTGCCTGAGCACCATTGCTCTGCCCTAAACCCTGAAACACTAGCCCGAGCACAATCCCCTACACTGCCCGAACACCACTGCACTGCCCTAAACCCTGAAACACCACCCCCAGCACGACCCCCTACACTGCCCGAACACCACTGCACTGCCCTAAACCCTGAAACACCAGCCCCAGCAAGAACCCCTACACTGCCCGAACACCACTGCATTGCCCTAGACTCTGAAACACCAGCCCCAGCAAGACCCCTACACTGCCCGAACACCACTGCACTGCCCTGAACCCTGAAACACCAGCCCCAGCACGACCCCCTATACTGCCCGAACACCACTGCACTGCCCTAAACCCTGAAACACCAGCCCCAGCACGACCCCCTACACTGCCCGGACACCACTGCACTGCCCTAAACCCTGAAACACCAGCCCCTGCACGACCCCCTACACTGCCCGAACACCACTGCACTGCCCTAAACCCTGAAACACCAGCCCCAGCACCACCCCCTACAATGCCCGAACACCACTGTACTGCCCTAAACCCTGAAACACCACCCCCTGCACCGCCCCTACACTGCCCGAACACCACTGCACTGCCCTAAACCCTGAAACACCACCCCCTGCACGACCCCCTACACTGCCCGAACACCACTGCACTGCCCTAAACCCTGAAACACCACCCCCTGCACCACCCCCTACACTGCCCGAACACCACTGCACTGCCCTAAACCCTGAAACACCACCCCCAGCATGACCCCCTTTACTGCTCGAACACCACTGCACTGCCCCAAACCCTGAAACACCACCCCCAGCATGACCCCCTACACTGCCCGAACACCACTGCACTGCCCTAAACCCTGAAACACCACCCCCTGCACCACCCCCTACACTGCCCGAACACCACTGCACTGCCCTAAACCCTGAAACACCACCCCTGCACCACCCCCTACACTGCCCGAACACCACTGCACTGCCCTAAACCCTGAAACACCACCCCCTGCACCGCCCCCTATACTGCCCGAACACCACTGCACTACCCTAAACCCTAAAATACTCCCCCCAGCATGACCCCCTACACTACCTAAACACCACTGCACTCACTGCCCTAAACCCTAAAACACTACCCCCGCATGACCCCCTACACTACCCAAATACCAATGCACTACCCCCGCACAACCCCCTACACTACCCAAAGACCACTGCACTACCCTAAACTCTAAAACAATACCCCCCGCACGACTCCCTACACTACCCAAAGACCACTGCACTACCCTAAACCCTAAAAAACCTTCCCCCAGCACGAACCCCTACACTACCCAAACACCACTGCACTACCCTAAACCATAAAACACTACCCCAGCAGTACCCCCTACGCTACCCAAACACCACTGCACTACCCTAAACCCTAAAACACTACCCCCAGCAGTACCCCCTACACTACCCAAACACCATTGCACTACCCTAAACCCTAAAACACTACCCCCAGCAGTATCCCCTACACTACCCAAACACCACTGCACTACCCTAAACCCTAAAACCCTAAAACACTAACCCCAGCACGACCCCCTTCACTACCCAAACACCACTGTACTACCCTAAACCCTAAAACACTCCCCCAGCACGACTCCCTACACTACCCAAACACCACTGCACTACCCTAAACCCTAAATCTACCCCCAGCATGACCCCCTACACTACACAAACACCACTGCACTACCCTAAACCCTAAAACACTACCCCCAGCACGACCCTTTTCACTACCTAAACACAACTGCACAATTTGTTACAGGCGTTGCAAAGCAGGCCTGTGGTGCTTACTGGAAGTACCTGGTGGGCTAGTTGGGCCCCAGGGACTCTCAGGATTCAAGGTGACCTAATCCCCCAACTTAAAACGCGCCACGGGGTGCGTTTGCACAGTGGTGAAGGGAGGGGCGGGGCCTCTGGTGACATGTGCGCAAACACGCCCTGTGGTGCGTTTTAAGTTGGGGAGTTAATTCACTTTGAATCCTGGGGGCCAACTAGCCCACCAGGTACCTTCAGTAAGCACAACAGAGTTGCGTTGCAGAGAGTTGAAAAAGGTGCGTGGCCTCGGAACGCCTCTCTGCAACTCAGCTCTGTGGTCATAACTGTAGGTACCTGGGGGCTAGTTGGGCCCCAGGGACCCTCAGGATTCAAGGGGACTTAATCCCGCAACTTAAAACGCGCCACGGGGCGCGTTTGCACACATGTCACCTCAGGCCCCCTCCCTTCACCACTGTGCACTGGCTCTGGTTAGTCAGAGTCAGTTACCACCAGTACCCGTCTGAAAAAGTTGTGGGCACAGGATGATTTTGCAACAAGGCCTCTTTCTGCTCCTCTGTTGGTTCTTTCTGCACATCTTTTGCTTCTTTCTGTGCGTTTTTTCTTCTTTCTTCACATGTCCTACCTCTGTTGGCATAGTTAGAAACTAGCATTTAAAAACCTTTGAAATTCACTTAAAAAACCATAGGTTTCAGGCACGTTATAGTTAGAAATTAGCATTTAAAAACCTTTGAAATTCACTGAAAAAACCATAGGTTTCAGGCACGTTATAGTTAGAAATTAGCATTTAAAAAACCTTTGAAATTCACTGAAAAAACCATAGGTTTCAGGCACGTTATAGTTAGAAATTAGCATTTAAAAAACCTTTGAAATTCACTGAAAAAACCATAGGTTTCAGACACGTTATAGTTAGAAATTAGCATTTAAAAAACCTTTGAAATTCACTGAAAAAACCATAGGTTTTAGGGACAGTTATAGTTAGTTGGACTTTGCACTCGTACAAAACCCGTGAAATTCCCCTGTTATAGTTAGTTCAGCTAACTATAACTCGCGCCTCGCAATGCACTGCTGATGACGTCACATATTACATCACTCATGACATGGTCAGTGACATCACTGATGACATCACTGATGACATCTCAAATGACATCACTGATGACATCATCCATGTGATAATTTCATGCATCTTCTCACACCCTAATATAACTTTTGATACACCCACTCTAAATTACAGACTGCCATTCTCAAAACCATAGACACTCCAACACCAAAAACTACATACCCACTCACTGATTCTTAGGTCTACACACACATCCACTCACTCACCTGTACAGTCACTCATACTTACAGTCACTCAGTACAGGACTATCATATGCACTCATACACGTATATAAACACACACACCGCCACTCATCCATAGAGGTACTCACACACCTAGTCAGTCATGCAAAAAATTAATCACATACCCATTTACTCACCTATACAGTTATACACACACCAGCTCACTTACCTATACAAATACTAGCACATTCTTATGCTCTTATACAATAACTGATACAAGCACACACGCATCCATACAGCCACTCTCACAATAACACACTCTCACTTATAGCCATTTAAATACTCTAACACACATATATACTGCCTTTTACATATGTAGTTACTCGCACATGTACCACTGAGATATACATTCACTCACTAACACACCCATACACACACTCATCCACCCAAGCAGTCCATCACAGATGCACTCTTGAAATCATGCACTCAGTGAATCACCCACTCACACATCTATGTATAGAGTCACACACACCCCACCCACACAAACACTCAGGCAGCCATACAGATACTCAGAGAACCAATCAATAACCCATATAGACACTCATGTAGCTATTCGCAAATCCATGCATCCACTTACACACCAACAAACAGACGGATACAGACATTCACACAGTTTAGTCACTAACCCATGCATTCAGTAAGATACGTTTAATCACTCACTTGTAGAGTCAGTCACTCACGTACTAAATCATCCATTCAGACACTTATACACCCACTCATTCTTCAATACGCCTTTCCCTATATATATTAAACATATTTAAACTTTACAGAAACACACAGTCACTGGATGATGTCATCAGTGATGTCATTTGAGATGTCATCAGTGATGTCATCAGTGATGTCACTGACCATGTCATGAGTGATGTAATATGTGACGTCATCAGCAGTGCATTGCGGGGGCGCGAGTTATAGTTAGCTGAACTAACTATAACAGGGGAATTTCACGGGTTTTGTACGAGTGCAATGTCCAACTAACTATAACTGTCCCTAAAACCTATGGTTTTTTCAGTGAATATATATATATATATATATATATATATATTCACCCAAAGATGCCCTGCATCAGAGACGCACTCCTCCAGCCGGTAAGTTTACAAAACTTTTATTTTCAGGAAACAGGATTCCAGCTCTGCCTTACATTGTCCGTGAGCCTTACGCGTTTCAGAGCATTCATGCTCTTTCATCAGAGGCAAATTAAAACGGCACCACTTCTTTCCGCATATCCACAGTTCCCTGCATGTTGCCTTGAATAATCAATTGGCCTCCGGTGTGCCATTCATGGTGAAATTAGTCTCTTTGCATGCCGGAACTCGTAGTTTTGAATTTCATGCGCATTTTAAACCTCCAGTGGTTGTGTGCCTTTTTAATAATTTATGGACCGATAATAGCCCTCCAGTGGGCCCCAGGGCTGAAAGCTTGCCTCCATATTTCACACACCAGCTGCGCCGTCATTATCCCGGAAAGTTTCAGGACAGACGATCCCTTTCTCAGCTTCAGGGCGGTGCGACCTCTCACGGCTGGACCTGCCGTGGAAATTATTCACCCAAAGATGCCCTGCATCAGAGACGCATTCCTCCAGCCGGTAAGTTTACAAAACTTTTATTTTCAGGAAACAGGATTCCAGCTCTGCCTTACATTGTCCGTGAGCCTTACGCGTTTCAGAGCATTCATGCTCTTTCATCAGAGGCAAATTAAAACGGCACCACTTCTTTCCGCATATCCACAGTTCCCTGCATGTTGCCTTGAATAATCAATTGGCCTCCGGTGTGCCATTCATGGTGAAATTAGTCTCTTTGCATGCCGGAACTCGTAGTTTTGAATTTCATGCGCATTTTAAACCTCCAGTGGTTGTGTGCCTTTTTAATAATTTATGGACCGATAATAGCCCTCCAGTGGGCCCCAGGGCTGAAAGCTTGCCTCCATATTTCACACACCAGCTGCGCCGTCATTATCCCGGAAAGTTTCAGGACAGACGATCCCTTTCTCAGCTTCAGGGCGGTGCGACCTCTCACGGCTGGACCTGCCGTGGAAATTATTCACCCAAAGATGCCCTGCATCAGAGACGCACTCCTCCAGCCGGTAAGTTTACAAAACTTTTATTTTCAGGAAACAGGATTCCAGCTCTGCCTTACATTGTCCGTGAGCCTTACGCGTTTCAGAGCATTCATGCTCTTTCATCAGAGGCAAATTAAAACGGCACCACTTCTTTCCGCATATCCACAGTTCCCTGCATGTTGCCTTGAATAATCAATTGGCCTCCGGTGTGCCATTCATGGTGAAATTAGTCTCTTTGCATGCCGGAACTCGTAGTTTTGAATTTCATGCGCATTTTAAACCTCCAGTGGTTGTGTGCCTTTTTAATAATTTATGGACCGATAATAGCCCTCCAGTGGGCCCCAGGGCTGAAAGCTTGCCTCCATATTTCACACACCAGCTGCGCCGTCATTATCCCGGAAAGTTTCAGGACAGACGATCCCTTTCTCAGCTTCAGGGCGGTGCGACCTCTCACGGCTGGACCTGCCGTGGAAATTATTCACCCAAAGATGCCCTGCATCAGATACGCACTCCTCCAGCCGGTAAGTTTACAAAACTTTTATTTTCAGGAAACAGGATTCCAGCTCTGCCTTACATTGTCCGTGAGCCTTACGCGTTTCAGAGCATTCATGCTCTTTCATCAGAGGCAAATTAAAACGGCACCACTTCTTTCTGCATATCCACAGTTCCCTGCATGTTGCCTTGAATAATCAATTGGCCTCCGGTGTGCCATTCATGGTGAAATTAGTCTCTTTGCATGCCGGAACTCGTAGTTTTAAATTTCATGCGCATTTTAAACCTCCAGTGGTTGTGTGCCTTTTTAATAATTTATGGACCGATAATAGCCCTCCAGTGGGCCCCAGGGCTGAAAGCTTGCCTCCATATTTCACACACCAGCTGCGCCGTCATTATCCCGGAAAGTTTCAGGACAGACGATCCCTTTCTCAGCTTCAGGGCGGTGCAACCTCTCACGGCTGGACCTGCCGTGGAAATTATTCACCCAAAGATGCCCTGCATCAGAGATGCACTCCTCCAGCCGGTAAGTTTACAAAACTTTTATTTTCAGGAAACAAGATTCCAGCTCTGCCTTACATTGTCCGTGAGCCTTACGCGTTTCAGAGCATTCATGCTCTTTCATCAGAGGCAAATTAAAACGGCACCACTTCTTTCCGCATATCCACAGTTCCCTGCATGTTGCCTTGAATAATCAATTGGCCTCCGGTGTGCCATTCACGGTGAAATTAGTCTCTTTGCATGCCGGAACTCGTAGTTTTGAATTTCATGCGCATTTTAAACCTCCAGTGGTTGTGTGCCTTTTTAATAATTTATGGACCGATAATAACCCTCCAGTGGGCCCCAGGGCTGAAAGCTTGCCTCCATATTTCACACACCAGCTGCGCCGTCATTATCCCGGAAAGTTTCAGGACAGACGATCACTTTCTCAGCTTCAGGGCGGTGCGACCTCTCACGGCTGGACCTGCCGTGGAAATTATTCACCCAAAGATGCCCTGCATCAGAGACGCACTCCTCCAGCCGGTAAGTTTACAAAACTTTTATTTTCCAGGAAACAGGATTCCAGCTCTGCCTTACATTGTCCGTGAGCCTTACGCGTTTCAGAGCATTCATGCTCTTTCATCAGAGGCAAATTAAAACGGCACCACTTCTTTCCGCATATCCACAGTTCCCTGCATGTTGCCTTGAATAATCAATTGGCCTCCGGTGTGCCATTCATGGTGAAATTAGTCTCTTTGCATGCCGGAACTCGTAGTTTTGAATTTCATGCGCATTTTAAACCTCCAGTGGTTGTGTGCCTTTTTAATAATTTATGGACCGATAATAGCCCTCCAGTGGGCCCCAGGGCTGAAAGCTTGCCTCCATATTTCACACACCAGCTGCGCCGTCATTATCCCGGAAAGTTTCAGGACAGACGATCCCTTTCTCAGCTTCAGGGCGGTGCGACCTCTCACGGCTGGACCTGCCGTGGAAATTATTCACCCAAAGATGCCCTGCATCAGAGACGCACTCCTCCAGCCGGTAAGTTTACAAAACTTTTATTTTCAGGAAACAGGATTCCAGCTCTGCCTTACATTGTCCGTGAGCCTTACGCGTTTCAGAGCATTAATGCTCTTTCATCAGAGGCAAATTAAAACGGCACCACTTCTTTCCGCATATCCACAGTTCCCTGCATGTTGCCTTGAATAATCAATTGGCCTCCGGTGTGCCATTCATGGTGAAATTAGTCTCTTTGCATGCCGGAACTCGTAGTTTTGAATTTCATGCGCATTTTAAACCTCCAGTGGTTGTGTGCCTTTTTAATAATTTATGGACCGATAATAGCCCTCTAGTGGGCCCCAGGGCTGAAAGCTTGCCTCCATATTTCACACACCAGCTGCGCCGTCATTATCCCGGAAAGTTTCAGGACAGACGATCCCTTTCTCAGCTTCAGGGCGGTGCGACCTCTCACGGCTGGACCTGCCGTGGAAATTATTCACCCAAAGATGCCCTGCATCAGAGACGCACTCCTCCAGCCGGTAAGTTTACAAAACTTTTATTTTCAGGAAACAGGATTCCAGCTCTGCCTTACATTGTCCGTGAGCCTTACGCGTTTCAGAGCATTCATGCTCTTTCATCAGAGGCAAATTAAAACGGCACCACTTCTTTCCGCATATCCACAGTTCCCTGCATGTTGCCTTGAATAATCAATTGGCCTCCGGTGTGCCATTCATGGTGAAATTAGTCTCTTTGCATGCCGGAACTCGTAGTTTTGAATTTCATGCGCATTTTAAACCTCCAGTGGTTGTGTGCCTTTTTAATAATTTATGGACCGATAATAGCCCTCTAGTGGGCCCCAGGGCTGAAAGCTTGCCTCCATATTTCACACACCAGCTGCGCCGTCATTATCCCGGAAAGTTTCAGGACAGACGATCCCTTTCTCAGCTTCAGGGCGGTGCGACCTCTCACGGCTGGACCTGCCGTGGAAATTATTCACCCAAAGATGCCCTGCATCAGAGACGCACTCCTCCAGCCGGTAAGTTTACAAAACTTTTATTTTCAGGAAACAGGATTCCAGCTCTGCCTTACATTGTCCGTGAGCCTTACGCGTTTCAGAGCATTCATGCTCTTTCATCAGAGGCAAATTAAAACGGCACCACTTCTTTCCGCATATCCACAGTTCCCTGCATGTTGCCTTGAATAATCAATTGGGGAACAGGATGTTTATTCTGCAGCCCACTGGAGGGTAATTATTAGTCCTGAAAAATGGTTTGAAATGCACACGTAAGCCACTGGAGGCTAAAAAGTGAAATTAAATTGAACTACAAGTCCCGACGTGCATTTGGAAATGTGATCTATTTAGAGAGGCACACCTGAGGCCTAATTAACTGTTGAAAGCACGCAGGGGACTGGAGTGAGCAGGAAACCTTTAGTGCGATCAAACTGCCTCTGAAGAAAGAGCTCGAAGGCTCTGAAACGCATCAGGCAGCAGGACAGAAATGAACAGAATTACAATGCCTGTTCCTTTGAATTAAAAGATTTTGCTAAATCACCGGCTGGAGGAGTGCGTGTCTAAATGCATGGACGTTGTGAAGGGATATATATATATATATATATATATATATATATATATATATATATATAAATACAAATCAGAGGAGCGCCAAACAATTTCAAAAAAGTTTTTCATCAATAATTTTTTAGAGTTTTCCAATGATGAGTTCTTAGGCAGTATGTTGAATTCAAGAAGATTCTTTATTTTTTATTTTTTATTTTTCTTTCCAATGATCACAGTTCAAAATTCATATAACAAAAGCAGTCACAATCTTCTTCTCTATTGTTATAATTCGTATTCCAAGCAAATTCCAAACAATACATCAGCCAACGCGTTTCGTCCTAAAAGGACAACATCAGGGCTGAAATAAAACAATAAAATAAAAATAAATCAACACAAAGCTCATATTTATGGGTTTCTACAGGTTTACATGGTTCATCTTTTACCCAAGAGACAAATCCTATATACAAATCAAAATATCACCCTGCCTATATCCATTCTATCACATACAAAAATATGTGAATAATAAATATTAATGAAGGAGAAGATCATATACTAATGTCAATCAAATAAAACCCATTCAAAGTTTGTTTTAATCCTGTATCAAGGATATATTCCTAAGAGCTCATAATGGGGTACCCCTCATAGTATCCTTTTCTCATTCAGAATGCCCAGCTGAGTATCGAACAAATTAACACTTGTGATAATAAGTATAATCGAATCGGTCCTCACCTTGTATATTGAACTGTTGTTTATGTATCTGCCTTCAAAGGATCTTATAGAAATTTGACTGTATTCTAGCCATCCTCCTCTGCGCCCCCCCCCCTTCCCAGGATGGTGTCACCCAGTTCCCGTCCCACCACCCTCTCCAGCAGCGCCTTTTAAGCACAAAAGCGCCTTGTCAACGAACTGGAGCGTTGACTTGGGACCACGTGTACTGTTCGGTGCTCCGCTGCTCTCTAGCAGACATACATGATATCATACATACATATATACATACATGTTATAAGCTAATATCAGTACATACATGCAAACACACATACATGTATGTATATATATATATGTGTATATGTGTGTGTATATATATATATATATTCACTAAAAAAAAACATAGGTTTCAGACATGTTATAGTTAGGAATTAGCATTTAAAAAACCTTTGAAATTCACTGAAAAAACCATAGGTTTCAGGCTTGTTATAGTTAGGAATTAGCATTTTAAAAACCTTTGAAATTCACTGAAAAAACCATAGGTTTCAGGCCTGTTATAGTTAGGGTTTAGCATTTAAAAACCTTTGAAATTCACTGAAAAAACCATAGGTTTTAGGGAAAGTTATAGTTAGTTGGACATTGCACTCGTACAAAACCCGTGAAATTCCCCGTTATAGTTAGTTCAGCTAACTATAACTCGCGCCCCGCAATGCACTGCTGATGACGTCACATATTACATCACTCATGACATGGTCAGTGACATCACTGATGACATCACTGACATCATCCAGTGACTGTGTGTTTCTGTAAAGTTTAAATATGTTTAATATATATAGGGAAAGGCGTATTGAAGAATGAGTGGGTGTATAAGCATCTGAATGGATGATTTAGTAGGTGCGTGACTGAGTCTATAAGTGAGTGATTAAATGTATCTTACTGGATGCATGGGTGAGTGACTAAACTGTGTGAATGTCTGTATCCGTCTGTCTATTGTTGTGTAAGCAGCTGCATGGGGTTTCTGACTAGCTAAATGAGTGTCTATATGGGTTATGGATTGGTTCTCTGAGTATCTATATGGGTGCCTCAGTGTTTGTGTGGGTGGGGTGTGTGTGACTCTGTGCATAGATGTGTGAGTGGGTGATTCACTGGGTGCATGGTTTCAACAGTGCGTCTGTGATGGACTGTATGGGTGGGTGAGTGTGTGTATGGGTGTGTTAGTGATTGAATGTATATCTCAGTGGTACATGTGTGAGTAACTACATATGTGAAAGGCAGTATATATGTGTGTTGGAGTATATAAATGGCTATAAGTGAGAGTGTGTGATTGTGAGAGTGGCTATATGGATGAGTGTGTGCTTGCATCAGTGATTGCATAGGAGCGTAAGAATGTGCTCGTATTTTTATGAATAAGTGAGCTGGTGTGTATAACTGTATAGGTGAGTAAATTGGAGTGTGATTAATTATTTGCATGACTGACTAGGTGTGTGAGTACCTCTATGGATGAGTTGCGTTGTGTGAGTGTTTATATAGGTGTATGAGTGCATATGATAGTCGTGTACTGAGTGACTGTAAGTATGAGTGACTGTACGGGTGAGTGAGTAGATGTGTGTGTGTAGACCTAAGAATCAGTGAGTGGGTATGTACTTATTGGTATTGGAGTGTGTATGGTTTTGAGAATGGCAGTCTGTAATTTAGAGTGGGTGTATCAAAAGTTATATTAGGGTGTGAGAAGATGCATTAATTTCTCACATGGATGATGTCATCAGTGATGTCATTTGAGATGTCATCAGTGATGTTATAGTTAGCTGAACTAACTTTAACGGGGGAAAATCACTACTGTAACCAAAACGCTTTTACTCAACTGTTTACAGGAGATGTCCCAGGACTGAATCTAGGATCCAGTCCTGTGGTTAGAAAAGTAATCCATAAAGTAACTAATTGCATTTAGCTAGAAATTCACATTGAGCTCAATGTTGCATTGTGTTTGAAATTGTGTTGCCCATTGCAACAACTGTAACTACTGTACTTAAAAGTCTATTGCCTATTTGCAAAGTATTTAAACTAAAGTAATTCATTCTGAGAAAGTATATTTTGTAATGTAATGTATAATGTAATTACAATGTAATTTAAAAAATAAAATATCTAAAAATAAATAGTTTAAAAAAATGTAGTAAATCAGTATCAAAAAAAATAAATATAACAATTAATACGTTTAAAAATTGTCATTTACAAAACCTTTGAAATTCACTGAAAAAAACCATAGGTTTCAGACATGTTATAGTTAGGAATTAGCATTTAAAAAACCTTTGAAATTCACTGAAAAACCATAGGTTTCAGGCTTGTTATAGTTAGGAATTAGAATTTTAAAAACCTTTGAAATTCACTGAAAAAACCATAGGTTTCAGGCCTGTTATAGTTAGGGTTTAGCATTTAAAAAACCTTTGAAATTCACTGAAAAAACCATAGGTTTTAGGGAAAGTTATAGTTAGTTGGACATTGCACTCGTACAAAACCCGTGAAATTCCCCCGTTATAGTTAGTTCAGCTAACTATAACTCGCGCCCCCGCAATGCACTGCTGATGACGTCACATATTACATCACTCATGACAGGGTCAGTGACATCACTGATGACATCACTGATGACATCTCAAATGACATCACTGATGACATCATCCATGTGAGAAATTAATGCATCTTCTCACACCCTAATATCACTTTTGATACACCCACTCTAAATTACAGACTGCCATTCTCAAAACCATACACACTCCAATACCAATAAGTACATACCCACTCACTGATTCTTAGGTCTACACACACACATCTACTCACTCACCCGTACAGTCACTCATACTTACAGTCACTCAGTACAGGACTATCATATGCACTCATACACCTATATAAACACTCACACAACGCAACTCATCCATAGAGGTACTCACACACCTAGTCAGTCATGCAAATAATTAATCACACTCCAATTTACTCACCTATACAGTTATACACACCAGCTCACTTATTCATAAAAATACGAGCACATTCTTACGCTCCTATGCAATCACTGATGCAAGCACACACTCATCCATATAGCCACTCTCACAATCACACACTCTCACTTATAGCCATTTATATACTCCAACACACATATATACTGCCTTTCACATATGTAGTTACTCACACATGTACCACTGAGATATACATTCAATCACTAACACACCCATACACACACTCACCCACCCATACAGTCCATCACAGATGCACTGTTGAAACCATGCACCCAGTGAATCACCCACTCACACATCTATGCACAGAGTCACACACACCCCACCCACACAAACACTGAGGCACCCATATAGATACTCAGAGAACCAATCCATAACCCATATAGACACTCATTTAGCTAGTCAGAAACCCATGCAGCTGCTTACACAACAATAGACAGACGGATACAGACATTCACACAGTTTAGTCACTCACCCATGCATCCAGTAAGATACATTTAATCACTCACTTATAGACTCAGTCACGCACCTACTAAATCATCCATTCAGACGCTTATACACCCACTCATTCTTCAATACGCCTTTCCCTATATATATTAAACATATTTAAACTTTACAGAAACACACAGTCACTGGATGATGTCAGTGATGTCATCAGTGATGTCACTGACCATGTCATGAGTGATGTAATATGTGACGTCATCAGCAGTGCATTGCGGGCGCGAGTTATAGTTAGCTGAACTAACTATAACGGGGAATTTCACGGGTTTTGTACGAGTGCAATGTCCAACTAACTATAACTTTCCCTAAAACCTATGGTTTTTTCAGTGAATTTCAAAGGTTTTTTAAATGCTAAACCCTAACTATAACAGGCCTGAAACCTATGGTTTTTTCAGTGAATTTCAAAGGTTTTTAAAATTCTAATTCCTAACTATAACAAGCCTGAAACCTATGGTTTTTTCAGTGAATTTCAAAGGTTTTTTAAATGCTAATTCCTAACTATAACATGTCTGAAACCTATGGTTTTTTTCAGTGAATTTCAAAGGTTTTGTAAATGACAATTTTTAAATGTATTAATTGTTATATTTATTTTTTTTGATACTGATTTACTACATTTTTTTAAACTATTTATTTTTAGATATTTTATTTTTTAAATTACATTGTAATTACATTATACATTACATTACAAAATATACTTTCTCAGAATGAATTACTTTAGTTTAAATACTTTGCAAATAGGCAATAGACTTTTAAGTACAGTAGTTACAGTTGTTGCAATGGGCAACACAATTTCAAACACAATGCAACATTGAGCTCAATGTGAATTTCTAGCTAAATGCAATTAGTTACTTTATGGATTACTTTTCTAACCACAGGACTGGATCCTAGATTCAGTCCTGGGACATCTCCTGTAAACAGTTGAGTAAAAGCGTTTTGGTTACAGTAGTGATTTTTAAGGAATATTATTGTATTTTAAAAGTTGACACTTAGAAACTTTTTCACATAGAATCACCAATGTTATCCTATGGGAGGAAATTCACTTAGCAGGTAAGTAGTGTTATCGTTACTTTTTCTTACTCAGTGGTGGATCCTGGATCCAGCACTGGTGCATCTCCTGTAAACAGTTGAAAGAATGCGTTTAAGTCATACAGGCGATTTTTAAGGAATATTTGTAGTTTGTGAAAATCAACACTTTGAAACTTTTCTGCTGAAAACCAGACAATGGATTCCTACGGAAGGAAATATAAGTTACTGGTAAGTACGGTTAAAATTACTTTTCAGGATCAGTACTGGGCTGAAAGATGCAGCACTGAGGTCTTTCCTGATAACAGGTGAGTAAATCGGAATTCGTATTTTGGCTGATTTTAGAGGAATATTTGTATGTTTCAAAAATCGACACTTAGAAACTTTTTCAGCAAAAAGCAGGCAATGATATCCTATGGAAAGAAATTCAAGTTACTGGTAAGTACGGTTAAAATTACTTTTCAGGATCAGTACTGGGCTGAAAGATGCAGCACTGAGGTCTCTCCTGATAACAGGTGAGTAAATCGGAATTCGTAGTTCGGCTGATTTTAGAGGAATATTTGTATGTTTCAAAAATCGACAGAAACTTTTTCAGCAAAAAGCAGACAATGATATCCTATGGAAGGAAATTCAAGTTACTGGTAAGTACGGTTAAAATTACTTTTCAGGATCAGTACTGGGCTGAAAGATGCAGCACTGAGGTCTCTCCTGATAACAGGTGAGTAAATCGGAATTCGTATTTCGGCTGATTTTAGAGGAATATTATAAAGTTCCAAAACTCCACACTTAGAAGAATTTCCAAGTGAAACCAGTCAATGATATCCTATGGAAGGAAATTCAAGTTACTGGTAAGTACGGTTAAAATTACTTTTCAGGATCAGTACTGGGCTGAAAGATGCAGGACTGAGGTCTCTCCTGATAACAGGTGAGTAAATCGGAATTCGTAGTTCGGCTGATTTTAGAGGAATATTTGCACAATGGTGAAGGGAGGGGCGGGGCCTGAGGTGACATCTGTGCAAACGCGCCCCGTGGCGCGTTTTAAGTTGGGGGATTAAGTCCCCTTGAATCATGAGGGTCCCTGGGGTCCAACTAGCCCACCCTGTACCTCCAGTTTGCGCCAGGGAGGCTGCGTTGCAGAGAGGTGTTCAGAGGCCACGCCCCTTTTTGCACCTCTCTGCAACGCAGCTCTGTGGTGCTTTCTGGACGTACCTGGTGGGCTAGTTCGCCCCAGGGACCCTCAGGATTGAAGGGGATTTCATTCCCCATCTTAAAATGCGCCACGCGGCCTGTTTGCACACATGTCACCTGAAGCCCCACCCCCTCCCTTCACCACTGTGCAAACGTGCCCCGTGGCGCGTTTTAAGTTGGGGGATTAAGTCCCCTTGAATACTTAGAGTCCCTGGAGTCCAACTAGCCCACCATGTACCTCCAAAAAGCTCCACAGAGCTGCGTTGCAGAGAGGTGTAAAAAGGGGCGTGGCCTCTGTACACCTCTCTGCAACGCAGCCCCTTGGCGCATACCGGAGGTTCCTGGTGGGCTAGTTGGCCCCCAGGGACCCCCAGTATTCAAGGGGAATTACTTCCCCTTCTTAAAACGCGCCAGGGGGCGCGTTTGCAGACTGCTGCAGGGAGGGGGCGGGGCCTCGGCACGATGCCGTTTTTTTTTGTTTTTTATTTTGCTTTTTTCTGCCCAGGGGGTCCTTGTGGGACCCCCTGAGCAGACCTAGGGGGTCAGGGTGTTTCTACCCTGCCCCCTTTGTGCGTTTTGCGCACTTGGTTCTTGTGTTTTTTTTTTTAATCAGTGGGATCCGCGCACCCTAAGCGCATCCCGCCGATTTTGAAAAAAAAATGCTTTTTCTGCCCAGGGGTCCTTGTGGGACCCCTGAGCAGACCTAGGGGGTCAGGGTGTTTCTACCCTGCTCCCTTTTGCGCTTTGCGCACTTGTTTCTGTCCCTCGGTTCTACCGAGGGACAAAATGGCTGCCAACACTTCCTGATTTGGAGTGTTGACAGCCACTTGACAGCCAATTAGCATGCAGCTCGTGATCGGGACGGTGCGCGCAGGGTGCGCTCAGGATACGCGGACCCTACTCGCCCATAGATATATATGTGACTTTACTTTTGATTTTCTCAGGAACTACTGAACGGATTTACACCATTTAAGCAAAAGGCACGACACTGAACCAAGGGCTACCTCTTTGCCAAATTTGGTGTAATTCCGTTCAGCAGTTCGGGCTGTAGCTGCGACTAAAGGTTCCTATGGAAAAATGAATGGGGAAAACGCGTTTTGGGACCCCCCTTTTTTCTCGGCCCTCGCTTGACGAATCAACCCGAGACTTTCAGGGTAGGAGCGGAGCGCCCCAACAAGTTGGAAGCTTTCGCGAAGATTCGTCAACCGGCGCAAGAGTTATTTCAAATAGAATGTCGCGGATTTCCTATGGATAATAGGTCCTAACTATAACTATCTACTGGCGACCGCCAGTAGATAATATATATATATATATATATATATATATATATATATATATATATATATATGTATACATGCGCTATACTCGTGCCAGTACATAAATACAAACGTACACATGCGGTGTACTAATAGCAATACACACATACTTACATACAGACATACACCTGTGAGGTATACTAACATCAATGCATTCAAACTTACATACATAGTGTACTAGTATCAACACATACATATATACATACATGTAGTATGCTAATATCAAAACACAGATGCATGCAGTGAATTAATATCATTGCATCAATAATGTCCATGTGCGTGCACCTGACACAGTCTCCTGCCCGTCCTCCGCGGTTGGTTTTGCCGTCTTCCCTCCCTAGTCAGCTTGCGGACCCTCGCCCTCGGTTGTCTGTGTGTGTCCCTGCCTCTTTGCTCCTGCCCTCTGCAGTCTCTTGTGCTGCCACTGCCGACCTCCCCCTACCCTCCATTGCCTGTGTCTGTGTGTGTCACTGCCTCTTTCCTCCTGCCCTCAGTTGTCTGTGTGTGTGTCCCTGCCTCTTTCCTCCTGCCCTCAGTTGTCTGTGTGTGTCCCTGCCTCTTTCCTCCTGCCCTCAGTTGTCTGTGTGTGTCCCTGCCTCTTTCCTCCTGCCCTCAGTTGTCTGTCTGTGTGTCCCTGCCTCTTTCCTCCTGCCCTCAGTTGTCTGTGTGTGTGTCCCTGCCTCTTTCCTCCTGCCCTCAGTTGTCTGTCTGTGTGTGTCCCTGCCTCTTTCCTCCTGCCCTCAGTTGTCTGTGTGTGTCCCAGCCTCTTTCCTCCTGCCCTCAGTTGTCTGTGTGTGTGTCCCTGCCTCTTTCCTCCTGCCCTCAGTTGTCTGTGTGTGGGTCCCTTCCTCTTTCCTCCTGCCCTCAGTTGTCTGTGTGTGGGTCCCTTCCTCTTTCCTCCTGCCCTCAGTTGTCTGTGTGTGTGTCCCTGCCTCTTTCCTCCTGCCCTCAGTTGTCTGTGTGTGGGTCCCTTCCTCTTTCCTCCTGCCCTCAGTTGTCTGTGTGTGTCCCAGCCTCTTTCCTCCTGCTCTCAGTTGTTTATTTATTTATGCGTTTTTATATAGCGCGGACTTTACCCGAGGGTGTCAGAGCGCTTCACAACAGGATCAGCAACATTACATAAGGAGGAGGATACAAATGAGCATAATACAAAGACAAGCGTTACATTGCATGAGGAAAAAGTGACAATTGTGCAAAAACAAACAAACCAAATACAAAAGAGGAATGAGTTCCAATAGGAAAAAGTGACAGATGTGCATGAAACATGGGATACCAAATACAAATGGAGGTATAATACTGCAATAAATGGCAGTCACACATGACACACTGGGAAGGCGCTTCTATAGGCTTGGAGTACAGAATTTCCTATAGTGGAAGAACTTCCTTGAGGTAGTAGAGAGGGCGTGGATTCAACAGGGGGTACATGGGGTACAAAATATATGATACATGGGGTACAAAATACACTAAAGGCAAAATACTGTAATAAGTGGCAGTAACTCGAAGCACACTGAGAAGGCCCTTCTATAGGCTTGGAATACAGAATTCCTATCATGGAAGAGCTTCCTTGAGGTAGTAGAGAGGGCGTGACTTCACAGGGGACTTATAATGGGGGAACACGCACATAAAAACCAACACAACACATAAAATAAGGAATGAACAGACACAAGTACAACTTTATACTGACGAGCGGACTTCCTAGAGGGGCCTAAGACCGAACGTATTAGTTCTGGAAGTGTCTTTGGAATAGAAGAGACTTGAGGTCAGCTTTGAAGATCCGGGTAGAGGAGGTGGCACGGAGCAGTGGGGGAAGCGAGTTCCAGATTCTCACCGCATTGCCCGAGAAGGATTGAGCCATCGATCTTTCCCTTTTGAAGACGGGGGCTCAAGCAGAAGCTTTTCCGCATTGCGAGAAGGGCGAGAGCCACCGGACAATTTCAGTTTATTCGCCAGGTAACGAGGGGAGGACGTGTGTAAGGCTTTGTGTGTGATGCAGGCAGTTTTGTAAATAGATCTTGCCTCGATCGGAAGCCATCGCAGAGAGGACAGGATAGGAGTGATGTGGTCGCTTCGTTTAGACCCTGAAATGAAGCGAGCTGCTGAATGGAGGATGGATTTGAGAGGGGAGAGGTGGGATTTGGGTAGGCCAGTCAGAAGAGAATTGCAGTAATCCAGTCTTGAGAGAACCAGAGATTGAACCAAGGTTTTTAAGTCTTTCTCCGGGAAGAACCGACGGATCCCCCACAGAAGGCGCAGCTGGTACCGTGCATTCTTAGCAATAGAGTTGATGTGGGCGATTAGGTTGAGTCTTTTGTCGAGAATGACACCTAGGGATTTAGCGCTGTCAACAATGATGGGTTTGTTGTTGAGAAGGTTCAGCTGATCCATCCAAGATTGAACAGGAGGAGGTGAGAGAGAGGTAGAGAGGAGGAGGAATTCAGTTTTGGCTGGATTCAGAATGAGTTGGTGAGCAGACATCCAGTTGTGAATAGAGTTGAGGGTAGAATTGAGTAGGGAGAGATCGTGTGCGGAGGACACCTTAAGGTAGATTTGCGTGTCGTCCGCATACAGATGGTAAAGGATCCCAGATTTGCTTAGGAGGTTCCCTAAAGGTTCCAGGTAGAGATTAAACAAGGTGGGTGCCAAGATAGAACCTTGAGGGACGCCTTGACCTACGGCAACAGGAGATGAAAGACTGTTCCCTATCTTGATCATTTGGGATCTGTCCGAGAGGAAAGAGGCAAACCATTTGAGCACTGTGCCATCCAGTCCCATTCTCTGTTGAAGAGTGTTGAGGAGGGTGCTATGATTAACCGTGTCAAAGGCTGCAGAGAGGTCTAGAAGAATCAGAAGACATGAATCCCCAGCGTCGAGTATATGCAGCGCATCGTCAATCACTTGCAGCATGGCTGTTTCAGTGCTGCAGTTTTGGATGAAGCCCGACTGGAAGACGTCGAGGAGGTTATTGTCCATAATATGTGAGGAAAGTTGTTTCGCAACACATTTTTCGGTGATTTTCGACAGAAAAGGGAGGTTGGAGATAGGGCGGAAGTTGTTGAGGTCGTTCGCATCCGCGGCGGGTTTTTAGAAGAGGGGTGACCTGACCTGATTTGAGGGTAACTGGGAGGGAGCCTTGACTGAGGAAGAGATTGACTAGCCTGGTCCAGTAAGAGAGAGTATAGGTATAGAAATCGATGGCGATGTCGCTAGGGATGGGGTCGGAGGAATGGTTGGAGGGTTTAGTTTCGCGGATGCATTTGAGGAGGTCATCTTCCGAGATGACGTCAAAGTTCTGCCAGGTGACCAAGGATTTCCGCTCCTCCATGGGGGGGGTGGGCGACCTTATCCACCAGAGCTTTGACCTTTTCATCGAAGAATATAGCGAAATCTGCTGCTTTCTTTGAGGAATCCTCAGGCTTAATGGTTGGAGGAGAACAGTTTGGGTTTTTGAAGAGGTCAAAAAGTTTTTGGGTCTGTTTTTAGCCGAGTCAAGGAGGGATCTGAAATGTGATGCTTTTTCCAGGAAGATGTGATTGTGATATATGGATCTTGCTGAGCGTAAAAGAGAGAGATTAGCGGTGGAAGGAGATTTTCTCCAGTGCTTCTCCAGGAATCTAAGGTTTTTCCTTTCATCGTAGAGCGCTTTATTGAACCAAGGTGCTGAGGGGTGGGTCTTTTCCTTTTGCTTTGGAGAGGAGCAACAATGTCGATTTCGACTGCTAGTACTGAGAGGCACTGAGAAGTGAGATCGTTGACATCCACGCTAGGGTCTAGTCTAGGAAGTGCCTGCATAGCGGAATCACAAAAAGTGTCAAGATCAATGTTCTTAGTGTTACGGAACCAGGTAGTAGCTCTTTTAGGTTGGCCGAGAGTTATAACGTGCGAGAGGTGAAAGCGGAAGGGAATGAGGAGGTGGTCAGACCAGTCTACATGGATGGGGGAGCAGTGGTCAGCAGGTCTTCTTTGGATATGACAAGGTCCAGAATAGAGCCCTTAGAATGTGTGGTTTCCGAGCAATGTTGGAGGAGATCATTGGCTGAGAGAAAGGAGGCAAGCTTGTTGGCAGCCGAGTCTTCCAAGGAGCCCCAGTGGAGATTAAAGTCACCCAGGAAGATCTGTCTGTCACTTTGAGAGAGTTGGTCACTGATGAAGTCAGTCAGTTCCTCCACAAAGGAAGAGCAGTAACCAGGCGGGTGGTAGATGGCATGGAATCTAAAGGGTGAGCCGTGATGTATTTGAAGTTCTAGGGAAAGGCATTCGAATGTATGGAAGAGGGTGGTTGGGACCGCTTTAATTTGAAGGGAGTTTCTGAAGATGATAGCGACACCTCCTCCAGTTTTGTCTGCCCTGTCATTTCTGAGGATAGAATAGTCAGTGGGTACCAACAGATCAAACAAAGTATGAGAGGAGTCATTAAACCAGGTCTCAGTGAGGAAGATCATGTCAAGATTTTGGTGAGTGATAGTATCAGAGATTTCCACTTTGTGTTTGACTGCAGATCTGCAGTTGTGGAGCAAACAGTGCAGCTCTGACGCAGATGTTTTGGTGAAGGGGGTGTTAGGGTTGTTCAGGGAGATAGGGATAAGATTCTTGAATGAGGGAGCCCGGCAAGAGGGAGGTTGGTGAGGTCTGACAGAGGAGATGACCTGAATAGGAAACTGCGTAAAATTCTTAGGAGAGGAGGGCGGAGAGGGAGTGACGTTGGTGGTCTTGAGGCTGGCCCGTAAATTGGTGATGTCTGCAGAGGGCAGACTGTGATTGGTTTTATTGGGGTGCGGGAGCAAGGGACTCCTCGGGAGGGTGTTAGGGACAGGGGATAACTTGGCGCTTAAACGTGAGATGGACGCTACCAGCTGGGAGATGGAATAGATGAGAGAATCCAGTTTATTTTCCAGAGAGAGGAGAGCTGAGCATGGAGTGTTAGGTGGCTCGGTGGATAAAGAAGGGAGTGCAGAGGGTGAGGGAGGACGGGGAGGGGTGGGGGAACGAGTAGAGGGCGTTGGTGCAGAAGGTAAGGGAGGACAGGGCGGGCTGGAGGAGCCGGATATGAGATGGAGTGCAGATGGTGAGGGAGGACGGGGCGGGGTGGTGGAATGGGATAAGTGAGGGAGTGCAGAGGGTGAGGGAGGGAGGGGAGGGGGAATGGGTGGGGGGTTGGGGAGCAAGGGAAGAGGGTGAGGAACGATGGTGAACAGAGGGAGTGGAAGGAGAAACAGTGGTGGGAAGAGAAATATTTTTACTGGAGTTGAACAGAGGGGAAGAGAAGAGGGCATACGTCCGAGGAGGAAGTTGAGGAGTAGGAGGGGGATAAAGAGGGCCGGAGGTAAGGGGAGAAGAGGGGAGA
Source organism: Calotriton arnoldi (assembly GCA_963921515.1). NCBI lineage: Eukaryota > Metazoa > Chordata > Amphibia > Caudata > Salamandridae > Calotriton > Calotriton arnoldi. The sequence goes on from CAWUFW010010295.1 coordinate 258,241, forward strand.
CGAGACTGACCCGGGCGGGGTGGGCGGGGGACAGATGAGGTCCGAATGTGCGTGGATCCGAAAGAAAAGGGGGCTGTAAAGGAGGGGAGGGCAGGGGGTCCGAGGAGGGCCAGAGGAATGGGGAGAAAGGAGAGGATGGTGCAAGATAGGTACTGTAGGCTATGCAAGGCAAATGTAGGGGGACAGGTACCAGGTGGAGTGGGGGGAATTGACTAGAGGGAAACTGAGGGAGAAGCAAGGGACTGCAACGTCGGAGGGAGAGACGAGGAAGGAATTGTCAGGGAGGGAGATAAGGTTGGGAAGCAAGGGAAGAGGAAGGTGGGGTTGAGGATAGATGGGAGGTGGAAGAGGAGAATTTAGGGTACGGGGGACGGGGAAGAGCGGAAAGGGATGAGGCGAAAGGGGGAGGTAAGGGGGAAGGTAAGGACAGTTGATGGGAAGACCAGGTTGTAAGAGAGGTGAATTAAGAGGGGGGCGGAGGGCAGATTTAGTGGGATTAGGGGGCGGATAAAATGTTGGAGAATCGAGCAGGTGTAGGGTGGGGAGGGGGTGGAGGCCAGAGGCCGGAAAGATAAGATAGGGGGAGGGGCATTTTGGAAGGGGGAAGAGAGGGAGATGAGGGAGCAGTGACTGGGGGAGCAAAGGGTAGACCTGCGCCTCCCGGGATAGCGGCCTGCTGGAGTATCGGGGGGTCTGGGGGGAGAAAGGGAGAAAGGAGAGGAGTTCAAAGAAGAGTTGGGGGAGATCATAGTTGTGTGGGTTGGACGAAGGGAGTGGAAGAGATGGTCAAAGAGGGAGAGACAGGAGTCTGTCGCTTGAATCATGACGGTGCCATTGTTGTAGAGTGTTATGGTGAGCGAGCCCTTAAAGCTCGTGGAGGGGGAAATTTTTAGTCGCTGTCCATGCGGGATAGGTGAGGAGGAGGAGACGTTGAAGAAATTGAAGAAGCTGGTGGACCAGGAAGGGATGTCATGGGTGAAAAAAATTAAGTCATTTTTAGCTTCCCTAGGTGCCCATTATGGAATTGATCAACAAAGAGGGAATCAGGGAAGTGTTCAATGGTGTTGTGTTTGAACCGTTTTGCTGCTGCTTTGGACAGATTGGGGGGATAGATGACTTTGAAGCAGTTAACTCCCGACTTAATTCGAATGGAAGCCATGGTAGGGAGAGGAGGGCCACTAGGGTAGCGATGGATCAGAAAAGAATAATATGAAGAGGAGGGCACATAAGCCGGAAGATGAGTGAGGATAATCCAATGAGAGCGGTCAGGAGGCTACTAGACATGCAGGGCCAGGGCCTCTGGTCTTACTCCCTAATAAGACATCGTACCGGTGGGATAGAAGGCTGGCTTGTCTCCAGCAGTGGAGAGGGTGTGGGATCATACCGGGGCAAACCCTACCACCCGGGATTGGGACCTCCCAGTGTGGAAACCCGCATGGAAATGGGAGTCGCCTATAGGATCGCAGTGATGGGGAGGGACATTCTTTGGCTCCCCAGGGAGGAGGCCCAAATGGACACCATACCTCAACCAAGAGCACAGTTAGAGGAGAGCCAAGTGAACGACAATTATGTGCATTACTCATCCCATGGGCCACCGATCGAGCCAGGACAGCCCAATCGGAAACTGGCAATCTCAAAGAGGGGCTCAAATGTCCTATGACCCAAAAGTTCGGGCGCGCTGCCTAAGCAGCGAAGGTCAAGGGTGCGCAATCTGCGCAGGTCTCAATGTTGCAGCTGGCACTATGTGCTGCGCAGCTGTGAAGGACCAGGGCGCGCTGCCTAGGCAGCGGAGGTCAAGGTGCGCAATCTGCGCAGGTCTAAACGTTGCAGCTGGCACTAAGTGCTGCGCAGCTGTGAAGGTCCGGGCGCGCTGCCTAAGCAGCGAAAGTCAAGGGTGCGCAATCTGCGCAGGTCTAACTGTTGCAGCTGGCACTAAGTGCTGCACAGCTGTGAAGGTCAGGGCTAAAGGAGGGCATCTCACTTCTAACAGCCAAGGTATGACCCCCAACCCAGGTCTAAACGTTGCAGCCCGGCAAGAGGGAGGTTGGTGAGGTCTGACAGAGGAGATGACCTGAATAGGAAACTGCGTAAAATTCTTAGGAGAGGAGGGCGGAGAGGGAGTGACGTTGGTGGTCTTGAGGCTGGCCCGTAAATTGGTGATGTCTGCAGAGGGCAGACTGTGATTGGTTTTATTGGGGTGCGGGAGCAAGGGACTCCTCGGGAGGGTGTTAGGGACAGGGGATAACTTGGCGCTTAAACGTGAGATGGACGCTACCAGCTGGGAGATGGAATAGATGAGAGAATCCAGTTTATTTTCCAGAGAGAGGAGAGCTGAGCATGGAGTGTTAGGTGGCTCGGTGGATAAAGAAGGGAGTGCAGAGGGTGAGGGAGGACGGGGAGGGGTGGGGGAACGAGTAGAGGGCGTTGGTGCAGAAGGTAAGGGAGGACAGGGCGGGCTGGAGGAGCCGGATATGAGATGGAGTGCAGATGGTGAGGGAGGACGGGGCGGGGTGGTGGAATGGGATAAGTGAGGGAGTGCAGAGGGTGAGGGAGGGAGGGGAGGGGAGGGGAATGGGTGGGGGGTTGGGGAGCAAGGGAAGAGGGTGAGGAACGATGGTGAACAGAGGGAGTGGAAGGAGAAACAGTGGTGGGAAGAGAAATATTTTTACTGGAGTTGAACAGAGGGGAAGAGAAGAGGGCATACGTCCGAGGAGGAAGTTGAGGAGTAGGAGGGGGATAAAAGAGGGCCGGAGGTAAGGGGAGAAGAGGGGAGACGAGACTGACCCGGGCGGGGTGGGCGGGGGACAGATGAGGTCCGAATGTGCGTGGATCCGAAAGAAAAGGGGGCTGTAAAGGAGGGGGAGGGCAGGGGGTCCGAGGAGGGCCAGAGGAATGGGGAGAAAGGAGAGGATGGTGCAAGATAGGTACTGTAGGCTATGCAAGGCGAATGTAGGGGGACAGGTACCAGGTGGAGTGGGGGGAATTGACTAGAGGGAAACTGAGGGAGAAGCAAGGGACTGCAACGTCGGAGGGAGAGACGAGGAAGGAATTGTCAGGGAGGGAGATAAGGTTGGGAAGCAAGGGAAGAGGAAGGTGGGGTTGAGGATAGATGGGAGGTGGAAGAGGAGAATTTAGGGTACGGGGGACGGGGAAGAGCGGAAAGGGATGAGGCGAAAGGGGGAGGTAAGGGGGAAGGTAAGGACAGTTGATGGGAAGACCAGGTTGTAAGAGAGGTGAATTAAGAGGGGGGCGGAGGGCAGATTTAGTGGGATTAGGGGGCGGATAAAATGTTGGAGAATCGAGCAGGTGTAGGGTGGGGAGGGGGGGTGGAGGCCAGAGGCCGGAAAGATAAGATAGGGGGAGGGGCATTTTGGAAGGGGGGAAGAGAGGGAGATGAGGGAGCAGTGACTGGGGGAGCAAAGGGTAGACCTGCGCCTCCCGGGATAGCGGCCTGCTGGAGTATCGGGGGGTCTGGGGGGAGAAAGGGAGAAAGGAGAGGAGTTCAAAGAAGAGTTGGGGGAGATCATAGTTGTGTGGGTTGGACGAAGGGAGTGGAAGAGATGGTCAAAGAGGGAGAGACAGGAGTCTGTCGCTTGAATCATGACGGTGCCATTGTTGTAGAGTGTTATGGTGAGCGAGCCCTTAAAGCTCGTGGAGGGGGAAATTTTTAGTCGCTGTCCATGCGGGATAGGTGAGGAGGAGGAGACGTTGAAGAAATTGAAGAAGCTGGTGGACCATGAAGGGATGTCATGGGTGAAAAAAATTAAGTCATTTTTTAGCTTCCCTAGGTGCCCATTATGGAATTGATCAACAAAGAGGGAATCAGGGAAGTGTTCAATGGTGTTGTGTTTGAACCGTTTTGCTGCTGCTTTGGACAGATTGGGGGGATAGATGACTTTGAAGCAGTTAACTCCCGACTTAATTCGAATGGAAGCCATGGTAGGGAGAGGAGGGCCACTAGGGTAGCGATGGATCAGAAAAGAATAATATGAAGAGGAGGGCACATAAGCCGGAAGATGAGTGAGGATAATCCAATGAGAGCGGTCAGGAGGCTACTAGACATGCAGGGCCAGGGCCTCTGGTCTTACTCCCTAATAAGACATCGTACCGGTGGGATAGAAGGCTGGCTTGTCTCCAGCAGTGGAGAGGGTGTGGGATCATACCGGGGCAAACCCTACCACCCGGGATTGGGACCTCCCAGTGTGGAAACCCGCATGGAAATGGGAGTCGCCTATAGGATCGCAGTGATGGGGAGGGACATTCTTTGGCTCCCCAGGGAGGAGGCCCAAATGGACACCATACCTCAACCAAGAGCACAGTTAGAGGAGAGCCAAGTGAACGACAATTATGTGCATTACTCATCCCATGGGCCACCGATCGAGCCAGGACAGCCCAATCGGAAACTGGCAATCTCAAAGAGGGGCTCAAATGTCCTATGACCCAAAAGTTCCGGGCGCGCTGCCTAAGCAGCGAAGGTCAAGGGTGCGCAATCTGCGCAGGTCTCAATGTTGCAGCTGGCACTATGTGCTGCGCAGCTGTGAAGGACCAGGGCGCGCTGCCTAGGCAGCGGAGGTCAAGGGTGCGCAATCTGCGCAGGTCTAAACGTTGCAGCTGGCACTAGGTGCTGCGCAGCTGTGAAGGTCCGGGCGCGCTGCCTAAGCAGCGAAAGTCAAGGGTGCGCAATCTGCGCAGGTCTAACTGTTGCAGCTGGCACTAAGTGCTGCACAGCTGTGAAGGTCAGGGCTAAAGGAGGGCATCTCACTTCTAACAGCCAAGGTATGACCCCCAACCCAGGTCTAAACGTTGCAGCTGGCACTAAGTGCTGCGCAGCTGTGAAGGTCAGGGCTAAGGGAGGGCATTTCACTCCTAACTGCCCAACTCAACATTAGCCTAAACGGTGCAGCTTCCCACTACTTGCTGGGCAGCTGTGAAGTGAAAAGGCCTGGCACTAACCGTGCCTTACTAGCCTCTGCAGCCACAGCATCGCCACCAACAGGGGCAGAGGGGCTGCAGCAAGTCGACTCGAGATCATGAGAGTAACAGACAGTCTGTTGGTCAGTGTGTGAGGAGGTACTCTGCTGATGTGTCTGCCTTTTCGCCGCTCCTATTGCTGGTCTGGCGCTATAATTAAATTTAAATTTTCCCAGTGTTGCCCCGTACTCCGCTGTAATAAAGTGTCCTGCCTGGGCGCCATTTTAGGGTCAGGCAGCATGGGGCATCTACTTCGGCCCGGGAGGCCCCATTGTCCGTTACTTCTCAGGGAGGAGGGGGGGCAGGTAGAAGGCAGCGATAGGAGGGTGGTCACTCTCCCGCATGGCCGGTTCCCCCGCCTCCGCGCTGTAGCTGGAGCACTCACCGGTTCAGCCGATCGTACTCCCGTTCACTAGCGCTGCTGGCCCAGAAACGAATTTGTACCGGCCGCCTTTATCTGTGGGGCGAACTGGGACCCAGTGAATGCAAGGATAGGTAAAAAGCGATGTATTCTAGCAGGGTACAGGATCACTGTGATCGCAGCACATTTGGCATCTAAACGTTTGGAAGAAATGGAGCCGTGCACAATATAATGAGGCCAAACGAGGTGGCGTGGTTAGCGTCGGAGAAGGGAGCCTCCACTTCCCGTCTAAACAGTCAAAAAGAGCGTTGTTCCTCACCCCGCATAGTAGGAGGATGTGTCTCGCGGGCATTCGGAAGCTTCAGGCTCGATCTCCACTCGGTCGCGGTGGCATTCGCAGTCAGTCGTAGCGCGCGTTCCGTGCCCCGCCCTCAGTCTTACCCGAGTCCCCTGTTGACTCGGGGCCTCCGAGGGCCGCGTCAGGCCCAGGCACATCGCGGCGCCGATCTCGGTATTTACAGCAGTATAGCGGGGTATCCGTAGCTCATTCAGCTCACCGGGATGTCAGGACCTCGCGTCGCTGCAGCAGGGCTGAAAGTACAGCGGCTATGCACGGTGCGGCGGACTTCGTTTTGTGGTGGCTCCGGAGCTCCTAAGTCAGGCGGCCATCCTGGGCACTTCAAAGCACTTCATTCGCGTAGAATCCGCCTCCCGTCCCCTCCTCTCACAGAACCCCAACCCTCAGCACTTACCCCTCTCGCCCACTCTCAGTCCGTAAGGTTTCTTACTCATTCTCCAAATGGAAAATAAAGCCGAGTATGACCTCGGAAAACATAAACGACCTACTCCGACTCGGGATATTGAACCTCTACATCCTACCCCGCACGCAATAGAAGTGTGTGTCCCTGCCTCTTTCCTCCTGCCCTCAGTTGTCTGTGTGTGGGTCCCTGCCTCTTTCCTCCTGCCCTCAGTTGTCTGTGTGTGTGTCCCGGCCAGCCTCTTTCCTCCGGCCCTAGCGCAGAGAAACCCCACTGTCAGGAACAGACATCTCAGAAGTGGCCATCCTGCAAAACGGCGCCAGGCAGCCGACCGTCCCCAACCCCCATCATGAGCCAGAGGGGGTTTTTGTGTGTGTGTGGGGGGGGGGGTACACTCTCGCCACATCAACAAGAGCAACTAATATCAAGGTAGGACGGATTAACTCAGAAAGTATTTTCACTAACCTGGATTTTCACTCCGTACTCTGTTTTCATATTTGATTAGATTTCGCTCCTAATGTCCCAAACAATTCGAATAAAATGCAGCGCATAAAAATGGCAGAGGGCACGTTAGCAAACGCATATTTTGTGTCCCCTGGGGTGGGGAGTATTGTCGTTTACTAATGTTAGTCGAACAAAGTGTCTTCCCAGAAATATTTAATATGTACCACAAGAAATACAACAAACATCAACCAAAGTAAGATGATTTCGGAGCTAAACAGCAAATATATCCTTGGAAAATACTTGTAATATTTCAAATTAATACAGACACAAAAACTATTTGAATTTAAAAATATACAGCGCTCGTCTCTGAGGACGATGTGCTAAAGTGGCAACAATGTGATCGATACACCGGGAGATTGGAGCCCAAATTCCGATTTTCACACGCCAGGTGTGATCCTGGGCACATACTTTTTTTCTGTTTGCCTTGGTCCCCATATTTGTCACAATTTGAAGCGCTAAGAAGTAGTTACCTCTCCTCTCACGCCTCCAGGGACACATTCCGCGCTCAGACCTTGGGGGTCTCACCTGTATATGTTCACGGTCCTGGTATAAAGGTGGTCTGTGCGCCGTCAGCGGGTGGGTGCCCGGGGGCACAGGTGGTCGGCCGGCAGGGCTGGGGGCAGAAGCGAGGCTCTGTCCCAAGGGGGGGTTGTCAATGAGCGCTGGGGAGATCCGGACGTGGGGTGTGCTTTGAGGCTGTCTCCTGGAGAGGTCTCCGGCCGCTGCTGCCTCCTCTCGTCTGTTGCAGTATCATCATTTTTGAATCCGTTTGTAAATTGGATTGTACATTGTTGTGTTTGTATTTCATTGTGAGGAAAGGGGATATGTGGGGGAATTGGGTGACTGCATTCCAGAACTGTGTGTGTGGAATGCCAGCACGGGTGGATGGAAAACGTGCTGGGGATCGGCAGTTACTGCCTGATCCCGGATTAAAGCTTACCTTCCTTACAAGTTGTCTACTTTTAATGTTGTTCATCCACCAATGCCTACTGCAATAAGTCCCGCCTCCAAGCTGAGATCTATGGTGGCAAGGGTGCTTGCTAACTGGTAGGGATCTAGCATCTCACTAGTACCACCCCAGCGCTATCATTCGGGCCGGCATCTTTGGTATCTTATTCCCCCATGGGAGCACTCCAAGTAGACACAGTTTTATCATTTGTGGCAGCAAAACCCCTTTTATGTGTCACAAATTACCACCACAGTCCCAGGTCATATGCAGAAACCCCGCTGAGGACTGGCCGCATCTACCACAACTGGAAGAAGAGTCAGTGTATATTTGGAGAGTTTGAGAGGGGTCAAATAGGTTTGACGCAAGTATATAAATTGTATGAGTTTAAAATGGACAAAGGCTGTATATAAAGGTACATGATGAGGCACCTGCAGCCTACAAAGTCCCCCAATTTTTCTAATACTTCATTCTCTTATGCTTCGTTCGGAAACGTGGTCCAGACACCCCGGGCCATGTGTGCCAGTCGGGCATACAGCAAAAGTTGGCCTCGGCCAATTCCTCTTGGGTTTGGTAAAATGTCATGAACTCTTTATTGGCATAGAGGTCTCACGCCATCTCACATCCTCCCTCCTGCTATCATAACAATGACATCTCTCATAGAAGGGCATAGAATGGTCTCAGTGTCCAAAGGGGCAAGTCCTCGGCATAGGGCGCTCCACACAACACCACTGTAACTACTCTCTGGCGGTATTTCCAGAACTTCCATTCCCAGTGCAGACCTAGCCAATGTGGGAGTTTCGAGTCCCCCTGCACCAGTCCCACCAAGGGAAACAATCTAGAATTTGTCCTGTTTGTGTGCAACGACAAGAATGCATTAAGTTGCATCATTAAGTTAAAGCCATTTGCTTTGCTATACAATACCATTAGCAAAGCAAATGGCTTTAACTTAATCAAAGGCGAGGCCTATTGCATTTTCAATGCTTGTTACATATCTTTTCAATGTTTCTTATCCATTTGTAATAAGGATCTACAAAACTTTTACCCAAAGAACCATTAGCAAAGAAGCTGGAAGCCAGCGGCAAATCAATTGGCGTTTTTTAGGTCTAGTGTTATCCAAGACCTTTTGATTTTCTAAAATTATGTGTGTAACATAGTTAGTTATGAGGCCTTTCAGCCAACTTCATCTATTAGTCTGTTATTGTGTCATTCACATTTTTCTTCAACCCACTCCAGAATGCATCATGCGGCAATGAGTTAGACCCTTTTAGCCATTGACTGAATGTGAGTTACGGCATGCTGCTCTTTCACAAGGAGTACTCTTCGGTGCCACGTACAACTATAGTAATGTCTGCTTTTTGCAGACTGTAAAATATTATTGTCTTCAACCAATTTGTTTTAAATTGATAAGGGCTCACTAGCTGACCAAACAAAAAAGTTCTGCAAAAACCACAACAGAAAAAAAAAGAATTGCCAAAGCCGAAAGACTGGTGGCCAGCACCAGACCTCTTGGCTTTGCCAATGCACATTTACTTTGTGTATGCCAGCACGTTAATATACCAGTCCCCCCTTCATTTATAATCACTATACTTAATTTCAGAAGATCCTCAAGAAGTTGCAGGTCCTTAGCAGTCAAGTAGCCTTCAAACATCCATTTATGTTTAATTTGTATGGCCCTGGTAAGTCCCTACGTGACTGTGGCCTGTTCTCACCTATCCAGTGCTACAGCTCTTTTAATTGAAGCAAAACACTTTCAGTTAACAGGCAGCAATGGAGAGGCACCCAGGGACCTCAGAAAAGCAATATTGCAGGACCTGCCATCACTAACACTGCAGACTCACTCTCTGGGCCTTATTTATGAGATGTATCGCATCGCTGCAACAAAGCAGCGATGCAACACTTCTCAGTGCGCACTCTTTGCGACACCATGGATGCGCCATATTTACAGTACGATGCATCATGTCACAAGGAGTTACAGATACGTCACTATTACTGACGTATCTGTAGGCGCCAAAAGTGACGCATTGCTGGGTATGTCTGAAAACAGACTCAACTCCAGCAATGTGTCCTTTCAGATTGTACATGCCCCATGTAAAACGGCCTGTGTCACCCTTACGCCTGCCACGAGGCAGGCATAAGGTTTTGAGGCAATGTCGTCCTAGAAGTGGCACACTGAAATCTCATAGATTTCAAAGCGCCACTTCTACGAGGCTTTGATCCGGGGGAACACCCACCCTGCATACATTATACCTAACGCAGGTATAATAAAGCGCAGGGGTTCACGAAGTGATGCCTCTGTCTAGATGCGTCACTTCGTAAATATGGAGCAATGTGGCGTATTACTTACGCCGCCGCTGCGTCACAAAAAGTGATGCAACGGCACCGTAAATGTGACGCAGGGCTTGATAAATAAGGCCCTCAGTGTCTATGTGTCCATATATTAGGCTAAACGTAATAATATATTAAGAGAACTTCTGTATGCGTCATGATTTCTCACCTTCTGTAAGTAAAGTTTAAATGATAGCAACAGAAGAAAGAAACTGAAAGTAAATTTGCTCGCAGTAGACAGCAACTGTTAGGGAGGCTTTAAGGTTAGTTACTAGGTGACAGCTGGGGCTAGCAGATGAGATGTTGAAATTGCAACAATTTGCAAACGGTTAGTGCTCCAGCAAGAGGGTTCAGCATGAGGTTAAAGATGTTTTCTTTACTTTTTGCAGAATAATTGTGACAGTGCCCCTGTTTCTGATGCTGCTATTGTGGCCAAAGAGGCTTGGGGTAGCACGCAATGCTTAATTTGTGCTGGTGGCTGCTGGTGGGGGCCACCAGCTCTTATTTTTGGGGACCACACTTGTTTTAACTCTTCAAATATTTACAGAGATCTAGAGACAGCAAAACAAATGAAGCAGAAAAAAATGGAAGAGAAAATTGGAGACATCGGTCAAAAAGGGATAAAGAAGGACCATACAAGAGTGAGACAAAGGGGCAGGTACTGTCTAGTAGTTGGTTGAAAAGGCAAGAGGTAGATTCAAGACTACGCAGCCTTCTTATTTGGTGCACTGACATTTAGTTCTACCAGCAGTGGGCTGCTATGTAATGCTTGGGGAACCGGAACTCATTCTTTTACAAATTAAGCACTAATAGCAGATGCAGAGCCAGTGGTTTACAAAAGGCAAGACAGGGATCAAAGTTCCAATCCCTGGAAACTCCTAAATGGCATTCATGGTGAAAAAACCCTTTCACACACAGTTGTGTTGTAGTGTAGTTCCTATTTCCCTAATAGGCTCTGCGCATTGGAATAATATATCCTATAGGTTTGACATAGGACTAAGGTCGGTATGTCCCTATCGAGTATATTAAACTTAATTACTTGTGCCAGCTAGCTCAGAGGCCACTAGAAACTTCTTGACGACAAGAAGGGAGTAGTTTCTGGCAGCCGCAAAACATGACCACTGTGTTTCCCTTACAGAATCAGGACGTGTCCCAGAGTCGTAGAAACAATAGATAACTATTTCACTCAGCTCAGTCGTGCATGGTTCAGTTATTCTCAAAGTTACACAGAAATAACAGACGGGCGTTTCAATAAAAGGTTTATTGAACAGTCTTGTTTCTGTTGTAAGTTAGATGTGCTGTTACGATCCAAGACAGTATGCGAGATAAATAATGTACAGAGTGAGCAGTAGAAATAAATAATACTGCGTTAGCATTATCTTTTCAGCATATATGCATTTACATAAAATGACATAGCCTAAAAATGCGAGTACTCATACGATGCTTTTCTAGCCTAGTTCTACCCCAGTGTTCCTAACCTATCCTAGGTGTAGGGAGAAGTAGAAGTAGGTGATGTATTCCTGACTAGAGTATACTAAGAGTATGTTACGCCTAGTATGCCAAGAGTCTAATATGCCAAGAGTCCCTCTAGGTTCTAGTCTGCTCCATACCTGAAGAATGAGAGAGGTAGGAATCTCTTTCCGGACTCGAACTCCAACACCCCGCAAGGGAAGTTAGATCACTGGAAGCTGGACTCTCTGCATGCAGGAATGACAGCGTCTTCTCAGTGCGTACGGCCGGGAATCGGGCTCCTCTGAAGTCGAGGTCTCCTCTGATTTACAGGGGTTTGGGAAGGTATATTAATACCTGAAAATGTTAGCATTGACGTGAGTTGGGCAGCGAAAGACGTCATGAATGAACCCCTAAGGAATAATGGTTCATGCATAATATATGAGTCCTTGAAGAAATCAATAGTCCTGGGCAAGGGAAACTCCCGCAGCCTAAGGGTCTGTTTTTTTCATGGACTCATTGAGACGCTAGGGTGGACGGATGCCGGAATCCATGCCTGTATTTGGAGTGCATGGTTTATGCCTAAATAAGGTCTGGGATTTTATGCCTATATAAGGGCAAGGCGAATTGTGCCTATATAAGGACATGATTCTAGAAAAGCCCGTTTATGGACACCCTATAAAGTATACAACACCCACTCCTCTTTCGTGTATACAACACTACTAAAATGCTAAAACATTTAAAATGCTAAACATTTAAAATGGAGTATTGCATATTAAAACATATCCTAAAAAGCATTAAAAGACATATTAAAAAATGCAAAGGTTTCTGTACATTAGTAAGCAATGCTTATCATTTCCTGCATAAATTTTGAAATAAATGCAATCGGAATGTAATATAAAAGCAATATTTACATATGACGAAAATGATCGATAAGTTTGTTCAAAATCAAAGTCATTGCCTGTCATGAAAATTAAATGAACTGTTCTAGACACACAAGATGACTAAGTGTCCCTGGAAGTACTGCCAAGTCTGTATTATAAGGCTAGTTCTACTTTAAGCAGATTGAAGTGCCATTTTCGTTCAAAAAATGGGACAAAAGTTCAAATTTGGTAGAGTTCCAAGTCTTTGAAAAATGAAGGCCAAATTGTTGCTGTCTCTCTGGAACATAGTATGCCGAATCAGAGTCAGTTTACGGGTCTGGTGTAAACATGAGATCATCTATTTCAATAGACAAAACATCATCCACTGTTGTTGGTGTAAGTTGGAACACCTCGTGTAAGAGATTGATCGCACAAAGATGGGAAGCATCGCTCCCAGCATAGGTCGCCGCAGCAATGTTCGCGTCCGTTGTTACCTGTGTGCCTGGAGTTGTTTCTCGTACCTCAGCAGCAGCAGGAGGCGACTGTGAGATCTCAATGAATGCTGACATCAGGATAGGGAGCCTCTGAGGACAACACAGAGCATGGGCCGTTATCGGGACCAGCAAAGTATCGACGTCCTTTGGCGCAGCTGATGGATATGTTAGACAAGCGTCCAACATGCATTCTTCACCGCATAGCAGGCAGCGTAGAACAGGTAAGATGCAATCTTGCCAGATTGGTCTGAATGACAGGAACCACGTGGTATTAAGGTCCCGTAGACGAGTCATGCCCAATAGCTGTACTATTCGCTCACGGCACTTTCTTTCAAGGAGAGCTTTCTCCATTTCGCTCGGAGTGATGTCGGCGAATAGGCTGGCCAAAGCGCAATAGCAGAAAGATGAATAAAATTCCGGCAACAAGTGCGAGAATTAATGGTATGCCACCAAACACCGAATGTGCAAAGTTGGGGATGATTCCAAGTATTGCCCGGAAAGGTGCTAACAGACCGGAGCAAATGCTCTTAAATACATGTACAATTCCGGTCGTATCTGACATGTTAAAGATACGTGATACCATTTCTACGAAATGTATAGGGCAGTTTGTACTTATTAAAGTCTGTATCTCAGCCGAAGTCCTTGTAGATCATAGGTTTCTTTGGCCGAGGTCAAAGGCACTGTTTGCTGTAAAAGCATGGCTTTCATTCTGCTCAAAGTATCAAATCTTATAAAAGAGACGTTTAGCGAAGGCCATAGCGGCGACTCCCTGACTGTGTCTATTGGGGGAAACAATGCTTGCATACAGCAAGTGACCCTGGAGTTGACCGTTACTAGATATGGGATGCCTGGCAACATTTCACAGCAACTCTGATCATTCAACATGAGGTAACTCCCATTAGAAAGTTGTCCAAACGTTGGATTAATCACAGCAGCTGGTGTACCCCGCTGATGGCAAGACAAGTTTGCCACAGAACCATTACAAGTCCCGTGTAAAGAAATGTCCTGACATATGAGTGAACCGGTCAGTGCATGTTTACAGTTGGTACCGCTAAGAAACACTTCACGATCCCCACTCCAACATCTATGTGTATACGTTAAATCCCAAGACGTCTTAATGTATTCCTTACCCAACCTTTCATATTTGCCTGCTTGCATTTGTCTGAGGCAATACTGAAACTGAAAAGTTGTCACAGGTAATGTTATTTTGCCATGAATAACCCATTCTGTAGCTGGTTTTTCTGCCACTGTGAATGGTAACTTCTCCATTTTTTCAATGCTTAGCACTGTATACCTTGCTCCTCTTTGTGCCAATTCGATCTGTTTATCAGTGAGATTGTATTCTGCAAACAGAGACGACGTGTTGATGAAACGCCAAGGCACATAGCCCGCTCGCAAAGATTGCAGCGTCCATGTCAATGACACTATAGAACGTAATTGGGATTGACCTTGTTGTAACATAGCCAAATCTTGTTCTAGAATGTCGATAGCAGAGGATACAATGACATCCAATGAATACATTCTGGAGGACAAAGTTGTTAACCCATTGTCGACCACAGAGAGTGTTTTCTCTAAATTAATACGATCAAGTTCACGTATTCGTTCTGCGGCCTCTATCTGTGACACTTTCCATGCTTCATTATAAGCAGCATAAATGCCGGCATATATGAAACGTTTTTGACGCGGTTTTCTTGGTCCAAGCAAGAATTCCCTAAGATCTGCGTCTCCTGTAAGTAAGGATAAGTGTTGTTTCACATCCTGTAGTTTAGATTTATGCAGCCAATCGAGGCATAATTTTCCTACACTGTATGTTGTTACTACCCCCGGATGTTGTCTTTGGACATATCTTGGGTCTGGCCTATGAATAGTAAAGCCCTGAGTTTTGTTCAAGAACCCTTCCTGACAGTTGTTTGTGTCTGTTGGCAAGATCAACCATTTTTTCCAATTTGGATGAGTTCTGTTGAGTTGTAGTATATTGTCAACTGTCACCACTGCCTTTGTATTATTTACACTGGCAGGTGTTGGCACAGAAGGTGTTTTCATCGCTTTGATCTTGGCTAATCCAAGACAAGATGTTTGTTGGACGGTTTCATTCAAAAACAGTATTTGTTCAGGGATGATACAGGCTCTAAATAAAGCTTCTATACCCTGTACTTGCCAATCTTTACTACCCCAGACAGTTTTTGTCTCAATTGTGTCTTTCCATAAGTCGAAACCCTGTGTAGACAGTTGGGCAATAAATGCTTCAGAATAAACCTGTTTCGTATTTGTTAACATAATTTTCAGTCCTGTTTTGTTTACATTTTTATAGTAAAACGTTTCTGGGTCAGATGTATTGTAACCTGAAAAATATGGAAACTTACCAGCAAAAATGTTTGAACTATCTTGGCGGTGTAGGACAATGTTCCCATTGGTTAAACATAAACACATTTCTTGGATATGCAGTTTTGTGCAAATAATGATGACCATAGTGGTTATAACAATACAGTTTTTCATAGTCTGATGAACCTTCTAAATATTCATTTTTAGAAAATGCAGCAGATTTTTCTAGATCAAACATTATGTCAGTCACAGTTTCAAAGTCCCAATCATCTGAATAGGTACTGGACGTAATTAAATCACTTAGTGAAATTTTAAACACATGTGGAATGTTCAATTGTTCACTCGGGCCGAAGATTTCATAATCTGTTTTGTCCCACACTATACCATCCTGTATAGGAACAGCTGTGATGTTCACTGATGACAAGTCTCTTGCTTCACGATGGGAAGATTTATGAGGTTTCAAAAGTACATTCACGTCTTTTCCTTCACTGTTCACATGGATGTATCTGCCACTTATAAGCACGCTTACAGTTGTTACCAAAGCTAGCCAGAGCAGGAAAACAAAAAGTCCAGATGTAATCCAGAGTTCAATCCATGGAGAAACCAGATAAGTCTTTTTCAGAAAGTGGATACAGTCTTGTACTTGCTGCTTGAGTTTGAATGATGCTGGCATCGTTTCAGGTTCGCTTGGATCTTCTGAGAACGTATCAAAGTCAATGAAATAGCCAGAAGCAGTTCTGTCAATTGTTGGAATTGCATCAGGATTTGTTGAAATCACAGGAGACAGTTCTTCACGTGTCACGTTGGTGTAGACAGGTGTATTTGGACGAACTGTTATTTGGTTGTCAAGAGGGATGAGTTCCATAGCTTGGTTTCTTAGCCCTTCATTTGTTACAGCTGAATTCTCGATTGTGATCAGTCTTTCAGTCTGAACCTCTTGAATAGTAGCGAGAGGAGTGAGTCTGCTACTAGGTCGGAGTCCACGAGGCCTACTGCTTAGTATTGGCCACATGTTGTGGTTTGATGTGGTCGATGGACACAAATCTTTTCTCATTTCTTCCAGCAAGGGGCGGCAGAAGTACTGTTCTTGTTCCTTGAACTGCTAGAACAGGTACCGGTTGTCTGTAAGAAGGTCCAAATTCCTTCTTGTCCGCAATTTTTTCTCTGACTAGATCCCCGACTTTCGGAATCCAGACAGGCCTTGCTGGGACCGCCGATATTTCCCCAGTGGTGGTTGGCTGTAGGGAGACGTTGCTTTGTTTCGTTGTTAATTTGTTAAGCTCCTGTAAAACAGCCAAACGATCTTTGATATCAAATGCTTTATTTTCCACCACTGTGCCTTCGTGTTCTAAGTCTGGAACCCACATTCTTGTCCCAAATAGGACCTCATATGGAGTGACCCCCCCCTAGAGAACTTCTTGGCAGATTGTTGAGAGCGCGCTGTACGCTATTGAGGTGTTTGACCCACCCATCACCCGAACCTAATACCCTAGCTGTTATAGACTGCTTTATGTCCCGGTTTTTCCTTTCCACAACAGAATTTCCCTCAGGATGGAATGGAGAGGAGTACCGCAATGCAACGCCCAGACTGGCCATGGCCTCCTTGTAAGCCCTAGAGCTAAACGCAGGACCCTGGTCAGAATGTAGCATGCCTATTGCGTATGTGCTGATAAAGACTCGCAAATCTTTTATAACAGTTCGAGCGTCAGCCGAGCGCTGAGGCCATAACCATAGGAACCTAGATTTAGTATTTACGGGAATGCCTTTGTCCAGTGGGACGCCGGCGAGTAGATAGCCTAATGCTGTCTAACAGTGGTGTCTGTACTGGGCTGCCGCATTCGCAGCATGGTGTCTGGTGGCTCTCTCGCTGTAATTTACAGTCTAAGCAGTTGTTGATAAATATGTGAATGTGTGTATTCATTCCAGGCCACCAGTACATCTCTTTTAATTTCAAAATTGTGTTTGAGATCCCTTGATGTGACAGACCCTCCCCCAAATGAGTTTTATAAATCAAGGCTGCTCTTCGTTCCATGTTTGGAATTACCCTATCCCCCACTCCAGGGATTCGAGCAAAAGGAACGTTGTTCGCATCAATTACATAAGAGTACTTGAGTGGAAACTTTTTGGTAACGCTGCACTGCTGCCTTTGCTTGAAGCATTGACAGCTAACATTATCTCACCGTCTATTTTTGTTTTTGAACGAGTGATCGCAGCTACGGAAGCCGTCTGAACAGCCCCTTTGCGGCTTCGTCAGCCAATGAATTCCCTGCAACGTGAACGCCATCACGCTGATGACTCAGTGTGTGAATCACGTGAGCCTTTGGTAGTTCGTTTTTCAAATGAACTACTTGTTCCCAAAGCAGTTTGTGCTTTATTGTGCCACCTTTCGCATCTTTGAAACCATTTTCAAGCCAGGTTCGTATATAGTCATTATACGACTGAACACAGTAAAAGGAATCGCACACGATTAGTGTGAGGAATTCTCGATCCGTACTCTCAAGTGCCAGTTTGAATGCTTGTAGTTCAGCTCGCTGAGCTGTACAATCACCTAGTGATTGAGTTTTTGTGACCATAGGTCTGAAGATGCCATCTCGCATGCGACCTTTAACGATAGCACACGCTGCACTGTAAGCTTGCTTACTCCCAGTTGCGGGCTGTGCGGATCCGTCAGTGTAAATTACGAATTCATACTGATCGAGAGGCAGAATCTCAGTGGGCAGAGGACATTCTTGTTCATACTGGAGAAATGCTTGTGTTTTTAAATCTGGAACAAAAACATATTCAACATCAGGTGCAGCAAGAGAATTAACCCATTGTATCCATCTCGGATGTAGTGCTTTACCATTCGGAATGCTTGCTTTTGTGACCGCTTCTAAAGCTGGTACTGGGGTAACGACAATTATGCATTTCCCTTGGGCTAAGGCTCTTTCTTTTGCTACAGCTGTTTGAACTGCTGTTAGAATTTTTTCAGTTGAACTGAAGCGCATTTCCGCTTGTGTGTACAAATGGGATTTGTATGCTATTGGTACTTTCTCACCCTCATTGAAGGTTAAGTAGGTGAATCCACATTGACCCGAAATTATTCGAATCACCAAATTTCTTTGACTTACGTGTGTTTGTAAGTGGTTTGTTGCTAACATGTTAGCTTGGAGTGAACGCAAGATTTCTGTGTGTTCCTGTGTCCAGTTTTTGATTGAAAAATCAGGTTTGATTAATGCGTAGAGAGGTTTAACCCTTTCTGCATAGTTTAGAATGTATGTTCTTCCAAAATTTAGGAATCCCAGTTTTGATTGTAAGTTTTTTAGCGTCTTTGGAGGTTGGAGCAGTGCACATTTCTCTAGAAAGTTAGCTGACAAGCTCTTGCCTTCACTTGAAAGCTCATATCCCAAAAATAGGACATTGAGATGGGCAATTCGGGACTTTTTAAAGTTGAACTTGTAGCCCTCAGAGGCGAATCCCAATATAATGGTGCTCACCCTGTTCAAGTGTTTGTCCAAGTCGTCGTCTGTCAGATAGATGTCATCGACATAGGACAATGCCTCGTTGTCATAGATTTGTAGTAACTCCGTTACCCTTGCTGAGAATAAACCTGGACTGTTCTTGAACCCTTGTGGGAGTCGACAAAAGTGACGCTGGGTCCCCATTATGGAGAATGCTGTTAAGTACCTGCTTTCAGGTGCTATGTTTTGACAAAAGAAACCATTTGAGATGTCTAATGTTGTTTTGTATTTTTTACGCACAATGTTATTCATTAATGCTGTGCTGTGTGCATTTTGCACTGCAAAAGTTTTAGAACAAGTATTTAGGTGTCTGTAGTCCAAAACTAGACGATATGTATTGTCTGGTTTGGAGACAGGAAACAAAGGATTGTTCATGGAGGAGGTGCATGTTTCAAACACCCCTTGATATTCAAGTTGATCTAAGATCTCCCTGACCTGTTTTTTAGCTTCTTGCTTAATCGGATACTGCCTCTGTGCAGTTGGTTCATGTTTCAGATTTATTTTATGGTGAGGTGAGTCCTCATCCCATCCTACATGATTTTTATATAATGCTGGAGCCTGGGCCACTGCCCATTTTCTGGCATATGTATATTTTAAGTGAATTGGAATGTGATTGGAGAAGGCAGGCATAATCATGTCCTCGCCGTGTGGGCACTCCCTGACAAATTGTTGTGGCCAGTCTTTTTCTGCTAGAAGTATGTCATAAACCTTTGATAGTTTTTCCCAAAAGAGTGCTTTAACCTGTCTAGGTTTGTCTCCCTCCATCCGGAGTGTTATGTCATATAACTTTTGTGGAGCACTAACCCTGGTGTCTGCAGTTTCTACTGTAATGTACTCATTCAAGTCCACTATCTCCAGAAGTTCCATCAGGTTCTGGCGAGCTATTGTGACTTCTGCTGCACTGTCCAGCATTGTCTGAGCCCATTCTCCGTTCTTGAGTTGCGTTCTCAGAATTCTCGGCATGTCTTAATATTAGACCTGCGACTTTCTTTTGGAGAATTGAGGTTTTGCTTTAGTTTTTGGAGCGTGTTTGTCGTCTTTCGATTTCACGCGTTCTTCTCTATGTTCTGTTCGTCCTCTTCTTTCCGAAGTCTGTGATGAGACCTGAAAGGGACGAGAGGAACGTGTATCAGTGTCTTGATACCTATCAGGTTTTCTCAAATTATCCCTATTCCTGAGGTTATACCTCCTTTCAGAGGGCTCCTTTTGAGGAGACCTACCTCGGGATTGAGACCGTTTCTCATTTGAATTTTGTTTATTAGTCTCCCACTTCTTTTTAGAAGATGTAGGAGTTTGTTTAATTGAGTCCTTCTCAGGACTTTCAGATAGTTTTGGTTTAACTGGTCTCCCACCCAAACTATCTCTGCCTAATTCTGCATAGGATTGTTCTATAATTCTGGGTAGCTCTGTTTGATGTTCTGTAACATCAAATTCCCTAAATTTTTGTCGGATCGCCACTGCTGCTGCCTCCCCTTTAATATTTGATAATATTATTGTTGAGACCTGGTCGAAATTTTTCAGTAATTTCATACCTAAATTTAAAGCAGGCTCTGCCCCGTATTCGTTTTGAATTTGTTTTAGGACATCAGGTATTACCGCAATTGACGGAATGCCGTGTGTTTTAGTGTAGATGGCAGCAAAGACTGAGCCCCAAGTGGTGCAGTCTTCCAGTTGTGGTGTGATCCCCATTGGTAAACTAATGGTTAGGATTCTGTGTTTCTCATGTGGGCTAGTATTTGGAAATACTGCTTCGATTTGAGTAATTTTTTGAGCTATCCAAAACGGGATTTGCTCACGCTTAGTGGGCATTTTACCCATGACTGCGTATACAGTCTGTGGTGTAATTTTTAGAGTATTCCCCTGGTGAGGGGTTTGATTTGGAAGTGTTAATGGTGGTTGGACTGTGAAAGTCCGCATGACATATTGAACCAATTGTCTGTAGATTTTTATTAATTCTTGTATTTGAACAAGTAGTTCCTCATCTGACATTATTTCTATGTCGGGATGAGGTGTGTAGCCGGCTAGAATTGGCCATGTTGCTCCTGGTCTACCTAGTGGACCGAGCCTGGTTATATTTCTGTGATGTTTTAGGGCGCCTTTAAACCAGAGCTGATGCTCCTGGTATGTTAATGGAATTTCAATATCCTCGAAAGGAATGTATTCCTCTGGTGGTTCATCTTCTTTGTAGAAGTGGAACATGTGTGTCACTGAAATGGATTCAGTAAATATTACCCATGAATAGAATACCTCTGTCTGAAAGGATTCATGTGCCTCTATCACGAAAACTGCTCTACCTCCTCTCGATGGTAGGCCATGTTTTATAAGTTTTAGAGTAATGGCTCTTCTTAAGTTTGGAGCGATGTCAATGACACCCTCCTCGGTTTCATTTAAACCGGTGTTGTTAAAAAATGCTGGCTGGGCTGGAGCAGCCTCAGCTCCACCGTTTCCGGTGGGATTGTCCCCGTTTAAGGACATTTTGTTTTATGAAAAATGTAGAACAAGTTTCAAGGAAACAAAGATAAGGTGCACAATATTGTGGAACACTGTATCCTTCAACGTTGAGCAAACCAAACAGCTAATATATAGGGTACTGCCCTATGTAGCCGTGGCGGATACTTAACCCTGCCCACTCCAGACGTCTTTAGGAGTATATGGGTAGGGGTCTCTGAGAGAAAAAGAAGAGATGCACAGCTGAGTTACTCAGTATCTAACGTTGAATTACTGCCTTACCATACGTTGGGCGCCATGTAGTGTAGCTCCTATTTCCCTAATAGGCTCTGCGCATTGGAATAATATATCCTATAGGTTTGACATAGGACTAAGGTCGGTATGTCCCTATCGAATATATTAAACTTAATTACTTGTGCCAGCTAGCTCAGAGGCCACTAGAAACTTCTTGACGACAAGAAGGGAGTAGTTTCTGGCAGCCGCAAAACATGACCACTGTGTTTCCCTTACAGAATCAGGACGTGTCCCAGAGTCGTAGAAACAATAGATAACTATTTCACTCAGCTCAGTCGTGCATGGTTCAGTTATTCTCAAAGTTACACAGAAATAACAGACGGGCGTTTCAATAAAAAGGTTTATTGAACAGTCTTGTTTCTGTTGTAAGTTAGATGTGCTGTTACGATCACAAGACAGTATGCGAGATAAATAATGTACAGAGTGAGCAGTAGAAATAAATAATACTGCGTTAGCATTATCTTTTCAGCATATATGCATTTACATAAAATGACATAGCCTAAAAATGCGAGTACTCATACGATGCTTTTCTAGCCTAGTTCTACCCCAGTGTTCCTAACCTATCCTAGGTGTAGGGAGAAGTAGAAGTAGGTGATGTATTCCTGACTAGAGTATACTAAGAGTATGTTACGCCTAGTATGCCAAGAGTCTAATATGCCAAGAGTCCCTCTAGGTTCTAGTCTGCTCCATACCTGAAGAATGAGAGAAGTAGGAATCTCTTTCCGGACTCGAACTCCAACACCCCGCAAGGGAAGTTAGATCACTGGAAGCTGGACTCTCTGCGTGCAGGAATGACAGCGTCTTCTCAGTGCGTCCGGCCGGGAATCGGGCTCCTCTGAAGTCGAGGTCTCCTCTGATTTACAGGGGTTTGGGAAGGTATATTTATACCTGAAAATGTTAGCATTGACGTGAGTTGGGCAGCGAAAGACGTCATGAATGAACCCCTAAGGAATAATGGTTCATGCATAATATATGAGTCCTTGAAGAAATCAATAGTCCTGGGCAAGGGAAACTCCCGCAGCCTAAGGGTCTGTTTTTTTCGTGGACTCGTTGAGACGCTAGGGTGGACGGATGCCGGAATCCATGCCTGTATTTGGAGTGCATGGTTTATGCCTAAATAAGGTCTGGGATTTTATGCCTATATAAGGGCAAGGCGAATTGTGCCTATATAAGGACATGATTCTAGAAAAGCCCGTTTATGGACACCCTATAAAGTATACAACAGTGCCTCCCTGGGATTGAATTTACTATCCACATTCAGCGTTTCTCATGCGGAAATAGAAAATAAATATACATTTCCAACCTGCATTTGTTTCCCTTTACCGACATGGACATCTCAGATTGAGGTGGAAATATCAGAGAACCATTTTTTCATGCTCTTTCTGTAGGAATTTTCATAAACTCAGAGCAAAGTTTTATTAAATAAAAAATTACATGTACTTCTTGCTGCCCATCATTGAAAGTCAGAAGAAAGATCCTAGCATCGCCTTTACAAGTCTCTGAAAAGAATCCTAACCCATGCAAAATATAACATAAACCTATCTATTTATGGAATGTTATTACCTTTTCACAATCTTCTCCAGGTAGGCTTCATCTTTGCAGGTATTTCATAGGTACTGCATATAAAATTAGGGGTGGGCATAACTCAAGTAATTCTCTCTTGCGAAAATACTCATAATTATTGCAAAATTACTCATAATTATGAGCAATTACGTGAGAAACATAATCCAGCATTTAGCGCAAATGTGATGCACCCTTAAGTGTGTTAAGTGGATTTCAAAATATTTATGAATTTCACAACTCTTCTATTTAGTTGATATGCACAAAATTGTCATTGTATATCTTTGGTCAGGTTTCTAACACTGACCTTTTTCCACAATGACATTCTTAGGAACGCTCACCATTAACCAATGGTTTTGTACATTATGTTATTATTTGTTTTCTTGTCTTTATGGATAAATGTGCAAATTCCGATTTCAGGGACTCATTACTTAAACATTGTTAGCTTTTTGAATCACCCCTTTGAAATAGTTATTTGCAGACACAGAGGGTGTAGAATAGTCCTCTTGAATCTGTCATAATCCATATGACTATAAACATATTCAATCATTGTAGCCATGTGTTGGGTTTGGCCCTCTCCTCAGGATCATTCCCAAACTGTTTGCCTTCAACATCCTGTTTTCTGAACAATTTTTATTGGCTTTTAAGACTCTGCGCACTACCAAAGTTCTTGTGCTCTCTCCTTTAAACATGGTGAAATTGGATTAAACCTTCCTTTTTGATACATTTTAGTCACCCCATAAGGCGGGAAGTTTGATATGTGCACACTAACAAAGGGTTTCACACTAGTCTTTTGTGCCACCAGAAACGCTGAGGCCCGGGCAAGGAGGCAGGAAATTCAAACACCCCTGGCAGGTGGAATCCTCTAGAAAGCTCTCCGACTTAAAAGCTGCCACCAAGGATAAAGAGTGGGCCCTGAGATGCAAATCTTCAGTATGTCTTGACCTGTAGAAGACTAAGAAGAAGGACTTCTGTGCTACATTGCTGCATGAAGGACTACAACTCCACTGCCCTGCAACCCTGCTGTCCTGCTGCCTGAGTGAGAAGGACTGGACCTGCATCTTGAAACCAGGACCACCAGAGTGACTCCAAGTGCAGATTTACTGACAAAATATCGAAACCACAAATATCGTGGGACATAAATATCAAGTCAAAAATATCGAACACAAAAATATCTTTATTCTATACTTATAATGTAATTGACAAAAATATTGAAATTAATATATCGTTATCCACTATCTAACACAAAAATATTATTTTTTTATATATATATATATGTATATTTAAAATGTATAAACACTAAATATGTTAATATTTAACAGTATTATAAGTCAAATTAAATATTTTTTATTAATTATAAACTATATATAAATTATATACTTGTTTTTTAAACAATTATATATATCTCTGTCTGTATCTTTATGTAAAGATATATAATTTAAAATTGTTATTAAAATAATAATTTTAATTTATATTATAATTGAAAACAAATTTGTAAATATACAGAATATAATATATTATATATATATATATATATATATATATATATATATATACACACACCCACACACAATATATTACAACCTTTAACAAACAAACTGGAAATAATTATATCGTTATCCACTATCTAACACAAAAATATTATTTTTTTATATATATATATATGTATATTTAAAATGTATAAACACTAAATATGTTAATATTTAACAGTATTATAAGTCAAATTAAATATTTTTTATTAATTATAAACTATATATAAATTATATACTTGTTTTTTAAACAATTATATATATCTCTGTCTGTATCTTTATGTAAAGATATATAATTTAAAATTGTTATTAAAATAATAATTTTAATTTATATTATAATTGAAAACAAATTTGTAAATATACAGAATATAATATATTATATATATATATATATATATATATATATATATATATATATATATATATATATATACACACACCCACACACAATATATTACAACCTTTAACAAACAAACTGGAAATAATTATATCGTTATCCACTATCTAACACAAAAATATTATTTTTTTATATATATATATATGTATATTTAAAATGTATAAACACTAAATATGTTAATATTTAACAGTATTATAAGTCAAATTAAATATTTTTTATTAATTATAAACTATATATAAATTATATACTTGTTTTTTAAACAATTATATATATCTCTGTCTGTATCTTTATGTAAAGATATATAATTTAAAATTGTTATTAAAATAATAATTTTAATTTATATTATAATTGAAAACAAATTTGTAAATATACAGAATATAATATATTATATATATATATATATATATATATATATATATATATATATATATATATATATATATATATATATATATATACTCACACCCACACACAATATATTACAACCTTTAACAAACAAACTGGAAATAATTCTAAAAAGAAACAAATTTAATTACACTTAAAAAAGTAAACAATATAAAAAATTACATTTTAATAAAAAGATATTACAAATTACCATCTTTACTAAATACAAACAATATAATTTTAAGTACACACAAACATCATAATATTAGAAATGTAAACAATATAAACACAACTATAAAATTGTAGAAATAATACATTTACTATTACCACTCCAATATCTATTTTCTACCCACATCAGTCACTCAGTTAGAGCAAATCCTACACATCTTTGCACTGTCACTATTACATCAGCTCTTACTTATGGTTTGTCAGGATAGTGATAAAGATTATGATTTTAAGAAATTTGAAGGATGGGCATTGTGTCACTGTTTAAGGCTGCTATTCAGCTGTAATGTGGGCTGTTCTCTCTCCAACATAAGAGTGAGATTGGATGTATGAAGTTGATAACTTCCTTGACAAATAATGATAATCATAATTTGTCAAGAGCATGTTTGAAAGACCTGTTACGGAATTGAACTGATTATGGTAAAAACAGAACATTAAATATAACGAAAATTTTATTTGAAAATTATGAACCTTAATGGCATAATTGCAGGTTGATGTGGTGTAATTACAATGATGCAGTTAGCTATGGCGAAAGCATTCCTGTAAGATACCTTTTTACAAGCACCAAAAAGGTTTTGACTTATTTTGAACGAGGTAAGATTAAAACCTGGAATGGCAGAATATTTATGAAGTAGTTCTAATCCAAGACTTAGGGTCTGAGTATGACTTTGGTGGTCAGACCGCCATGCTACTGTCGGTGGCGGTCCAAACGCAGCATGTACACAGGTCCGACCACCTGATTAGGAGTGGGGCGGTCGGACTGCCGCAAGACCACTGCCACAGATAGGAACATGGAACCCAAGGCGGCATTCGTCTGGCAGGCGGGGGTGTTCCAAGTTGCCTTTCCGTCAACCTGTTCATGGCGGGAACCCCACCATGGAAAGGCTGTCTGAAAGGCATTGCTAGGTGCCCCAAACAGGGCCCCTGGGCATTGTTGCCCATTTCAAAGTGTGGCAGGGGGGCACATGTTGTGTCCCCATCTTCCTGCACTGTCCTGGGTGCACTGTGTTCCATGCACGACATGTTGCATGGCACACAGTGCACCAACATACTGGAGACACTGCCACGGCTGTGGGATATGCTACAGGCTCTTCCTATGAGCCTAGTATTCCCCTGCCATGGCACCAGGGCCGGCTTTAGCGCTGGTGGCGCCCAGTGCGACAATAATTTTTGGTGCCCCCACACCCTATGACCACCTCCTCGGATTCTCTCACTACCACTTTGCAAAAGTGCCCCTCATCTTTCCAATCATAAGCAATTGCTAAACATAGCACCCTCCCCCCCCCGAAGTCAGTACTCCCTCCACAGGTCAGCGCCCAGTGCGGCTGCACCGGTCGCGCTGCAATAAAGCAGGCCCTGCATGGCACCGCCTTGCCAACACCGCTGCAAGACCTCCACAGCGGTGGTCATGTTAAAATAGGGCAATCGGGATGCCACCGGCTTGAAGGCAGTCTCCCGACCACCAACAATATGGCCTAGTGGTTCAACCACCAGGTTTGAAATTAGGCCCTTAGTCGCCAACTGATAGTTGTTCACATTGGTGTACTGCAGAATCTCTATAACATACATATTAGTTCTAATCAACCATGCAGTCCATGTGCACAACACCTCTAACATGAATTGGTGCAGCTAATGTTTTTATGTCCTTTAGTGTTAGAACCTGGAACCCATAATCAATTAAGTTGGTATTTGTTCGGTGCACCGGGCATTTGAGTATCTATTAGCTTTAGAATCACTGAACATTGCATTAGCAGTAGTGATAGCCTTTTATTTTGCATTCAGTAAATAGATTGCTGATTAATTGTTTCTTTATGCATTGTATATGTCATGTATTTAATACTGGATGTTGATTTTATTTTTCATGAACAAGAAGTCTAATAAATGATTCTTTTAATAATAAAAATGGATGGTGTTGTCATTGATCGTTGTTAAAGTGACTAGAGCTCAGTAAACCTCCCAGCTTTAGAAGGAATGCTCTTTACAGATTAAGGTTGACCATTCTGTTGATAGCGTATTATTGAGTATGGAAATGCAAGAGGAGAGTAGGGAGGAAGATTACCAGAAAATAAGAGTGTTGTAAAGGATGATTAATTTTATGAATGGGTCAGGCTGAATAGTGTTTGGAGTGAGAAGAGCTTCCAATGAATGTCATTTAATAGAAACATTAGTAGCTGTGTGTGAATGGAACAAATGGTAGAAGGGCATGAGCCGACAGTTGTGGGATAAATAATGAGTGGCCGTGGATAGTCAAGTTGTGAGCAGCTGTGTAGTGATAGTAGATGGAGTAGTGAGATAGTGTGTGTGGAGAGGTGAGTAGTTGTGAGTGATTGAGGTTGTGAGAATTGATTACAGATGTGTGAATGAAAATATCAATCAATTTATTGTGAGCACCTAAAGGTATTTGTGGCTGAGTTGTTAGAGTTGTATAGTGGGAAATGACTCTGTTTTAATAGTGTGAGAAAGTTGTTTGTTGGTTGACTGGGGTGTTAGCCCTAGTGAAGCAGCAATCACAATCCTTGTCAGCCAAGCCAACCCTATATTAACCTTTGCTCAACACTCTGGTAGCTTGGCACAGAGCAGTCATGCTTAACTTAGAGGTAATGTGTAAAGTATTTGCTCAACACTTCAAATTGTAAAATAGTCACCACACAAAAAATAAAGCTGAATTTAATCATTAAAACAAGAACAAAACAACAAAAATCCAATCAGTGAAACCAAAGTTATGACATATTAAAGAATTTAGTGAAAAAAGCACCAAAAAGCACAAAGCGCCAACTTTGGTTATCTGGTAGCGCTGGACCAGCTCAAATTCAAATGTTCAGGCCAACCGCAATACAGTGAAGGTCAGCTACAGTCCCGGAGTAGTCCAGCTGAAGTTTACCTTCTCAAGTTTTGTGCTAAGAGTCCCATTTACAATGGAGAGGGCCCCGAGGAGCAAGGAGAGTGTCGCAGGAGGCTGTCGGCGTGGCGTGAAGAGCGTGAAGAGTAGGCCGTGCATCACAGACGGGCGGGCTGGAGCTTTCCTCTGGCAGTCCCCTCAGAGCAGTCGATTCTGTAGTGCGAAGAGACAAGCTGGCAGTGTGAGCAGCGCAGTCTGGGTGCGAACGGGTCTGGTCAAGGTCGTGAAGAGTCCACAAATTTGATTTAAGCTCGCAGAGTCACAACAAGCGTCCAGGACCTGAGGGGCACCAGTTGCGGATCAGTAACTCGCTGCAGCTGGGTCAAGGAGCTGGTTGCGGAGCCTTATATGTCCCTGAGGCTCAGATCGGGAGGACAGCAGACTAGAGTTGGAGTCACACTGGGGTCCTGGGTTCAAGATGGAGTTGCAGGTCAAGTTCTTGGCAAGTGGGCAGAAGGCACCAGGTCGCACAGCAGGGCAGCAGTACCTTCAGAGCAGCAGTCCAGCAGAGTAGCAGTCCTTGTAGCAGCACAGCAGACCTTCTTTCTGGCAGGGTATCCACAGGTCCAGAAGTGTACTGAAGATTTGATGTCTTAGATCCTTCTTTTATACCCTGGCACCCTGGTTCTAGAAGGTGGGAGAAGGTTCTAGACAATGGCTTTGAAGAGCATAGAAATCTGTGCCTTCCCTGGTTTCAATTTGGCTGCAGTGACAATGCTGGGTCATTACACCCTTTGTATGAACGCAGAGCACAGGCTATTCAGTTCTAAGTGGGGCTGTGCTCAGCTCCACCCCCATCCTGCCAGCAGATGGCCCATTCAGGCTCACCTAATCTCTCTATTGTGTGACTGCCTGAGAGCAATTCACAAAGTCTAATTGTCAGTAACGCCCAGTCATGTGACCCAGTCCAGGCTATAGGCACAAAAGGGCTACGGACAGAAATATGGCAACTTTCTAAAAGTGGCACTTTTGTAAATGTGATCAAAACCTGACTTTTCCATTAAATAGGGCTCTGCACCACAATTCGAAAGACACCAAACATGACATAGACACCTACTCCCAATTGGGAATTTCAGCTTATTGAATATCATAAGGAATCCCTAATGTTATCCTATAGGTGGAGTAGGCCTCCATCACGTAGTGAAAAATAAATTTAGGAGTTCTTAACTAACAGGACATGTAAAACTCAAAAGTACATGTCCAACCTTTTAACTACAAAGCACCCTGCCCTATGGGTTGCCTGGGGCCTACCTTAGGGGTGCCCTATATGTAATAAAGAGGGAATTTAAGGCTTGGCAGGGGGATTTAAATGGCATGTCGACATGGTAGTTTAAAACTGCATTCAGGCTACAGTGGCAGGCCTGGGACATTTTTTAAGGTGTTACTTAAGTGGGTGGCACATTCAGTGCTGCAGGCCCACTAGAAGCATTTAATTTACAGGCCCTTGGTAGATGTAAAACCACTTTACTAGGAACGTATTAGTAAATTAAATGTTCCAGATGGGTATCAGCCAATGTCACCATGTTTAGAAGAGAGAGCATAAGCACTTTAGCACTGGTTAGCACATACTTCTAAGGCCAACATAAACGAATTCGATACCAAAGGGGATGATGGACGGAGCGCTTGAGCTAATCAAACACTCACCCCCAGTCAACTGATCTGGGTTTAATCCATCATCATTCTTTAGCTCACTCCACCACCCCAGTTCAGACATGGCCATATGCAAATCAGTCTGACCCTGTGCCTCATGGGAACAGTCCAGCCCGAACTGCCAAGCCATGTCTTCCCTGGACCGGAAACAAGCATCCTGGGACCGGTTTCTGGCTATTCAGCCGTCATCAGCCAGGCTAGCTTGAATCCAGTGGCAAAGTGAGCAAGGGACCCACGTCTGGGCATACCCTGCCAACTTATGGCGAACAAAGCGATACCATAGGGGATGATGGACGGAGCGCTTGAGCTAATCAAACACTCACCCCCAGTCAACTGATCTGGGTTTAATCCATCATCATTCTTTAGCTCACTCCACCACCCCAGTTCAGACATGGCCATATGCAAATCAGTCTGACCCTGTGCCTCATGGGAACAGTCCAGCCCGAACTGCCAAGCCATGTCTTCCCTGGACCGGAAACAAGCATCCTGGG
This sequence comes from Calotriton arnoldi, assembly GCA_963921515.1. Taxonomy (NCBI): domain Eukaryota; kingdom Metazoa; phylum Chordata; class Amphibia; order Caudata; family Salamandridae; genus Calotriton; species Calotriton arnoldi. Next base: position 288,614 of record CAWUFW010010295.1, read on the forward strand.
ACCGGTTTCTGGCTATTCAGCCGTCATCAGCCAGGCTAGCTTGAATCCAGTGGCAAAGTGAGCAAGGGACCCACGTCTGGGCATACCCTGCCAACTTAGGGCGAACAAAGCGATACCAAAGGGGATGATGGACGGAGCGCTTGAGCTAATCAAACACTCACCCCCAGTCAACTGATCTGGGTTTAATCCATCATCATTCTTTAGCTCACTCCACCACCCCAGTTCAGACATGGCCATATGCAAATCAGTCTGACCCTGTGCCTCATGGGAACAGTTCAGCCCGAACTGCCAAGCCATGTCTTCCCTGGACCGGAAACAAGCATCCTGGGACCGGTTTCTGGCTATTCAGCCGTCATCAGCCATGCTAGCTTGAATCCAGTGGCAAAGTGAGCAAGGGACCCACGTCTGGGCATACCCTGCCAACTTAGGGCGAACAAAGCGATACCAAAGGGGATGATGGACACAGGGTCAGGACTGATTTGCATATGGCTGGGTCCAAACTGGGGTGGCGTAATGGGCAAAAGAACGATGGATTTAACCCAGATCTTTTGACTGGGGGAGAATGTTTGCATTGTCAGCATTCCGTCCATCATTTGTTTGCTGTAACATAAACGAATTCAGCAAAAAATAAGAGGAGGAAGGCAAAATGTTCAGGGGTGATCCTGCAGAGAAGGCCAGGTCCCTTAAGTAGGAAATGGTTGTAGATTGGTTGAGCAGAGAGTAGATTAATATATCTCTTTATCTCCCTGTCCCCAGGTCTGCTGAAGGTCTGGGGTGGAAAATCAGTAATTCCTGGCCTTCTATCCCACCACTGTTCGAATGGAGCAGCAAACATTATTGTGTCAGGGCAAGTTCCTCCAACCTCTGCCTCCCCTCCTGCCACTCATTTGAGATTGCACGTCTTATAACACACTCTTTCTGCTCCATCAGTCACCTGTTTGTCCATCTTTGTGCATTTAAACTCCCACCATAAATTATGCTGCATGCATGCATGCACGCACACATGCCCACACACATTCACCGTTTGTCTCTCACACTCAAAGAGAGACAGAAGCGCAAGCACCACTCATGGAAGTTGCCACTTATCTGCTTGCCAGCCCAAGCCCTGCCTGAGGAGGAGTCTGCATCTATGTTTAAAGAAAACAAGGGACATGAGGTTGAGCTAGTGTATGGGAAGAGAGGCAGTGACTGAGTACAGTATGAGGAAGAAGGTAGAATGAGGCATGGGTCTGACAGGAAAAGAGAACCACAACCAACTGCCCTGGTGAGATAGCGAGCAGAGCAGTGGCGGTTCTTCTGCTAAGGTGGAGGAGCATCGCCCCACTGCTCTTCGAGCAGTGTAAAAAGGAAAACGAAAATGATAATAACTAATGTTATTATCATTTTCGTTTTCCTTCCTGCTCGGGTGTGGGGTGGGGCAGGCGGCCGGGCTGGCCAGTGCAGGGGGCAGGGGAGTGTAAAGCACACTCTAAAGTGCACATGGTGGCCTGACGGGCCCAAGAGGGCCGGTCAAACAGTCCTGTGCACTTCGCATCTTCCTCACCAGGCTTCATTACATAGCCTGGTGAGGAACTTGCGAATCCTCCAAGCCTCTGTCTGAGCACCGAACCATGGCGCTCAGACCAATCACAATGCTCCTTATGGCAGCGTTGTGATTGGGCAGGGGGTTCTGGGAGCCGGGAGGCTGGGAGCTTCCTGTTGGACGTGAGGAGACATAGCAGAGGTGGCAGCACCCGGCGGCATTGATGTAAGTGAGTTAATTTTTATTATTCACACCTCTAACTTCTGTCCCCCCCACCGTCCCACCACCTTGCTTAGTGCTGGCCGCTACTGGAGCAGAGTACCATTGACCTCTATGTTATATTATGTTATGTTGTGTGTATTTGTAAAGCGCACCCACAAGGGTATCCACCCCAAATGGCACGGTCAGCCTGAAACATCTTGCCAGAACCATCCTTCCATCAAGCAGTTTTCACCTGCATGACCTACATTTGTCACTACAACCAGAACCTGTAGGGGCTGCATGCAGCCTCCAGTCACCACCCATCCAAGTCTACAAAATGTGTGTGCTGTGATCCCTTTTTTTAACTCCTGAAAGCCAAAAAGAGCTGCTCTCAGTATTATTTCCACCTTTTCAAATGACCTGTTGCTGTTGAGCAGCATAAACTACCTTGACACACGCTTGCCTTGTCCCCTAAGTCAAACCTTGTATGGCTGCCTCCATCATAAGGGATATATTTGCAGGTTGATATTCTTGATGTTTAAATTGTGGCATGTAATCCCTCAGAAATAGAATGAGGTAGATTGATGAGGTGCTACAGATTTCTTACTTGGAATCCTAGTCTCCCTTGTCCCAGTCCCCATGTGCATGAGTTAAGGCTTATCTAACTCAAGGGACATGATACGGAAGTTGAGTGAAGTGGTAATGAACGTTAAAGGCCATAAGGTATGAGCTTTCACATTAAGCCATTACATTGCCTGAGTATGCTGATCCATATGCCCTGGTGGAACTGTTTTAAAAATGAAAGTAGGCTTCTGTAAAATGTTTATTAAGCTTGAAATTCTCATGAAATTAACATATTTGCATTATGTGAAATTTATGAACTTCATGACATTTCTCGAGACATTATTTCACATATATTTTTGCTTTTATCAGACACGTTCAAGCAGAAAACTTCTTGCTGAAAAACATTTTCTGTTTGAACCAGTCTCCTGATGGTACAGTGTTACTGTTTTTTATCACGAGGTTTGCCATTGTGAAGACTTCACAGAAGATACTTCCATATCACATTTCACGTTTCACTTAATTTGCACAATGTTCACAAAAAAATTATATAATTTCACACTTTTTGCCTTAAAGAAAAATTATAGGAGAATATGTAACTGGACTACACAACAAAAAATTGGCAAGGACTATGTTACTATTGGTTTTGGAAACTGTTAGACCTGTCATCGTGGAGATAGTCTTTTCCCAAACTTGTTGCCTTCACCCTTCTATTTTTGCTAAACTCATTTTTGCTGGTCTAAGGACTCTCTGTACCTTAACACTGCTAACCAGTGTTAAAATGCCTGTGTTTCCTCCCTAAACATAGTAGAATTGACTTAAACCCAATTGGCTCATTACATTTACTTGTAAGCCCCTAGTAAAGTGGTCCTGCTTGTAACTAGGGCCTGTAAGATAAATGATACAAGTGACCTGCAGCACTTATTGTGCAACACGCTGAAGTAGCCCTACAAACATGTCTCAGTCCTGCCATTGCAGATTGCAGTTTAAACTGCCATTTTGACATGGCAAAATAAACCTTTTGCCAGGCCCAAACCTCCTTATTAATACATACAAATCACCTCTAGGATAGGCCCTGAACCGCACAGAGGGAATGTGCAGTATATTTAAAAAATTGGGCATGCACTATTAAGTTTTACATGTCCTCGTAGTCAAAAACTCCTAAATGTATTTTTCACTACTGCAAGGTCTACCTCTCCCATGGGATAAAACTGGATTATGTTATTACATTTAATAAGTGATAACTTTCAATTGGGAGCGGGTAGACAGTTGAGTTTGGTGCCTTAAAAATTGTAATGAAATGCCCTCTTTAATGAGAAAGTCGTATTCCTAGTCACAATTCTAAAAATGCCATTTTTAGAAAGCTTGCATTTTCTTGTGCCAACCATTTGGTGCCTGCTGTCTGTATACTGTGTCAAACGACTAGGTAGCAGATGGTCTTTGTGTATTGCTCCCAGACAGTGAGACCAAGAGAAACTAGGTGGGCCATTGTGAGTTAACGAGGGGAAGGAGCTGTCACCTACCACACTTGCACATCACAAAGGCCCTGCCTAGGTACTTTCACAAAGGGTTTGACACTAGTCTATTGTGACCCCAGAGTGTCGGGGGCTAGAGCTTGGAGCCAGGAAAAACTAAACACCTCTGGGGGGTGGAAACATCTAGAAGCGTCTCCTACTTCAAATTGGGCACCAGGTACAAATATTGGACCTTTAACCCTCAGACTCTCAGTATATATCTGGACCTGGTGAAGACTCAGAAGAAGGCATGCTGCACTGCTCTGCTGCAAGAAGGACTGCCACTCTGCTGCCCTGCTGTGCTGCCCTGCTGCCTTCCCGCCAGAGTGAAGGGCTGGACTTGCATCTTGAATTCAGGACCGCCAGAGCAACTCTAAGGACTAGTTTTCTGGCCTCCTGATAAGATGCCTCAGGGACAGAACAGGCTCCCTTCTTCTTCTACCTAGCATCTGGACTCTACCAGCTGTGAGCCCTACCCTCCCAGGTGGCGGCAGCCCAGTCCTGAGTCCTTGCAAGTGGGCCTGAAGGTGCTCTACCAGCCCCAACTGTGGCCCCAGCAGAACCAACGCATCAGACCCACAGTGCGGCGCATCGCCAACCAGAAACTCTACTTCGGATCTGCTGCGCGATGCATCACCTCACCAAACTCAGCATCTTGACCGCTGTGTGGTTCGTCTCTTGCGCATGACTTCGTATCGCTGACCACAGAACGACCGTTGCACGACGCATCATTTACACAGGCATTCACATCACAAGCCCCATGTCAACAGCCTCCTCGACAACAACCCTGGACTCCACATTGTAAGCCCTGAAGCGTCTTTGGAACCAGCCGTTGCACGATGCCTCTCTAAGCATGAATTCGTAATGCAAGACCCTCGTCAAGAACATCCTCGACAACAATGCAGGACCTTACATCGCAGCATGCCAGGTCCTGGGAATCGCTGGTGTGTGATGCATCCTTGACTCACTGGCCCATGCTCCACCACATTCGGTCTGAACTTGTGACTTTGTCTTGGTTAGGTTCAACCAGATATCCACAGTTAGCACTTTGTGCTTTTTGGCACTATTTTCAACTAAATCTTTAAAATTACATAACCTGTTCTACTGATTGGAGTTTTGTCATTTGTTCTTAAATTATTTATTAAATTGTACTCTATTTTTCTAAACTGGTGTGGGAATTTTCTTGTGCTGTGATTCACTTTATTACAGTTTGAAGTGCTGCATAAATGCTTTAGACATTGCCTCTAAGTTAAGCCTAACTAGTCTGTGCCAAGCTACCATACGGTTGAGCACAGGTTAACTTGGGGTTGCTTTGGACTTCACCCTGACAAGGATTGTGGTTGCTACCTGAGTAGAGTTTTACCCTGCTCAACCAGTGACCCGATTTCTTACAGAAACAATGGGGCCTATTACGATGGCGGTCGGAAAACCTCCCCGACCGCCATGGTAGCGGGAAAAGACCGCCCGCATGGACCGCGACATCACCGCTGGTCGAATTACGATGACCCGCGGTCTGATCGCGGGCCTTAACATTGCGACGGTTGCTGCTGCCCGCAGCACCGCCGCGATGCCGAAAGGAGCATGTCCTGCATTTCCCTGCACAGTGCCTGCCACCTGGTACAGGGAAATGTAGGGGGGACCATGGGTACCCCCCCAGTGCACCCACACCCCCCCCAACACATTGGGGGCCCGCAACGGGCCCCCGGAAGACAATCTCTGCATGCCTTTCCATGGCGGTTTGACCGCTGAGGAAAGGCTGGCTACCGCCGGCATCATAATCCTGCCGGCGGAGCCTGCTCTGCACTGCCACCATTATCCCGGTCCTGCTCCGTCCGCCAGGCAGGAGTGCGGATGGCAATTGGCGGAAAAGCGGCGGTCGGAATTTCCCACCGCCGCGGTCACCTCTGCCATCCTAATTTGACCAGCGGTTTTCTTGGTTGCGATCGCGGGCGGATGTCCACCGCCGGCCCGGCGGTGGACATCCGACCGCAATCGTAATAGACTCCAATGTTTGGCAAGACTATCTTTTATGAAATCATTAATGTATTCTTTGCTCCTGTTGATTTCAGTTTGTATACAAAAGTAGAATATAACCTTCTGATTGGCTAAGCCATGAGACAGCCCATAAGGGTGACATTGCATAACATTCTTAAGCTTGCTGAATGCTAACATATATGTAATAGAAAAGTACAGACCATTGTTTTATACGGTACGAAGTGCAGTCAAATTTCATGTAAACGTGGACGTTTTAGCAGACTGTTAAATCATCAGGAACTAGAATGTATGCTGAAGGAACCACGTACAATAATGTAACACGAGTGTTTAGAGGGTGAATCCTCTTATGTTATAAAACTGTTCCTTTCCTGAATCTGCTAAATTAATGAGAATTGTTTTTAGATCAAAATGATGCATTCTGTAGTCATGCTATGTGATACCTCTTCCAGTAAACTGCAATTTGGAAAGTGCCTGACAATTCTACATGTTTTATTTTGGGAAGTTACTACTGATGTAGAAACGTGCTTTTGCTATTGTTTTGAATAAAGTGTTTATTGCCTCACTTGAAATAACTCCGAACAAGTTTCATGTCATCTTTCACAGGTAGCAGCAGAATAACCAGAACATGTGCAATTTGAATTTGCTTAATTTCTATGGAGAGCAGTGAACATCCAAAACTGGACAATAACAAATATCCATCACGCTAACCATAGTTTAAGAAGGATATTTAGCCAGGAAAGGGGATTAGCAGTGTCCTGATGTCTGTTTGGAGACAAAACTAATGTATAATATTGAAGCACTGTGAAATGTTCCTGTATCTGAGATAGTGTGTTGCCTGGTTTAATAATATTTAATACTTTATACTTGTATGAAATATTTGAGTGAATGGAGTAAAAATTATAGTCTTGTTAATATTAGGCCTGGGCGGAGATCGCAGAGTTTGCGGAACTCTGCGAAGAGACAAAAAACCTCCTCCAAGCTACGAGGAGTTCAGCGAGCGGCGGAGTGCGTTACCTCGTGCTATTTGCAGTGACTTTTAGCACCGGATGTTTGTCCTGCACAATAAAATCAGCACGAACGGCATCACGGACGCTGCTTCTTTCTGCCACTCGAGTAGAAGTTCTACTCGAATGGCAGCTTCCTCAACACGAACGGAAGGTTTCTCAACATGAGCGGTAGCGACCATCCACACCTACTCGTGTTGAGAAATCCAGCTGGGAGTTGGTATCGATGTAGGATTTTCCTCGCTTGCGCTCTTCAACTTACCATTGACGAGTGTGAGCGAGTAAAAAACTCTGCTTCGCTACGTGGAGTGGATTTGTTCGGAACTCCACTAGCTCTGCCGAGTGCAAAAAACTCTGCAAACTCCACGAACAGAGCGGAGTTCACCGCCTAAGCCTAGTTAAAATATTACTAGACATGACTGTGCAAAAAACATCATATTTTTTAATTGCAACGAAAAATATATTTTCAGAATGAAAGCCCACAGTAATGTTTAGTTAATCAGTGTGTGATTGTAATCACAATGTTTTTTTGGGCATTAGACATTAATTAGGCCTTTTTTATGAGGCCTTGCAACACTTTCTGCGCCGCTGTTGCATCACTTTTTGAGATGCACCGGTGGTGTAAAAAATGTGCCATGTTGCGCCCTATTTACCGTGATGCATCTAGGCAGATGCCTCATTTTGTAAAGCCCTGAGCTACATTATACCTACGTCAGGTATAATGTATGCAGGGTGGTCGTTCCCCTGCAAAAAGCATCGTAGAAGTGGCGCAGTGAAATCTATGAGATTTCACTGTGCCACTTCTAGGACGGCACTGCTCAAAATCTTATGCTTACCTCCCAGCTGGCGTAAAAGCGACGCAGGCACATTTAGCATGGGACTTGCCCATTTGTATTGACCCATTGCTGGAGTTGCATCACTTTAGCGACACACTCCTGCAATGCGTCATTACTGCACCTACAGTTACGCCAGAAATACTGACGTATCTGTAACTTCTTGCGACATGGAGCCCCGAACATTAAATACGGTGCACCCATCGTGTTGCAAGGAATGGGCAGTGAAAACTGTTGCATCACTGTTTTCACACAGCGATGCAACAGTTTTCATAAATGAGGCCCAATTGACTTTTCCCAGCCCATAAACAGCTGACTACTGGAACAAGAGCCAAGTCTGTTCTAGTCGAAAGAATGCCACATGTTCTTTGGTAACTTGAATGGTACTAGACAGGTTTTCTCACAATCTGAGTTCCATCGACTAAAACACCAGGTCGAATGGCCTCGCAGTGTGAGATGGCGGTACTCTTAATAATTTTTTGTCAGAAAATTGAGGAAGCAAACTATAAAAGAGAAGCTTGATGGAATAGTGGGCTTACAAACCTCAACATGCAATGTGTTATTGACTAAAACAAGGGGTGTCCGTAATTTGCTTAATTTCCTCCTGCGTAATTATGTAGGACTATGCATTATTATGCGAGGAACGTAATGCAGCATTTAGAGCCACTTTCTTAGCACAAAATGCACCCTTGTATCCAAAATTGGCATAAGGATGCATTTTGTGCTAAGAAAATTGTGCTAAATGCAATGGATATAGCAACGGCAGATGCCCGAAGCTGCTTGCGCTCCCTTAGTTCATTGTTCCTGTGCTGCTGTGGTGGGATTTTTGCCCCAAATGACTCTCAATTACGCGAGCGTAACCGCATATTGTCACGTGATAGGAATAATTGAATTATGATGTGACTTAAGTTGTAAAATGTGTTTATGCATACTTTCTTAATGAGATTGAGGTGTGTGGCTACATAGAACCAGTACAATTAGGATTTTCCATAAATATGTCTCAAGCCAGAAACTGACCAGTCATTTTATATTTTTTCTCGTGAGTGATGCAAGTTTAGAGCATTCACGTGTATTTGTTTTAGAAAAAACGCAAAGTCCAATACAAATATGAAAACAAAAACTGCATTTTAATGCAAAGTAAAAATAGTGACCTTTCAATGACAGTCGCTTCACAGAAGTTGGAAAACAAGAAAACAAATAATGAAGGAAAGAAAACAAAGTGACAACATGATGAATTGCTTCGAACGATTTCTGCCTACTTTCTGGGTTCTGGCTACAAGAAGAGGAAACCTCTAATAATTCATTGTCGAACTGATGCAGAGAAACTTCATTCTTGCTTTGCCAGCATGACTAGAACTGGCTGAGGAATGGAGCATTGCAATGCCCTATAGTGCTGGAGGAGACGGACTGAAAAACTGTAGGTATAGAGCAAGTGCATTCATCAGTCCCAAAGGGGCGGCCATGTTTCAGGGATGATGTGTGAGCCCCCAGTAATGTGGCTAGGAGAGAGGGATGTGAGTGAATAAAGCTTTGTTCAATATATACCTCGTGTCTGCTTTCTCTGAGCTCATTTCGAGCACCAGCTCGACAATACCGAGATATTAAGACAACACAGGGCATGAGCTGTGGCTATAATTTGTAGGGACTAGCCAACATGGCCGGGAATCTGCTTTCTAATTGGACGAGCGAGTGCGCAGTGAGCCAAAGAAAAGAATGTAGAGCAAGAATCAATTGGCCTAGTAGAGAGCACTTAGAAGAGGACAGATCATTAGGGGTGTGTGAAGATTTTATCAACAAGGATAGGCTCTCAAAGTTCACAATTATAGACCTCACCATAGTTTCTGGAATTTCCCATTTGTCCTAAGCCTATGAATTCACGTTGTTTTCTCATGCATGTGTTATCTCCCAGCAGTAGTTCTGTTGTGAACAAGGGGTGTGCAAAATTCATATAGGCCCACATGCATCAAAGAAAAAATTTGCGACTCCAAAATAGCGAAAAATAAGGAATCGCTATTACAGATTCGCTAAACGGAATGCACCAAAATATTCGGTAAATATTTGCGATTCCTTAAAAATCGCTAAAATATTTACCGATTACTTATTTACCGAATCGGTATTTGCGAATTCGCAAATACCGATTCGGTAAATGCGAAAGCGTCAATCGTCTCATGGAGATGACATCATACCAGGAAGTGAATCCCAGATACCACACACCTGTGCAGAGTGAGAGACTGAGGAGGAGGAAGACTGTTGGTGCACAGCCTGGAAAACACTTTTTCCTGCAGAAGTTGATTCTAACAAACACAATGGACCCAGGAAAAAAAAAAGCAAAAAGGAGAAGGCAGGAAGAGGAAGATTAAATTCAGTGAGAGGGAACTGGAAATACTCACTGAGGAAGTTGTCCAAAAACATGACCAGCTGTTTGGTAAACAATCCCTGCATGTTGCAGAGTCAGTCAAGCGGAAGATCTGGCTTGGGATACAAGCCCGGGTCAATTCTGTGGGGGTCACACACCGTGACATCAACAACCTACAGAAGCGATGGTATGACCTTCGCAGCCGGGCAAAAGAGAGAGTGGCTGAAAGGCTGGCATCTGCAAGAAAAACAGGAGGGGAACATCCACTCAGCCTGCAAACACCCCAATGGACGACTTGGTGGAATCCACTCTGCAGCCCGAGGCAGTTGTCGGGGTCACGCAGATTGACACCTCAGGACATGCGGGGACCTCCCAAGGTAAGAGCACAACCAAACATATTGCAATATAATTGTAACCCAAAGTGCAACAAATGCATACCCTGCGTAGTGTAGCAGACATGAGTCCAGTCCACCTCTTACTTGCAACCCCTAATGCATTGTGGGAGTTGTATGCATACAAATGTAATGGCAAAGCATGGAGGGAGTAGCACAGCTCAAATGCAACAGAGTACAGCAAGGCAGTGACAACAGTAGACTTCCTACATCACAGAAGTCAATTTATTACACCTCTGTGAGCGCAATGTCACAAACGTGCAAAAAATAGATATATTACATTTTACAAAACAAAATGATCTTGCACTGGAGAGTGACGTGGCAGACATCCACAATTCTGAGGGACATACAGACCAGCAAGATGAGGGACAAGAGATGGCGGCATCCTCGCCCCTACCTGTTCCCACTCAACGCAGGAGAAGAGTCCTACCACTGCCCGATTTGGATAGTGAGGAGGACACCCAAACAGGAGCGAACCCACAGAGCACTGCCCATACACCACCACCCCCACCACCAGAGGTAACAATCCCGCAGCGTCACAGTCCGTTCCGCAGGCGAAGGCCAAGTGCATTTCTGAGGTCTGCTGTGGACGATGGTGAAGCTGCCTGCAGTGTGCTTGAGACCAAGATGCTGAGGGTCCAGCGCCTGCAACAAAAGAACATGCGTATTATGCAGGAGCAACTGGGAACAATGGTCACACACATGGGTGGGATACGTGACTGCATGAAGGAGCAGACGACTGCAGTCGTTGAGGGGCTCAGGGCACACAGTGATAAACTTGACCGTGTTGCAACAGCCATTGAACAGATGTGCAGGGTCATGCAGGCTGAGCATATCTCTAATGCCAGGAGGCAACAACATTCTATGGGGCGCATGCGCGGATACACCAGGGCCATCAACAGGCTGAGTACTACAACAGCTCAGCTACACAGGCGTGCAGTCGCCAGGCAGGTCGAGATGACCCACTGCTGTGGGGATGTGGCCAGGGGCCTAATCCAGGTCACCACTGCTGTGGAAGGGCTGCAGACAGCAGCAGCCACTGGGAACCTCATGCATGGAGGGGGGGAGAGTGAGGAGGCCTCCAGCCTTAGCAGCCTACTGGTGCCTGTGGCACATAGCAGGAGGTGCAGTAGCAGGAGTCAGGCAGGCACAGAAGACACCATGTCAGATGCAGCTGGGCCTACTACAAGGGCCACAGGGGGGCGTCACAGGAAGTGTTAGACATTTGGACATTCAAACAATCTGGTGAGGAAACCAGATATGTGTTACATATACACACTGCAGTTGCAGTCCCAAGGCAATGGAATGTAATTGTCTGTACATGGTATGTGTGCATTAACACATACACACAACTGTCACATTAAACCTTTAACCAAATACTGTGTTGTCATGTGCTTACTCGCCTTAGAAGTAATGTTGCGTGATTTCTGCTCTTCTACGTCTGCCCTCTGCTGCATTTGGTCCGCCTGCTGCATGGGGTGGTTGTGTCGGCTGTATGTCCTGTTCTGGCTCGCTGTCAGAGTCCACCAAGGGGATGCCTCTATTGGTGGCTATGTTGTGCAACATAGCACACGTTGCCACAATCTTACAGCATTTCTCAGGACTATACTGTAATGCCCCACCGCTCTTGTGTATGATGCGGAATCGTGATTTTAGTACCCCAAATGTCCTTTCTATCACATTGCGCGTCGCAATGTGCGCACGATTGTAACGTCGCTCCCTTTGTGTGACAGGATTCAGGTATGGGGTGAGGATGTAAGACCTCACAGGGTATGCGCTATCACCTACAGGATGTGAGAAACCAACATACATTAGTCACTGCAATGTGTCACCATGGTGAACACTTTTAAATAACAGTATTACATTGATTTACCCAGAAGATATCCTTCTCCGAACTCCCCCGCAAGTAGACGTCTGTGTATTCCACTGTGCCGGAAGATGTAGGCGTCATGGGCACTGCCAGGGTAACTTGCCACAATGTCAGTGATTAGTGTTTTTGAGTTGCATGTTACCTGTATGTTCAGTGAATGGTAAGATTTCCGGTTGCGGTAGATATACTCATTCACTGCAGGGGGACATATGGGTACATGCGTCCCATCGATACAACCAATCACATGCGGGAACTGTGCAACCTGATAAAAATCTAATTTGGTTTGCATCAAATCCTGTGGTGTCGTGGGGAACCTGATGTGGTTGTGTATCCTCTGCAACATGGCATTTAGGAAACTGTTAAAAAACGCGATATGGCACTTTGGGAGACCCCTCCAGCTGCTGCAATTACTCCCTGGAAGGACCCTGAAGCTAGGAGATGCAGGGAACACAGGACCTGCACATGGGTGGGTATGGCATGTGTCCTGCGGGTCTGCCGCTGCAGTATAGGGTCTAACTTAGCAATTAGATCTAAGATAGCTGCAGCATTCAGCCTATATTTATCATAGATCTCCTCCTCCGTCTGCCCTAGCAATGTGACGCGCACTCTAAAGATTCTCTCCTGGATCCTCCTTCTCCTCTGTGCTGCTGCTCTCAGCCTCATCCTCCTCGCCACGATGTAGAGCACTGCCATGATGGGTCGTTGGGATGCATTCTGGGACTGTTTAAGTAGTTTGCTGATGATTTACACCTGTTTTTGATTATGTGTAATTTTTATCACCTGATGTGATTTCTTCTAGTTTAAGGAATGCAAATAGCGAATTTAGGCTGGTTCTGTATTAGCAAAAACTTGATGCATCCCATTTTACGATTTCTTAATTGCGCTTCCTAAAATACAGATTCGGTATTACCGATTCTGTATTTTATGAAGCGCAAATATTGCGAGAACTACGATTTCTTGCGATTTTGCTTAATGCATCAGAACTAGCTAATTTGCGATCGGAAACGGCATTTTTTACCGATTCGCAATTTTTCCGGTCGCAAATTAGCTTGATGCATGTGGGCCATAGTTTGCTTTTACGTCATCAAGTGAAATTTTTGAAAAATTATGCTAAATTGAACATAATTACGCAAACTATTAAACTGGCATGAGTGAGTGAGTGGTTGTGTGTTTAGACCTATGAATCAATGAGTGGGTGTGTAAGTACTGGTATGGGTGGGTGAATGGGTTTGAGAATGGTAGTGTGGAAGTTGGAGTGGGTGTATGAAAGGTTATATGGGGTGTGAGTGGGTGCGTCGGAGATTCTGTGGATGATGTCATCAGTGATGTCAAGAGAGATGTCTTTTGAGATGTCATCAGTGATGTCAATGACCATGTCCTAAGTGATGTAATATGTGAGGACAGTAGGCTGAAGTAAATGAGCATTGAGATGTTAACGCAGGTATAAAACTAGTGGGTTAAAAATGTGAAGTGAGGTATGGGTTATTAATAAAAAGTAGTTAAAGACAGATGTTTGCATGATTGCAGTATCTCCTTTCCACATCTGTTTATTCATCTTTCCCAGTTCCCTAATTGCTTAACAGCTCCCTAATATTAAACATTGACAGACAAATGTGTATATAGTTAGAACCATGTGTCCATAGAAAATGGATTTTTGGTATGCTAAAAACTTTGGTGCCATTCAACAAATTTTCAAAAAACTTTTCAAAAAAGTCTCAGCCACCACAGCTTCTTCCAGAAACGTTTTAGCATGATCTGACAAGTGGGGCAGAGAAAAAGGGGAGTTCCCATAACCTGTTTCCGCTATTCAATTTTCCGCATGAAAATTAGACATAGCTACAGCCAACATGGCTGAATGGAATTACATTAAAGTTGGTAGAAAGCTAGATCTTGGCCCAGAAAGTGAAGTGTGCTTTTTGTGATTTGGAATAAATATGTTTAGTAATTTTGGGGAAATTAAAGTTCAAAATGTATGCATATATCATAGCACGAAGGATCCACAGAACCAACAGATCTGAAAATACGCTCTGATTGCCTGCCACCACATCAACAAAGATGTGGAGGCAGCCATTTTAGGACTTGGGGACTCAGTCCCCTGTCTTAGCAAAAGAAACACAAAAAACATATACGGGTACCTTGCCTCCTGGGCCAGTTTATTTTTTGCTTTAATGTACCATAGATCAGTCTTTTTTAAGTCAATGTGCCCCACCAGGCTGGGCCAAGGCCTGGGGGTTGGTGCGAACATTGTTTTAGAGAGGGGCCATGTGGCCTTCTTCCCTGGGCCAATTTTAGGCCCCAGCGACCATCCCCATTAAGGTTAAGTTCCCTCTGTTGAAGTCTTCCTCTAAACAAAGAGAATCAACACATCCTGTTTGTAGAACTGCATCATAATTAGCGTTAGTTTGGTATCCCCATAATATTGACTGCACACCATTTTGCCTCGTTATCTATTTCTGTTTCCAACATATTGTGGGGCATATTAGCAAGACCGGCGATACAATTATCGCCGCTTTAGCGGCAGGAAACTGCCGCTAAAACGGCGATAATGGGCTTGCTAATATGCGTTATAGAATTCAATAGAAGCCCAGGTTAGGACATCTAACCTGGGCTTCTATTGGAATTCTATAACGCATATTAGCAAGCCCATTATCGCCGCTTTAGCGGCAGTTTCCTGCCGCTAAAACGGCGATAATTTTATCGCCGGTCTTGCTAATATGCCCCTGTGTTTAATATCTCTATTCATTGCCTCACTTCTTAAATTTAATGGGGACCAACTTTAGCGCTAAATGTCAGGACTCATGGAAAGAGCTATGGATTGCAGAAAAGGAGTAAGACGTTATCACACTCCCTTACCTACTCCCCCACACACAAGCTGGTACAGCCAGGGATAGAACTGGAGACTCTGGAAAACTGGATGTTGGAGGTTGTTATTCCAGCTTGGAGACAGTCATGGAGCAGTGTAATTTTAGGCTTCACTTTCTCTATATCATTTATATGCATTTGCATGTGATTTATATATTCAATGTATGCCTAACATTCATTAATTTGTGTTCTATTTTAACAAGAATTGCATTAGGTTATGATTTATAAGTAGGAGTGGGTGGAACTCGCGGTGTTCTAATCAGCAGAATTCCGCCGAGCTATGTAAAAACTCTAGGGGATATTCTCAAGAACGTGCGATAATCATCTCCAAAATAGGTTAACGCAATTTTTCATATCGCCGCCTATCGCGGGAAAATAATGCTGTGTTAACGTCGTATTCTCAACACGGCGGTAACATGCGATAGTTTCCCGATAACGCGTCAAATGTCCGCGATAAAATTACCGGGACGGAGATAATAATCTAAAGCCGAATGTGAAAAAAGTGGGGATGGGCCCAACCGCGATAATAAAATCAGCGATAAGCTGCGCCAGGCTTGCAATTCACACACGTGAGGCGGGAAAAATCACTATAAAAGCAGAAAAAAAACCCACAAACAAAACGTGTGCATTCCCACAGTTGTGAGTTGCATGATTGTGGAGTTGAGTTATGTGGTGAGCAGTGCATTTCCATAGGTGCCATCCCGGAAGCGCTGATTGATGATGGACTGTCGGAAGATGTAGGAATCATGCACACTGCCTGGGTAGTTGGCGACAACGTTGGTGAAGTGTCCCCGGTGGTCCACTATTGCCTGCACATTGATGGAATGCGTGTGCTTTCTGTTGCGGTAATTGTGTGCAGTGTCGGCAGGGGGCACAAGTAGGACATGTGTGCAGTCAATTGCCCCCAACACGTGCGGGAAGCCAGCTATGGCGTAGAAGCCTTGCTTGGTCTCCAGCTGTTCCTGCGCAGTGTGGGGGAAGTGAAGGTGCTGGGGTACCATGCTGATGATGGCATCCAAGACAGGTGTGAGGAACTTTGATAGGGCTGGCTGTGAGACTCCTCCAACTCTGGCAGTTGTTGGTTGGAAGGTACCAGAGGCCAACAGGTGCAGCACAGCCAGCAGCTTTGTCTGCGGAGGGATGTTGGTTGTCCGCTGTGTTGTTACCGTCAGCCTGTGGGCAATGTGGGTCAGGATGCGGAGGATGGTTGTCCTTTTGAGCCTGTAGTGGGCAATGACATCCTCTGGCGTTAAGTCTGTGAGGCTGGTGTATTTTCGGAAGCTCTGCTGTCTTGTTCTGCGCTGCCTCTGTGGTAGTCCGGGGTGGTGGTCCAGGGGGATGGGGAGGCCTGGGGGTGGTGGTGGTGGGTGTTGTGGCCCTCTTGGGTCTCCGAGCTGCATGATCAGTAGCTCCATGACATGTGTTGGTCTTCAGATGTGGCTCTGGGCTGGGCTCCCTTTCATACTGCAGGTTGTCGTCCTGCTTAACACCAGTAAAAGGCAGGTGTTAAATCCCTGCTGCTAACACGCCTTATCGCCTGTTTTTGGATCGCATCGCAGATCTGGCTGGTCGTTGAGAATATCGCGAAGTGGTGTTTTCGTGTGTTTTTGACCTGGAACGCCTACTCTGTATATCATTACCGTTAGTTGTCACTCTCATCCGTGGCGATGTTTTTTGCGGAAGCTATCGCTGGAAAACTGGCGATATCGGCAGTTTGCACCAGCTTGGGAATTGGGCGATAAATCTATCGCCACTTTTGCGGCGCTAAAGTGCCGATAAATTGGCGATGAGTCCTTGAGAATATGCCCCTCTGTGTAATCCTGTGGAGTTCCATCCATCTTCTTTTTTCTTCACAATAACCTGTGGATCATGATAGAAGCTCAGCAGTGACACATTCTATTCAGATCCCCTTCATTTATCAAGTAACTGACCACTTCCAAGAGCGTGAAAGAAAACTCGGCTCCAAAAGACAGGTCTCCCGGAAAACAAGCATTGCACTTTTGTTCCAACACATCTTGCACAGAAAGTAAAGTAACTTCACAAATCACTTTTGATTGCACTGTCCTTGCCCCTGTTCACATTCTCGCTCCCAGTAATGGTTTCACAGAAACCTGCACTGAGAGCTTAGCTAGGAAGTCGTTTCACTTGCACTTTTCATGTCTTTCTACTGCTTTAAGGATGGGACGAAATGCTAGACTACATGGGAATCATTAATTCGTGCTCCCTCCTCCCTCCTGCATGTGCAGATGGTCTCTTGTCCTGCAGCCACGCTACAGAGAATAGGGGGAAGGTGCTGTGGAGGATAAACACAGCTCGCTCTGACAGGCAAGCACTCCAGATCTCCTGCGAGAGCAAATGTTTTCTGAGGGGTAAACACCATTAAAAGCTCCTTTGTGTGCCTCTCATTGAAATGCGCCTCTGATGGAAGCATGCCTCTGTGCCGGGATTATAAAAGTGTAAAATCAATGATAGCACACAGCCTTACCTCCCTAAAGTTTCATGCAGCTCTTGCACACAATCCCACAATACTACAGAGCTTGCCGCAGCAGCAACACCTGGCAGGGATCCCATCTAGCCACAGTTTCCAATGGTCTCATGACATGCTGCTCCTTAGACGGAGCAGGCGAGCCGCAAGCAATCAGGAAGTGTCAGAGATGAATTAGAGTAGTGAAGGAGAATCATGGAGCGCCTTCATGAAGCCAATAGAGCACTTCTTAGGGACACATACTGCCTACGGTATTTCAGATAACATAATAATAAATTAGTGGTGGGTGCCTGTAAACTTCACCATGCGGCAGCTGGCGGAGGTTTTGCCATACTCCGCGCTGCGCTTGGAGTGGCAAAACTCCGTGAACTCGGCCAGGCAAGCAGAGTTTAAAGTCCACCTCTATTTATAATCCTATTTTGAAGTTATACTAAGTTAAATGAAAATCAATATAATTGTAGTTACTGAATGTACTTACAATGTTATACTTATCGTTTGATTAGTACAAATTTACAATACTATAATGTGCTTCCGTCTTTGATCTTTGAGTTAAATAAGCCTGACTTTAGGCCTTAGGATAGAGTAGGGGTAAAAATTACTATTCCCACTCCAGTGAGTGCAACAGTAGGGAAACTGTTAGATAGCGGAGGGAAATAATTTACTATTCCCACTCCAGCGAGTGCAACAGTAGAGAAAGTGTTGGATAGCGTCGGGGTAAAAATTACTATTCCCACTCCAGTGAGTGCAACAGTAGGGAAAGTGTTGGATAGCGGAGGGGTAAAAAATTACACAATTAACATAATTAATTAACAATTAATTAATTAATTAATAACAATTAGCAATGGAAATATAATTATAATTAATTCAAACAGTTAACACTATAAAATCATAAATAAAAAATATTACATATTAAATATTAATAAATATATTAAAACTAAATTACTTCCCACCCTATTCCCCTATCAACCCACAACCCACTCCTAAACAAATGACACAATTAACATACTTACCAATTAATTAATAATAATTAATAACAAATTACTAAATATTTAATTATAAGTTATTTCCCACAGTTAACACTATAAAAGATTAATTAATTAAATATGAATTCTGAAAAATATTAATAATTTAATTATAATTAAATTACTTCCCACCCTATTCCCCTATAAACCCACAACCCACTCCTAAACAAATTACACAATTAACATAGTTACCAATTAATTAATCAATAAAAATTAACAGCCAATTATTAATTAATTAATAATTAATGAATTACCATAATTAACACTATAAAATAAAATGTAAATAAATACTAATAAATAAAAATTATTATTCAATTCATTATTTTTAAATTACTTCCCACCCTATTCCCCTATAAACCCACAACCCGCTACGGAATTAAAACGCAAAATGTAATTCAAATAAAATGAAAAATTAATTAATTATATTTAAATTACTTCCCACCCTATTCCCCTATAAACCCACAACCTGCTACGGAACTAAAACGCAAAATGTAAATAAATTTTTTTTTGTAACTTCTAAAAATTTAACACATACATAACAAATAAATGCAATACTTACACAAAAAAATATAGCACATACATTTAAAATACACACTAAAATACATAACACTAACTAAAACAACTATATTTTTAACAACTATATTTTTGCAAACGATATTAATGACTTCGATATTTTTTAAAACGATATCAACAACTTCGATATTTTTAAAAACGATATTACTTACCTTAGACTCGATGGGCCCGATTCACAGAACTAACTTAAGAGAAAATCCTAAACTTACTACCATTTTGGTATTCACAGAAGGCACTTACTTACTCATTTTGAGTAACTTACTCATTTTGAGTAACTTACTCATTTTGTGTAACTTACTCATTTTGGTATTCACAGAAGGCACTTACTCATTGATGAGTAAGTGCCTTCTGTGAATACCAAAATGAGTAAGTTACACAAAATGAGTAAGTTACTCAAAATGAGTAAGTTACACATTTTAGTATTCACAGAAGGCACTTACTCATCAATGAGTAAGTGCCTTCTGTGAATACCAAAATGAGTAAGTTACACAAAATGAGTAAGTTACTCAAAATGAGTAAGTTACTCAAAATGAGTAAGTAAGTGCCTTCTGTGAATACCAAAATGAGTAAGTGCCTTCTGTGAATACCAAAATGGTAGTAAGTTTAGGATTTTGGCTTAAGTTAGTTCTGTGAATCGGGCGCGATATTCTTGTCCACGATATTCTGACTGTCGATATTTTTGACAGACGATATTCTGAACTCGATATTTGTGCTAGTCGATATTTAAAACTCGATATTTAGACTGTTTACCGGCCTACATATCCCCCACCCCTCAGGTGGATCCTCTGACAAACCCAATCATTGCTATGGGTTTGCAGTCTAGGTTAATGTGCATGGGCCCAGGTGAGACAGAGGTGCATATTTCCTAAACATATGGTGCAGCACAGACCCAGAAACCATCTTGCTGCGTCAAGCTGTGCCATTAGGAAAGTGCAGGGATGCGCTGTGTTTAGAACAATACAATACATCCCTGTGCTTTCCTCTGTGCTGGTGCACAATAGGCTGGCTATCACCAATGCAGGTACCCTTGCACCATGGTTCAAGGGTGCCTGCTTTGGCGGTCAGCTGCAGTTTGTGCGCTGGCACTGGCAGAAAGGACAGGAATGCGCTGTATCTTGCAGCTACACACATTCCTGCCCTTTCCTTTTGACATAGGGCAGAACAGCTAGAAGGCTTATGGCGCTGCCTTACAACAAAATATTGTCAAAATTCCCATGAGCCTTTCATTTATGTTATGTTAACCATAGATGAGCCAGCATACTACCATTTGGCCTGCAAACAGTGCCACAGAGCGCTGGGACATAGCTGCCTGCACTGCAAGACATGACCTAGTTACCCACATTACCCCTTGTTGCAACTTACCCTGTTGCTGTTGTAGTTCGTCATAGCCAGCACTGTCCTGTCCCTCAACTCCTACCACTGACTCCTCAAAGATGACAACTGACACCTGCTCCTCCAAGGGATCCAGCTGCTCCTGGGTCGCTTGACTACCACCTCCGGTCTGCAATGCTGCCTTGAGGTTGGTTCTCCTTTGTCCTACACTTGCAATCATGCCAGTGCTTTTTACTGTCACTCACTATCCTCCTGACTTTGGCAATGCTGTTCACCTTGTCCACAACAGTCTGCCATATGGCCTTTTTCCTCCTTAATGAAATTTTGGAGCTGACAAAGAGCTGGTGTTGGCAGATACGTTTTAAGGCATGGGCAAAGTGGGCCATGGCCCAGGGCCCAAGCCTTTCAGGGGGGCCCCTGATACAGCCAGCTTTGTTCCACAAAATCTTGCACTGATGACCTTGAATAATTCTTTAACAGATTGTTTTAAACACTGTTTTCCTTTGATTTAATTTTAATGGGGTTGATGTGTGAGAGTCTATTACAGACATTTTGCAGAGAAATGTTTGTTTTTCAACAGTATGCAACATCCATAAAAAAGTTTCTTTTAGATCAAAACAGGTTTTCACCTATGAGAAATGGGTAGGGGTTAAAAAGAATATTTGTAATAATATTACTGAGCTGCTACTGTATATTCTACTATTGAAAACATGTCACTATCCTTGAATATTAGCTGTAAACACATTTAGAATTTGGCCATTTCAGTGACCTGGCCAAAGAAGGCATGAAAAAGCTGAAGTTAGATCATAAATCCAAAGCTGTTCCGAGCAGGGGCCCCAAATTATGTTTGGCCCAGGGCCCCTGAAATCCATCTAATATCCCTGAGTGTTGGTGTTCCGTCACCTCCGTAATAAAGATCTCATTCTGCTCCTCACTAAACTTGCACTTCCTCTTCCCCTGGAACTCTGGCTGGTCATCCTGGCTGGTACTTGGGGTTGCTGGGGTTGTTGTCCTGGGCTCTGCTCACTGCTGGCTGCTCCATTGCTGTTTTCAGGTAAGTGTACCTTTTTTTCACATGGTAGTGCTTTTTTTCCCCCGTTAGGCGTACAAAAGTGAATCTTGGACGGCTAGCATCTATTTTCTAGACGCTAATTGGTCGAATGTCACTTGCAGTATTAGCGTCAAATTTCATAACAACACATGACACACAACAGCTCCAGTTTTTCCGATGCTGGCTTCTTCCTAGCACCATGGTGCACTGTATTGTAAATACGACGAAAACATGGCGCTGGAATCTGTCATACCACTACAGACATTTTTGGGGCACACCACTGTGGCAAAACAGCTGTGTGCCAGTTCTTGTAAATATATCCTATAGTCTCCTAGGTCACTGTTAAACAAATGTGAAGCGTTGAGTTGTAAAGGCCTACTCATGCGATGAGTGATGCTAACACATGGAGTGCATATTACAGTACTCATCAAAAAGCAAGTATACAGACGTGCATTGGGCGATTTTCCGTGTTTTCCAATTGGCTCATAATTTACACTGATGTGTGTGTGAATTAATCAATTTATGGCATTCTAATCTCTGTAGATGCATTGGACACTGCAAGTGACTGTTTAACATAAAAATGTTTATAACACATATTTAAATGTGCATAAATGAAAAAGTCTTATGCTCCTAGACATAAGTATAATTACTTTTCATGACAGTGAGATCGCCTCACATCAAAGAATGGCATACACTGCTAATAACTATGCATTGCATTTTGTTTTATTGTATAATAAATATTGACTTTACACTAAGTCATCCAGAAAGTTAAAAGATAATTCACTGAAGAACAAAGGATTTTCGGACTTGCGCAGGACACACTGTTCTCATAAAATCGAATTCCATTTGCATATTCCGTTTTTCTAAATCTACTAAACAAGATGAACCTTAAAAAGCGTCAAGGGCTCCCAAAGTGAAAGCTCGATTGGAGGATGGAGATGAATGATGCAGACACGCCCTATAATGATGTGGAATGTTTATAAGCCTCTGAACCCATCAAAAGAGGTCTTCATTATCTTGCAACAGCGGTAAAGCACTGGAGAACCACGTCCACATGAGAAGGCATCAGCTACTACCACAGGGGAGGTCCAAGCGAGTTTTTAAAAACTGCTGAGACTTTACAACTCAATAGCCCCTGTGTTTTGGTATCATGATAAAACACTACATCTTGTTGTTAAGGAGGAATCAGGGATTAAAGTCTAATGACAGGAGGTACCTGTCCTCTCTACGGAAAATAGTAAAACACTCCCTTTCAGAAGCTTATTTCAGAACAGCAGGATGAGCTCTGATCCTTGTCCACTAGATTGAGAAAACAGGCTGCTTATTGGCCTCCATGATACCACTTTGGCACCACTGAAAGGCATTATGCATCCATAGCACGTCTTATTAAGGGCAGGGGTGAGCGTTGGTAAACTCTGCTACGCGTCGCAAGTGGAGTTTTTGCCGAACTCCACTGCAAAAACCCTCTGAACTCCACCTGCGGAGCATAGTTTACTACCCAGGCCTAATTAAGGGATTGAAGAAGTTTGACAACAACTCCCCTGCACTGATGGAACCACCTTGGTTCCTTCTCCAAGTCAAGGGTATCTTGAAGACCAGCTGCATCTCTTATAATGTCATGAGAAACCATGTGAAGCAATGCTCAGGCATACCTGGCCATGAGACTAATCACCTGATGCAAAAAGCGCACACCTAGGGTCTGGATGCAACCATTCTGGAGATGAAGAAGTACAAAGGGGAAAATAAGAAGAAGGCAGGCCTTTTCCATCTATGTGCCAGGGATCTGGAGCAAGATCCTCTTTGCCCTCAGAACCTCGATGACCTTTCTATGTTTTCAATAGAAACTGATGACATCTCTTTAAGTACCATTTAACCTACACAACAGCAACTTACAAGTTACTTATTTCTGTGTTCATGGTTTCCTGGTTTCAAACCTGCTGTGTAGCATTCTATTGCTTTCCAACTAGGGAGATAGGAAAGAGGATATAGTCTTGCTTGCACTGCAGAACTTTATCCCAGCTTGCCCTGATGGGTTAGTAGGGCTAATCCCTGTGTTCTTGTCCTGTATGCAAACATACATTTTCAGAAGAGCCTAAACCCTGGAGTAAGGGACATATATGCTCTTCTGTTACCAACATTTAAACAGTGATATTGGAGCTATTCTGGCTGTTTTTTATGCTCTATTTACAAAGTGCATGTACATTTTATTGGGATTTAAGGTTTATTGTAGCTCAATTGTTGCGTGCTTAAATCTACGTGAAAGCACATAATTGCATATTAATTGAAATCTACAAAGACTGCCTTGAGCATGTACTCGCTCGCTGAGGTACCAAACCACAATTATGGACATCAGTGTGGAGTTACTGTCAGAAATAAATAAATGTCATGGGTGCAAAATAATACAGCTTGACCTCTCAGTGGCCTCTTGTACAGTTTGCGTTTGCATCCTACTGAGTCATTTGACATGTCATCCATGTGACCCCCATCCAAATCTCCTTTCCTCAGCATCAAGATAATAGCTTGGGAATTATCTTTGATCCTGACTTTTTTGCGCAGCAAGTGGAAATGACGATAACGTTAGAGTTTTATCCCCATAGACTCTTGAAACAGACCCCACCTCCATCAATGGTCCAAACAAATGAGCTAACATTTTCAATCATTATGTCAAGCTTAAATACCACAACAATATATGTACTGGGTTTGCAGTTAATGCCGAACAAACTGCACTGTGCCCAAAATGACACTAACTGCCTTTTGAAAGGAATCACTAATGCAAGAATCAGTCTACTAACTCTCTGCGGCTCTACTAACGCTTCATTTGCCAGATTTACACCCAGCGCTGACATGGCGGACAAAGACTCTAAAGCACACTACAAACGCGCCAAAGCTGAACCGACTCCATCTGACTCTCCCATCAAACAAAAGGCAGATATGAATAGCACGATGGAAATGATCCTCAAAAAACCTGCGGATGTTCACGACCTAGCGAAGTCAACCAAACAAAACACGGACGCTATGCAGTTTGAGCTGACTGCCATCCGAGCTGACATGAGCACAATCAGTTCTAAAATCGACGCCGCGGAACAGAGAATCAGCGATGTCGAAGACGCCTCGACTCGCTCCAGCAAAGACATTAAATCCCTCCTTGCCATCACCAACAGTCTTAAAACACAAGCAGCCAAGCTTGAAGACAGGAATAGGAGAGGAAATATTAGAATTTTTGGAAATCCTGTAGGATCAGAGGACTTTGCAGAATCTTGTATCGCCTTCTTAGAGGACTGGATCCTCCAAATCACGGGCATAAAATTTAATAAAAACCTAGAGCTGGATCGGGCACACAGGATACCTACATTCAATTCAGCGACAAGGAAAACAACTCGCCCAATCATCTGCAAACCGCTGAGATATCAGCACACGGAAGCCATTCTCAACTTTGCGCGCAAGAACCGCCAGATCACTTGGAAAGGCCAAAAAATAACTTTTACACAGGACTACTCCAAGTCAACCGTTGATACAAGAAAGGTGTTCCTTATGCTGAGAGACAAGCTACGAGATAGGAATATCCAATTCTCATTTGCAGGTCCCGCAACATTCAAAATCATAGAGAATGGACGGCTCCACTTCTTCACTGACCCCAGTGACTTATCAAACTTCCTAGATGGCATGAAAGCACAGGACATGGATCAAGCTAACTCCTTCTCTAACAGAAGGAAATCCTAATATCTTTTCTCTTTGTGCTTTTCCTTGTCTTCTTTACGACAACTATGATGTGCCTACCTGTGGAGAACGACCCTCCATATCTTTGAATATATAGTCTATCTTCTAACTCATGCTCACTCACAGTAACAAATTACTACTTAGTATGTTTATATAACCTTACATAACCTTACTGTTATCTTACTATGAGTGACTCACCTGTACTGTCTGGAAGCAATAATCTCTATCAGTTCTTCAATATTGAACTAGAAACTCACAATAGGCTGGTTGCCCTAAGTAAGTATGTTACTGAAATGTTTTAGAAATCAGGATATTAAACACAAGTGACATTACCGTAATGTTTCAGTAGTCATGGTTCTAAACTCAAGTTTTTGTTTAGCTCTCCGTACAGGTTCATAGATCTACACTTTAGAAGGTCTTTAAATGATGAACCAATTTTTTCTCTCTCCAAGTTGACAGTTTGATGCTCCTGCCGTCGCACCCTCGACATTCGATGTCCTCAGGGATGGGGCGGGTGGGAGGAGGGAGAGGGGGGGTTAGGGGTTATGGGGTTACGGTTTTTGATAACTGTATTTGCAGTTTCAGTATCATTATCATTATTTCTATCATTTATGGCCTGCTCTTTCGCTCATCTTCCCTTTCAAGTCTTACCTAATGTGCACATTACTAGACCAGTTGTTACCTACTCATGCACTTGTCAATACACATGCAGTTCCACCTCCCTATCAACACTCCTTGTTACTCAGGACTCTGTGATTATCATCTCGCTGAAGTCCTATTCCAAACAAACACTCCCTTCAAATTTCTCCTAAGTCAATCCACCAACACACACGTATTCAATGTCAAATAGCATGTCAGATAGCCTCAACATTGCTTCTTTAAACGTTAAGGGGCTTAACCACCCGATTAAACGCTGGAAAATTATAGACTATTTAGTTAAAACAAAAGGAGATATCATACTGCTACAAGAGACAAAACTGTCAAATAAAGACTCTGAATTCATAAAACATAACTGGATATCGCATGTGGCCTGCTCACCCGCGGAACGCAAAAAGAAAGGCGTTATTAGACAGATAGCAAAAAAATCCAATATTACCCTTGAATCTTACTCGCATGATGAGACGGGCAGACTCCTGGTTACGCACTTGCGCAGAGGCGATGACACCATACATGCTAGACAACGGAGAAACGGAGCCCTCATCCTCCTGGACCTATCAGCCGCCTTCGACACGGTCTGCCACCACACACTACGAACACGCCTTCACGACGCCGGGATCCAAGAGAAGGCCCTGGACTGGACCACATCCTTCCTTTCTGGCAGAACACAAAGCGTCCGCCTCGCCCCCTTCCGATCCAAGGCCACCAAGATCATCTGCGGCGTACCCCAAGGCTCCTCCCTCAGCCCAACGCTGTTCAACATCTACATGGCACCCCTCGCCCACGTCGCCCGACAGCACAACCTCAACATCATCTCCTACGCCGACGACACCCAGCTGATCCTCTCCCTCACCAAAGACCCTCACACCGCCAAAGCCCACCTCCACGAAGGAATGAAGGCCGTCGCCGAATGGATGAGGACCAGCCGCCTGAAGCTGAACTCGGACAAGACGGAGGTCCTCATCCTTGGCTCCAACCCTTCAGCCTGGGACGACTCCTGGTGGCCAACATCACTGGGAACAGCCCCGCCACCCACCGACCACGTACGCAACCTAGGGGTCATCCTCGACCCCACCCTCTCCATGACTAAGCAGGTCAACGCCGTTTCCTCATCCTGCTTCAACATCCTCCGAATGCTCCGCAGGATCTTCAACTGGATCCCCACCGAAACAAGAAAAACAGTCACCCAGGCCCTCGTCACCAGCAGGCTGGACTACGGAAACGCCCTCTACGCAGGAACGATGGCTAAGCTCCTGAGACGGCTGCAACGCATCCAGAACGCCTCTGCACGTCTTATCCTCGACATCCCCCGACGCAGCCACATCACACCCCACCTGAGAGACCTGCACTGGCTCCCTGTCAACAAGAGGATAACCTTCAAGCTCCTCACCCACACACACAAAGCACTCCACAACTCCGGACCAGCCTACCTCAACAGACGACTCAGCTTCTACACCCCCACCCGCCAGCTCCGCTCGACCAGCCTCGCCCTCGCCACAGTCCCCCGCATCCGGAAAACGACCACCGGCGGCAGATCCTTCTCCCACCTCGCCGCCAAGACCTGGAACACCCTCCCCACCAACCTCCGACAGACCCAAGACCTACTGGCCTTCAGAAGACTCCTCAAGACCTGGCTCTTCGATCAGTAGCAGCACCACCCCCCTCTTCCCCCAGCGCCTTGAGACCCTCGCGGGTATGTAGTGCGCTTTATAAGTGACATGATTGATTGATTGATTGACATGTCGTAAACATATAATGTCCTAACACAGACGACCCCCAACTTCTGGGAAAATGTCTCTAAAAAGATAGACGACCTACCCCAAGACGACCTAATCATAGTTGGCGGCAAATTTAATCTTCCATTAGACCCTATATTTGATCGTCAATCCACATGCAAATTTCATCCCACAAAATCACTAGGCGTGGTACAGGAAATTTGCTCTTAATTTAACCTCAAGGACTCCTGGTGCCTCCAACACCCAGATACCAGAGACTGCACTTTTTACTCAATCCCACATAATTCGTACACGAGAATTGATTATATACTTATCTCGGGCTCATTCACCCATCTACTGGACCAAACCAATATCTCGCCTAAACTGGTGTCTGACCACTCATGTATTAACACTGTTTTAGCTTGTAGTCACCCCAAGCATTCACTTAAAAGATGGCGCTTCAACAACGATGTTTTAACTGACCCCGAAGACAAAAACAAGATCAAAGACTCAATTAAGGAGTATCTAAAAAATAACGTAGTTCCGGAGACAAACGTGAACACTCTTTGGGATGCGCTGAAAGCGACCCTGAGAGGGGCTCTCATCGAAATTAAAACAAAAATTAACAAAGGTTACAACGCAGTACTTATCAAGCTAGAACAGGAGATCAAACAATTGGAAATTTCTCATGCCAATTCGTTAATCAATAATACCCTAACTCAAATAACACAGAAGAAGTATGAATACAACAAAATTTTGAGTGAACGAGCCGGGGTATGGATAAACAAATTTAAAAGCCTTAAACTCTGCGAAGCTAACAAAGCAGGCAAGATGCTTACATCTTACCTCAAACACAAACAGAACCAACATAGAATCACGTCAATTAAAGACATGAACAACCAATCACATACAAACCGAAAGGAAATTTTGAACTGCTTTAAAAAAAATTATGAATCCTTATACCATAACGATCAAAAGTTTGATCTGCAAAAATGTACACAATACCTAAGAGGCATAAAACTTCCCAAACTTTCGGAAACTGATAGGGCCGACCTTTGTAAACCAATAAATGCTTTAGACATCTCCAAGGCCATTAAATCCCTAAAAGATAATAAAGCCCCGGGGCCAGATGGCTTCACGGCCAAATTTTACAAAACCTTCACAGATCTTCCTCAGCCAACCATGCTAAAAGTATTCAACAACATAGCTAGATCAGGTATTACAACCAACTCAATGGCAGAAGCCAATATTTTAGTTATCCCCAAGGAAGGGAAAGATCCTTTGCATCCCAAAAATTACAGACCAATACCACTCATCAACGTGGACTGCAAAATCTACGCGAAAATACTAGCCACCAGACTTAACGATTTCCTACCTAAACTAATAGGTAACTCCCAAGTAGGCTTCATCAAGCATCGCATGTCAAGCGACAATACCCGCCTGCTCTGTCACGTAATCGAAAACGCGAATCACAAAGACACACCATCTGTAGCTATAACCCTAGACGCAGAGAAAGCATTTGACAGAGTCTCATGGCCCTTCTTAGACCAATGTATGAGGTCCTTTGACCTCGGTGACCCCTTCATCAAAATGGTCGTGGCATTATATGTGAAACCTAAAGCGAGGATTGCCGTCAACGGTTCCCTATCCGAACCTCTCGCCCTCCAACTAGGCACAAGGCAAGGCTGCCCACTCTCACCTTCCCTATTTCTACTAGCCCTAGAACCCCTTCTACAGGACATTAAACATAATACTGACATCACCGGGATAAGATTCAACAACTTGCAAGTTAAACTAGCTGCCCACGCGGACGACATTCTGATATTTACAGAAAACCCTGGACCCTCAGTTAAGGCACTAATGCACACTATTGGTAACTACTCTGAACACTCCGGCTATAAGCTGAACAGAGACAAATCTGAAGTTAAGCCCTTAAATATACTCAGCACAAAAGAGATTTTAGGTGACTCAGGACTGGCTTGGCATCCCGGTTACATTAAATACCTGGAAGTCGAGTTTGGGAACAACTTAATTGATACCCTACACCACAATGAACTCACTACCCTAGATAAAATTAGGAAACAAATAGACAAATGGTCCCCCAAATTCATCACCTGGTGGGGTAGGATCGAAACAATAAAAATGCTGATCACCCCACTGGTCAATTATCTGATCATCATGTTACCCCTGTTATAATCCGAAGACTTCCATCACAAACTAGATAACCTCATTTAGAAATTCATCTGGCAAGGAAAGAAGGCTAGAATAGCCCTCAAAAAACTTAGGCTAGATAAAACCCTGGGGGGTGTTAACCTGGCCAACTTTAAAACTTATCAAACTGCTTTTCTGGCGAAACAAGGTTCATATTGGCTTCTTCCGCCCAGTAACTACACAGCAGTGTGGTTGGAGGAAATTGAAAAAGCCATCTTAGACAAGCTAAACCCACTCACCCTTTTAACCACTAATACCACAAGACTAGTAAGATCTAACTCCATTATTAAAAACACAAAAATCTCCCTACTAAAAGTAGACAAGAAAATTCACACAAGCATAAGACTTTCAAATATGGAATCTCTGTGGAACAACCGCAATATTAAATACAGGGGCAAGCCCAACTGCTTTGAAAACTGGATAAATAAAGGCATATTCTTCCCCCACCAATTGGAAGGCTCATTATTCCCCTTAACTTTCTCGGAGATCCAAAGCATTTACAACCTCGATAACATAGAATTCTATAACTTTCTTAAAATTAAAACTGCCTTGTCGAAATCTAAACTGCATAGACAATCCCCTTCTCTCCCGAACTTCATTACAAAAATTAACAAGTTGGGACATCAAGTCTCCCACATCTATAAACTCCTACGCCCTAAAGCCACGAACTTGAACACAAACATAATTACGTTTTGGGAACAACACACCTCTAACCCCTTAACAGAGGCACATTGGACCCAAATATGGAATTCAGTTACTTACCAGAAAATCTCCCCTGTATTATCACAAACAAAACTTTGGCTCATCCACAAAGCTTATTGGACCCCTGCGCGTCTACGCAAACAACATCTACGGCCAGCCCCAACTTGCTGGAATTGTGATGAAGAAGTAGGCGACTTAGCACACCTCATCCTTCACTGCAAAACCTTATCCTCTTTTTGGGACAAAGTGTTTGAATTTGTCTCTGCCTTAGTCGACTGCCACCTAAAAAAAGAGTTTGCCACCCTGATTGCCGGTTTCACCACTATAGGCCTAGAAAACCAGTCAGATAAAGCTCTATTGGATCTCCTACTCACATCAGCAATAACAATTGTTTTAAATAACTGGAAGGACACAAACAAAGTCTCATACAAATGTTGGATTAACTGGATTATACATTTAAGGGGCGCTGACAATATCGCTCTCCAACAATCCCCTTGGAAACACCGGTCAGACACATCTGGAATAGGTTAGACAACTATTTTGCCTCAAATAAAACCACCTTGATTGACCCCAGTCACACCCTTTCTTAATCATTCTTCAACGTATTGAACCTACACCTGCCATTGACTGATGGTGGATTCTCCTCCTACCTCCACACAAGCGACACGGTGGACTACCACTTCTTTGCATGTTTTGGTTACTCACATGGGAAAGTATTATTCACACAGTACTGGTTCTCTGGTTCCCTACCTTCTCTAGTCACATAACAAAACTTTTCCGTATTATGTATCCTCAGGCCTCTTATTATTTCATATGTTTGCTAGGTACTGTTATATCATTATTACTTTGTGTTATTATTATTATTTATTTGCTTATTATCGTTTTGCCTTATTGTGTCTTTTTGTTTATACTTGGTTGTTTCTCACTGCTCGCATCTCTTGTCGTTTAACTCCACCAATATAACCAAGTCTGTATTATTATTTCTTTTTATGCTCTTTAAAATTAATAAAATCATTTGAAATTTGAAATTAGCAAAATCATATTTGCTGATAGAAATGTGCATTGTTGGCTCAGGAAACCACATATTAATATATATTAATATTAAAACAGTGTGACTTATGCACAAAGTTTAAATGGTATGGGCGTGCTGCATTAATTAGGTCCTGGGGTGGATGGGGCTTCTATTGGTGGGAAAATGATGAGCGGGAAAATGATGAGCGGGAAAACCAGGCCGGGAAACCCGGGCAGCAACAGTGTCATTTGGTCAAAAATCGTCAACTGGATCAGGCTGGAACAACCAGGAACTGGAGGCCACTGGAAAGTGGAAAGCTAGATGCCCAGGTGCTTCAACTCATTGGCTCTCCTTGCAAGCTGTATTGGACGGCCAAGCAAAATTTTCTCCTTGTCGCACATGCAGAAGTTAAAAAGTTTACTACGTTAAGAACAAGTACTCCCTCAGTGCTGGTTCTGAAAATCCTCAAGGCTTCTACACACTAACCCGCAGTAGCCGACATACAGGTAAAATCCATTTCCTACGTGGTGCCATATAGGCATTACAAAAGAAAAACAGGTGTATAACCATTTTGAGCTCAGTTCTGCAGAATGGGCAATTGTAATTGGAACAGTATTTCTTACCCCATCAAATATAAAAACTTTTTAAGGGCAGTATTTCCTACCTAAACTTAACATATAGTTGTTTGGCCGTACGGCACACTGTATTGTCCAGAAAAGGCTTGAATAGTGGCCTACATTTGTGATCCAACAATATGTCTATCAGATTACCAGGGTTGCATTTCTCAGCTCTCTTTCCCCACAAATGTTTTCCCCAATTTTTGGCGACAAATTGAGTTTTTGAAGACCGTCAATAAAGTTGATAGGCCTGTAATTTCCCCTCACAACTACCCTTCTTGTAAATCAGTAAGATCTCAGTGTCGCACCAAGACGTAGGCAGATCAGCACCCTTCAGAAAACAGTTAGTGGGCCCAAACTTAGGGGCCGATTATGATGGCGGGCGGGCGGACTTTGCCATCGCCCCGGTAAATGGGACCGCCCGCTATGTGTGCGGCGGTCCCGCACATGTGATTAGGATGCCACCGCCACGGTGGCAGTGGCATCCCCCATTTCCAGCATTGTGGCGGGCGGTGATCACAACACCGCCCGCCACAGTGCTGGAAATGCATGTTGTGCATCTGCATGCACAACGTGACAGGCACCACGCGGTGCCTGCCATGTTGTATATGCAAATGCAGGGGGGTACCATAGGTACCCCCCATGTGCACCCCCCACCCCCCAAAATACCTGGGGGCCCGCTACGGGCCCCCAATGTCAGGGACCGCGAGCCTTTCCATGGCGGCGCCGCCGCCATGGAAAGGCTCATCACCGCCGGCATCATAATGTGGATGGCGGTGTCTTGCAGACACCGCCACCATATTAATCCCTTTTCCGCCCGGTCGACTGATCGGCCGGGCGGAAAACATGCGGACGGTCTTTCCGTCCGCTGGGGTCCCCTCCGCCATGGTAATATGGCGGGGGGAATTTGGTGGCGGACGGACGAAAATGGCGATCCGCCCGACATCGTAATCGACCCCTTAAGGTTCTTTGATCTGGTATTCGATCAGGTCCTGGAGCCTTTGCACAAATGATCCCCTTGATGTCATCATAAGATTCATCAAGTATGATCTCTCATGGGCTTGCTATGCCTTTCGATTCCTGTATGTTAATGTCCCCTGCCCCGCTGCCCATCACCAGTGGCAAGTTTAGGACTTCAAAGTGGTTGACCCAGATCTAAGGATGAATGTGGAAGTCAACCTTAGTTCTAGGATGGCTACCTCGATGAGCTACTATATGCAAAAATAGTTTATTATCCCCCACGTTGGCTGCTTCGCCAGATCGCACCACACTTAATTTTCCCACTTTGCCCTAGCTTCAAGTTGGATATGCTTCTAGTTTTTCGTAGCCATTCTTATTTCCTCTCACTCTCTGGATTTGATAAAGGTTACAAGGGCTGTCTTGGCTTCAGTACACTGCTTGTTGAACCAGTAGTGTTTCTTTCTCTGTTTGGGTACAGACTTATATTTGCTAGAGAATATGTTTAAAAAAAAAATCAAAAGTGTCCTCATAGGCCTTTAAGATTCCTTTTACATCCTCAGCTGACTGTCCTCCAATTACCCTTTGGTCAAATGTGTCTGCCACTTTATTATAAGTGTTGTTGGGTTTGGACAAAGGTCCATTTCAGGGCATGTATGTTATTTGGAAGGCTCAATTCACCAAAATGTTCAAAGGGTAAATTTAGCTCGACTACATGACAAACACCCTTTCATCAGCAGGTGAGAGAGGTTATGATCAATTTTATGCTCCCAATGACATTCATGTCCTTAATGCGCGGCCAAAGATTGAGGTCTAGCAGGATATAAACTATCGGACTTGACTGATTGCGTCTGTTGAAGATTGACTTGCCACTCAGATCCAACGGGGAACTGCCGTTGCACGCTCTTAGCCCTAAATTTATAGTCATTCCCAATAATTTGGCTATTAGGGGTTTTCATCTTTTCACGGGTGGAAGATCTAATTGTGGGATCTCCTTCCTCGAAATAGCAGATTCTGAAGTGTCAAGAGGCTCAAAAGTGACATTAAAATCACATGCAACAATTGTTGGTCCCTTGTCTTGCTTATTTTCTGTATATAACCCTATATTTCAGCCATTGTTTCTATTATATATGTTATAAATGCATAATTTGCTACCCTAAAAGGAACAGATTTCAAAATCCAGAATATCAGGGGAGTTTATGGGCAGTCTCTTCATTTTACAATCCAGTGAAATTTTTACCCATATCACAAGACCAGCAGATGGCCGCCCTCTGCCCTGGGAGAGAGCTTTAATATAAAAAAATGGTGAAACCAGACCTACACACTGGGCCCATAGGCCAAGTTTCTTAAAATAGACATAGATCAAAAGTGTCAATAAAAGCTCTCCAACAAGGATCATGCAATTTTGATTTAAACCTGAGATGTTCCATGAAAGTACATCCCAGCCTGCATGTGCTTTGGTTCCAAACCACGAAGGGCATAAGGAGTAAGCCCACTCTCTGTTCCACTGGAGCTGACGATACTATCTATTTTTGATATCCCTTCATATAGTAGAGGAGGCTTGTACTTTACTTTAGACTGATCTGCGATGATGCAGAATATATGTCCTGGATTCCCATAGCTATCAGACCATCAACCAAGTCTTGGGATGCTAGTGCTATTTCAATAAAGTCAAGTGATCCTCCAGGTGCTGGATGGCGCACAGCTCTTACAATATTCAAATAAATTACTGATTTACATTTTAGCATATTCCAAACCTGAATATCACTTTATTAATCAGGGAATTTCCATTT
Organism: Calotriton arnoldi; assembly: GCA_963921515.1. Taxonomy (NCBI): domain Eukaryota; kingdom Metazoa; phylum Chordata; class Amphibia; order Caudata; family Salamandridae; genus Calotriton; species Calotriton arnoldi. The sequence continues at coordinate 323,568 of CAWUFW010010295.1, forward strand.
TCCTGTGAACCCAGGGAGGTTTGGCCACTTTATGCATAATTATAACCCCCCCTTTGGAGTATTCTGCCATGTTCTGTCATGAGTAGCTAGGCCCATTTCACCTGAGTGCGATCGTAAGCAAGGACATCTTTTAATGCCTTCATTCATAGGATCCAGCAGTCTAGCAGATACAGGAAGGGGGAAGCTGTTTTGCCGTTCCTCATTTCCAATTTGTGTGGGCCTCACAACAGAGGCTGCGGAGAGTCATCTCTGCACTTCCCATCTATTTGTAGTACTTGGTTTCTCCCTCAAGTTATTTGCAACTGGGCTTGATGTCCCTCAGTGCAATTAAGATGGCTGTGCGGATTTTCTTTTCTTAGGTATCAAGCAGTAGTTGTCAACTTCTAAGACAGTCTCAACAAGCCTTTCAGATTGAGTGGCCATGTCCGAATGCAAGTTTAAAGATAAGAGCCTTGACTAACTGTCTTAGGCAAGCTGTATTTACCTCTTGCGACTCACAAATCAGTCACAAAATGATTTTCGACCGTTATTTTGTGTGTTTGGTATGTACAAAACCCATTCGCGAGATTTTTTTTGCAATTCAAATGGATTGCGATTACCAACTTTTCGTGAACAGTTTTTGCGATTTGCATTTTGGAAATACCCATTGACGCTTTATAAATGGTATGTTCAAGGCAGTCGCAATTTGCAAATAGGAGAAGAGTCACAAATTAGCACAAGCTAATTACCATCAAGTCAGAACAGGTGGCAACTGTCTGCAACCTATAAAAATAGGCCAACAATACATCAGGGTTTTTCTGAAATGGTGGCTTTGTACGTTATTGCAAGGAGATTGAGGATTCTGGCTGGTCTGAGGAGGAGACAGAAGAGGATAGTCAGAGTCAGTCCGACCATCTTCAACCAAACAGATGAGCAAATCTATGACAAATACAGGATGAGAAGTGCTGTAATTTTAGATATCATTGCACTCCTGAGACCACACCTTGATAGCAACACACTGCATGGAAATTCCATCCCACATATGTGAATGTGCTGTGCTCACTACACCTGTTAGCATCTGGTAGTTACCAGGGTGTCAATGCTGTTGCTGGTGGGGTGTGTCAGAGTGTGTAGTCACCTTTTTTCACTCATTCCTTGATGCCATGTTAATATATATGAATCAATACATCTCTCTACCTATCTACCCAGAAATTATTATTATTATTATTAGTTAGCATTTCTAGAGCGCGTAGCTACCCATAGGCATCACAGCGCTGTCACTGAAATCCAAGCAACTAAATTGGATTTTTCACTTAACAAACAAGTCGTGAGTATTGCAAACAACATCATCACTGACATTGTAGCCCAGTACCCCGGAAGCACCCATGATTCCTTCATGTTCAGGCACAGTGGCATCTACAGACAGGTAGAACGAGGTGACTTTGATGTTGGATATCTTTTAGTTAATGAAGGTTACTGCAATGTGCAGCATTCATGTTGAGATCAGAAACTCACGTGAATGCCTTCCACAGGTGACAGTGCGTATGCCTTATGGCCTTGGATACTGACACCATACCTTTCACCAAATACCTCCAATGAGCAGTGCTACAATATTGCACATCAACGCATCAGGGGGGTGATTGAGCTGACTTTTGGGATGTTGAAAAGCTGATTTTGGTGCTTACATAAGAGTGGTGGAGCACTAGAGTACGCCTCAGAAAAATCGTGCAAAATTGTCACAACTTGTGCAATACTTCACATTATTGCCACCAGGACACCACTACACATCACAGTGTTAGACTCTGAGTCTGTAGATGACGATGTTGCACCTCCAGCACAGCAGTGAGCAGAAGAAAGGACAACAGTGGACGGAAAATGGCAACGAGACCACATAGCCAGCAATTATTTTGGAAGGTAAGTCAACAGTTATAATGCATTTGAGCATGTTAATTAAACAAAAAACCGTGTTGGTGCCTGAAAGCAAATTCTCTTTAATGTCAGGTATGTATTTAAAATTTGTACAAAACAAAGAAAGAATTTGCAACTCCTGCTATGCTGGTTAATTCAAAAGATATGAGTATTAGCAAATACCATAAACACCCAAAAAAAACATCAATGCTTTCTGCCCTTGCGGTCTAAAGGGTACTTTCCTGATGTGTGAAAGCATGTGTCTGGCTGCTAGTGCATCTCTGGGAGCTTTCCTTTGTAGTGGACAGGCTACTAATGTTAGATCAGTCCTCAATCTCCTGACCTTCACCAGCTGTACCACCTGCAGTGCAGTCAGTTTGCATTGCCTCAACTGCTGTTGTGATCTGTTCCAACCCCCTTGATATGCCACCACTAAAGTGGCCCATTTCCACTTGTAGATTAGCTGTTCTCCTATACAGGGTTGATGTTGAATGTGTCAATCTGCTGATTGAACAGCTTAGAGTGTACATTCTTGTTGCTCTGTGCTTCTCCCAGAGTTTTTGGTTAGTGTCAATGTCTGCTAGTTGGACACACAACCTTTCAAGAGCAGCTGTCATGCTGTCCATCTTGCTGTCCATTTGCTTTTGATTTTCATCCTATTGTCTGTCCACATTTCCAAATCCAAATGATATGGTTTGTTGCAGGGTCTGTAACTTCCTGTTCACTAAGTTTCTCTGTTTTTGTTGCTGTTGTTGAACCTGCAACATGGAGTTCTCAAGCCCTCCAAACACATGTGTGTCTTCAACTGGCTGTGCAGTGGATGACATTGCTTGTGGCCTACGTCTTGGATGACCATGTCCCAAAAGATGCTGCTGGTGCGGTCTTACTGCAGGAGCTAAATCTAGACTTGGTGTGGTTGGCCCTCAACCTCCTCTCCTGAAGCAGGCTGTGGTGAAAAAAAGAACACTATCGGTGTTCCCATGTGATGTGGAGGCTCCACTCTAGGTCTCATTATGATTTCCTCCTGATCCATGTGAGTTGCATCACCGCCCTCTGACTCCATTGCTTCTGTGCGCTGTGCAGCGTCATCTGTGGCGCAGAAGAAACTTGCAATTACTTTTTTTGTGTATGATTTGAATACACATAACATACCTTTGTTGTTAAGTCACAATAAAATGCACCAAAAACAAACACTATGTTTAATGTACTACATGTCATATAATGCACTGGTATGGGCTACAGTCAATACTAACTAAACATGAAAGCTACATTTGTTTTCAGTACATTGGACATGCTGCACTTAAGTGGGTTAGGTCCTAATGTCGAGGTGTCTATGTGCCCGAATCCTCCAACTGCCTCTAGCTCAAAGGTGCCTTCCACTGGTGTTTCAATAGCTGACGGTGGGCGTACTCTGGAAGGTCCTCTTCCTGTGGAACAACTCTCTGCCAGGTGAACGGCTACCTTTTCTTTGGTCCTCGACCTGAGGTCATACCAACATTGGCAGATTTCCTCCATTGAGTGCTGCGCCACACCAACTGCATTTATTCTGGCCTGCATGTGCAGTCAGATCTTTTTGTGCCTCAGGGACAGTCATGGAGGCCTTCCCAAATAGCAGATCATGGGTATTTAAGCATTCTTCTGTTAGGATTTCTATTTCCTTCTCAGAGAATTTCAGTTTTCGTTTTCTGCCCCAGCCTCCTTATCACCATTTGTGATTACCTAATTGCGAATCTCAGCCTTAAGAACATCCACAACATGCAGTGCATCATAGCTCATCGGGCCTGGGGAGCATTAAAAGTAGGATTGCTGCCCATATTAGTTACACCAACTGTGTTCCCACTTGTTTGTCAACTGAGGTCTACTGTTAACAAAGCAAAAAACCTGTTTTTACAAATCACAGTTGTCTCATAGAGAGCAGAGAGACTCGCAGGATCTCTCTCTGCACCAAATTGGAATGGCTCAGCGTTAGTAATTCTACCAATGAATGGCTGACCTTGTGTTGTTTTTTTAGCAAATAATTTAGCTATGGGCTTGTTTGTAAGGTGCATTCTCAGCTGGATTTAAAACTGTCTCCACTGTTGCAGGGATTCTGCAAAGTCACAGAATGATGCTTGGGATCATGGAACCTTAGTAGGCAGGGACTGAGTCATCCTACCACCTGAGTACTCATGAGCCCGGGACTGACTAGCTATAGTGTCTCCCTTGCCCTCCTACTCACTCACAGAGGAACACGTGATTAGACACCCCAGAACACAACACTCCTGACCCTCTCAGGAATCACGGTTGCAGGACACACTCCTTCGCTTTCACACTCGTAATAGTCCACAATAAGATCTGACAGACACAAGAAAAGTTTAAAATGTTTATTTTAACTATCGTGCTCTAGTATGCAGTATACGTGCCACAATAAGTAAGAAAATGCCTAACACAAATACAGTTAGCATAGTAAGTAGTCCATAAAAGGAGCTGTCATTATATAATACAGGGTAGCCTAACCCCACTTCCCTTCTATCAGAAGATCTCTGGGTGTTGGCAGTGGACCCCGTACCTTAGCATACACAGAGGAAAGTTCTATATCTCAGGTGCTGTCACACGATCTCGCCCCTGGAAAAATCCCTCTCCAAGTGTGTCTTGCATATCTGTGCATACCTATATGACAAAAGAATGTGTTCCCAAACAACAGCTTCATTTGCATGTTTTGTCTAGGAGCTAGGGCCTGACCAGAACAAAATAACAAGGTGCATTGTTTTTCAACCTTGTCTATGGTGGTCAGACTAAATCCCAGGAAAGAACAGAACGCGAAAACAACAGCAGGCTCTGTGTGAAAGTACAGTGTGGCATGAAGCAAAATAAGTTTGTAAAGTAACATGCTAACATAGGAAAAACGACAATGGGCATGCATGGTACATATGACACCCTCCCTTTGGTCAGGATGATGGCACCAAGATGACAACAGAAATCAGGTAATAAGCAGAACCAAAGCGTATGAAAAGTTTTTTAGTGAACGTCTATTGCCATACTGGAAGAAAAGAGTTTTAATGGCAAAGAATCCAATTACAGTGTTTCGCTGGGAACCAGGATGTCAGATGCCAAATGAAAAAGCAATGATTCCTGTAGGAAAACAAAATGTTCCAAATTAGAAATGTCAGCCATTCAGTTGAGCAGGTCAAAGGAACAAACATGCTCCTCGTATCCAGTTGTCAACAAGACCATCAAAGGACAACCTGTGTTGATTTCTATGAAACTAAGCTCCAGAAGATGCTTCGCAGTTGCACAGGGATCACCTCCAGCCACTGGCCCCAATGCTGGGTTGTACACAAGCCGTATACCCAAGGAACAGTCCTGGTTATGGGCCACTAAGGGATCCATCATCAATTCGAAATCCAGGTCAGCATGAGGTGGTGTAGCCAGGCAAATATCCAGGGCCCATTGAAAAGGGAACCAGATGCAATGAAACACAGGTTAAACACGTGAAGTAAGCATATTGGAAGGCTAGACAAAATTCGACAGAGCATTTAAGGGCACTACTCCAAAAAGTTGTAGCATTCGCTCACGGGACAGCTGCTGCGATGCCTGTCCTGGAAAGACCTCAAATGGAGCAGACATTGCAGAATAGCAGGAACAGTACAATGAGCCCCCAAATGAAGATGATCATCAACGGGAACCCACCGAATACGCTGGAAAAATTAGAATGTATAAAAGCTGGGATTACTTCAAAAATTGCTTGAAAAGATGTCACAAGGACGGAGCCCACAATTTAAAAAAAGTGTGCAAGGCCCTTAGTATCAGACGCATTGAATATTTGTTGTATCAATTCACTGAAATGTAGGGGGAGATTTGTGTTTAATAACAACTGTATTTCACTGGAGGTTCTCACAACATTCAATTCAAAGGTCTCTCGTGCTGAAGTGAGAGTGACCTCTTGTTGAAACAATAACACTTTGAGTCTGCTTTGTTTGTTGAAATCTGTTTTCAACGTTGGAATGGAAGATCATAACAAACTATCTACACTCCCATGTGGAGGGGCAAACAGGACATTGTTGCAACATGTAACTAACTAGGAAACAGACACCACATATGGGATTCCCACCCGCAGACCGCAACAGTCCTGATTATTAAGGTAGCTTCCGTTCGAAAGCAACGTGAGGTTGGAAATAATTGCGGGAACAGGAGTTCCTTTCAAATAACAAGCCATATTTGAGGCAGAAACATTACAATCACTGTGAATCTTTACTTGTTTACACACTAGGGCATGACCGGCAGTGGAGTCGCACTCTTTTCCAGTAAGAAAAACGTCTCTCTCAGCTCGTTGACAACGATATGTAAAGGACAGGGACCATAACTCATGTATGCAGCTGCTCCCAAGGGGTTCATATCTACCTGTTGGGAAGTGTTTCATGCAGGCAGTGAACTGAAACATCGAGCTGTGCAATGAGATAAACCCGTGTATTAACCATGCTGCAGAATGAATTTCTGCTACAGTGAAGGGAAGTTGTTCAAGTTTCTCTACATGTAGCATAGTGTAACCAGAGTCTTTGATTGCCGTTAGTTGCTGTTTGCATGTCAAATTATATGGTAAGAACAATGCGCAACAATTTAGGTAATGGCAAGCAACGCACCCATTTTTAAGTGTTTGCAGTGTCCAGCAAAATTGCATAACTGATCTAAGTTGATGCTGACCATGATACAAGTTGGACACTTCATTTTGTACTATATCAATTACAGATGACACAATGTTATCTAAAGTATAAATACAAGATGATAATGTGTTAATACTGTTGTCGACAACAGTAAGCACTTTATCTAAATTATCTTGATCAATTCGGCGTAAGCCTACTGCATCTTCCAGTTGCAACAATTTCCAAACTTCATTATACGCAGCATAAACAAATCATTTTGAACAAGGATATTTTGGACCCAAAAGGAAATCAGAAAGGTTTATGTTGTCCGATAGGAGGAAAAGATGTTGTTTCAGGGCAGACAATATGGAATGTTGTAACCATTGTTGACACAAATTACCTACGGAATAAGTAGTAACAGTGTTGGAATGCAGTGTTTGAGGATAACATTGATCAGGTCAATTTAATGTGAACCACGAAGTAGTGTTCACGAAACGAGAATGACAAACATTCGTGTCTGATCGCCATAATGCCCACCTAGTTAAAATTATCAAAGAAGAATTAAATGTACCGCTTTTTATCATACTATTTAATTGGTCTTCAGTATAATTTGTATAAGATTGTCAGTTATCAAAAAGGGCTAAGGATGGAATATTGGGAGTATTCAATTCTTTAATCTTAGCCAACCACAAACAAGTAGTTTGTTGGACCATGTCATTAAGAGAGATGGCTTGAGTAGGTATCAGACATGCATGGAATAGAGATTCTGTACCTTGCCAGAACGTAGTGCCCCATACTGATTTCAAGTCAATATTATTGTTGGACTTGGCCCTTTTTGCAGGGTTATCCCCAAACCGTTTGCTTCTTCCTCCTATTTTTTCCTGACCTGTGTTTGTTGGTTTTAGGACTTTGGGCACTTTAACACTGCTAATCAGCACTAAAGTGCATATGCTCCCTGTATAAATTGTTATTAGGATTGGTTCTCCCTGATTGATTTGATTTACTGGTCAGTCCCTAGTAAAGTGCACTGGGTGCACCGGAGCTGGTAAATCAAATACTACTAGTGGGCCTGCAGCACTTATTGTGCCACCCACATGAGTAGCCCTGAAAAGATGTCTCAGGCCTGCCACTGCAGTGCCTGTGCGCAGTTTGCTAACTGCCATGTCGACTTGGCAAGTTCACCTACTTGCCAGGCCCTAACCTTCCCTTTTCTTAAACATAGGACACCCCTATGGTAGGCCCAAGGTACCCCCCTAGGCAGGGTGCAGTGTATGTGAAAGGTAGGACATGTACTGATGTGTGTAACATGTCCTGATAGTGAAATACTGCCAATTTCGTTTTTCACTATTGAAAGGCTATCTTGCCCCATAGGACAGAATGGGGAATGCTTTGTAACATTTTACAAGCTTATCTTCCCATAGGGATAAGATAGAAAAATAAAGTTTAGACTTTCTGAGCTCAGAATTTAATAACACATCCTTTACTAAAGATGGTTTTTAAATTGTGTGTTTGAAAATGCCACTTTTAGAAAGTAGGCATTTTCTTGTTTAACCATTCTGTGTGCATCTGCCTATTTGTGTATTGACTGTCTGGTTTTGGAGTGACAGGGTCTGGGGAGGTGCATTCTCTCAGGCAGCCACGGGGGGGGTTGATGTGTATCCTGCCTTTCCTGAATGAGTCAGGGCTGGGCTGAATAGTCCTGGGCTGCATTCAGAGTAGGGGGAGGAGTTCTCACATGCACCTGAATAGGCCTGGTCTGCTTTTAGAGTGGTGGGAGGAGATTTCCCTTACACCTGAATAGGGCCTGTCTGCCTTACACAATGCTGTCTCCACCTCCTGCCGGGCAGCAGCACCAGAGAGGACAGAACTGGTTTGGACTGGGCCCAGAGACCCTTGCACAAAGAGAACAAAGACATTTTGGGGTATAAGTATTAGACCTAAAACCCATGAATTTTAGACTGCTTCTAAAATCAAGAGGAACCTTTGCCAAGGAGAAGAGCTGGAGAAACTGAGGAGAAGTACTGCCCTTGCTGTGTGTCTGGGGTTGGCCTGCAGTTGCTGTTTATGCCAAGGAAAGGAGAAGGACTTTGCTGTGTGCTGTGTCCCCTGCTTGAGGAAATTCTCCGAGGGCTTGAGTAGAGCTTGCCTCCTGTTTTGAAGTCTGAGGAACACAAAGACTTCACCACCAGCTTCCCTGAACTTCCTTGCTGGGAGTTCTGACCTGCCAAGAGGTGCCTGTGACTGTCTTGGGCCTCTGGAGGTTGTTTCTGCTGTTGGGAGCTGGAAAAGCAATGCAACAACAAGGAAATCGTTGCATCGCTCTTCTTGTGACAGTTTTTCCGACACGACGCTGTGGTGCGAGAAGAATCTCCCCGCATCGCCGCACCGCTGCCGAAACCAACGCAGCGCTTGTCGTCGCGGCAAGAATCGATGCATTGAGGGATCGCGGCTGTAAAGGTCGACGCAGCGCCGCTCGCCGCTGCCGCATCGCTCGCCGACGCATCCCGGATTTCCACGCATCATCCCTGTGTGGCAAGTTTTCCCCGATGCATCACCCGCAGATCAGAGTCGTCTCAGAATCGGCACATCGATTCCCCCTACAGACCGGACCCGACGCATCTCTCCCCTGTGTACAGCGGAACTGTCGCATCGCATCCACGAAGGTCTAAGGAACGACGCATCTCTTTGTTTTTCGACGCTGCTCATCGCTGCAGCTGTTTGGCTTGGTGAATTTTGTCGCAACAACAGGTACTTTTCAAGAAATCACGCATCCATAGTTTTCTATGGACTCAGTTGCTAAAACCATTTGAAAAACATTTTTCTTAATACTTGTATGTTGGATTTTTGTCATTTTGGTCTTGTTAAGTTTAGATAAAGATACTTTATTTTTCTAAACCGGTGTGGTGTCCATTTGTGGTGTTATCACTGTTTTACTGTGAGTGTCTTTACAAATACTTTACACACTGCCTTTGGGATAAGCCTGTCTGCTCATGCCAAGCTACCAAGGGGGTGAGCAGGGGTTATCTAGAGTGTGTATCCCCCTTACCCTGACTAGAAGCAAGGGTCCCTATTTGGAAAAAGGTACCTACCTCTGTCAACTAGAGATCCCCATTTCTAACAATTGTCCTTCCAGTAATCATATCCTTTCAGGGCTAGGTTATCAATAAAAAGGGATGCATAGATCAATTTGGTCTGCGTGAGCATATATTTTTTCGAAAGAGTGGTAACCAATTTAAAATAGTACGATACTGGGTCCAAGAGGTTATAACCGGTAAAATAAGTGTACTTCATCTTTTGTGTATTGGAACTTCCCTGAGATGGAGTTCGGCAATGTTTCCATTGAGTATAATTGAATTGGGGATGCTGTGCATTAGCTCTATGTAAAAAATGGTGCCCATAATGTTGATAACAGAACAAATTGGCATAGTTAGCAGAATTTAAATATAAATCCTCAGTGTCAAAGACAGTATAATATTGCAGTTCGGAAAACATAGAATTCACAGTATCAACATCCCAATCTTCCGATCAACCCAGGTATTATCACATCACCCATGGAAAAACGGAATACATATGGTACTTGTAGGGTGTCTGTAGGACCGAAAACATTGAATGGTACTTTATCCCATACAATTCCATCAGTGACTGACACTGCTGAAATGTTAACAAGGGTCCGGTCTCTTTTTATTTTATGTGAGGAGGAATGTGGGGCCAACACCCTGTCGACAAGTTCTGCAGCAGAACTGTAATGAAGTAAGATCTTGGCACACTGGAAGAGGTTGATAGAAGAGTCTTTATTAATTAACAGCAGATATCTTCATGTAAACGTCCTACCCACACAGCTCCAGAAGCAACTGAACTCTGAGAGTTCCAAAGCAGCTCAAACTAGATGAAGGTTCTAGAATGAGGAACTCTAGAGACCAAGTGGGGAATAGAACATTATGACACGCAAGTCATTACATACCTTTCCCCTTTCCATAAGAGAAGCAGAAAGAGAAATAAAAAAAAATAAAAAAAATAAGCTAACGTAAAACAAAATCATACAATTTAGCCGGAATCTTCCCGGCACGAGAACTCCTTCGCAGTGTAGGCAAGACTTTGGGAAGTTTTTCTGGCCCAACTAACTCAGTTTGGACCTTGTTGTGCATGGGAGCAATCCTACTTAAGTTCCATATGCGACCATCATCCAATTTTACAGCATTCTGAAAGAGTTTTTTTACAACAAAAGGCGGGGAAAACTTAGAGACCCCAGCAGACCTCTGGGGAAGGCATACCCTTACTCTCTCACCCACTCGTACGCAAGTGTGAGTGACAGCGTGCCTGGCATCAAAATACTCTTTCCTTTTGGCAATCTTCAAATTTTGGCCTTCTTGCCAGGACACCACACCAGGAGTCGCACTGGAAGGTACCACACAAGATTCTGTACTAGGGGCCATCACACCAGAACCAGCATTCAAACCCACACTTGCACTTTTATTCCTCATCCACGCTTGGAACATGTGGGTGTTGGGACTCCGTCCCCGAAACAGCTCAAAAGGGACTTTACACGTGGTAGAGTGAGGTGTGAAATGGTAAATCATAACACGCTCCACCACTTCAGACTTCCAATCTCTGTTTTGAGCCTTGGCCAGTTGGATGGATTCTTTCAAGACACGGTTAAACCTCTCCACCATCAAGTTGGTTTCTGGATGGTAGAGGGTGCAACGCTTGTGTCTGATCCCTCTTTCCCTCAAATACTCCTCCATCTCTCTCGAGACAAGTTGGACCCCATTGTCAGTTAGGAGACAGTCAGGGAGCCCTTCTTGTGAGAACACTTCGTCGAGGAACTTAATGACATCTTTAGTCTCAGTGTTATGAGTGATTTTAATCTATGGCCACCTGGAGAACATGTCTATTAGAACTAGGACATAGGATTGGCCAGAACTACTCGTAATGGGACCTAGAAGATCCAAAGCCACTTCTTGCCAACAACGATCAAGGGTCTCCCGCTCAGCCATGGGTTGAACCCTGGTCTTGTAGACCTTGTCACACGCATTACATTCAGAGCAATCCCTCACCATGCGCTCGACAAGGAGATCCATGCCAGGCCACCAGAAGTGTAATCTAATCCTCTCTTTAGTCTTGGAGATACCCTGATGCCCCTGATGCGCTTGCTGAACAATTCTTTGTCTGACTGGGAAGGGAGGTACGAGTTTAGTACCTCTCCAAAGCAAGCCAGAGAAGACAGACAATTCGTGGCACACATTCCAAAACTTTCGTGTCTCCTCATTAAGCTCTTTTATTCCACACCACCTATTAGTCACCAACCTACAGACTTCAAGACTAGTGGGGTCAGCAACCATGGAAGACTTCCACTCCTCCTCACTCAAGATGCCTGTCATGACTTCACACACCTTATAATTGTCATCCTCCCACGAATCTCCAACGAGATCAGAGGTGTCAGGGGTGGGATTGGGATTACTCAGGACAAGTCGGGAAAGACAATCAGAAACCTTGTTCTGAGCACCAGTAATGTAACTTACAACAAAATCATAGTCTTGGAGAGCAACTATCCATCTGGCAATCCTTGAGGAAACAGCGTCTAAACTCTTTTTTGTGAATAAGTCTTTCAAAGGCTTATGGTCGGATTGTACCTCAAAAGAACTTCCCAAAGGAACTTCTTGAGTTTCTTAATTGCCCAGAAGATGCAGAGGGTTTCCTTCTCTATAACCGAGTACTGTATCTCCGGCCCCACCAGTGCCCTCGAGAGGAACATAATAGTTACCTCCTTACCATTCTTCATCTGCTTAAGAACAGCGACAAGACCTTTGGAGCTAGCATCGGTGATGAGAATGGAATGGTCAGCTGTGTCAAAACTCTCAAGAGAGGGTGCACAAGTCAAAGCTTTTTTAATATCGTCAAATTCTACTTGGCACTGTGGTGACCAGGTAAATCTCACACCTTTCTTCAGAAGGGACCTTAGGGTGAAGGTGCGAGAAGCAAACCGTGGGACAAATTTATTATAGTATTTGGCCATACCGAGAAAGGTAACCAAATCATCTCTGGATTGGGGCATGGGAAGGTTCTCAATGGTCTTCACTAAATGATCTTTAGGTTTAACACCTTCCTTAGACAATTTATGTCCCAAATAGTCAATTTCAGATTGGTTAAATTTACATTTGTTTTCGCGTAAAGTTAAACCACTGACCTAAATCATTCAAGGACAGCTCTGAGTCTCTCATCATGTAGTCTCTGAGAGGAGCCATGTACAAGAACATCATCTTGGTATATCTTAACACCCAGTAAGCCATGTAGGACGTCTTCCATAGCTCGTTGGAATACGGAGGCCGCAGAGTTCAGGCTGAAAGGGAGCCTTGTGAATTTGTATGTGCCAAATGGCGTTATAAAAGCAGTCAGGTTCATTGAATCGGGATCAATTCTGATTTAGTGGTATGCAGCCCTAAGATCTAATGTGGAGAAAACCTCAGCCCCACCTAGCTGCGTCAGCATTTCAGCAATGTTGGGAAGAGGGTACTTGTCGGCTATGACTGCGCGGTTGAGAGCATGCAAGTCCACACATAGTCTCACCTCACCAGAGGCTTTGCGAGCGAGCACAATGAGAGCCAACCAATCACTTGCCTCAGTTTCAACTATTATCCCTTCTTTCAGCAACTTTTGTAGCTTGTTCTGCATAGACTCCCTCAGGGCTAATGGCACACCACGCACCTTGCACATGACAGGGGTTGCACCAGGCCTTAGAGTGATCCTGTGTGTGTAGTCAGACAAGCAACCTAATTTCTCGCTGAAGACTTGCTCGAACTCATTGCGTAAGACATTAACTTGATCAACATTGGCAGTCTCGGGTACACTAGTGGTGACAGGGAGTGAAGATGATGGTTCACCCTTTATGACAATACATGGGTTTCCTCCAGGAATTAGCATGATGCCGTGATCGGCCTGGTGGATACAGCTCACAATACTGTCGCCTCTGGAGGAAATATATACCTTCCCAGCAGTGAATTTACCTCTGTATTCTATGTCACCCTCAAAGTAGCCAAACACCTTTATGGGTTGGCCACCGTAAGCAAACGGTCTGATGTCTGGTTTGAAAACCTTCACTTTTCCTAATAAAGAAGAATCATAAAAGCTCTTTGGGACTAACGTAATTTTCGCCCCTGAGTCAAAGAGCATTTTGACAGGATGACCGTTTACTCGAACACAGTCGATGGGACTTTTGCACTTGTTCTGACAGGCCTGAGCTATGACCTCACCACAATGCAACTCATCCAGATCAGAGTCCGACTCATTTCATTTTGGACCCAAACTTCTTTTACAAGCTTGTTCTTTTTGAATTTCAAAGCTCTGCAAGCTTTTGCTACGTGACCAACTTTCCCACAATTGAGACATTTGGGGCCATATTATCAAGAACGGTGATAACATTATCGCCACTTTAGCGGCAGGAAACTGCTGCTAAAGCGGCGATAAGGGGCTTGATAATATGCCCTATAGACTTCCAATAGAAGCCTAGGTTCTGGTGTGAAGGACATCAAACCTGGGCTTCTATTGGAATTCTATAGGGCATATTATCAAGGCCCTTATCGCCACTTTAGCGGCAGTTTCCTGCCGCTAAAGCGGCGATAATGTTATCGCCGTTCTTGATAATATGGCCCTTGGAGTTCAAAGCAGGACAAGACGTCATTGGCCAGGTGACCAACACTGTCGCAACGGTAGCACTTTCCAGAGAAGACAGTTTTGGACTTGGAAGGCTGAGGCTCAATTCTTTTAAAAATGTTGGTTTTGGTAACACTTTGTACTTTCTCACTAGAAGTGTTGGTAGTCCCATTTTCCTTCTTTATTACTTCAACACATGCGAGAGAGTGTTCGATGCGCTTTGCGATAGTGATGACTACATCCAGTTTTGGATCGTCTTTTTGCCATAGTTCGTCTATGACCTTCTCTATTGTACAACCCAACATAAACTGGTCACGTATGCGTTCTTCAAGTGCGCCCTCAAATTTGCAAGTGGAAGCCAGTTTGCGTAATTGAGTGACATATAACTCAACAGACTCTTGAGGTTGTTGTACACGCTATCCAAAGTGATAACGTTCCAAGATGGTACTGACTTTGGGTAAGTAATGTTTGTCAAGTTTCTTTAAGCATATCTCGAATTCATTGAGACTATCAGATTCAGTGTCATTAAGATCTGGTAAATGTTCGAACACTTCTTGTCCCTCCGAGCCTAGGCAGTGTAGTAGTAAGGCTGACTTCCTCTCGGCACTCAGTGAGACTCCACACACCCTAGCGTAGTTGAGAAAGACCTTCTTCCACTTTGACCAGCGGATGGAGGGCTCGCCTGGACTTGACAAGAAGAAGGGAGGCGGAGTAACATTTTGCATTTTGAGATAGTGGTGTGCTTGTCACCATAGAAAGGTGTGCCTGTCACCGTAGAAAGTAAGTAAGTGAAAGCACTTTAAACAGAAATGCAAATTTTACTGTAGTAGGCGAATTGAAGGCACATGTGAAAAGTGGTGTGCCTATCACCGAATGAGCAAGCAAAAGAAAAGTCAATTTGTATTTTTATTGAAGACATGGTTGTGCCTGTCAGTGTCTTCCATAGAAATGCCAGAGCTGTGCCTGTCAGCGAAACAGGCAGGAAAGAAGCATTTAATCAAGTTGGTGGCTGTGCCAGCCAGAGAAAAACATATGGTAAAGCAAGCAGGCAAGTAGAAAAGTTGAAGCAAATGCTGTGCCTGTCAGCGAAGCAGGCAGAGAAAAGTGAAATTTGAACAGGGTAACAGCTGTGCCTGCCAGCGAAAAGTGTGTGCTAATGAGGGCAGGCGAAAGAAAGAGCTGAGTTAGCCATGAGAAGGCAAATGCGGGCCGAAAAGATGTTGGTCAATGTCTTGAGGGCGTCTTCATTATTTATTTGACAAGACGGGTAGCGGCGCAGAGTCCGGATTCTTTTTTTTAAAGAAAGTATCCTTGATAGCTAGGCAACAGACTGGAGTTGCGTAGCTCGGTAGATTGTTGACGCTGTTGTCTGGGATACGCTGCAGGAAGGCGCGGAGCAGCACGTACCGCAGAATTCCCTTTATAAAAAAAAACAAAGAGTCCTTGATCGCTAGACAACAGGTTATGGCTGCGTAGCTGTGTATGACGCGAGCGTCGGCAAAGGAGTTGCGCGAGGAACTGTAGGCGCGAGGAACTGTAGGCGTGAGGGGTGCGCATAAAGAAATGGTGAGGTGGAAATTTATTAAGTCTTTAAAATATTAAAAGTCGCGAATGGTCTGGGAGGCAAACGCAGGGCAGGCAGGGTGCGCACACAGTACCTTTTGGAATCGGCAGTCCAGAGAACAGGTCGTTGTGCAGAAAGCTGTCGATACAGTAAAGTTGATTGATGTGTTAGGACGTTTGTTGAACAGCAAGGTGGATGACTGTGGATTCGTTTCAAGCTCGTCGCCAGTGTAATGAAGTAAGATCTTGGCACACTGGAAGAGGTTGATAGAAGAGTCTTTATTAATTAACAGCAGATATCTTCATGTAAACGTCCTACCCACGCAGCCCCAGCAGCAACTGAACTCTGAGAGTTCCAGAGCAGCTCAAACTAGATGAAGGCTCTAGAATGAGGAACTCTAGAGACCAAGTGGGGAATAGAACATTATGACACGCAGGTCATTACAAGAACGTTCTGGGAGGTAGTGGCCATTAATCAAAAGGAAAAAAACTGTCATGAATCCAATCCACATGAACAGAAAAACCATGGAAAACCCGCTCCAGACATAGGTCCAAGGTGGAACCAGATAAGTGCGTTTTAACCAGGAGATGAAAACACAAGTCTACACTGGTGGTGGGAATAAAACTGAAAACAATGAAGAACTGTCTGAAGAAAAGTTATCTTGATCGATATAGTAACCAGAAGAACTCAGGTGGAACAACAAAGGCTGGGAGTCTGGATGTAGACCATAGGCTAGCACTCCCATAGGGACCTCGAGGGGTGGATCAGAATAAACGATTTCCATTATGGAGTGTGAAGAAGGTAAAACAGGTACCAAGTCAACTGAAGACTTGACATCCCCCTCCGGCAGCCGGGGAGAATCAGAAGCAGAATAGAATAGAATAGAAAAATATTTATAGAGTGTGTAGCTACCCTAAGGCCTCCCAGTACTAATAGCGGCAGCAGACAGAAGATGACAGGTTACTGGGTGGGGTTTTGGAAAAGCCATGTTTGAGAAGTTTCTGGAAGGCCAGAAGATTGGACTCAAGACGTAAGTGAGGGGGAAGGGCGTTCCAAAGGTTGGCGACGTTATAGGAGAATGAACGCCCGTCGCTTCTCCCCTTTTTATTTTGGGGACTGAAGCAAGACGGAGGTTGGTCGAGCGGAGACATCTGTTTGGGCGATAGGGAGAGATAATAGATTGATTGATAGGCGGTCCTTTCCCCCAGAAGGACTTGTGGGCGATACATAGAGACTTAAATTTAATTCTCTCCGATACAGGTAGCCAGTAAAGAGTCTTCAATGCCGGTTTAGCGGATTGACGATTGGGGATCTGAAGGAGCAAACGAGCTGCACAGTTTTGGACAATCTGCAACTTGGAAGTAGTTGCTCGGGGAGCTCCTAGATAAAGGGCATTCCCATAGTCCAGGTGGGAAAGAATCAAAGCCTGGTCTCCTAGCCAAAAAGGGAAGAAGAGGAAGAACTTTATGGAGCATCCTGAGAATGCCGTAACAGGTGGCCGCTAATTTCATCGCCTGATGCTCAAAATTCAGGGAACGGTCCAGCCACATGCCCAAACTTTTGATCTGATTTTTAGGCGCAGGAGCGGGGCCAAGACAGGTTGGCCACAGCAACCCTGTATTGAAGATGGGGGAATTACCTAGGAGCATTAGCTCCATCTTTTCTCTGTTCAGGCAGGAGAGCTCCATCCAATTGGCCACCTTCTCCAAGCAGGGGCCTAGGCCAGATGATGAATTATCCGAATGGTTTAAGGCCACAACTAGTTGCGTGTCATCAGCGTATGTGACTATCTTAATACCAAATGGAAGGACTATCTCAGCCAGCGGGCTCATATATACATTAAACAATGTGGGGCTCAGGTACGATCCCTGAGGGACACCGCAGCTGAGAGACATACGCCTGGAGATGTTGCCTCCTTCGAAGACCTGAAAAGACCTGTCTTCCAGGAAGGACTGCAACCAGTTGATAACACCACCGGACACTCCAAGATTCCTGAGTCTGAGGATCAGGATGTTGTAGTTGACGGTGTCAAAAGAGGCGCTAAGGTCGTTAAGGTCTAGGAGGATGATAGCCACTATACCTCCTCGGTCCAGAATTTTCCTGGATTCTTCAACCACCACTAAAAGAGCAGTTTCTGATCCCTGTTGGGGTCGGAAACCAGTCTGAGAGTAGTGCAGAAGGTTGTGGGACTCTAAAAACGTGGACAAGACCGAGTTAACATGTTTTTCAAGGATCACCGGGAGGAGGGAGATAGGGCGAAAGTTCCCCCGGAGATCAGGGTCGAGATTGGGCTTTTTGAGCAGTGCTTTCACCATAGCACATTTCCACGGTGGAGGGACTAATCCAGTAGAGATGGAAGAGTTGATCAGTTCCAGTTTCAGTGGGAGAAGTGTTCCCACGGCTTGGTTCAGAGAGTGAGGGGGTGCTGGATCTCTGGGAGAGCCCTGTGGAAATACAGATTTTATAATGGACGTAAGCTCCACCATTTTATATTATTATAGCCACCATTTTGTGGTAAGCTTTTCTTAGTTTGTCTCCTCAGCACAAAATAATGTGCTCCTTTCAGCTACACAGAACAAAGTGGATACGTCAAAAGACCCCAGAGCATATGTTTGTTCTCTACTTGCTAGCACGCAAGTAGGGCAGGATGCATTTAACAAACGGTCAATGATTAACATTCCTATTCACTGATATCACATGTATTACAGCCAGCTGCATAAATTGCTTATGTCTACAAATTATTGTTGATACAGGACGTGCGACCTTTTGTTCCATATCCAGATGATTAATCAAGTGAGCGCCTGACTCAGTAACCACAGGCGTGTCTATGTTTATATGTCTGACGCAAGATATGTACAGTTCTGCTTTATTTCTGTTGACCACGGGATTACTGATGAGTGGTGGGAGTTAATGAGTAATCCTTATATATATATGTTTTGCATGCCATGTATACATATTTCCAGAGGTACTGGTCCTGACTAGTACATGATATCATCCTGGGATTATTAATCATCCTAGGCAGCTGCTAATTTTTCATACCCATTCCCACCTACACTTGTTCCAGCAGAAAGATATATAAGGCTGTCTATGACTGTGTAAGTTGTCCACTTCTCTCATAGCCACATGGAGCTGTGAGGTTGTGTACCCGCTTGAGCGAAATAAATCTTTTTATGTTACAGTTACCTCCGACTGCTGGTCTTCCTTGTTATAGGTGTACCTGTGGGAGGTTGGAGAAGGACCACTTCCACAAAATTGGCGACTCTGGTGGGACCTCTCCGTGGGACATCCAACGGCTAGCTGAGTCCGTGGTTGAGAGGTGCGACTGAGGACTGAAGGATCGTAGGGGCCCCTGCACTAAGGAGACAGAGTTTCTCCGCAGCTGCCATCTGAAGTCCCAACTGGCCTCTTGACACAGGATTCCCCGGCAGAGGTCCACGAGCTGATCCCTTTTGAAACAGACGTGTTGTCCGAAGACCAACAGTCGGACGATTTGAGGACACCACAGATTGGTGAGATTGTTCTGTTGCATGTTTTGTTAATTAAGTTTGGTTATTTAAGTTTGTTGATTGGTTTGGTAAAATAATAGTTATAACTACGAAGTACTAGGAACAATGAAGAAATGCATTTCTAAAACGTTCTGTTGTATAAAATCAGGTCACCGGTTGGACGAAAGTGTCCCCACTCCTGTTGAAGACAGTCCTGGTTGGATATTAATGATAAAAAAGGAGTGAATGTGAATTTATACAATAGAATATGGCATGAGTATACAAAAAAAGATAAGGAATTACAATTTCCTATTGATGGTACCTTTGATTTAGCTAAATTACAGTATTTACAACAATGTATGATGGAACGGAAGGTCCGACCCGCTATGTTTGAAGTATTTCAAACATGGGAGAAATCTGCCAGAACTCGGAATATGAAACAAAAACAAGATAGGGAACGAGAGAATAGAAAAACAACCATGGCTAAAGTAGCAGAATATAATAATATAAAAATAAACGAAAACATTGAACAGCATGACAGAGAGTTTAGGATGCAAACAGAAAAATGTTTTGTTGCAATAGAAAAAAGAAAGTGCCCTCCTATCGATGAAGTATTAGAAGATTTGTTAGATAAACCTCCCCCGTATAATATTGTCCAGATTCCTGCCCCAGGTCCCGGGGCTGGGGGTCCACCAGCTACTCAGCAAGCGCCCCCTCCTGTTGTGCAGGCTCAACAGGTAGCCACTCCTGTTACGCAAGCCCAGCAAATAACCCCTGTTACTAATCTTCAGGGTACACAGGGAGCGGTAGGTTACACCCCAACAGTACCGTCCGCTCCAGCAACATTATCCTCCAGCACCACGCCCCCAATGTTCACAACACCAAATAGCACACAAAGTCACTCCCCTATAATAATTATGCGGAGACCGGACCACTGGATAGATTCCCCTCACTCTAGGTCACCAATTAGGGACAGACTGACACCAGACACGCAGGTTAGACACACACGATTAGGCCCTTCTGAAAAGAACGCTATAAAGAAAATGACCAAAAAGTGGATGGACCAAGGGGAAATAACTAAAAGAGAAGCCTGGGACACATTTGAGGGGATGCAGGAATTAAGAGCCAAAAATTTTGTCATTAATAGTATGGTAACGCGATTGTTTGATCACAGTTACCTCTTATTAGAGGATAGTACCGTTGTTTTTACGTCACCAGAATGGTTAAACAAAGTATGGAGGGATAGTGAGCACTCTACATTAACTATCGCGCAATGCAAAAGTGCATTTAATGACTGTTATCAGTTCCAAAAGGAGCTAGATATCATTATATGTGGTGCCACACAAAAACATATCCACCAACATTATGGCCCAGAAATTAGTGGTGATACTTCAGCTTACCCTATGAGAGAGGTACATCCAATTGCTGATCCCAGGGGTGCACCTCACCCCCTATCCCGCAATATGTTCATACTCCTTGGACTAGGGCTGATTTATTAGCCATAAAAAAGAGTTACCTGATCCTAGGAAGAATCCAAAGCTCTTTTATGAGCAACTTGAATCTGCCATTAATTTAACACCCATGATACTAAAAGATATTGATTTTTTGTTTGATTTCTTGGTACCTCAAGAAATATGGCGTCCAGTTAGGGATAATAACTGCGCAACCATTCGCTGGCCAACCATAGTCGGTGATGATAATAACAGATTAGCAGGAGGAGCCGTGCCACCGTCCTTAATAGCCTTACCAAGGCATATTATAACACGTATGCAGGAAATATTGCCCAGAGAAAAGGTGGATTGGGATAAGATGACGGCATGTCGACAGAAGGAGGGAGAGGAAGTTACCGATTTCTTTAGTAGAATAGAGGAGGTTTTTAAAGCATATAGTGGGCAAGATATACAGACTATACAAGGGAAGCGTATCTTTGCTAATCAGTTTGTTCATAATCTTCTACCTGACTTATCAGATAGTATAAAGACGTACGAAAGCACCTGGACTGCTAAAGATCCAGCTGAATTATTGACCATGGCCTGCTACTATGAGAATAAGAGAAATGCAGAAAAGGGAAAAAAGGATAAGCAAATGAAGGAGTTAAAAACAAAAGCATTGATGCAGCAAGCTTTTCCTGATAGGGGAAGGTCAAGAGGACGTACAAACTTTCAGAGGGGAGGTGGACGTAGTCGAGGGGTTGGTCGAGCTGCTTCAGCTCCGGCGCAACAGAGAGCAGGGTTAGGCTACAATACATGTGCCTATTGCTATCAGGAGGGTCATTGGAAGAATGAGTGCCCTTCGTTACAGGGCCAGGGTCAGACTATGAGAAATAATGCCAATACTTACAGAGGGAACACAACTCCCCACGCAGACAGAGGAAGAGGTAGAGGACAACAAAGAAATTATAATGACACCGACCAGACAAATTATTTCGACCAAAGGAATAATGCGTATTTTACACAGGATTATGCGCAGGATGATGATCATCAGGATTGGACCCTATAGGGATGCCCAGGAGAGGACAGGGAGCGAGTGCAAATACCAGTAGATTCTTCAGGGCCATATGTAACAATGATGGTTGGAGGTGAAGAAAGAGTGTTCCTTCTAGATACTGGTGCCACTAACACATCCATTTCCCACCGCTTGCTCCCCCATGCTCCTCTCTCGGGAAAATTAGATAAGTCGGTGGGATTTTCTAATACTGTTGTAACAAGCCCCATTTCGCGACCATTGGACTTCACTATAGGCCCCATAACAGGGAGCATGCCCTTTGTATTAACAGAGAAATGTTCACTTAATTTACTAGGTTTGAAGGCTTTAAAAATGATGCATGCTACCATATATTGTACACCAGATGGTGTTTATCTGACTTGCAAGAAATCAGCACTATCTAAGCAGTATCTTGTTGCAGACAAAAATACCTTACCACCTGAACTTCGGGATATTGATCCAAAGTTGTGGGCACATGGACCAAACGATGTCGGAAGAATGGATATTGAGCCAGTACATATTAAAGTAAAACAAAATGTTAAATTACCCCGCATTCCCCAATACAAAATGTCAAAAGAAGGAGAGGAAGGATTGAAATTAGTGATATCAGACTTGCTGCAACGACAAATAATAAGAGAAGTCACAAGTAGCCTATGTAATAGTCCCATTTTACCTGTAGTTAAACGAGATGATGGAACAGAACAGGTCAAATATAGGATGGTTGTTGATTTGAGAGCCATTAATAAAATAGTGGAACCACAATATCCTGTTGTACCCGACATTACTGCAATGTTTTCGTCTGTACCACCTTCAGCCCAGTGGTTCACTGTGATTGATCTAAAAAATGCCTTCTTTAGCATTCCCATACACCCAGATAGTCAGTATTTGTTCAGTTTTAGTTTCCAAGGGAGATCCTATCAATTCTGTCGAGCTCCACAGGGGTATACAGAAAGCCCTAGCATTTATAGCCAGGCATTAAAAAGACAACTGGATAACTGTATTATGCCATCAGGTACGGTATTACTGCAATATGTTGATGATTTATTAATCACCGCTGAAACAGAAGATATTTGTAAGCAGGCTACGCATGATGTTTTAACATTTCTCGCTTTGCATGGACATAAGGTTTCGCCAGCTAAACTACAGTATTGTCGACAGGAGGTAACCTATTTGGGTCACCTCTTGTCGAATGGGGGAGGAGGCTTTCACCTGCCAGAATACAGTCCATTCAGAACATTTCAAGACCTAGAACTCAAAAGGATGTTCGTGCATTTCTGGGAATGGTCTCCTTTTGTAGGCAATGGGTACCAAATTTTTCTTTTCTGGCCAAACCATTATTGTCCTTAACTCACAAGGATGTGCAAGATCCCGTCCCTTGGGAGAATGAACATCACGATAGCTTCATGGCTTTAAAATCTGCTCTATGCAATGCACCTGCTTTAGGTACGCCAGACTATACTAAAAGCTTTGCATTGTTCGTACATGAAAGAGAAGGGTGCGCAATGGCTGTACTAACACAGAAAAATGGAGAGAAGAATAGACCATGTGCCTATTTTTCTTCAACATTGGATCCGGTAGCCAGAGGCCTACCGACCTGCCTAAGAAATATTGCTGCGGCGGCTGCTGCAGTAAAACAGGCAGACTCTATTGTACTAGGACATCCCGTTATGGTTTATGTCCCTCATTCAGTGGACATACTATTAAATAAAACCAAGACGCAGCATTTAACTAATGCTAGATTGACTCATTATGAACTAATATTAATGGCTACTAATGTGACCTTGCAGCGGTGCAACACTATAAACCCAGCTACTCTGATGCCTCTCCTTCGGAGCAGGATGAAGTACAACATGATTGTGTGATTGTCACTGAAACTGAAACGAAAGGTCGAGTAGATTTGGTAGATGTACCTCTGTCTAAGGTCGATGGAACACTATTTGTGGATGGCTCTTGTCTAAAGAGACCAGATGGAACCACCTCGGCAGCCTATGCAATAACAACCAATAAAACAATTGTTGAAACATGTAAAATACAACAGATGTCTGCTCAGGCAGCTGAATTAATTGCTCTAACTAGAGCATGTGAACTTTCAGAGAAGTTAGTGGTAAACATCTACACTGACAGCCAGTACGCTTGGGGGTGGCTCATAACTTTGGACGCTTATGGGCCGAAAGAGGGTACATTACATCTGGAGGTGCTAAAATACAGCACGGCACCTTGATTACAAGATTATTAAATGCTCTTGCATTACCAACTAAGTTGGCTATCATAAAGTGTAGTGCACACAAGATAATCACAGACCATGTAGGCCAAGGAAATGCCTTTGCCGATGAAACAGCAAGACATACTGCATTAAATGAGTACACGTTAACATATGTAGTGTCGAGTGCAGATGAGGAGACAAAAGAAGTTGATCCTTACACGCAGATAAGGGAGATTCAAGCTTTTGCAAGTGAAGAAGAAAGAAAGCAGTGGGTAAAGGAAGGTTATTATTTTGACACACATCTTGGGGCTTGGATGAATACACTTGGACAGAAATGGGTCCTGCCTGATAGTTTTCTCTTGCCCATACTTCAGATGGTCCATGGTCCTGCACATTTGGGAGCTGACGGGATGACAAATACAATTGAGAAAATATGGGAGAACAAAAATATAAGAAAGACAGCTGTAAAACTGTCTAAAAATTGTATGATCTGTGCTCTTCATAACGTGGGAAAAGGGATACAAGTACCACCTGGTCATTTCAGATTGCCAGAATATCCATTTGAATGTCTTCAGATGGACTTCATCGAGATGCCCCCTGCCAATGGAAAACAATATGTTTTAGTTGTCATATGCAGTTTTAGCAATTGGGTGGAAGCATTCCCTTTGAAAGATAATACCGCCTTGAGTACAGCAAAAATGCTGCTGAAAGAGTATTTCCTCGCTACGGTTTGCCCAAAAGTCTGTGGAGTGATAACGGAGTACATTTTTCGAATAAAATAATGGATCTAGTATGTCAAGGACTGGGGCTAAAACAGAAATTCCATTCAATTTATCATGCAAAATCAGCAGGGCTTGTAGAGCGTTGCAATGCTACCTTAAAAATAAACTGCAAAAAATATGTGCATCAAGTACTCTCAGCTGGGTAGATGCTTTGCCAATAGCCTTGTTCTCTATGAGAACAACTGTTACATCCAAAAACAGACTCTCCCCATATGAGCTTGTCATGGGGAGACCCGCAAATGTATATGGGTTTGCCTCTCCATCAAAGTTGCAAGAATTGACACATTCTGCTTTATTGGATTATTGTAAAGAATTAACTACTGCTCTGTCTACCATTCGCCAACAGGTCAGAGACACTTGGTCCCCGCCTTTGGAAGGAGAAGTGCATGACATCCGGCCCGGGGACTGGGTCCTGACCAAGAACTTTGTAAGGAAAAACAGCCTACAACCCAGATGGAAGGAACCATCTCAAGTTTTGTTAGTCACACAAACAGCAGTGCGATGTGATGGACACAAAAACTGGATTCATTTATCGAATGTGAAAAGAGCACCACCATTCTGGCCAAAATTGCCCCCGGAAGAGGACCGTTCTGACCGAAGAACTGGTGATTGCCCTCCTACCCACATTGACGATCAACGAACTGTATCAGGATATAATCTACGCCCAAGGAAACTGAAGAGTGCTTAGGACGGAGCAAGCACCAACTGCCACGCACTGGGTAGTGCCAACTTTAAAGGACTAACTTGTGCAGTGAGGTTAGTAAAATAAGGACACTGCCGACAAAGATCTGTAGAGCCTGTAACAGTGAGGCCTATAACGAACACTGTTGAACTATCACATCTAAGTGAGATTGTATATTTCGAAGTTTTTAAGCATTATCTCTAACCGTATTGCTATCTGGGACCGTATTTTCGTCAGACATGGAAGATACCTATTCCACCCTTACAATGAACAAAAAGAGGCGTTGGTACTCCAAACTATGCATATTATGTGTGTTATTTTGTGTAATGTCTTTGATAATCGGCTTACTCTATCTTTTAGAGCTTTATCACCCTATAGCAAAACCAGCCCCGCTTCCCTCTGACAAGGTCCCCTCAGTTACTGTAGCACCTGAGGATATGGATCACAGGGAGGAAATGCGTCATAATTCTTTTCTTACCCTACTTCATCAGACTCATCAAGTAATTGAAAAAAATAATTGTTGGATATGCATGCAATTTCCGGCATATGTAGACGAAGGACTACCCCTCCTCCAAGTACCCCTGCCGTTTGAAGCATCCTGTTATGCGTTACATACCGTGATGTTGAAGGTTGAGCTAATAGGGGTCCTTGGAAACTTGGTCACCTCCCGTTCTACCACCAGAACATCAACTGTATCACTATACAACCGATATCAAGATGACATCCTCCAGGCAGGAAATTGCACTGAAGTTGTCTTACCTAATGCAACGTTCCCCTTTTCTAATATATTCACCCCACTATTTTTGGTACACAATGAAAGTACACCTCCGCTTCATAGAGATGCCAGAGAAATACCCTTTTTGAAAATGAGGCAGCGTAGTGTACTTGGGAGTATATGTATCAGAAGTAATGGTACTTCCGACATGGGGAATAGTACCAATTGTAATATGACATTTGAGATGGCTGCTCAGGAAATGACAGTTCCACTTTATATCGGTGACTCAGTTTATTTCATTTGTGGTTCTAGGGCCTATACTTGGCTACCAGTGAATTGGGGTGGCTGTTGTCATCTAGGTCTTGTGACACCAGCGATGTCTATCAAAAGTACAAAGGAGGTAAATAGAGCCTCCAAGACACTAAGGGGTAAGAGGAGTGTTGATCAAGGAGATACAGTATCAGAGATAGCTGGTGATGTGCTGAAGGCCTTTGTTCCTTGGTATGGCCCTGCCATAAATTCCAGAAATATTCGCAGGTTATCCCGTTTATTGGAAGCAACTGTAGAGGAGACAGCAGGGATTATTGAGAACATCACAGTGGAGCTCAAGGCTGTCAGATTGGTTTCCCTTCAGAACCGGATGGTTCTAGATATGATGTTGGCAGAACGGGGTGGAGTCTGTAGGGTGATCGGGGTGTCCTGCTGCGTGTATATACCTGACTCCTCCACATCAGTTAGGGAAGCTGTCAAAAGACTATATGATATAGGGGCCCAGGCCCATAGTGATATTGGCTCTTGGGATCCGGCGGGCTCTTTTTGGAACACTCTATCGGCATGGGGTTGGAAGATAGGGATGTTCCTAGTGACCATATTCCTCGTAGTAATTGGGTGCTGTGTTTTCATTAATTGCCTACCCATATGTTGCCAGTGTTTGGGGCGACTGCTGAAACCACCCCCAGTCCCTCCAGTGACACTAACTAACGCTCTTATAATGAGGGATATTGTGACTCAACAATTGATGGATATTGATGTTTCGGATAACGCCACCTCCCTCCCAAATGCAGTAGATTATATTAATGAACGCCATGAGGCCCACTATAGTAACAGTCGGCCAATATATGAACACGTACATTAGGAGTCGATAACAATGTTGGACCTTGCGTCCAAAGGGTCGATTGTGGAAATACAGATTTTATAATGGACGTAAGCTCCACCATTTTATATTATTATAGCCACCATTTTGTGGTAAGCTTTTCTTAGTTTGTCTCCTCAGCACAAAATAATGTGCTCCTTTCAGCTACACAGAACAAAGTGGATACGTCAAAAGACCCCAGAGCATATGTTTGTTCTCTACTTGCTAGCACGCAAGTAGGGCAGGATGCATTTAACAAACGGTCAATGATTAACATTCCTATTCACTGATATCACATGTATTACAGCCAGCTGCATAAATTGCTTATGTCTACAAATTATTGTTGATACAGGACGTGCGACCTTTTGTTCCATATCCAGATGATTAATCAAGTGAGCGCCTGACTCTGTAACCACAGGCGTGTCTATGTTTATATGTCTGACGCAAGATATGTACAGTTCTGCTTTATTTCTGTTGACCACGGGATTACTGATGAGTGGTGGGAGTTAATGAGTAATCCTTATATATATATGTTTTGCATGCCATGTATACATATTTCCAGAGGTACTGGTCCTGACTAGTACATGATATCATCCTGGGATTATTAATCATCCTAGGCAGCTGCTAATTTTTCATACCCATTCCCACCTACACTTGTTCCAGCAGAAAGATATATAAGGCTGTCTATGACTGTGTAAGTTGTCCACTTCTCTCATAGCCACATGGAGCTGTGAGGTTGTGTACCCGCTTGAGCGAAATAAATCTTTTTATGTTACAGTTACCTCCGACTGCTGGTCTTCCTTGTTATAGGTGTACCTGTGGGAGGTTGGAGAAGGACCACTTCCACAGCCCGATTTTACAAGGGCCGAGGTGTCTTCTAAGGACTTAAGGTCCATCAAGGGGATTTCCTCAAGCAGATGCTCAGTGCAAGGGGGGGCAGTGTCCATAAGCGACGGGTCGTTGTGGCAGGTCGCAAGAGGGAAACATGATGTGTATGTCTTGAAAGAACTCTGCCAGTTCGTTACAGTGGGCGAGTGCGCCATCAGTGGGAGCTTGTGGGGAAGGAGGTTTGAGAAGATTCTTTGCGATGCGGAAGATTTCCCGCGGGGAGTTGGACACAAGGCTGATTTTTTCTTCATAATAGGAGGCTTGAGCGGATTTGATTTCAGCTTGGTAGAGTTTGATGGCCTCCCTATATTTCAATTTGCTTGATTCAGCGTAATCCCTTCTCCATTTTCTTTCTATTCTTTTGCAGACTTGTTTATGTTCACGGAGCTTAGGCGAGTACCACGGGGAGGTATTGGTCCTAACTTTTTTGCGGATACATTTTTTGGGGAGAACACGGTCCAAAGAGGACTCAATCCACTGGTTAAATTTATTGTTAGCAACAATGGGGTTAGGTTCTAGAGTAGGCCTGGTATCTTCAAGAACTGAGACCCTCTGTTCTAACGGGAGTTGAGACCACATGCGTTCCTGGCTACTGACCATGCCAAAAGAGGAAGGTGGTGCCCCAGGAAAGTGGAATCAGGAGGTGATCTGACCATGGGCATACTTGGGCATACTTGGAGGCCATGAATATGGGTAGGCAGTTCTATAGTACATTTAAATTCTTGCTTTTACACTTGGTGGCTTGGTCTTAACTCTTAATGTATGGGTTTTTATTTGTTTTACTATCTGGTGGTTGTTTTTCTTTATTATTGGTATCCACACTCTGTTTATGATCTTTATTTATGTCTTCTTCTTTATTCAATATTCTGGCCTTACGGTAATGAGTGGGTCTATGTATCTGAGGACTCTCCTTATGGACTTTAGAATAAAAAGTATCTTTCGGTATATGTTGATGTTTTGTTTATGTTTAGCTTTCTATTCCAGTTGTAATATTAACTATTTAGCTTGACTGTAGGTTCTCTGGAGCTCATCTAGGATTTGGCATTGATTTGATTCAAAATATTATTTGGTTGATACATATATATAAGAATATGCTGTAAGGAAAAATCTATACATGTGTGTTTTTTTCGTTTATATCTGCAGGTGTTTTGTCCCACCCCTTATTGTCCATCTTCGCCCTGATGAAGGTGTAGCCCCGGCTGGAGCAACACACCGAAACGCGCGTTGGCGTTATTCGTGTGGGGGCAGCTGAATTACCTCTAACCCTACCCCTTGATGACTTGTAATTTCTTTGTCATCCTACCATCTTGTGGCCTTTATGCACAATTTTTACCTGATATTATTCTTTTAAAGTTGTGTGATTGATGTGTGAGTCTTTTTGATGAAGCCTGGGAATGTATGATGATATGATTGTTGTGTTTGAAATAGGTGTGTGGGACGATATATATATGCCTTTTTGAACTTTGTCTTTTTGATCATCAATTATTGTTATTTTTGTTATGTGTTTCTATAAACTGTTGAAATGATTATCCAATTAATAAAATGATTATTTAATTTGTAAAACTTGATGTAACCACTCATTCTTTCCTTGATCTGCTCCAGAGATAGAGGATGAATTTCAGGACCCTTGTATAGGGCCATGTGTTGAAAATACGGGGCAGGTTATTTCTTGTATTTTTGGTGTTCCTTATTTCCCCTGCGTACCTGCCCCCATCTAGTCAGGGGTCCCCCTTCTTATTAGTTTTTGCTTCACAGCCTTGTGCTGTGGGGGTCGTGTGTGTTGTTTCTGGAATAGTTGTGCTATCTGTTTGTCTATTTCCATTATTATTGTTGTTGGTATGTCTATCTTCACTTGGGTTTTGGTTGACCAGCATTTTGTTATTTTGTTGTTTTTTGTATACTTTTGACTGTTGTCGTTTCTGTAATCTATTCTATTTATATATATATTTTCTCTATTCTAGGCACTTAGTATTTATTTTTTATTTTTTCTTAACCACTGTGGTCGTCTCAAGATGGAGGGTATTAAAACGTATGGATTCTCTGATGAAGACTTTGCTAAAATGATTGGTCTTGCTGGAGGTAGTGATAAACAATTCACCCTCTCTAAGGGACTGGAGGGTGAATGGACTAAACTCCTCAGTCTAAAGAAAAAATCCAAGCGCACTGAATTGCATGCCCATTTTATGTTAGACTATTTAAAGGCAGGCACCATACCCATAGGATTGAGGGTCCGCAATATTCCTGGGTTGTTTGTTGAGATCCGACAGTTTCTGGAGAGATGGGCTTTGATATCTAACAGATGCTCCAGGGACTGGATGATGCTCATTATTGAAACGGCCAGGGAAGTGTTGGCCATTTTAAATAAAGAAATTGAGACCCTTGAGGAAAAACTTAAACAAGATAACTCGGTTGAAATGGGCAAAAAGAAATTGGAAGAAATAGCCATAGATTTTGATTCCTTCTCGGACTATTTATTGAAACGAAAAACTGACAAATTTAGAAAGGATATCCGTTTGTTTAGCCAGGAACGGGCTTATCCTTATCTGACCACGAACTTTTACACCAGTTCGGACGAGTCTAATACCCGGGGGGGTGCCCCTAGATGGGGGAATCGACGGGTTACCACCTTTTCCGATACTACTGACTCGGATGGTGAGGGGGCTAGTAATTATGATTCTAACTATGACCCTAACTATAATCCCAATTTTCAGGCCCGACCAGAACCGTTCGAAAGACCAGCTGTGCCGAATCGTTTTTTAGGCAACCGCAGAGGGAATTTCCGTCCAAGGACCCGCCCTCCCCAACAGAGGAATTACCATCAGGCTCAGGGACAACCCCAAATGTATGTCCAAACAAGACACCACCAATACTGGCGAACGTGAAGAGTATTCCTGTATTCAATCTCTCTAAAACGGAAATGGATCCCGGAACGGTCTGCTTGTTATCCAGGGGTTTATCCTTTGTCCCCTCTACTAACTTTAGTAAATTTGAGTTCTTGAAAGATCTGCACTCATTTTTCCGTAAAATCAGACTGAAAAAATTCTTTGATACCAGGCCGCCGCCTGGAACACTGGATAATATCTCAGGCCTAAAGCCACCGTCTGATTTTACCCCCACGCTGGATACTATTGGACCTGAGGTGGGCATTTTCGAAAAGCGGTCATTTCTAAAATTGAAAAGAGCATCAAATATGTGCCTACACCCTTGGTAACTTATCTAGAGATGAAGCAACTACCTTGTCATCCTTGAAGGACAATAAACACCTAACCATCAAACCCTGTGACAAAGGTGGGGGCATCGTTATTTTCGATACCCCTTCCTATGTGGAGAAAATGAATCTCCTTTTATCTTCCACTGAACATTATAAGAGAATTATGAGGAATCCCGAACCTGCTCTAAAACGCCGTATTCTCAATATGGTTGAACGGGCAGTTGATATGGGATATATCTGCCCTAAGGAGGCAGAGTTTTTGACTCCTAGTTTTACCCGGATGCCCATTATTTATGGGGTCCCGAAGACACATAAAAATGTGTATGATCCTCCTTTAAGGCCGATAGTGTCCACCATTGGATCCGCGACGGAGCCCCTCTGCAAGTATATTGACCGTTTCTTGAAACCTTTGGTCAATAACTTAGAATCCTTTGTAAAGGATACTGGCCATTTCATTGCCAAAATTGAGGGGATACCATATCTGGATGATAGAGAACTCTTGGTTACTTTGGACCTTGAGTCTCTATATACAAACATACCACAAAGGGGAGCTCTAAGCGTTATGGAGGACATTTTGTCATCTGAACCCATGCTCACCAATGCCCCTTTTATTATTCAGTGTCTCGAGGTAGCCCTCAATGAAAACTACTTTGCATTTAACAACTGTTATTTCCAGCAAATTCAGGGAGTCAGTATGGGGGCTGCTTGTGCCCCGAGTATTGCCTGTTTATATATGGGAAACTTTGAACGGGTCCACATATATAATGAGATGGCCCCCTTCCATGAAAATGTTCGAGCTTGGTCTCGATTCATTGACGACATCTTTTTTATATGGAAGGGGGACCAGGGCTCACTGGATGAGTTTATACTATGGATTAACGCGGCTGATTGCAATCTGAAATTTACTGCCCACTCCAGTAATTGTAGAGTGGAGTTTCTTGACATTTGGGTAGAACATATACAGAATAGAATATATGTGTCCCTTTTTACTAAACCCACGGCAAGGAACACCTTGTTACAGTATGACAGCTTCCATCCTCGCTGCCAAAGGGACAGTATCCCCTTCAGTCAGTTCCTTCGGATTCGAAGGAATTGTTCTGACATGAAAGATTTTCTTACCCAATCTGACATATTAAAAGTGAAACTTTTGCATCGTGGTTATCCCAACAAGTTAATCAAGGATTCATTCAAACGGGCCAGATATTTTAATCGCGAGACTATGTTTGTGCCCAGGGAGAAGGAATCCCTGAACAAACTGGTCTGCGTAACCAGACATTCCAATCTTAACCACAAATTGAGACAGGCTATCAACTCTTGTTGGCATCTTCTGAATTTGGGCAATGACGAAGAACATCTCCCCAAACCCATCTTTGCCTTCAAGAGAAATAAAAACTTGAAGAACTACCTTGTCAAAGGGAAACTACAGGATCCCCCCGCTTTGTTACAGAAAGCTATAGTTGATTCTGGCCCTATTAAGGGCAATCATCGATGTGGCAAATGCCAGGCCTGCCCCAATGCTTTAGTCGGAGATACAATTCAGACTCTTGAGCGAACAATCTCCCTGACCAGAATGACTAATTGTCGTACCTCAAACATTGTCTACATTATCTTGTGCCCGTGTGGCTTATTGTACGTCGGGGAAACTGGCCGTGAATGTCGAACTAGAATAGGAGAACATAAATCAAACATACGGATTAAGAAAACCTCAGCCCCCCTTGTTACCCATTGGCTTGACAAAAATCACTCAGAAAGTGATCTGAAGTGGTCTATACTGGAGAGGATCCAGATATATCCTGGACAAGACCCTGAGGCTATACGCAAAAAAAGAGAGGTCTTTTGGATATATTTCCTCAATGCGGTGAAGAAGGGATTGAATGATCACTGCCCGTGGGAAAATGCCATTATATAACTGACCTCTCTTAGTGAATCCATGGAGAGTGTGAATGAGTCTTTTTCACTCTCTTGATCAATGTTCACGGCTTGAGGAGACTCCCTCTCCTGGACCTGGGCCCCACCTGGGAGGGGTTTTGGTCGTGTGAGTTGGTTCTGTGTCCTATCTTTTTTCTGCCCTGTCCCCCCTTATACCCCCAGTAGAAACCCCTAGTTGTTGAAATTATTCTCGCACCTTGTTCGTTTTTTTAAATTGTTTGTTTTTTTACAGACTCTGCCTATTTACACTGTCTTTGGTTGTTTATTTGTTTACGAGGTGTGTATTAGCTCTATAATGTTCCTCGTGACGGGGAGATATGCTGTCTCTCTATTTCTAGGCTTTTTTAGTGTATCTGCAGCAGCTCTAAGATGGCCGCCAGGCTACTGGTAATTGCCTGTAGACCTGCGGCAGTCCGTTTTTATTCTTTACTTCTATCCTTATCCACCTGCCTGCTATTACATTGATTGATCGCGGGTATTTTTGGCGTTTCTCTCCGGTGAGTCCACGCGTTCCCGGATACGCTGGGATAGCGAGGAGGTGTGCTATTGGGCCCCCCCCCTTGTTTCCCTGACAAGACGGAGTTATCGGTAAGCGGGCGATCTATGGGTTAGGTTATGTTTTGTTTTCTTTAGGGAGGTAGAAGGATGTCTAGTGAGAGCCACGCATATCTGTTCCATCACCTACGGGTGGGCTTATTCACACTGTACTCCCCTTTTTATAATTGATATTCCCTTGCCCTTTTTAGTCAACACTGGGGATAACTACCTTTAGTCAAGCGCCCTTGGATCTCTCTTATTCAACTGTTATGGGACGTTTTATTCTCGATTTCTGGGATTTCACTGAGGACTTGACAACCGTACTCCCTTTCTTGTGCTTTTCAGACCCGTGACACATGAATCTACGCAAAAATGACTAAAGAGTTTCTTCGATTTGTTTGAAATCGCGGCAAGGGGCTGTATCCACCATTCTTTATGAGATCATTTTGTGTGTGGTATCCATAAAAGGACCTCCCTAAATCCTACGGAAGAAGAATTCTATCGTGATCTTCTGTATTTTTATCTTGGTAGGTGTCTTTGTGTTGCGTCAGACTAATGCCATAGATTATGATCTGCAGGGTTGTTTCCCTGTTGGCATTCTGGTAAGGGTATCTTATTTGGTATGCTGTCTTCCCTTTGTAGAACGTCCCGGAGAAGCCTTCGTTGCTGGCTCTTTCCTCCACGCCCTTGTTTTTAAAAAAATTACATTGGGCATACTTGGAGGCCATGAATATGGGTAGGCAGTTCTATAGTACATTTAAATTCTTGCTTTTACACTTGGTGGCTTGGTCTTAACTCTTAATGTATGGGTTTTTATTTGTTTTACTATCTGGTGGTTGTTTTTCTTTATTATTGGTATCCACACTCTGTTTATGATCTTTATTTATGTCTTCTTCTTTATTCAATATTCTGGCCTTACGGTAATGAGTGGATCTATGTATCTGAGGTCTCTCCTTATGGACTTTAGAATAAAAAGTATCTTTCGGTATATGTTGATGTTTTGTTTATGTTTAGCTTTCTATTCCAGTTGTAATATTAACTATTTAGCTTGACTGTAGGTTCTCTGGAGCTCATCTAGGATTTGGCATTGATTTGATTCAAAATATTATTTGGTTGATACATATATATAAGAATATGCTGTAAGGAAAAATCTATACATGTGTGTTTTTTTCGTTTATATCTGCAGGTGTTTTGTCCCACCCCTTATTGTCCATCTTTGCCCTGATGAAGGTGTAGCCCCGGCTGGGGCAACACACCGAAACGCACGTTGGCGTTATTCATGTGGGGGCAGCTGGATTACCTCTAACCCTACCCCTTGATGACTTGTAATTTCTTTGTCATCCTACCATCTTGTGGCCTTTATGCACAATTTTTACCTGATATTATTCTTTTAAAGTTGTGTGATTGATGTGTGAGTCTTTTTGATGAAGCCTGGGAATGTATGATGATATGATTGTTGTGTTTGAAATAGGTGTGTGGGACGATATATATATGCCTTTTTGAACTTTGTCTTTTTGATCATCAATTATTGTTATTTTTGTTATGTGTTTCTATAAACTGTTGAAATGATTATCCAATTAATAAAATGATTATTTAATTTGTAAAACTTGATGTAACCACTCATTCTTTCCTTGATCTGCTCCAGAGATAGAGGATGAATTTCAGGACCCTTGTATAGGGCCATGTGTTGAAAATACGGGGCAGGTTATTTCTTGTATTTTTAGGGGGATAGGAACCACCACAGATAATTTGTCACTATTAGCGAAGATTGGGTCAAGTAAATGACCTTTGGAATGAGTGGACCCAATAACTTTTTGTTTGAACTGAAACGCTGACAGATTTCTAACAAACTCAGAGGCGACTGAGTTCGCGGGGTCATCTAGATGTAGATTGAGATCTCCTAATACCGTAAAGTTGGAGGGGGAGCTGGCTAAGTTAGCGGCAGTTTCAGGAAGAAGTTTAAAAAGTTGTCCATGGGCTCCAGAGGGACGATAAATTAATATGCCTGAGAATGTATGAATAGGCGAGAATCCTATCGCAAAGAAGAGATTCTCGCAGTCAGGTAGGGGGTCTGCTGTGATATGACACTTAAACTGACCTTTATGTATAATGGCAATGCCACCACCTTTGCCTTTTTCACGGTCTTTCCGCTGGATGTGGTAACCAAGGGGGAGGGATTGTACGAGGTCAGGGTCAGACTCATTGTTAAGCCACGTTTCAGTTAAGAACAGAGCATCAGGAAGTTGCTCTTCTAGTAGGATAAAGATTTCTGCAGTATGTTTGGGTAAGGACCTACAGTTTAATAAAAACATTTTATAGAGTGCGGGGTTCTGCAAAGTGGCCTGGGGTTTAAGGGTCGGACAAGGTTTAAAAAAGCAGTGGGTGCAGATGGAGTAGTCCCTTATTAGGGATATGGAGTGTGAACATTTTTCATTGATGGCCCCCCTTAGTCGTAGGAGGTGATCCGGAGAGTAGAAGAGTTTACCTGTGGGAAAACGGGCAGGGGGTATGGCCCTTGGCCCCGGTCGGATGCAGACGGGCTTGCCTTTGGCTGGCCAGCGGTGCGCCCGCTGCGCATGTCCGCTGCACGTCCGCCCAGCTGGTCCCATAAGTAGGGAATGAGCCTGTGAACACTAGAGCGCTGACCCAAGATGGCGTCTCTACGTGTCTCAACAGGCTGAAAGTGCGAGTGCAAGAGCCCACTGATAAAGTTAAAAACAGTTTCCCCAAGTAAAAAACATTCAAATTCAATTCAGTGCAAGTTTTGAATAAGCCTCTGTTTCGAGTGGAGGAACAGGTATTACCCCAACACACGGATCTATCGTGACGGTAAGCAAGCGTCCGCCCAGCTGGTCCCATAAGGAGGGAATGGGCCTGTGAACACTAGAGCGCTGACCCAAGATGGCGTCTCTACGTGTCTCAACAGGCTGAAAGTGCGAGTGCAAGAGCCCACTGATAAAGTTAAAAACAGTTTCCCGAAGTAAAAACATTCAAATTCAATTCAGTGCATGTTTTGAATAAGCCTCTGTTTCAAGTGGAGGAACAGGTATTACCCCACCACACGGATCTATCGTGAAGCAATGGAGCTCACAGGCTGTAAAGGAACATCCTGCGTTGGGACACCCCTGGGCATACGATTGAGGATTTGACAAATGGTGTAACTTGACATGCTCAATGGAAACAAAGTGATTGTTTTTGTATCCTGGAAGTGGAGGTAAAATAACAGTTCGGGTACCCCGAAAACCAAGCACTGGAACAGGAGCATGGTAAGAGGGACCGAATTCTTTCTTGATCGCTACCTTTTCATGAACCAGATCTCCAACTTTAGGAAGCCAGCCAGAAACAGGAATCAGAACAGCTGCATCCGATAGCGGAGTTGAAGGCAAATGGGTTTTAGCCAAAGCGACACAACACTTCTGTAGATCCTGTAAGAAAGCACAGTGGTTATCTACATCAAAGGTTGCGGCAGCCGCCGCAATGTATAGGCAATCAATATCTGGAACATACATCTTGATGCCATAGAGTATTTTGTATAGGGGCCGCCCACCGAGAAATTTCTTAGGAGGTTATTAAGAGCATGTTGAACCCCATAGAGATGAAATATCCAGCCATGGCCCGTACCTAAAAACCTTGCTGTTAAAGATTGCTTTACGTCACGGTTCAGCCGCTCCACCACAGAATTTCCCTGGGGCCTATATGGAGACGAGAAATGCACCTGAACTCCCACTGATGTCATCGAATCACAGTACGCCTTAGAGGCGAAAGCCGGACCATGGTGTGAATGAAAAGTAAGACAGGCATAAGTTCCGACAAAGACATGCAAATCCTTTATAACAATGTGAGCATCAGCCGAGCGCTGTGGCCAGACCCAGAGGAACCTAGTGCAAGAATCCACTGCAACCAAAATATATTTGAAAGCATTATCGGACATAGGAGGACTGCAATGATCAAGATAAATGCAGCCAAATGGCTGATTTGAAATATAAAGATGTGTCTGAGGTGGTCGCGACACAGTAGAGCTTCTAATTTGTTGACAAACATCACAACAGAGGACATATAGTCGAGTCTGCTGGTATAAACCACGCCACCAATAGCATTGCTGTAAAAGCGAAATAGTGGTGGTTACTCCTGTATGTGCAGAAGCAATACCTTCATGAGCGGCCACTATCAAAGATTGTCTGCAGTCAAGGTTGGGAATCAGACGGTCACCAACACCAGGAATGGACACAAAGTGAACTGGTAAGTATATCGAGAAGGGAACCCCTGAGGAAAGGTAGTACCATCCGAGTTGCCGCGATGGCCGCCAAAATGTCATCATCAATTTTAGTCATACAACGCGTAACTGCAGCTATTTTTACTGTGGCTACTGCAGATTTGGCTGCTTCACCAGCCATTGAATTTCCAACAGCGTGTGCTCCAGCACGTTGATGGCCCAATGTATATGCAACATGTCTAAGTGGCAAGTGTTCTTTAAGAGCTGCCACTCTAACACAAAGCATTTTGGGGCATATTAGCAAGGAATAGCGATATTTATCGCTAAACGCGCTTAGCGCGAATCCTGTTAACGCCGCCTATCGCTGGAAAATATCGCTGAGATAACACCCTATTAGTAAGGTTTATCTCCATAGCGATAATATTTCCAGCGATAGCGGCAAAATGCAAGAATATCGCTGGAAAACCAGCGATATTCTTGCATTAACGCTAAGGTGGGTTCAGCATTAGAATCCACCTCCTATACCTTAAACAGGTAAGTCATAGTCAGTAGCAGGTGTTAAAATCTAGCGATAAACGCGCTTAGCGCGATTTATTTTATCGCTTCGCCTGCCTTGATAATAGGGGTTAGTGGTGTTAGCGACTGTTCACAGTCGCTTTTAGTGGGGAACGCCTACCTTGCATGTCATTAGCGATAAATATCGTGACATGCAAGGTGATGTAATTCCCGGCCTCTAACGCCTGAAAGCTGTCGCTAACGCCTGTTAGCGACAGCTTGCTAATAGGGCGTTAAAAATATCGCCGATTTAGCGGCAAAAAGTGCCGCTAAATCGGCGATAAAGCCCTTGATAATATGCCCCTTTATTCTTTATCTCGCTCCCTTTGGAATCCCGAAAATCATTTTGTTTCCAAAAAATAAATTGTTATTGAAAGACTATACGCAATAAAAAGAATCACACACAACAAAGGTGGGTAAATCAGGATCAACAAATTTGAGAGCTAAAAGGAGAGCTCTCAACTCGGCCAGATGGGCCGTGCAGTCCCCAAGGGACTGGGTATGAACCAAAGAAGAGTGAAAAACTCCATTTGCCATCTTACCTATGACAATAGCGCAAGCCACAGAATAAGTTTGCTTAGAACCAATGGCCGTTGAACTGAACCATCAGTGTAAATGATACATTTGTACTGATCAAGAAGAAGAACCGAAGAAGGGTGAACATGTTTATACTACAGAAACTCTTGCGTTTACAAGTAAGGGTCAAAAACAAAACTGACATCACCGGATTTCAAAGACATAGCCCATCGATTCCAACGAGGATGCAGAGCATGCAAAATAGGAACAATAGCTTTCGTGACCGCCTCTAAGGCTGGCACGGGCGAAAAGACAAAAATGCGTTTACCTTTGAG
This sequence comes from Calotriton arnoldi, assembly GCA_963921515.1. Classification (NCBI taxonomy): domain Eukaryota; kingdom Metazoa; phylum Chordata; class Amphibia; order Caudata; family Salamandridae; genus Calotriton; species Calotriton arnoldi. Next base: position 362,952 of record CAWUFW010010295.1, read on the forward strand.
CCCGAGGGCATTCTTTAAGAATGGCCATCTGCACAGCAGTCAGAATTTTTTCAGTAGAAGAAAAATGCAATTCTGCAGTAGTATACAGATATGATTTATAAGCAATTGGGACTGTATCACCCTCATTAAAGGTCACATAAGTGAAACCGATCGCACCATGCAAAATCCAGATGACCAAATTGGTAGTATTCAACCTATCACGGCATCAATCACGGCATTTATAGAGCGCGCTACTCACCCGGGAGGGTCTCAAGGCGCTGGGGGAGGGGGTAAGTTACTGCTCGAACAGCCAGGTCTTGAGCTGCTTCCTGAAGGAGAGATGGTCCTGGGTTCGCCGAAGGTGAGTGGGGAGGGAGTTCCAGGTCTTGGCTGCCAGGTAGGAGAAGGATCTTCCTCCGGCGGTGGTTCTGCGGATGCGTGGTACGGTGGCGAGGGCGTGGCTGGTTGATCGTAGCTGGCGTGTGGGCGTGTAGAAGGTCATGCGGTCGTTGAGGTACTTTGGGCCCAGGTCGTGGAGGGCCTTGTGTGCGTGGGTGAGGAGTCTGAACGTGATTCTCTTGCTGACGGGAAGCCAGTGCAGGTCTTTCAGGTGCACGGTGATGTGGCTGTGTCGGGGGATGTCCAGGATGAGTCGTGCGGAGGCGTTCTGGATGCGCTGGAGTCTCTTTTGAAGTTTGGCTGTGGTTCCGGCGTAGAGGGTGTTCCCATAGTCCAGTCGGCTGGTGACGAGTGCCTGGGTGACGGTCTTCCTGGTTTCAGTGGGGATCCATCTGAAGATCTTGCGGAGCATGCGCAGGGTGTTGAAGCATGAAGATGAGACGGCGTTGACTTGTCTGGTCATCGACAGGGAGGAGTCCAGGATGAAGCCCAGGTTGCGTGCGTGGTCCGTTGGCTTGGGCGCGGTGCCCAGGGCCGGGGGCCACCAGGAGTCGTCCCAGGCGGAGGGTGATGAGCCCAGGATGAGGACTTCCGTCTTGTCTGAGTTCAGTTTAAGGCGGCTGTTCCTCATCCAGTCGGCGACGTCTCTCATCCCGTCGTGTAGGTTGGCTCTGGCGGTGGTGGGGTCGTTGGTGAGGGAGAGGATCAGCTGGGTGTCGTCGGCGTAGGAGATGATGTTGAGGTTGTGTCGGCGTGCGATGGCTGCGAGGGGGCTCATGTAGACGTTGAAGAGGGTTGGGCTGAGTGAGGATCCTTGTGGAACGCCGCAGATGACTTCGGTGGCTTCGGATCTGAACGGGGGAGGCGGACTCTCTGGGTTCTTCCGGCGAGGAACGAGATGATCCATTCCAGTGCTTTCTCTCGGATTCCGATGTTGCTGAGGCGCTTCACTAGGGTGCGGTGGCAGACGGTGTCGAACGCCGCAGAGAGGTCCAAGAGGATGAGGGCAGCTGTTTCCCCGTTGTCGGTTAGGGTTCTGATGTCGTCGGTGGCTGCGATAAGGGCGGTCTCGGTGCTGTGGTTGGCCCGAAACCCGGACTGCGAGGGGTCGAGGGATCCATTCGTCTCGAGGAAGGCGGCAAGCTGTCTGTTGACGGTCTTCTCGATGACTTTGGCCGGAAACGGAAGGAGCGAGATGGGACGGTAGTTCTTGAGGTCGGTGGGGTCCGCCGTTGGTTTCTTCAGGAGGGCGGTAAGCTCGGCGTGCTTTCAGCTCTCCGGGAAGGTGGCGGTGTGGAAGGAGGAGTTGATGATGTCCCGGAGATGGGGTGCGATGGTGGCGTCGGCTTTGTTGAAGACGTGGTGTGGGCAGGGGTCGGTTGGTGATCCGGAGTGGATGGAGTTCATCGTGCGGGTGGTGTCTTCGGTGCTGATCGGGGTCCAGTTGCAGAGGGTGGTGGTGGCGGGCGTTGGTTCGGCGGTAGGGTGCGTTGTTTGTGCGTCGAAGCTGTTGTGTATGTCGGTGATCTTGCGGTGGAAGAACGCGGAGAGTGAGTTGCAGAGGTCTTGCGAGGGGTGATGTCGTTGTTTCCGGCGCTGGGGTTGGAGAACTCTTTGACGATGCTGAAAAGTTCCTTGCTGTCATGGGCGTTGTTGTCCAGTCGTTCTTTGAGTGCCGACTTCTTGGTGGCACGGATCAGCTGGTGGTGTTTGCGGGTGGCGTGCTTGAGGGCGGTCCTGTTGTCTGTGGTCTGGTCGAGTCGCCAGGTTTTCTCGAGAGTGCGGCAGTTCTTCTTGGATTCCTTGAGTTCGTTGGTGAACCAAGGGGTTTTCTTGCTTCCGGGTCTGCTGGGAGGGTTTTTAGTGGTGCGAGGTCGTCGGCGCAGGCGGTCAGCCACTTGGCGAGGTTGCTGGCTGCTTCGTTTGGGTCCGTTGTGTTGGTGGGTGTGTTCTGGCTGAGGGAGGCGGTGAGCTGCTCGGCGGTGATCTTGCTCCAGCTCCGGCGGGGAGCCTGTTGCGGGTGGTGGTGGGTCGCAGTCTTTCTGAAGCTGAAGTGGACGCAGCTGTGGTCGGTCCAGTGGAGTCCGGTGGCGTGGCTGAAGGAGATGTGCTTGCTGGACGAGAAGACGGGGTCAAGCGTGTGGCCGGCGTAGTGCAAGTACGGCGTTGCAAGCAAGTCAGACTGTAAAGCGCACAAAACAGTGGTGGGTTCAGGAAGAATCAGAAAAGGATTGAGGTATCAAAGCATACACAGCTTTGATACACAGAGCATAGTCAGGAATGTATTTTCTGCCGAAATATAGAAAATCAAGCGGGGACTACATCTTTTTTAAGGGTAGATGGAGGTGGCAATTGAGCACACTTCTCTAAAAAATGGGGTGTTAAACACCAACCCTCATTAGTCAATTTATAACCAAGACAAAGAAGAGCCAGAAAAGCGATATGCGACTTCCCAAAATTGAACTTGTGGCCAAGAGCAGTGAATAGCGTGATGATGCAATCCATTCTCGCGGGATGGGGATTCAATTTATCATCCATCAAGTATATGTCATTGACATAATAGAAAGCATCAGAATCGATATCATGAAAAAGAGACACAATACGAGCTGCAAAGACCCCGGGGCTTTTCTCATACCCAATGAGTAGTCTCACGTATCGCCTCTGGGAACCGAGGGCGCTGAATGCGGGCAAATCCCAGCTCTCAGGAGCCAGGTTATGACTGAAAAAGCCGTTAGAAATATCTAGTATAGTTTTAAACTTCTTACGCATATTATTTATTAAAGCTGTACTATGCTTGTTTTGCACTGCAAAAGTACGGGTATGACTATTCAAATGTCTATAATCCAAAACTATGCAATAGGAACAATCAGGTTTCAAAATCAGAAAGAAAGGATTGTTCATGGCAGAGACACAGGGTTCAATTACACCCTGATATTCCAATTGGGTAAGGATCTTTTTTACGGACGCCTTAGCATCACGTTTAATTGGATATTGAGGCTGCAGCTGTGGGGTAGAACGTATGGGAACAACATGTAAAGGAGAATCCTCATCCCAACCAGCCTTGTTGCGGTATGAGGCAGGGGCCAAGGCAAGAGCCCATTCAGAAGCATAAGCATGCTTAGTCTCATCAGGGTCGTATTGCGAAAAGGAGGGTACAATCACATCCTCACCTCGAGGACATGCAAGAACCAAACGAGGGAGGCCAATCGACCTCCACCAGTAAAATATCATAAGAAGACATCAAGTTGTCTCAAAAAATAGCATTTATGGTGCGTTTAGTATCACTTTCAATCTGAATGTCTACATAGTAAAGTCTATCAGCTGGAGCTATGTGGGTGTCCGCAGTTTCAACAATTACAAAGGTGTCAGTTGCTTTCGACTCCAGAAACTGGCGGAGTGCCTGGCGCACTACGGTAAGCTCTGACGTGCTGTCGAGGAGAGTCACCACCCAACTCCTGTCCAGGAGGAGGGTTCTCACTGTCTGGTGCATACTTCGCTGTAAAAGCGGCAACTTTTTTTCTTCAGTAATGGAGGTGGTTCCTATCCCTTAACTTTCACGTCAAAAGAGCGATGCATGTCCCGCTTGGGTTGAGTGGACTCACCCTGTCTGTGATCTTGCCACTCTCTTCGTCGTACTGTTGATCAGACGATTCCTGAAAGGAACAAGGAGAACTAAGATCAGGAACCTGAAACCTCTAAGGGGTCTTCATTTTAGAGCAATCATGTAAATCATATCTACGTTCAGAAGCGTTCGGTGGCAGTGACCCACCAGGAGACCTATCTTCTGTTGCTGCTTAGATTTGTCCCATATCTTTTTAGGAAAGACAGGATGACCCTCCTTTTCAGTAAGGGGCGTACCCTAAGTTTGATTGGATGGTCTGATCCCCAAATGATTAAGACCTAAGGATGTATAAACATTGGCAATAAGAATAGCCAACTCATATTCTTGGGCAACATCAGACACAGCCGAAAGGCGTTGATGAACCATCAAGGATGCTGCCTCACCTTTAATATTAGAAAAAATAATTTCGGAGCCTATGGGAAAAATACCCATCAACTTCATCCCCAAATCCAGGACAGGGCCTGCCCCATGTTCATTCAGCACTTGTTTGAGAATGCTCAGAAGAACGCTCATCGAGGGGGGTGCCATAACAATGTGTATACACTGAAGCAAACACCGTCCCCAAGGTGTTGCAGTCGGCCAAAGGGCGAAACAGACCACAAGGCAAGCACATAATAAGGATCCTATGTTTCTTCACAGGACCCGTGAGAGGGAAAACCGTATCAAGCTAATCAATTTTCTGAGCAATTGAAAATGGAAAGTCCTCACGATTCTGAGGATGTTTGCCCATCACAGAATCAGTGCTTAATTTGTGCCGGTGCTTTCCGGTACTTAGCACCGGAACTTATTTCTCAGGGCCGGGTCTAGACCGCAACATGTGTGACAAAAAAATGATAATGAGTACACCTGTTCACAACAAGTTCGGTACTCTCACTCTGTCTCCCCGGTGAAGAGCTGAGCTTCATCAGAGTGCCGATAATAAAACCATGCCTTCATTCAGCGTTGCCGGTGGGCGGGCCACTGATTGGGCTGAATTTGATCTTGTGCGGCTGCGGCAGCCACGTGCGTGCGTAACCTTTTTAAAATTCATTGCTGCCAGCCCGCCTTATATTGGGTCAGATTGCTGGGGCAGGAGAACAACACTGTTTTGCAAGACTGGTGGTGGGTAGGGAGTAGTAGAACTGTTACCTTAATGAAAGTCTAACTAATGGACTCGGGTGTCTGTCGCACCTAGTGAGTGTGGTGCGCGCAGATGTAATCCGAATGCGCTGAGAAAGCTATGTGGATAACATCCTGTGAGCAACATCCTGCTCCTTAACCCTAAACAAAATCTACTTTTAAAAGTTGACGGGTCCCATCTGGGCCGCCCGCCTGCCAAAAAGTTCTTATTTCTTTGAGCCGAAAGGCCATTTGTTATGGGGAAAGAGCGATAGGGGCCCTCGAGGCTTGGGTAATGTAAATTCACACTCCCATGGTTAATGCACCTTATAGCAAAATAACCACCAATGCGACACATTAAAGATTGAAACTTTCCAGGAGATATGCTCAGGAGGGTCGAGGGATAGCACCACTTGAGCGGGTGTCGGGGCACTGCGTCCACAAAAGCGAGCTAACCTGGCTTGGTGACCTGCGGAAAGAGAATGCCCTTGCTGTCGGCACTCCGAGGTGGCCTGTGAGCAGCACTGCCACCTCGCTGCAGAAGTATCCAAGCAGGGGTTTTCCCAGCACGAAAAGCCTCGCCATTGCACCCGGGGGCATAGAGGCTCAGCCGGAGCCCAGCAACCCACAGCTGCACCCCCATTAGTGTCTGGTGCGCAGCGCCGCGCACACGGCCTCCGTAGCTCATCAACGAGCTGCCTCGTGTGTCCTCATAGGCACGTGAGCATTACCTTGTGGGCTACATGTGGTACTCTTCCCGGGCCCCGCACAAGCAGTTCTGGAGCGAGCAACGCAATACACACAGCGATGAACGTTCACCCACCCAGCCAAACCACTACCATTTAAAAGGAGTAATCAAGTAATAACTCCAAAATAACCCCCGCTGGTTTATCCATCCAACACAAGCCACCCCTATCTGGGAAAGGAGACGAGCTGCCCCCATACCACTTGTAGGGGTGAGTGAGCGCCCCTCCCCCCCTGGATTTTAACCTTGCACAGGTGGACGCTAGAAAGAACTGAGGCGAAGGGAGCGACTAAGTGCTCTGTGAGGAAAGAAGAAGCAGACCCACTCCCGACAGGATAACAATGGCAGAGTAAGAGTGAGTGGCATATCTTTCTCTAACTGGTCTAAACACGGAAGTTTGTCAAGTGAAGTTAAAGAACACCGCGGTGGCCAGAAAAGGGCTCAAAATGGTTAATTTGAGCCAGTGGTTTATGGTGCTTTGCATCGGAACTTATTTATCAGGGCAGGTCTACACCACAACATGTGTGACATGTGACAAAAAAATTATAACTAGTACACCGGTTCACAAGTTTCGCACTCTCACTCTGTCTCCCCAGTGAAGAGCTGAGCCTGAGCGGAGTGCGGATTACAAAACCATGCCTTCACTCAATGATGCAAGTGGGCGGGCCACTGATTGGGGTGAATTTGATCCTGTGTGGCTGCGGCAGCCACGACAGCAGCGTGTTTACGTACTTGCATAACCTTTTGAAAATTCCTTGCTGCCAGCCCACCTTATCATCATTAACCCCTTGCCCGCGATTGGAATTCCGCTCGTGTGCTGGACATTCCGATCGCGGGTGTGGTCGTGACGAGCTCAGCTCGTCATGCGCACAGCGCTACCGCGCAGCATGACGAGCTGAGCTCGTCACGCGCATCGAAGGGGTTAAGAGGCACACACGGACGATGCCCTGTCGGCAGTAACTTTGAAGCAGCAGCGTGTCGTGTGCAGCAGCAGGCCTCAGGTAGGCATTTCTGCCATATCCAAATAGATACAGATTTATGACTTTCTAGAATTTATAAAACGTTCAAGAAATATGTCTGTGAAGCTGCAAGAGCCGCAGGATTCCAGGCGCCCTCCTGGACATTTTGTAGCAATTCGTTTTTTTTGTGCTGGTCCTAGACACACAACTTGGCACCCCTTAAGTGACTGGCATGCAGCCGCATCTGGCTGGTTAAGGCTGGAATCATGGTTGAGCAGGGTTGAACTAGCCTCAGCGCCAAGAACCACATTAAGAGGCACACACGCACCGGCGGCACTGGCAGTCCGGCACTTGACCTTGCCAGGTAGGTCGCTCCCCCGCCACACAGCTCCGCCTGTGGTGTCCTGCCCGCTGCTGCTGCTGGTAAGCTCGCCCCTCTGCTTGTGGCCTCGGTGCCCGTTTTCCTTCTGTTTCCCTCGCTGCCCCCATTTCCCTTGTGTCCATTTTGCCTTGTTTCCCTCGCTGCCCCCATTGTACTGTGCCCGTTTTTTCCTCTGTTTCCCTCGCTGCCCCCATCTCCCTTGTGTACATTTTGCCTTCTGTTTCCCTCGCTGCCCCCATTGTACTGTGCCCGTTTTTTCCTCTATTTCCCTCGCTGCCCCTATTTCCCTTGTGTCCATTTTGCCTTCGGTTTCCCTCGCTGCCCCCATTGTACTGTGCCCGTTTTTTTCCTCTGTTTCCCTCGCTGCCCCCATCTCCCTTGTGTCCATTTTGCCTTCTGTTTCCCTCGCTGCCCCCATTGTACTGTGCCCGTTTTTTTTCCCTCTGTTTCCCTCGCTGCCCCCATCTCCCTTGTGTCCATTTTGCCTTCTGTTTCCCTCGCTGCCCCCATTGTACTGTGCCTGTTTTTTTCCTCTGTTTCCCTCGCTGCCCCCATCTCCCTTGTGTCCATTTTGCCTTCTGTTTCCCTCGCTGCCCCCATTGTACTGTGCCCGTTTTTTCCCCTCTGTTTCCCTCGCTGCCCCCATCTCCCTTGTGTCCATTTTGTCTTCTGTTTCCCTCGCTGCCCCCATTGTACTGTGCTCGTTTTTTTCCTCTGTTTCCCTCGCTGCCCCCATCTCCCTTGTGTCCATTTTGCCTTCTGTTTCCCTCGCTGCCCCATTGTACTGTGCCCGTTTTTTTCCTCTGTTTCCCTCGCTGCCCCCATCTCCCTTGTGTCCATTTTGCCTTCTGTTTCCCTCGCTGCCCCCATTGTACTGTGCCCGTTTTTTTCCTCTGTTTCCCTCGCTGCCCCCATTGTACTGTGCCCGTTTTTTTCCTCTGTTTCCCTCGCTGCCCCCATCTCCCTTGTGTCCATTTTGCCTTCTGTACCCCTCGCTGCCTCTCTCCACTCCCGCCGCTGCGTCCCCTCCGGCCCCGCCCCCCTGACTGCCCATTCGCTGCCCCTGCCTCCCGCCTCCCAGCTGCTCCTCCCTCCCACCTCCCCATATATGGCGGGCGCTGCGCGGCCATGCGGCTGGCGCGCCGAAGGCGCGCCTAAGGCAAGCCCGTCTGCGCCCGTCCGTGCCTGGACCGTGCCCAGCGCCAGAACCCCTGGGCTGTGCGCCCCCCGCTCCAGCCTCGAGGACCGACGCCGATACGATGCCACCACACTTCACGCTCTCAACCCCGGACGGACGCACAACTGCTTCAAGGCGGCCCCGAAACGCACCCATGGTCTCTTCACCTGCCGGAACTGCAGCTACACCAGCCTCAGAGCCACCGAGGCGCCCGCCAAGAAGGACCTCAACCACCTCCGATGCATCCTACTGAACACCCGCTCCGCACGCAAACACGCCGTCGAGCTCTGGGACCTGCTCGACACAGCATCACCAGACGTCGCCTTCCTGACAGAGACCTGGATGAACGACTCCTCTGCCCCCGACATCGCCATAGCCATCCCAGACGGCTATAAGATCACCCGCAGAGACCGCGTCAACGCAGTAGGAGAAGGAATCGCCATCGTCCACAAGAACACCATCAGGGTCTCGACCAGCACCGACGACACTCTCAGCACCGCCGAACACATGCACTTCCAGATCCACATGGACCCCAACACCACCCTTAGAGGCACACTTGTCTACAGACCCCCTGGGCCCGACCCCAGTTCAGCGACTCCATTGCCGACTTCATCAGCACGCCCTGACCTCTACCGACTACATCCTCCTCGGAGACCTGAACTTTCACCTGGAGAACAACAACGACAGCAACTCCACCACCCTGATCGACAACCTCGCCAACCTCGGTCTGAGCCAGCTCGTCACAACACCGACCCATTCCACCGGCCACACGCTTGACCCCATCTTCTCCTCAAGCTCCCACGTCTCCTTCAGCCACACCACGCAACTCCTCTGGACCGACCACCGCTGCATCCATTTCACCTTCCAGAAACCCACCACACACCACCGCACCCAACAGATCCCACGCCGCTGCTGGAGCAAAGTCACCGAAGACCAACTTCGGGCAACCCTCGCTCTCAGCCCTCCCTCCGACCCATCCAACACCGACGACGCTGCCTGCAACCTCAGACGATGGATGGACGACTGTGCCAACACCCTCGCCCCGCTGAAAAAACTCACCTACAGTGACACCACCAAAAGAGCCAGCTGGTTCACCTCGGAACTCCTAGCTTCCAAGCGTACCTGCCGGAAACTAGAGAAGAAATGGCACAGTGATAAGACACCGGACAGCCACGCAGCCCACAAAGACGCCATCCGTAACCACCACCACCTCATCAAGTCCGCCAAGAGAATCTCCTTCAAAGACCGCCTCGACAACAACGCAGACAACAGCAAGGAGCTTTTCAACATCGTGAAGGAACTCTCCAACCCCAGCTCCAACACCAACGACATCCCGCCGTCGCAACCCCTGTGCGATTCCCTCGCCACCTTCTTCCACCGCAAGATCGCCGACATCCACGACAGCTTCAACACCCAGACAGCCCCAACTAAGATCGATGCACCAGACCCGCCGCACACCATCGAACACGACCCCCTGCCAGCCTGGGCCAGCGTGAACATCGAGGACACCATCAAGACCATGAGCACAATACACTCCGGCTCCCCGTCAGACCCTTTCCCGCACCACATCTTCAACAAAGCCAGCAGCTCCATCGCACCCCACCTGTGCAACGTCATCAATCTCTCCTTCGAGACCGCGACCTTCCCAGAGAGCTGGAAACACGCAGAGATCAACGCCCTACTCAAAAAACCCAAGGCGGACCCGAGAGACCTCAAGAACTTCCGGCCCATCTCCCTGCTTCCGTTCCCAGCCAAGGTCATCGAGAAGATCGTCAACAAACAGCTAACCCGATACCTCGAAGAAAACAGCATCCTGGACCCATCCCAATCGGGGTTCCGCAGCAACCACAGCACTGAGACTGCCCTCATCGCCGCCACCGACGACATCAGAATCCTGCTGGACAACGGTGAGACCGCAGCCCTCATCCTGCTGGACCTCTCCGCCGCCTTCGACACTGTCTGCCACCGCACTCTACGCGCACGCCTCCACGACGCAGGGATCCGAGACAAGGCCCTGGAATGGGCCACCTCCTTCCTCGCCGGCAGAACCCAGAGAGTCCGCCTCCCACCATTCCGATCCGAAGCCTCCGAGATCATCTGCGGCGTACCCCAGGGATCGTCCCTCAGCCCAACACTGTTCAACATCTACATGGCCCCGCTCGCACGCATCGCCAGACAGCACGACCTCAACATAATCTCCTACGCCGACGACACTCAACTGATCCTCTCCCTCACCAAGGACCCCTCGCCGCCAAATCCAACCTCCATGAAGGAATGAAGGCCGTCGCCGATTGGATGAAGATCAGCCGACTAAAACTGAACACGGAGAAGACAGAGGTCCTCATCCTCGGCTCCAACCCCTCAGCCTGGGACGACTCCTGGTGGCCAACGACGCCGGGAGCAGCCCCGACACCCACCGACCACGCACGCAACCTGGGAGTCATCCTCGACTCAACGCTCTCCATGGCCAAGCAAGTCAACGCAGTCTCATCCTCCTGCTTCAACACCCTCCGCATGCTTCGCAAGATCTACAGGTGGATCCCGACAGACACAAGAAGAACAGTCACCCAGGCCCTCGTCAGTAGCAGACTTGACTATGGGAACGCCCTCTACGCGGGAGCCCCGGCCAAGCTCATCAAGCGACTGCAACGCATACAAAACGCCTCCGCACGCCTGATCCTCGATGTACCACGCCACAGCCACATCACCCCCCACCTGAGGAACCTGCACTGGCTCCCCGTCAACAGGAGAATCTCCTTCAAACTCCTCATCCACGCACACAAGGCACTCCACAAGACTGGCCCAGCCTACCTCAACAGACGACTCCTCTTCTACGTCCCCAACCGCCAACTCCGCTCCGCCGACCTCTCCCTCGCCACCGTCCCTCGCATTCGAAGAACTACCACCGGCGGCAGATCCTTCTCCCACCTCGCCGCCAAGACCTGGAACACCCTTCCACTAAGCCTACGACAGACCCAAGACCTGCTGACCTTCAGGAGGCTACTCAAGACCTGGTTGTTCGACCAGTAGCAGCACCCCCCCCTTTTTTTCCCTAGCGCCTTGAGACCCTCGCGGGTAAGTAGTGCGCTTTACAAATTCTGTGATTGATTGATTGATCATTTGAAGCAGCAGTGTGTTGTGCGCAGTGTGCAGCAGCAGGCCTCAGTTAGGCATTTCTGCCCATTTTACTGACAAGGGATGGATGGTGTAAATTAATTAGGAGGTATCTTTGGACGTCATGGCACCTCGGTAGCAAAAAAAAAGAAAAAAAGAGCGCTGAAGGCAAGGCAAATATTTGAAAATGAAGGAGCAAGATGAATACTGGATGGTGTTTCACTTTTACCATGGATTTGTCTGTAGTCACAATTGGATACCCACCCAGGCTGATTGTTAAATCGTACTTGTGGAAATGACTAGTTTTATGAATGAAATCAGCGTTTGGAATCTTGGTGGGGGATGCAGCAAGGAAAGCTATTTTTCATATGGAGAAAAAAAACCTAAAACTTTTAATGTGTAATTGCACGATTTTTTGGTACCGACTAATGCATAAATATACACTATGTGCTATGTGCAATTAAATCTATGAAACTGCCATCATCTCTTGGACTTCACAATAAAATTCCAGTTCTGCATAGAGGTATTATTTTTGTGGTGAATTAGCAAAAATAGGAATAGTCTAGAAAACGGTAAACATATAACCTTTCCAGTAAAAGTAAACACATCGGCTAGAGAGTTGGTCCTCCCAGAAACTTAAACCCATAAAGTAGTCACATGCGGGACTGAGTGCAGGAATGAAAGGCCGCACCAAGAGTTCATGTCATCACCGTGATCTCTGTGAGGATGGTCACCGCTGTACTCCCTTACAAGAAGATATTGTACAAATAATACAGAACGATGATATATACTTAACTTAATGTTAAAACTTTCATAAGATGCATGTTTAAGAGGAACTTGACTGGGTTTTGCAATATTTGCACGTCTGGTGACAGACATTTCTCACATCCTCCCCTGATGACACTCCATCATGGGCAGGGTTCGTACTTGCTTTGCCCAGTATCCCAGGTAATGTATGTTTAAGTGATTCTTCTCTGGGGTCAGCCACCCACAGGCGGGCTGGGTTCTCCCATGCTTTTGTAGTGGTTGTTTTGGAGTTTCTGAAAAAACTTGAGCTTTCCATATACATTTGGTAATGCTGCTAGGGCAGGCGATCTCCACTGTGTCTCCTTTCTCTGAAGAGAGAGCAACCTGATCTCTTCATTAATCTGAAACAGGCACAGTAAAGTGGGATGTTTTGGTCAGCATCCAGTTAAATTAATATAGATATCTCCCACAAACATAATCTGCACATCCGGAGGGTGCTATTTTACGGCTGTTATGTTAATGCCCCGCTACAAACAAGATGGTGGCAAACTGAACAGTCCTATAAAACTTTGTTACCAGGGTGAATAGGGCCTGTTTGGCAACGTGTTGTAGTCCATGGGGCTCTGAAAATCCTTATGCTGGAGCTGCATTCACATTATGCAAGTGAAGACATTGTAAATGCTGGGGTTATCCTGTATGGAAGTACTTCCAGTTTCAGCAGACCAGGAAACTGAAGCACAGAGATATCAACTAAATCCCCCTTTAGCCCTATTCACATAGACTAGTCAGTCTGTGCATGAAGATAACTTCATCGTCCGCCTTCCTGATCACTGTCCTAAGTCCTTTCTTCATGAGAGGCATGTCGCTTTTCAATGCATCAGTCATTTTAGCTCATTTATTTCCAAAATTTGCTTTAAATGCACTTTTGATTTCATCCTTTTCAAAATTGTCATGGGGCGGGGGAAACTCCTATCAAAACTTTACTTGAGGAAGGCTCCCTTACTGAAATTCAGATCAGGTATTACCTCTGACTTTCAGCAGTGCCAGTTGAGGATGTGGGTGGAGCCAATAGAGTAAGTGAGCAGAGCTGGGAAAAGTGGGTGTGGCCTCCGACAAACATTTGAGCACCTGGACTTCATATTTTACAAAGCACTGCACAGAATTAATAATAACGGGACTAATAAGAAGACCCCCACCATGCGCAGCCTGCACAAGAGGCACAACCCCAGGCAGAGCCATGAGAAAAGTCGGGCAACAAACTGGATCAGGCGGCTATAGAGGAAAAGAATCTGAGTATACAACAAACGTACCTCCGGCAAATTGGCATGAAGATAATTTGGATACGGAGTAAAACAGGCAAAAACAGGCCATGTGGCCCCATCAATACTTAAGGGGCCCTTACGAACAGTTTCAATAGGATGGGGTAAGGCGCCATTAAACCAGATCTTGTGCTTCCAGGCCGTGAGAGGAATTTCAATAGCAGCATAAGTGTGATAAGCCTCCGGAACTGCGTCGACAGTGTAAGCATGAAAAGAATTATCGTTCGCATTCACAGCGGGAAAAATAACCCAGGAGTAAAACACTTCGAAACGGATCCATCTCAACTACAAAAACAACTAGAGACCTCGCATTGGGGACCCCATGCTGCAACTAAACGCCGCACGCAATGACTCAGAATCGCAACCAGTTGAGCCATTAATCAGAAGAAAGGGATTCAGATGGTAGCATGAAAACTGGTCCAAAAGCCTTTTATAATTCAAGCTTGAAAAACCTACAGGAATAGGTAATCCCAAAAAAATGAGGAGGCAAGCCCTCCCACCACGGACATCTCCGGGAAACGGTGAGAGTGTATTGTGGACAAGCACAAGCGCTACTCGGGTCCCATGAATAAGTACCAGACCAAACATTTGCGGTGCAATGTTGCAGGGGTACAGGCTTAGTAGGCAGGGACCGAGTCATGCTACCACCTGAGTACCCATGAGCCCAGGACCGACTAGCTGTAGTGTCTCACTTGCCTTCCAACTCACTCACAGAGGAACAAGTGATTAGAAACCCCAGAACACAACACTCCCGGCTGCTCAGGAATCGCGGTTGCAGGGCACACCCTTTCACTCTCACACTCGTACTAGTCCACAATAAGATCTGACAGAGATATGAGAAAAGTGTAAAATGTTTATTTTAACTATTGTGCTCTAGTATGCAGTATACATGTCACAATAAGTAAGAAAATGCCTAACACAAATACGGTTAGCATAGTAAGTAGTCCATAAGTCATAAAAGGAGCTTTCATTATATAAGACAGGGTAGCCTAACCCCCTCCCCTTATAAAGAAGCAAAATGATTATATATCAGACGATCTCTGGGTGTTTACAGCATACACCTATGAAACTACATCTCAGGTGCTGTCACGATCTCCTCCCTGGAAAACTCCCTCTCCAAATGTGTCCTACCTATCTGTGCATACCTATATGACAAAAGTATGTGTTTCCAAATAACAGCTTCATTTGGGTGTTTTGTCTAGGTGCTAGGGCCTGACCAGAGCAAAATAACAAGGTGCATTGTTGTTCGACCTTGTCTATGGTGTTCATACTAAATCCCAGGAAAGAACAGAACGCAAAAACAATAGCAGGCTCTGTCTGAAAGTACAGTGTGACATGAAGCAAATTAAGTTTGTACAGTAACGTGCTCATTCTAACATAGGGAACATGACAATGGGCCTGCACGGGACATATGACACCACTTTCTCCTATAAGTTATCGATCTCACGCAGGGTGCAGTTCATTAATGATACTTTCATGTTTTTCTGGAAATAATGATCCTATCGCATATCCGGGCAACTTCCTTTTGCCCATAGTATAACTTAGTGCAGTCTTGATGTCTTGGTGCTCAATACAAAATCAAATGATCAGTCTTGCTATACTACCAACTAGAGCATGTGAGCTGATCCAATAGTCAGGTGGAGAACTTAGATAAGTAGTGGAGCAAAAGAAAAAAAAACACTACCTTATTTTTGAAGATTTGCTTCTATACCAGTTCTCAAGAGTCAGAGGGGTGCCCCAGCCAAGCTACTTCCAGCTAATGATGGGTGAAGCCAGGCCCATCCTTGGCCAAGGCTTGGCCCAGGCACAGCTGCACAGCTGGGGAACCTCTTGCGCTTTGTAGCACTGTGTGGGGCATGCCTTCTCCAACCTCTCCTTAGCATGATGGTCACTGGGGCTTCAAATCCCCTGAGAAGCAGCTTTGCATACCACGGAGCGGGGGAACCTCTTGCGCTTTGTAGTGCTGTGAAGCACGTGGGGCCTGCCTCCTCCACCCCCTCCTTAGCGTGATGGTCAGTGGGGCTTGAAGGTATTTCCACCTATAACCAGACCACATGTATTTATGAAAATCCCACAGTTGCTTTGCTCCATAGATTGCAACTGAATTTATTTGAACATTCTCATTTGAGTATCTTTTTTCAGACCATCATTTTTTTTGTGGCCTTTATCGATGTGAGTTCAGTAAAGTGTCTTTTTGACTGTGTAAGCTCTATATAAATAATGCAAAATAAAAAATTAACAGAATCTGTTTATTGCTCTTCTTCATGGAACACTATTGTTCTTTTAATGTCTTTGATGTTACCCTTGCATCCTTGTGGTTTACTCTTAGTGCCTCTGTTGAGGCTACCCTTTCATCCATTTCTGATCTTCTTCACTCACATTTCATTATCTTGTTTCAAGAACAGTATTCACCTAGTCCAATGGTGCTTGGAGCTTGAGCTTGATCTTACCCTACTTCTCAGGGTAGTAGTGTCTCATAATACATGTATTTGAGCAACCTGTACTTTGCTGCTACTTGTTTGACAATCTTTCACACTTTGTTATAGACATCCAAAATATTTTCACTGTACAACAGCTGTAGATCAGAACAAAGTTTAGTTTATGGAACCTTTATTGGGCTGTTAAAAGGGTTTTTCATCACATCCTTCATGCCAATGTTAGGATACCCTAATAGGGCTCTGTGTGCTTTGAACATTATTTATACTGTATATGTGAGAAACAGACCACATGTTAGTGGTACCAGAGTGTTAGGAAATACAATGTTAAATAGAAAAATTGGAATGCGGTATAAATTGCTTACAATCGGTTGCTTTTTGACTGTTTCCCTGGCAGTCACGTTGTCTGAAGTTAAATAAATTAAGCTTTATTAGTACTGCATGTAAGCTTCTTTTCAATGGCACTGAGACTGACTGACAGGGGCATCATGCAGTACTTCTTTAAAAAAAGTGGGACTATTTCATATCAGGAGTTAAGTGTGAGCTTTTGGGTTGTTGGTTGAGTTGTTGGTTGAGGGGTGGGGGGGTGAGCCCTTCTCAAGCAACAGCCACAATCCTCCTGAGGGTAATCCACTAAACTCACTAAATTAACCTGTGTTTAACCCTCTGGTAGCTTTACATTTCAGGACATCTTCTGACCTGTTTATTTGAAGTTGTTTTGTATGAAACTGTTAGTGTAGATAATTACAATACCACTGAAAGGTATAATCATGAAAATGATTTCCTTTTTCCTTTTAGGTTGCTACATTTTTTGCTTAAATTCATTGCATGTGTAATCCACACTTTTACAATGCATCCTGCATCCATTTTTTGACATTCATAATGGGTCCATCAGCCAGAACACGTGGCCAAACATCTGGCACTGAGGAAAACCTCCACTCCAGCCCAGGATCAAGCCTCCAGGGATGACTCCACTTCTGAAAGTCCAGGTGAAGAGGAATCGGCCTGGTCCATCTGGTCTCCCTGGGCAGATGGCTTCAGTGAGTCTTTCTCAGCCCACACCTACACCTCCCACCCCAGCTATTACAACACCTCAGCTCACAGATACCTCCACTTCCTGTATCCAAACCAACACCATGCCGATCTTGTGCCCACAGTCCTGCTTGCTGTTGAAACACCACCAGCACCACCTACAGTTAAGCCAGGAACCAGTGGGATGGGGCAGACTGGGTCAAAGTCACAGGGTAGTGGGGGTAGAGGTCAAGTGAGGGAATCTGTCGGCCAGTAAAATTAGGTCACTGGGTTAACTCTCACCCAGGCTACCATCAACCAAGTCTTGGGATCCCTCCAACAGTCCCAAGACATACTGGGTGAGGTCCTTACAGACCTCCGGTGTCGTAGAGCTTGTACCGAGTGTAGGAAAACTGTGCATTTGTCAGGCAACATAAACGTTGGGATGGTGCGAGTCTGATTACACAAACTCTCTTTAGGAGATGTTGGCCTATAGTCCTGCTAGCTCGCAGTACACAATCTGAGCCCCTAACCTTACAGGGTAACAAATGTGTGTGCAACCTCAGAATATGGCAACCCTGACTCCCAATGGAAATCATGGTAACATATCCAGAACCTTTTTGTTTGGACTCTTGTGCTTACCCAAAGAAGTACACAAGAAATATTAAGCAAGGCTTTACAATATTTATTGTAGCATTGTGATCCTTGCATAAAACATGTGTGCTGCAATTATGAGTAGAATGAAACAGATTAGCATTATTAGCATTACAAGAACAGTGAAAAGAATAAACATTTCCACCATTGTGCTAAGACAGTGTATATATGGAGGTATTTAAGTACTGTGTATATATGTACTTCTAACAATCGCTCCCTAACCTAGTCTTGCCTAGGGTGGGTCATCTGCCAAATCCATGCCTGGTGGACTAACGCCCTATTACAAGTGGGTAAGTGTTTCCAGGCTCCCCATCTTTATGCAGAGCTGGACATCCCTCATGTTGGTACACAGGAATCAGCTGAGCTGGAATTCCAACATGTGGTAAACCCCTCAGTGTCAGCTGAGTGCTCCTCTGTCTAAACAAGAAAGTGGCTGTGTATTTATAACAATAGAAGCCATGTGGCCATGTTACAACCCTTGTTTGGACCGCAGCTGTTTATTCTAGTTGGATAGCGGTGTCGGCAACCGGGCAAATAATCACTATGACAGTGAACTTCATCCCTTGTACTCAATGTTCAAGGTATAGTGATAGAGTGTCTATGAAGTTGAAATGCAAGCAATGCAGATTCAGAAAATGTTATCCTGCATTGACACACACACAAATGTATGTCAAACGTCATTGTGTGCAAAAAAGTAGGCAACTTATGAAACTCAAGCATGTAAATGGCTGTGTTTTTGCTAGGCCTGTCCTGACCACATGACACCGGGGGATGAAGCATTTGCAGAGGGAGCTCAATGTTCATATGGAAAATCACAACTCCAATATGGGCTCCCTGATTGGGGTGCTGCAGGATATATTCAACCCTACTTGAAGGGCTTTTCCAGCACTATCTTTCCCTTTCTGTGGTCCAACAACACCTGGGCCAATTACATCTGCCCCAGCCACAGAAAGGAAGGTCCTGCCACAAGAGGAAATGCATGCAGCGACCTCAGTCCTTGCAACTGTGGATCCATCAGCCCCCTGCAGGAGCACACGTTCATCCGGACTACCAGGAGAGGATGACAAGACCATCACCAAGAGACTCAGAACCTAATTTCTTCCAGTGTCTGACTACTATTCACTCTGTAGACTATTTTCTGGACACATTTACCTTTCTGATGGCAGTTGTATTTTCGACATTGGACTTCAAACAACTTTGGCTTTTCAATAATGGTTTCATTCACCATGACTGATTTTTCCATTTTTTGATTGCTTTTTGGTTTTCATCCTGTTGTTTATTTGTTTTTTTTTTAAATAAAAGCAAGACTAACCAAGTCAAAAACTGGTGTTGTAGTCCTTTTCTGTATCTTTGCATTTTTTTCCTTCCATCATGCCTTTTAAAATGTAAACAATCAAATGATTGTTTTTTTTATGAATGAATTGCAAGTAGGTAATGTTTCTCACAAATTTCTACCATGACAACAAAATACAAATGCCAAAAACTCATCAAATATTATTTTATCATATTTGAAAAAGATTGACCTGTCAATTGTTTCCTAAACATAACAAACCATACATCACACAAACACTCAGTGCCATTTTTACGTTTGCACTTCCACAACTTGCCAACATGGAAGAAGTGGATATAATCAAAACAATCAGATTCAATAGGCAAAATATTTTGAATTATGTCATCAGCTGGAGCCAGATATTCTGCCTCACAATAGGAATTGCACAACAATAACACCAATAGTCATAAATCCTGGCAGTAATAATTTTGGTGGCGACAGGATCATTCCAATACACTGTTGCAGTATTTTTTTTTCCAGAGTTTTATATAGCGTAAAACTTGACCTGAAGGTAGCAGAGCGCTTTACATGAGCACCAGTTGCGTTACAGATGGACACATTCATTTTTTGATAGGCACGGGGTGAATATGTGATTTGCCAAGAATCACAGGATGTTGAGCGTCCCTGTTGAGACTCGAACCCAGTTCCCCAGCTGCGAGGCCGACCACCCTAGCCATTAGGCCACATCCTCTCCCCTTTAAGTGGTGTGCTACAAGAAGTTAGTTCTACAAGGATGAGACACATCAACAGCTTCATACACTTAACAAAAAAATGAGCATTTTGTCAACATGAAGGGTGATTAGAATGGCTTGGGTCAACTACCACATGTGGTTAGAGCAAATCAAGCAGCACATATTGGCTTGGTGCCAACATTCAATAGCAAACAAGTCTGATACAGTTTTACAAACTTCCATTCAATCACTGTGCAAGTTGTCTCAGTACAAGATATGTACACCCTAAGTCTGTGTGTGTCTTCCACAGGATCAACCCAAGTTCCCTTTGTACTTTGCAACAGCAGATTTCACAACTTTGAAATGTACAAATGAAGATAACATGGTGAAGGGTCTTAAAACAGAGAAAAACAAAAAGGTTTATTAAATTACAATACAAAATTGGCACTCTATAAATGAATATATTCGAGGACACATATTCTAAGAACAATCAAAGATGAAGAATGCAAATGAACACAGTAGTCAATATGTCAAGACTTTGATCAACAAACATCTTTGCACTGGATGTCACTGTACTTGGCCTTTCAAACAAATGTCCAGCAAAGAGTTTGATCCTCATTACATTAAAAGTTTGTTTAATATTTCATAAAACAAATGCAATGATATACTTACACTCATGTGAAGAAGTGGCCAATGAGATCTTGACGTACATCAACTTCTTCCTCTGCAGCACTATCATCTTCATTTGGCATTTCAACATCCTATCTGGTGGATCTTCATAGTCTTCTTCATCTGGAATGTATGGGATTTTAAGTCGCAGGGCTGAGCGATGCGGTGAGCGCAAGGTAAGCGGTTTTATTTAGTTCGTTTTCACATTCCCGTCATCTGTCGGATTCCACTACCCCCCCCCCCGCCCCGCCCCGCCTCACCGCCCCACAGTATTTACCTGTGCGAGCCACGCAGTGTCTGTCTCCTGAAATTTACAATATTTTGTTCATATACCCCCAAGCAAGGATGAGCACCAGTCCATGAAGGCAGGTTCAAAAGAGATTTGAAATAAAGAGGGTTTAGCACAGTCAGAAACGAGGGGCTACCATAAGAGGGGCTCACACCCCAGAGATTTCAGAAAACAACAATAGTTGTAAATTAGAAAAAACGTATAGCTGGTATAACTGGCACAAAGTATTGAGGCTCCCAGTGAAAGGTGTGAACTCAGCAGACAAGATTTTGTGACTCGTCTCACTTGGAGCTTTTTGCAGCAAGAAAAGACACTGTAACTGGACATTACTGCAGAAGACATCCAGTCTTGCGGAGCCCTGTTTAGCTACAGCTCTCAGCTACAACTGCTTGCAAGTCCAAAAATAAAACTAGATAGTGGAGAAAGGCCTAAAAGTGATCCCGGTGGTGAAGCTGGCTGGCTATGTTTTTCAAATCTTCAGTCTGAATTTATTGCACCCCACCTCCTAGAACCCTTGCTGGCTACTGAATCCTGCCTTTGCCCACTGGAACGTTTTGAATGCGATAATTTCAGAAGGTAAAACGGTTGACAGGAGACAAACGTTAGGCTGCAGTTGATCTGCATTTCATATTATTCAGCAACAAAAGCATTAAAAAGTGCTTAAATTCCCATCATCAGTGCTCATTAACTAATATTGGTGCTGTCATTGGTTAATGATGTCATTTAATTTTAAATATTTATATTCTGGTTCCCTTTGTTCTGTTTTTGTGTCTTTGGTCTTATTTTGTGCATTAAAATATTCTCCAGTTTGCCAATGATGACGAGGGAATTGCAGTGATTGCTTCCTCGTCTTTGAAAATGTTTCAATGCTGCTTAAATATTTCGCACACATTTCTGTGAGAACTATATTTTTGCTTTGTGCACACGTTCCCAAGAGCAGGCACAGGTTTCCACACTAAAACTGTATTTCGCTAAGAAATCACTACTTTATGAACTTTGTGGAGCACATACCTTTCTCTCCATTTTTATTAATCCAAGATGTCACACAAATCAACAGCTTTGAAATGTGAAGTAGACTTGCACAGGTTGTAATGTGTTAGAATACAGGGCCATAAACACAGTACTGCATGAAACAGAACCTTGAAATCACCGAATATTCAGCTCATCACCTGAAATCAACTGGGAATAAAGAGCCACGTGTATGAAATAAGCATTTTGCAATTACCAAATAGCGATTTTTACCGGATCACTATTTGGTAATTGCAAAATACTAGGTATGTAGAAATCGCCACAGATTTTGCGATTCCTTAATCTTACCTAATAGTGATTCTTTAAATAGTGAATTGCTATAAGATAATATTACTCCATTCGTTCCTGTGGGCAGAAAGGCCCATAAGTGCGAATGGTTTTTCATTAGCTAATTTGTGATTAACCTAATTGGTAATCACAAATTAGCTAATGCGAAGACAAGGGTTCCCTGGGGCCTAAAGCCCCCCTGGAGCACCCCAAAAAAAGAAAATGTGCACATGTAAATCACAAACAAGCCCTAGGAGCACGTGTGCGCTACATGGCACTTTGAAAAATGCCGTTTTGTGCATTTTTCAACGTTTGACATGGTTACCATCAACTTGAAGTTGATGGTAATAGCTTTTCCTAAATGCACAGTTCGCCTTTAGGAAAGGCTTCTTACATGTGCATTGGGGATTTGCAAATTGTGATTCCCTGTTTGCATTCACAGTTTAGGTAATCGCTAAAAATTGCTATTACCTAATTGCGAATCCCAAAGCTTATCATACATTCAGAAAGGCCATTTTTAATTCGCAAATGGGCGAACTTAGAGATACGCACCGGTTGCGAATGCAAAATACGTTGATACATGTGGCCCAAATCTCTGTATGTTCAGCAATAAATGCAGACCATCTCTGAGATCACAGCAACATAGCCTGAGCCTCAGTTGAATCGTAAAAACAAATAGGTTCAGCAAAGTCTTTCAATCTTACTTAGAGCCCATTCGTTCACTTGCTTGACTAAGTGAGAAAGCTGGAGCAAAACAAAGTAAGAAAAAGAAAAAATCCTACCTTTTAACTTTGGCACTAATTTGGCAACTGTTTTCCACCAACTGGGTCTCCAGCATGCAGATCAGACATGCAACATGTGAAATCCTTGAATGTACATCCCTGATCTCAACGATGTGCTAGAGGCTTATCAAACTTACATATCTTCACAGGCAACTACAAACATTTATGTTCTTGCACAGAGGTGATACTACTGAAAATGGTGTTGGCTAGTGGTGGAGCATGGGATCTTAAAAGCATGTGGTTTATGATTCAGAATTTGTGTCTCAACATACCTGGAAATAAGATCCCTGTTCTTACTGGGCCCTAAGACTATGGACCTTTGCCGTAGGTAAGAATTAATCAGAAGCTGCAAATCAACATTCTAATTTAAATGTCATGGTTAACATCAATTACTGGAAGTCAATGATGAGATTTTGGTACGAGTTTAAAGGGTTTTACTAATCTCTTTTACTAGATATTTCTTTATTAGTCATCAATAATTAATCTATTCATCAGTAATACACTACAGAACAGTTGCATAAGTGTGTTCAATATAAGTAGCCTCCCGATTCTAAATATTAAGTCGAGAAAAGTATCTTGAACCCATAAAGAGTTCGAAATTGAGCGGTGAAAGCATAAGGTTTTAAGCAATTCAATTTGTACTTCTCATGAAGAGAAGTTCAGAAATTCAGTGGAGTCTCAAAAAATATAGCATAAATCTGGCAAGGGAAGTGAATAAAGGGCTGCTCAGAGTACAGGGCTTCAGGGCACAGAGAGTCTGAGAAGTTCTCCGGAGTGTGGCGAATAGGAAATCTGCATCTGCCAAAGAAGTTCTCTCTCTAGTCTAGGAACACACACTGATATAACATTTTGATATCTAAACTAATACAATTGTTGTAGTAGTCCAATTTTTGTTTTTCCAATGTGATCGTGATGTCTTCATGGTAACAGAAATCTTCCACCATCTACTGTGTCTGGACAGACAAATATTAAGGGCCTGAGTTAGGTCTTGGTGGTTCGACCGCTGGTCCACCGCTAAGGTGTCTCTGAAACACCATTGAGCTGATGGCAGTCCGCCTGCCCTATCTAGATGTAAACGCGATTTACAGAAGACTGCTGCGGCAGTGGTCTCCTTTGCTGGCGAACAGCCCGCCATTGCCGTCTTGAAGGCGGGGTCCTGCTAAGCATATCTGGATGTATCCATTGGCCTGGTGGTGTCCTGTCAGTGGAGTACAGACAGGGGTGACCCTGGAGGTGGGGAGACAGGTAAGTGGCATTTTGTTTATGTAAATCACATCTATGTTGTGTAGGTGTACATATATGTTTGTGGGATATGTGTTGTGTACATTATGTGTACATTCTGCATTGCATCCCACCAACATACTCACACCATGTAATGCATACCCACACACACTACCAACACTTACCTTTCAGTCTGTCAAAACGGGGTGCTACTTCGCCGCGGTCAAGGTGCAGCAGGACAGGGGGGACCTGGATGAAGGAGAAGAGGAGGAAACCGCAGCCTGAACACCAAAAAAAGGTGAGTATTCACCCCTGTTCGTCCATTTCCACCGAATCGAAGTATGAGGGATTCCCATTGGAATTCCCTCTGAAACAAGCCAGAACCAAATACCGATGGTGATAACCCTGGCTGGATCCTCGCTACAGCCTCCTGCAGCCCATTACGCCGAAGGGGCGGGGAGTGAAGTCCTGGAGGAGTCGGCAGGATCGTGGAGGTCTTCTCACCCATCGCAATGCAGCATATAAATTAGTCGGGTGGACCGCTAGGTAGGGGGCGGGAAGACCGCCAAAAAAGCCCACTCCATTGTGGCCCCGCCCACATCTAAATCAGGCCCTAAGTATTACATGTACATTACTAACAAAATTGTACAAGTCGTGGTTTGATTTGTCATTCCACAAATGAAATCATCTCTTTTTCACATATTCTACCTTACAAATCTTATTCATGAAGAAACATTTCACTACATCTCTATCATATTTTATGGGTCATGTTTCTATGGAAAGGTTGAAAACTATTTTTTCTACTAGATTATTTGGTTTCAACACATTTTGTCATTAAACTCTTCACTCATTCACATTATAAAGAGTGTTGACCTAAGGTCAGTAAGAGCGTAGATGGAGGTCTACCCTTGACCCTGGAGAAAATGAAAAGCATAAGGTCCTGTTGCTGCGTTATAAGCTCACCATTAAATCCACCAAGGCTACTTTCTTTTTTTTTTTAACACTTTTTTTACCATTTTCATAATACATTCCGCCCATGTTACTCACTGTAATTTTGCAAGTTTGCAACAGCAATTCGGTAATATGCAAAATAATATACATACATAACAATCCCTGTCCTCCATCCGACCCAACCCAATCTACTTACTGTGCACATCACTGGATTTTATAATTAGATACATCCAGAACTACCAAGGTTAAACATTCTAACAATGGAGAACGTTTCTACACCCCAGTACGGTAGCATTATTTGAGAACATGTAATTCTGGGTTTTGTTTTCCTTTTATTTATTTTACCCCACTCCGGTGGAGACAATTCCATCAAGTTGTTGCGATACGGGGGGAGAATTCATCTCAAGCAAATAACTTTTGAGGGGACCCCAGATATCTTTTGGGCGAGACACCTGAGGCTGTGTGATAGCGTAAAGCTCACTGTTTGTATTGCAATATGTTAGACTGTGGAGCTAGGCCTTTACTGTAGGCGAGGATCTACAGCCCCACTTTAGAGCTATCTCCCTCTTCACGAGTAAAAAAGCTATGGCAGTGAATTTGCGTACCCCCTTGGGGAAACCAAGCACATAACCCAAAAGTGCGGTCTCAGGTGTAGGTTTTACCTCAAAATTTATCATCCTAGCATTTCATTGCACACTGATCTCCAATAGGCCCCAATCTTAACCCCTTTACCGCGGCCGAAATTTAGCCGCGGTGCGGCGGCTTTGAAGAGTGGGCGGGGCCGCATCGGCCAACGGACGTGCGCAGCACTACGGAGGTAGTGCTCGCGACGGCCGTTGGCCGACAGAAGCAGCGAAAGGGTTAATGCAGTTCTAGACCAGGTGCGCGAAGACAGCATGCGGAGCCCCACTTTTACAGCAAGTATGCGGTCTGCCGGGGTCAATGGTGTGCATTTTCTCTGGGGACATATACATTTTCCACAGAAATTTGAAGTGTAGTAATTTATGTCGACTGTTTAAGGAGACCTCCTTGCTTTGTGTGCAGCAGAAAGCCCAGTGTGAGTCCTGAATTGGATACCCTAAATTGCACCCCCAGGCCTCCCAAATCCTGTCGTCTCTGCTAGGGACTAGAGCCATGCACGCTCTATACATTTTAGAAATTAGGTGTTCACCCCCAGGGTTCGCAATCACCGTGGTTAACGGGTTAAAATATTCAGGCTCCAAGGGGAACTCGGCCATCTCCACTCGTAGAGCACAGCGGACCCGGTTCAGGATGAAATGATCCATAAATGTTGCCTCACTGAATCTACCCTAATCTGTTCTAGAACAAACATGCCCTCCAGTGTAAAGGTCTCCGATCTTGCTTATTGAGTATTTAATGAGCATGCGCTGTACCAGCTTCTTTTGCATAATGGGGATCCACGGGTTATTTAATATCGGGATCTCGGGAGAGTATAACGCAGGTGCACGAGTGACTTGCACCAATTTTTGCCATGCCCAACTGGTAGTTGACACCGTTTGAATATCCCGGGGGTCTCTTGGGAATCCCCACGGAAGCACTGTATTCAGGGAAGTGGGCAATACTAAATCGGCTTCAGGTCTAGTGTAGGGAATCCGAGCATCGTGATGGTACCAGGAGAGTGCAAAGCTGCATTGCGCTACCAGGTAATATACCTGAAGATTAGGTACACCAAAACCCCCTCTGTCATAGGGCAGGGTCATAGCGTCCCAACTGACCCTGGGTCTCTTACCTCCCCATACCAGTCTTATCAGGTGAGAGTGCAGTGTAAGGAAAAAACTGTTTGGGAGCGGGATGGGAATGTTGTTAAATAGGTACAAAATCCTCTGGAGCACAATCATTTTTATCAATGCCACTCGACCCCCAAGCGAGAGGGGGAGTCTCGGCCATCTTTCCACTTGTAGCTCTAATTTATGCATCACGGGGCGTTAGTTCAATCGAATAATTTGTTCTGTGTCTTTGTGGATGTGGATACCCAAATATTTCGCCGAGTCAACACACCACTCAAGAGGGAATTCACAATTCCATGTCATGGTGCATGGGGTAAGGGGAAATATTTCTGATTTGCCCCAATTGATGCCCAAGCCCGAATATCCACCAAAGCGAATAATCTCCCTAATTAGAGGTTCAAGATTTTCTTGAGGGGCGCGCACGTAGAGAATAATAGCGTCCACGTAGAGGGAGATGAGAAGAGGGCCCGTCTTAAACTGAAGTCCTCTATGCAGGTGTCGTTCTTGGAAATGCCTAACCAGGGGTCCATAGCTAGGATGAAAAGTAATGGGGAGAGTGGGCACCCCTGCCTGGTGCCACGAGAGAGTCGAAATGAACGTGATAATGTGCCATTTAAGCGCAGTCGGGCAGTAGGGGCATTGTATAGTAAAGCTGTAAGGTCTATAAAACCTCCTGGCATACCCATCCTCCTCATCACTGCGAGGAAGAAAGGCCACTCCAAGGAGTCGAAGGCCTTTTCAGTATCAAGCAATATTGCCGCCGCCGGCACCTCAGGCGATATTCTATGTATAACTGCGAACAACGTCCTCAAATTGAGGGCACTCGGCCTGTGAGGGACAAATCCCGACTGGGCTGGCGAAATTATCCGGTCCAGCAACAAGGCCAGCCTTAACGCTATCATTTTTGCCAAAATTATATAGTCAAGATTTAAGAGTGAAAGGGGTCTGTATGACCCACAGTCTGTCGGATCCTTCCAGGTTTGGGCAGTAGTATTATTACCGCTTCTCGCAATTCCTTACGGTCAAGGGCCTCATTGTAAACCTCAAGCAGGCGAGGTGCTAACAAGTCTTTGTAGGTCTTATAGAAGTCGCCGGTAAAACTGTCTAATCCGGGGGCCGTGGAGCCATTTATAACTTCTATAGCACTGATGATTTCCTCTGCAGAGAAAGGTTCCGCAAGCAATTCTTGCATGAATTTCTCCAACCAGACTAGGGCAATCTCTGACAAGTACTCCTCTTGATCTGACGCGTTGTGAGCCACCTGAGATGTGTACAACTTAGTATAGTACGATAAAAATTAATCCCGTATTTCTGGGGTGCCCGTAAGAGTCTGGCCTGTAGAGGAGCGTGTTTCAGTGATGTGGGAACGCCCGGGAGAGGGCTTTAAGAGTTGTGCTAGTGTGCGCCCCGGCCTGTACCTTCCCCAAAAGCGACAGGCGATGCCATACTTAGTTAAAAAGAAAGTTTCCCTCTCAGGGGCCTCCCTGAATTCCATCAAGAGGGACATTCTTAAGCTGAACCGGGACGGGTCAGGCTACAAGATCTGTTCTCTATCTAACGTGTCCAATTTCTGTTCGATGCGAGCTATTGTGGCCCTGAGGTCTGTTAGCACCCCCGCGTGTTTAGAGATGCAAACTCCACGCGTGAAGGCCTTAAAGGCCTCCCAAAGTGTGGCCCAGGAGTTTACGGATCCCGTGTTGAGTTCAAAATATTCCTCTAATGCCACTTGAAGCTCTGACTTAAAGAGTTCATCCATTAAGGTGCGCCCCGGAAATCTCCACTGTCTTTCACTGCCCTCTGGCCTAGGAACGCGAACCCTTAACACCACCAGAGAATGATCTGAGTATGTTCTGGGGAGAAGTTGGAGAGATTTATACCAGGTAGACAAATTTTGGGAAATCAACCAGCAATCTAGTCTGGTCCAAGTACCGTATTGGGCTGAGTAATGAGAATATGCGGATCCTAACGGATTGCGCTGTCTCCAGATATCCACCAACCCCACTGAGTCACACAGATCTAACAGCGCACAGTGCACACAAGGTTTAGTGTCTGGGGAGGTAGAGGAGCTATCAAGAGCTGGATCCATTAAAAGGTTAAAGTTGCCTCCCATGCATATGTACTCGGCTTCCAGCTGCAATATATGTGCATGCAAGTCATGAAAATACTCTGGACAATCGACATTGGAGGCATATATCTTCACAAAAGCAATGCAATGACCCATTAACTGACCTACTACCATTGTGTAGCGCCCTTCCTTGTCGTTATGTGTTTTGTGTGGCTGAAAAGGTAGAAGTTTGTGTATTAATATTGCGGTACCTCTTGCGTATGTGCTATAATTTGCAAAATACCGATGAGAGCCCCAACTAGTCGCAAAAGTGGTGACGTCAGTTCTGGGGAGATGGGTCTCTTGAAGAAATGCAATGTCGATCCTGTGTCGTTGTAGGTAATGTAGGATGTTTTTTCCTTTTCTAACGTTATTGAGCCCCCTGATGTTCCAAGTGATGAGCGACAGGTCGGAAAAAGTGGACAGGTTATCTAAGACTGACATCTATGCTATAAAACTGTGATTTCTGTAGCGTGTCAGATCTAGCCCTGATCAGTGTACAGTGAGTAATCTGTAGTGACAACGAATGTAACCATAGGTTGTGAACTTCCCCTCCCACCACCCCCCGCCCATCCCTGCACCACCCTATGCAGGGAACAACCCTGTGGAATGTACAGTCACATGCATCATGCAAACATTTCAACAACGTAAGTAGGTGATAAGCAAGATACAATACGGTCATATGACACATTTAACGTGCTAAACACACGGGGTGACAATGCCACATTGGAGACCCAACTTTGCAATTAACTATAATGATTAATAAACATCCCACCTCAACCCAAGAAAAGGCTATACTGAAATGAGTCAAATGAACCTAAAGCATAACACATGCGTCATTCAGTAGAAAAAAGATTCACACTGGCCACTGAGTCGCTATGAGGGGGAGAAGACCTGACTGTGTCTTTACTCTTCTGGCTTCCACTTCCTTTATAGTCCCTGCAGAACTCCTGAACCGCTGTGAGGGAATCAAAGATCCAGGATCTGCCCTCGACGTCCACCTGAAGTCGCGCTGGGTATAACATACCATACCTGAGTCCCAGATTCTGAAGTGTTGCCTTGACACCGTTATATTTGCGCCTCGCCTCCTGCACCATGGCTGTGAAGTCTGGGTACAGGGCCAATGCCGATCCCTGCCAGGTGATAGCGCCCCGTTCTCTTGCTAGGCGCAGCGCCGTGTCTCTGTCGCAAAAGTTTAGGAGGCACGCAATTATGGGCCTGGGTGGACAACCTGGGTTAGGGCGAGGGCCCAAGGACCGATGTGCATGTTCAATGATAAATCCAGGGGTGAAGGCGGTTCTTCCGAATATGTCGGCCAACAGAGTTTCCACAAATAGGTCCATACGACCAGTATTGGCCGATTCAGGGATTCCTAGTATGCGAAGGTTGTTGCGCCTACTGCGCATTTCTAAATATTCATTTTTTTATTGCTACCTCCTTAAGGATCTTTTCAACTTGGTCCAATCGTTTGACAGACTGGGCAGCTCCATCTTCAAGGTCAGACACCCTCCCTTCCCCTGTGTCAAGGTGTTTGTCATGCACATCTATTTTAGCACCCAGACTGTCCAAGCGTTTTTCCAGGGTGTCAAATCGGCCATCTAAAGCCCTGAATCCAGCTCTCAAATCCTGCAGTAACGAATTCGAGCCTGTAGGTGGGTCTCCAGTGGAGGCTGCATCTAAGCCTCCCTCAGCCATGTTAGTGCTCGTCTCTGATGCTTTCTCTGTAGTTTTACTGAACTGCAGAAGCCGTTGTTTAGGGTCCTTACGCCCCATATCTCCATGTCCTCACCCACTGAATAGCAACATCTGCCGCAGACTGGGTAATGCCAAGGGGGGGTCAGGGGGCGCTGTAATCTGTTTAAATCAATACACCCTCAAGGACCGATGCTAACGGGGCACAAGGCTCCCTTCGCCAGGCATTAAGAATAATCAGCCTCTGTCGAGACCACCCTGAGCACTGGGTTACGATTTCTGCTGCAGCTACAGCCGGCAGTAGGAGCTCGCTGTGTTGGCTACTGTAAAAAACTTTTGCAACCCTCATGGGGCTGACCTTAAAATCACTTGTCATGCCCCATGATATGTGGTGACTAAGAAATGCTGGTCTCAAAAATGTCGAGGCTCAGGCAATGTGACCTCTATATATGAGCCTCACTTCGGCCTCGCTGTTCATCTGTGCCAGCCATTCACTGCCCGAACACAAGCGGGGGGCCTCTGGCCCTGTTACCCCCCCACCCCCTCGGCCAGCCCAGACAGCCGCTCTCCCGCGGCCCCTATCGCCATGGGGCCTCTGGTCTCACCGGCAGTACGAGCCTGCCATGGTGGGCAGTGAAGGAGAGGGGGGGGGAGAGAAAGGGCCGGGAATCCATCCAGCTCACCTCGCCCGCCTTGCAACAACGGTACACCGCACCAGTCGTGATGCCTCGGCGAAATCCTCGAACTCGGGGTCCCAGTCTGTGCGGCCTTCCTCCAGGCCCCGCTGCATCTCAGCGATCGGCTCCGCCCATGGACGTTTGCGGGTCCTGGAAAGGGTCGAGTTCTTAGTGTTTGGTCGCACAATGAGGCACTATATTGCCGCTTCTTCCGTTGCGTGGGCCGCAGCTCCCACGAAGCTTTCGGGTGCCATTAGTCCGGGTAGGATGCATTTGTCGGGAACCTCCGGCAGAGGTTCAACGCTGCACGGCCATCTTGGTCGGCAGCCTGACCACGTCCCCACCAAGGCTGCTTTCTTCACAGAAAAAGTTAGGACTACCAGCAACTCTGCTAAGACACTTTTTAAAGAGGTAAAGACCTGTCTACCTCCCCCCTCTCAATGCTTGGTGAATTCTTCACAAAATTTCATTAACAGAATGGAATTTTGTTTTCAGCCAAAATTCTGAATATTTATTGAGCTACCTATGGATATTGGAACTTTGCCCAAAATCGCCATCACCATGCCATATACTCAGCTCAATCAGCTTACTGTTTTCCCCCCTATTTCCTTACATCAACCTAAGGAATTGCTGCTGAGAATTAAATTAGGATCTCCATCTGATCCTTGATCTCCTAAAATAGCTTTGAGTCTCAGGTCAGTTGTGGCATGAGTACATGCTTTCTCGTTATAAGGACCCTGAGAAAGATTTTTCCCTATATTGCATGGATTTGCGCCAATCAGTTTTCATCGCCCTTATCACCTCACGATTGGATTATTGCAATTTTCTGTACCTCAATATCAATGCTTCCTGTGTTAACAAATCGCAAGTTGCTTAGAACATGGCTGCCTGATTTATCTTGAACATACCGAGGCATCTTTTGGTCACAGAAGGGATTTGGTTCCTCCACTAGCTTCCAGTTAATAAAACGATTATTTTTAGGTCCCCCTGTGTGTTTCTTTTTAGCTTTGCTTCAGAAAGGTTCTTGCCAACTTAATTCCCTTTTTCAGTGGTATTCCCTGAGTATGTCTTTTAGATCTTCCTCTCGCAAGCAGGTGTGAGTTCCCAGATTCTGCAATGTCAGATGGGTAGGTCGGTCTGTCTCGGTGGCTGCAGCCAAACTGTGGAATACGCTCCCTACCTACATCTCAAAAGCTAATTCTTTTGACGCATTTAAAAAACTGCTGAAAACTTGGCTTTTCTCTCCTCATCTCCCTTAGTCATGGGGTTCTTTGCTTTCTGTGTGGTACTGGGTGCTCTACACTAGCGCTTTGACACCTTAGGGTATAGTGCGCTCTATAAGTTCCAATAACATAACGTAAGATACTGTAACATAACGGTAAACAACGAAAAGTAAAACTGCATCCTAAAGCATTTCTAACTTTGCATGCCTAGCTATGGAACCTTAGTGCTCCTTTTGCCATTTTAAAATGTGGCTTCTGATTTTAGACCTACATGGTATTTCTACACATTAATTGCACGAATGTGCGTATATTGCCCTATTTACCTCCCCCCTTTGATAGTTTATAACCATCACAACAGTCACAGATTTATCTCATAATTCACTCTTGTTTTCCGTTGAATCTCTTCTTTTTTGTTTTAGGTTTTCACTCTCTTTTAGTATGCTATATTCTTTGTTAATGTTTTCAATTAGTTCTAAACCTTTTTTTATTTGCCTATTTCTTTATCTATGTCTTCTCTTTTGTAGCAGAATTGTAACAGCCTTATATACTCCTAGCGAAGTCAGAAAACATACAACTACTATTAATACAGGAAGTAATATAGCTTTGAGGATTCCTCCTCCTGCAGTTGCAATCCAATTGTGCGAAGCTTTTTACTATACTAGTGGTTTCTAACAGTTCCAGATCCACTTTGATGTCTAAAATGTTCTTTGCATACTCTTAATTGTCCCACTCTCACCAGGTATGTGGGTGCAACAATGTTCTGATTTCAAAATATTACAAACTCCACCTCTTTCTGCAAGTACAATTCCTAAAGCATATCTATTCTGCAAAATCATGGATCTAACCACTACTAGTTCAGTGTTTGTGACCAATAATGCTCCAGATGTACTGGTTGCAAGCCTGTCCACTACTGTTAAAAGCATTCTAATTTTCTCATCATTCATTATCACTCCCACAGCTCCAAATATGTCTCCCACTAATTGTGTTCCCTCACTTGTACTTCTAGTGTATCTGTGTGCAGGTGTCATTGTTAAAGCCTTTAAACTATGTGCATGAC
Organism: Calotriton arnoldi; assembly: GCA_963921515.1. Taxonomy (NCBI): domain Eukaryota; kingdom Metazoa; phylum Chordata; class Amphibia; order Caudata; family Salamandridae; genus Calotriton; species Calotriton arnoldi. Next base: position 396,303 of record CAWUFW010010295.1, read on the forward strand.
ACATCTTAGGAAACAATAAACCTAAATAACAAATACCCTCCCAGTCAGCTGGTATTTTGAAATATGTGTCTTGTCCACAGATAAAATAAACTCTAGGTATTGCTGGTTCATCACTTTGTAAAATGTACCATGTCCCTCCTGATAATTTAAATGTATATTCACAATTACTTTTCCCTATATGTCTCTTTCTTTTCTGAAATCTAAATACAGATACTGTCCCCTTTTGTCTTTTATTCATTCTTAACTTTGGGTATGTCATTTTCTCTTTAAAGTCATTTTCTTCCTTCTTTCATGCATCCTTTAAAACATCTTCATTCAGATTCTTACTACGTGCACTGCATGCTCTTCTCTCTTCTAACATCATGATCATTGTCTTCTCTAAAGGTTTCATTAAGCGTGTTAAATTATTTTCGTAAGCCTTGACAGTGTAAATAGGAAGGTAAGGTCTAAAATAATGCCAAGCTTCATTTTGAGATTTACCTGTGAATGTTCTGTTAAATATGCAGGCCATTATAGCATAATAACGTACTACTTTGATTGCTGACCCTGACATAGCCATGGTCACTTTTGAGCTGCACAGTTAACGACAGCAATTTCGGTGGGGAGTTGTAAAGCATCAAACAACTTTTTCACATGTTCAAAATGTTGTATTGGTAAACCAGATGATGTCATGAATCCTGTTTGTGACAATAATTGTCCAAAATCATGGACAACACCAAAGACATACTGACTATCTGCAAATATGGTCACTCTCATTTGGGCAGTTAAATGGCATGCTCTGGTAAGGGCAATCAATTCTGGAACTTGGGCTGAGTTCATACAAGCCAGAAAGCTTCAACAATTTTTTGAATTGTGCAGACAGCATAGGTGGCTCTCAGGAAACTATTGTGTTTTCTCAAACATGAGCCATCCACAAATAACACATAGGGGCCGATTCTGATGCGGGTTGGAAAAGCTTCCCGACCGAATCGGTTGGGAAATGGTGTCCGACCCACTCGGATCGGGAAAGTCCGACCGGCGGAGTAGGATGCATCCGGATGCTTCCAGATACGATTTGGTTGAACTCCCATTGACTTCAATGGGAACATTTGTTGATAACCGCATCAGAATTGGGCCCTCGGTCGGGAAGACACGTTCCCGATCCGATTTGGAAGGAACAAATGCCGTTAGGAGGCCTTCCTAACCGCATCAGAATCAGGCCCATAGTCGGGTCTTATTAAAGGCTCATCTTTGATGCCGGGCCTTTTCTTGGTATATAATTCCATGACATCTAGACAGTCATGTTCAACAGAGTTTTCAAGTAAGGGCATCCGAGTACTGGGAATCAATCTATCTGACATCTTTTTGATTGTATATTGTCTGAGGCCAGAATTTGCTGTTCATAACTTGTTAGCCTCGAGTTAGTCATGTCTTGTAAGCAGGAGTTCCATTGAGTGGAGCACCATGACAACTAAAGGATGCCTCATTACTATGCTTTCACACCTCTCCAGGCTAAGACTCACAGCAGTTACCGATTTCAGACAACCAGGCAACCCCGCAGCTATAGGATCAAGGGTAATAGAAAAGCAGACCACAGGCCATCTCACTTCACAGTGCATCTGTATAAGCACTGAGAGAGCGCAGCCCTCCCTCTCACTGCAAAACAAAGTAAATCTCTTGGTATAATCTAGCTTTCCCAGTGCCAGGGCACAATCGAGAGTTTCTCTCAGCGCTAAGAAAGCTTACATGCATTTGTTGTCCCATGGAAGTATATCGGGCACATCTCTGTGCGTCACCTCTAGCAAAGGCTTTGCCATCAGGGAAAAGTTTGATATCCACTGTCTACAGTAGCCAACCATTTCCAAAAACATTCCGACATCCTTCTGTGTTTTAGGAGGCCCCATCTTTAAAATTTCCTCCACCCTCTCTTGGGACACTTTTCTCATTCCCTTTTCAATGATATGTCCTAGATATTGGACTTCTTTTTGACAGTACTGTAATTTACTCTGGGGCACTTTGGGGCATATTTACAAGCCCCTATCGACACAGGAACGTAACCTTTTATGACGTCCCTGTGGTGATAGGCGCTTCACCTTATTTACAAGGCGGCGTTAAGCCACTTAATGTGGCTTAATGCCGCCTTGTAAATAAGGCACCCTTTTACGCTATACTTATTGTTAAAGGGGTGGGCAATGGTTGTTGCAGTGGGCATTCCGCTATAAATTTGGCGATGCCCCATATTTACAAGGGTGGTGTAATTATGGGGCAGCTCCAAAATTAAGACCAGGGAAAACCTGGTCTTAACATGGCAAAACGAGGAGAAATGCTTCATTTCTCCTCGTTTTTGCTGCTTCTTTGTGTGCTGCATTGTGCAGCACACATGAAACAGCAAAACACCATGAATGAGTTCCTTCCTGCACATAAACAGTCATTACAAAAATGACGATTTGCAAAGTCTATGTGTGCTGAACAATGCAGCACACATAGAAGTTACAAATCGCCAATTAATATTGTTTGTGTGCCGGAAGGGACACCTTCCTGTACATAAAAAATCATTCCCCCCAATGCAGGCACCAGTGCACTATGGTGCAAGGGTGCCGGAGCTGGCGCTAGGCAGCTTAATTTAGCGCCACTGCTAGAGGAAACGCAGGGGTGAACCGTATCTTTGTAAATACTGTGCATCCCTGCGTTTTCAGTATGGCAGAGCGTGGCGTTAGCAAGTTTTGCTTAACGCCACGCTCCATCATTCTGTTGTCCATATTCCCCTTTATGTCTGTTTTCAGCAAGATGATTCAAGAGGGCGACTGTATCTTGTTTACAGGCTTCTTTTGTGTCTGACGCCACAAGTAGGTCATCAATGTATTGTACAATAACTGAAGCACAAGGAATTTGAAATGTCTCCAGATTCTTCTTAAGTCTCTTGTGGTAAATTGATGGACTCTCAGTATACCATTGTGGGCCTCGGCACAATGCCAAAACTCTCAAAACACGAATGAGAACAGAAACTTGCTGTCTCCATGTAGGGGAATTGAGAAGAATGCTTCACAAAGGTCCACGACAATGAACCATTCTACTTTGAACGAAATCTGATATAATATGGTAGCCGGATTCTGTACCACAGGACAACATGAGGTTACAATCTCATTAATTTGTCTCCATTCCTGCATGTTAGAAATGGGGGTCTCTATTTGGCAGTGGTGTGCACCTTTGTCCAAGTAGGGACCCTTCTTCCTAGTCAGGGTAAGGAGGATACACTTCTAAAAGAACACCTGCTCACCCCCTTGGTAGCTTGGCACGAGCAGACAGGCTTATCTCAGAGGCAGTATGCAAAACATTTGTGCACACATACAGTAATACAGTGAAAACCCTACAAATGGACACCACACCAGTTTAGAAAAATAAGTCTTTATCTAAACCAAACAAGACCAAAACTACAAAAATCCACAATACAGTAAGCAAAATATGACTTTTAAAAGGTAGAAATAGTTCTGTCCATAGAAAATGGTGGATGCAACACTTTCAACACAAAGTACCTTGGATGCATCAAAACCACTAGCAAAAATGGTCAGAGGGAAGGTGATGAGTTGGTTCCTTATACACAGGGAAGATGATGCGTCGGTTCCTTGCTCCAGGAGAGGGGATGCGTCAGTTCCTTACTGCTGCGCAGGGGTGGTGATGCGTCAGTTCCTTACCGGAGAGGAGGTGATGCTTTGGTTTCTTACTGGGTTGGGAGGTGATGCGTTGGTTTTTTACTGCGTTCCCCAGCGATGCAACAGACCTGGTGCCTTGATCTGATGCATGATGATCTGGGACAGTGTGATGCATGAAGATCCGGGATGCGCTGCGACGATTCCAGCCGCATCCCTTCGATGCGTCGGTTCTTGCACAGCAGGGCCTGCGTCAGAGTCAGTGCAATGATCTTGGGCATTGGAGATCGGTGCACAGGACTCGTCGCACGGCAGACACTTCAGCCGTGGGCAGGTGCTGCGTCGGTTCTTCGGCTGTGGTTATGTGTTGGAAATTCTTCTTGCACCGCTGAGATGCGTCGGAACCAGGTGATGCCCGATTTTCACAATTCTTCAGTCTTTTGCAGTTCCCAGCCCCAGAAACAACCTCCAGAGGCCCAGAACACTGGCAGGCACCTCTTGGCAGGTCAGAACTCCCAGCAAAGGAGTTCAGGGGGGCCTGGGGGTGAAGCCTTTGTGTCCCTGAGACTTCAAAACAGGATGCAAGCTCTACTTCAAGTTCTTGGAGATCTTCCTCATGCAGGGGACACAGCACACAGCAAAGTCCTTGTCCTTTCCTTGGCAGAAACAACCACTGCAGGCCAACCCCAGACAGCATACGGCAAAGGGGCAGTACTTCTCCTTCAGTTTCTCCAGCTTTTCTCCTTGGCAAATGTTTCTCTTGAATCCCAGAAGTAATCTAAAGTTCAGGGGTCTGGACCACAACTTTTATAGTCTATTTCTCTTTGTTCAATGGTGTCAGAGAGGCTCTGTGCTCAGTCCAAACCCGTTCTGTCCTCTCAGGTGCAGCTCCTCGGCAGGAGGTGAAGACAGCATTGTGTAAGGCAGACCAGGCCCATTCATAAATAAAACGAATTTCATTGCGCGCGCTGCATCGCCAAATGTGATGCAGCGAGCGCAACGAAATTCATTTTATTTATTTATTTGTTTACTTATCTCTGTTCCGCCATATTCCGTAGTTTACTACCCCCCACCCTGCCCCTCCCCCACCCTGCACCACCGCCCGGCAGCACTCCCTCCAGGAGCCGCTACTGGGAAAGGCAAGACACACATCAACCTTTTGAGTTGCTGTCTGAGAGAATGCACATCCCCATCCCCTGTCACTCCAAAGCTAGAAAGTCAATCTACAAACCAGCAGAGGCACACAGGATGGCTAAGCAAGAAAATACCCACTTTCTAAAAGTGGTATTTCAAACACACAATATACAAATCATCTTTACTAAAAGTTCAGGCATACTAAACTCCATCTTTCTACCTTGTCCCAATGGGAAGATATACTTATAAGATGTTAGAAATAAACTCCCATTCTATCCTATGGGACAGATAGCCTTTCAATAGTGAAAAACGAAATACACTGTATTTCACTATCAGGACATGTCACACACATCAGTACATGTCCTACCTTTCACATACACTGCACCCTGCCCACAGGGGACCTTGGGCCTACCTTAGGTGTGACTCACATGTAAGAAAAGGGAAGGTTAGGGACTGGCAAGTGGGTGCACTTGCCAGGTCAACTTGGCAGTAGAGACTGCGCAAAGACACTGCAGTGGCAGGTCTGAGAACCTTTTGCAAGGCTGCTTGTGTAGGTGGCACAATCAGTGCTGCAGGTCCACTAGCAGCATTTGACTTACTGGCCCTGGGCACACACAATGCACTGTACTAGGGACATAGTAGTAAGTCAAATTAGCCAGTCATGGAAACACCAATCCATAATAACAATTTTCACAGAGAGCATATGCACTTTAGCATTGATCAGCAGTGGCAAAGTGCCCAGAATCGTAAAACCAACAAGAACAGGAGGCCAAAAAAGCAAAAAGTCTGGGGATAAACCCGCTGAAAAAGCCAGGTCTAACACTGCACTATTCTATATTTACCATTAGGTGTCTGTAATCCCATAATCGGTGAGTTGAATGGACTCTGATTATTTCTCTCAAAATCCCTTTTTGCAACATGTCTTTAATCAATTGTATTATTCCTGCCATGTGGTGTTTTTGGAAAAATGGCATTTGGTTTGAATGAGATTCAGACTGGTTCTACACCTTTTATTAGTCTGATGTATTTTTCTGTAAGATATTGTACTTCTGGATTTACAGCCTCTTTTTAGACCTGGGGCAATTCTTCAGAGATTGTTAGTGGATAATTCTCTACAACATTCTGTTGTGTCAGTTTAAATTCCACATTCTCATCTGGTCTTTTGAACTCAACTCCCTCTGTCCCTCTGGGTTACAGTAAATTGTGCAATTTAACTTGCACAATTAATCACGTTCCAATAAATTTACTGGACTCGAATCACACATGACAAACAGATGATTATCTTTGAATTAACCTATTTTAAAAGGCACTTCACTTGAAATAGGATTTGTACCTTGCTTGTTTGTGTCTCCTAAAACTTGGATCTTCTTTCCCTAGAAGGGTATGTCTGGGACTTCCGTTGCTCTAACAGTGGAATGGGTAGCACTGGTGTAAATGAGAAACGACATTTGGTGGCCATTTACCTCACCTTCTACAAATGGTCCACTCTGGTCTAGCTCTAAGACAGCGCAAAGCATGCAATGTGCCTTGCCCCCAGGCACCGTCATTGTGCCAAGCTCGCATCCACATCCTCATTCACAATCATAGGGAACTGCTGGTATGTATTCTGATTGAGTGCCTGAAATGTTTTTCTGTTTACTCTGGGCATCTGTTCAAAATTCATTTTTGTGTTACCCACATTCTGTTGAACCAAAAGGGCTTATTGGACTGGTATTCTTGTGATCTCTGTCTGCATGGGCACTTTCATTTGCTGGACAGGAGTGTTTTGAATTTGAACCAGATTTATTCTCTGTTTGATTAACAACATTCATCCTATCTGGATTAAGCCTACACTTGATTTTCCAATGCCCGATTTTGCGACAAAGATGGCATGCAGTAATTTTCTTTAACATTGCAATATGTACACCTGTATCTGGATCAATTGAAAGTCCTTGAGCTCCTCCCTGAACAACAACCATACCTCCTTGTACACTTTGGCGACCAATGCCCTGCATCTCATTCTGGAAGCCAACATTCTGCATTGCACCATCGTTCCTTGCAAAAGACTGATTTTGAAAACCTTTCTGTGCAAACTTTGTTTGTGCCAACATTAATTTCTCTTTAATTTTTCTCTGCTTCATCTCTTGTTCATCACTACTGTACTTCACACACACAAGATCTCATCTAATGACTTAGTCAGTCAGCAAATCACATTCTACTTTATGTGCTGACTTATCTCCAGTCTCAACCCAATTACGAACTGCGAAATAATGAATCCCATATCAGTAGGATCAAGATGAGTTTGACCTGCATGCTTCTGAAATGCTTTTAACAATCTTTCATAATAATCATGCACTGATTATTTCATTTCCTGTTGAATTCTGTTCATTCTCACATAATCCAAATCTTTTGGAGGCACTTTGCCCTTCAAGAAAGTAATCACCTCATTATATTTATCCATCACAACAGGTGGTCGTGCATTAATACTAGATTGTCTTGGTGGCTCTGCATCTGGCCAATATACAGCAATTTTGCAATCAGCCGAAAATCATTTGGGACAACAATGTCAAAGAAGGTGTTCAACTCAATCCACAGCACCTTTGAAATCTTGACAAACTTTTCAACCTTTGTATGCCATAGCATTGGTCTTTGTCTCAATTTGGGAACATCGTTCTTAAATGATGCAAGGTCTCCTCTGCTCCAAGGTACATGAACATCCCTCCACCTGGCATTTCTCATAATGGGTAAGCCTCAACCCCCTCCTCATCCGGAGGACCCAGAGGTGGCTTCTGCCTAGTTTCAGCTGTTTCTGCCTGACTTGTTTTTTTCATGTTTCTTTGCCCATTTAATTTCTAATTTTCCAAATTCACTCAATTTGTGAACACTCTTCACTAATTCAACACTGTGCAATTGCATTCCTGAAGAAAGCATTGCCTCAATTGATTCATCATCCAAATAAACATTTTCTGCAATGGGATGCTTTTTGAAAGATCAACTTTGTATTTATTTGTCAATTCAGTCAGTTTGTCATGCACTGTTGCGACTCTCCTAGTGACTTCTCTACACAGATATATCAATTATTTTTCTTAATATTCTCTAATTATTGCCGCTAATTCTATTTTTAATTTCTGGACATTTAATGGTCTCTCCCTCTTTGCATCCTGACTGACTTCTGAACATCCCTAACCCTCTGTCTTGGTGCTAGCTCTGGCAGCTTCCTGAAACCATGAGGGGAAAATCCCATCCTCAAACAAATTTGTCTCACCCTGTGTTGTTTGTGTTGCAAAGACTAATCTCTGTACTTCCCTTAGAGATTAAATAGTCTGTGGGGGTGACCATACAACACTCTGTGAATTCTGTGAAGTTGGGATAAATCCGGTTGCTGGCACTCCTCCAACAGCTCCTGGAATTGCTGTATGTGGGAAAATTTTAATGGGGGCATTTCGCATGCACATCCTTATTGGATGTGCTGGAATCACCCTAGTAAAGGGTGCTGATGTAGTTGCTATTGAAGCAGCAACACCTGTAGGCATTATCGTCTGAACAGTCCATACTTGAGCTGGTCCATTATTTGTTATGACTGGTTGTGCATCAGACTGTCTCATAACAGGCTGGGTCATTACGGTTGTGTTACAACAGGCTGGGTCATTGGCAATGGTCTTTCAATGTGAAATTCATTTGTATTGCTGTCATATCACTAGTTGTCGATCTTTCAGTATCAGTCACAGGACCCATGTAAGGTGGTGGACGTGTAGCCATTAAGTCAACCAGGATGTCATCTCCTGAATCAGTATCAGTATCGGATTTAGTTTCCTCTTTTGTCTCTTTTTCCCCTATGGCTTTAGCTTTTTTGGATTTCTTTTCTTTTTTTATTTTTTCACTTTTAATAGCTGGATATAATTTAGTTCCTCGCACTACCCCTTTTCTCCATCTTTGCTGTCTTTCATCCCATACAGTGCCTGCAAATGTTTTCACAGCTCACTTTGTTAGTGTTTGGTATTTTTCTCTCTTTCTATTTTGAACTATCTTCTCCCATGGGCATAAGGCTTCAAATTGTGTAGGTCTAGGAGTTGGGTCCATATCACAAAGTCTTTCTCTCAATTTATAAATAATTCTCAAACCAAAGGTGCCCCATCTCGGAAAACCCAATGGACCCTCTTTCTCAGTGATCTTGCATCATTGGCGAAGCCATACACACCTGTGTAACCCTTTCTCAGTCATCATGTGCTAAGCAGGCATACCCTCAGGAGGTGCGTCTTCACCTTCCTGAACAAAAATAATCACATCACCTCTAATTATATCTTTAATTAGTTTGAAGAATTTCATTTTTTAATTAAACAATGGAAACAAAACATAGATATAAACCTTCAATATTTTGACTCTGTTCCGTATATGTTAGGTCAGCAAGCCCTTTCTCCCAATCTCAGTGAGACTCTGTAAACCAACCAACCGATAGAAGCATGTCTCTCCATACTGCTTAATCAATCTCAGCACAGCGTTTTACAGTAACAGGCCAATACCAGCTTGACACAAAGTGACGTCACAACCTGCTCCGTGCAGAGCTTCACCCTCCTTTACAATTTCTTCATACACATTCACAAAGCTTCAATGCTACAATTCTATAGTAAAAAAATAAGTCATTGTCTGCTTCTTCTAAAGAACATTAATATAGAACAATTCAACAACTGAAATTTTTAGGTTTTACTCTCTCCGACTTTTCTCAAACAAAAGAAGAATTCGAAGCACTGCAATGAAACCTTGTCCAGAGGGAAAATCACTTAATTAATGCAACGTCATCTTTGCGCATCAGATTCCACCAAAACTGATACATTTTTAATACAATCACAACAATTTGATATGGTCCCTATCTTAATTGTGTAGTCGACGACATCTCATGACCTGCACTTCACATCATCAGCAGACAAAAATACCAAAATCAACTCTTTGTTTGATTCTCTACCCCAAGATCTTAGACTACTTCTTAGTCAGATTACCTCTGTATCTTTTTCAACAAAGGCACATGAATATCAACAAATCGCAAGCTTATTAATTCAATTAAACACATCAATACTTTTTCAAATAACTTATAACAATTACCAAAACAAATGGCGACTCGTGACCCTATTAATACTCACACCTCCAATTCAGTACTTGCAACCATTTCAGAAAAACTCCACTCCGTCAATCTTCAAATTTGAGCTTTGGGCATATGGCCACTGGGCTTTTTTTTTTTTACCTTGGGCAGCTCCTCTTTCACACATCGTAAACTGTCCTCTACTACCAGCTTTGGTGGAACATGGGACCTTAAGAAATGGATCACTGACAGAATATCGACAGTCAGAATATCGAGGAACAAAAATATCGACACAAAAATATCGATGTCAAGAATATCGAAGTCCTATCTACATAATGGTAAGTACAAAAATATCGGAAAAAAATATCGTTGTCAAAAATATCGTTAAAAATCGGTTTTTTTAATGTTTAAAAAAATAATGTAAAATAAAGTAAATAACACATAATTAAAAGAAACTTAATTAACATTATTTTAAAATGTTTAAAATTATAACTAATACATATAATGTAAAAATAAATTAAACATATATATATATATAAAATATAATATATATATACTTAATAATATTTATAAATAATTATTATAATAACTTATAAATTGTTAAAAAACATACTAAAAATTATAAATACATATATATACACAAACACCAATAATATAAATAAAAATCTGATAAGATGCTTTGGAGGCCTCTTAGCCAAAATGCTCATAAACCACAAATGCGTGGCGGGTGCGCTAATCAAGGAACACCAATCTTCGCTCAGTAGGCCAGCTGCCCCGGCTCTTGTGGTTTATGATGCTAAGGCAGTAAGTTCCGCTCTCTACGGAGCCGAGTTATGGGGGTTTGAGAGTGTAGATGAAATCAGCAGGTCTAAGCACAAGTTTTTGAGGGACCTGGTGACGCTCCCCCGTAACACCCCGTTAACTCCCCTAATGTATGATATGGGCAGGAGGCCGTTCAGAGACATTGCCAGGCTCCGTCCATTGCTTTTTTGGGCTCGCCTAAAGCGCACCGCAGAGCTTCAAAGCTATGCCTCAGCTTTAACGGAGGTGATGAATTTAGATGTGGACCATAGGGTCAAGTGGATTTTAAATGTTAAGAAAACAATGATCTCACTTGGGCTTAAAAAATCGTGGGACGACCAAAAGCCCCAGAGTAAGGTGGAACTTAAACGCCATTATTGGGATTGAATTGACAATCAGGAGCTTAGTAAATCGAACAGGGGGAGATTAACAGATGAATTTCTTAGTCTTAAGCAAACCAGAAGTCTCGAGCCCTTCCTGGATGTAATCCAGGTCCCACGGGGTAGGGCTCTGTATATCCAGTTTAGGTACGGCTCGCTCCCTGTTAATGCCTTAACATCAAAATGGCACTACGCCAAGAATACATCAGAAAGTTGCCCCTGCTGTGGAGCCCCATGGGAGTGTGTTGCCCATGTCCTGTTTGCTTGTCCAGCTTATAGTAATGCAAGATCAAAATGGCTAAAACCAATTTGCAGAGACATGGGCACCCGCGACCACCGGGTTGCTCTACGCATTTTGAAATCCGACCCATGCACCCTTTTTTCTTGTGGAGTCGCCAAGTTTTTGAGCTGTGCATGGCTAATAAGGCACAAAGCCTTGTGTGGGATGATTCAAGTCGAGGCCAAGATTGATACTGAAGAAAGTTAAAAATTAGCTACCACACACCTTCCCTTGTTTACATTACATCATTGTGGCGAACTGTCTACCTTTTAATGCTCTCTTTATATTTCTTTTAGCCCGGTGTCCGTTTCATGACACAAAATTGATGAAATGTGGATGTATATTTTTAGACAATGTTTTTAATTACAATCGATTTTACGTCTTATATTTTAATAGTATGTTCAAAATGTTGTGCTCCCACATATTTTATTTATTGTATAATTGTCGAACAATGCTTTTATGATACATTGCTATCGAAATAAAGCTATTAATTGAATTGAATAAAAATATATATAACAAATTAAAAAATTAGAATATTTTTAATCTTTTTAAAATACATTATACACTACATTAACTAAAACAGTAGAGAAAATATTGGATAGCGGAGAGGATAAAATTACTATTCCTACTCCAGAGAGTGCAACAGTAGGGAAAGTGTTGGATAGCGTAGGGGTAAAAATGACTATTCCCAGTCCAGTGAGTGCAACAGTAGGGAAAGTGTTGGATAGCGTAGGGGTAAAAATGACTATTCCCACTCCAGTGAGTGCAACAGTAGGGAAAGTATTGGATAGCGTAGGGGTAAAAATTACTATTCCCACTCCAGTAGGTGCAACAGTAGGGAAACTGTTGGATAGCGTAGGGGTAAAAATTACTATTCCCACTCCAGAGAGTGCAACAGTAGGGAAAGTGTTGGATAGCGTAGGGGTAAAAATTACTATTCCCACTCCAGAGAGTGCAACAGTAGGGAAAGTGTTGGATAGCGTAGGGGTAAAAATTACTATTCCCACTCCAGTGAGTGCAACAGTAGGGTAAGTGTTGGATAGCGCAGGGGTAAAAATTACTATTCCCACTCCAGAGAGTGCAACAGTAGGGAAAGTGTTGGATAGCGAAGGGATAAAAATTACTACTCCCACTCCAGAGAGTGCAACAGTAGGGAAATGAAATGAAATTAAATGAAAAAGGGACTTGTAGAGCGCATGGCTACCCGGGAGCATCCCAGCGCTAAGCGGAGTAAGAGTGGTCGGCCTAAAGGTTGTGGAAATAGCCACGTCTTCAGCTGCTTGCGGAAACTGAGGTGGTTTGGTTCTCTTCGGAGATAAAGTGGGAGAGTATTCCACAATTTGGAGGCATTGTATGAGAAGAGCCTACCCCCACTTCTCGCTCTCTTAATTCTCAGCACTTTGGCTAGGTGGAGAGTATCAGAGCGGAGGTTTCTAGGGGCTTTATACAGATGGATCAGATGTTTAATGATGGGTGGTCCCTCCCCTTTCAGAGACTTGTGGGCCACGCAGAGGGCTTTAAAATTAATCCTCTTCTGGACCGGGAGACCGTGCAGGGAGCGCAGTGAGGGCTTAGCCGAGCAACGATGGCTGGTGCCGGTGAGCAGTCTTACTGCAAAGTTCTGAACAATCTGGAGTTGCGTGACCACTGCCTTGGGGGCCCCAAGATAGAGGGCGTTGCCAAAATCGATCCTGGATAGGCTCAAGGCTTTAATCAGAAGTTTTTTTGCTAAGTATGGGAGCACAGGGAGGATTTTACGGATCATTTTGAGCATACCATAGCAAGAGGCAACCGTCTTCCTAACTTGGGTTTTGAAGGACAGATCTTGGTCAAGCCAAATGCCTAGGCTTTTTATCTCTGATTTAGGAACCAGGGCCATACCCATGCAGGGTGGCCAGAGAGCATTCAGGTTGGCACTTTGGTAGTTACCAAGCATCATTATTTCGTTTTTTTCACCGTTGAGTTTAAGATGGGACAGACTCATCCATTTTGCCACTTCTTCTAGACAAGTGTGGAGGTCAGTGGGCGACTGGTCAGCTTGATTCAATGCCACGACCAGCTGCGTGTCGTCAGCGCAGGACACAATATGGATTCCGAAGGGGGCAACCAGGTCCGCCAAAGGGGCCATATAAACATTAAAAAGGGTCGGGCTCAGGGAGGAGCCCTGATGGACTCCGCACCGCAGAGGTAAAGGGTCTGAGGAAATATCATCTTCAAACACCTGAAAGGTCCTATCTTCCAGGAAGGATTGAAGCCAAGAAAGAGCCGAACCCGACACTCCTATGTTCTTGAGACGGTGAACCAAAATTTGATGGTTCACCGTATCAAAGGCCGCACTAAGGTCGAGGAGGATAATGGCCGAAGAGCCTCCTGAGTCAAGAATCTTTCTTGATTCCTCCACTACCATAAGCAGAGCAGTTTCGGTTCCTTGGTGAGGGCGGAAGCCTGTTTGTGAAGGGTGGAGCAGGTCATGTGACTCAAGACACGCCGAGAGAGTAATGTTAACATATTTTTCTGCGATTTTACTCACTCCGGGAAGGAGCGAGATAGGCCGATAGTTACGAAGATCCTTAGGATCAAGATGAGGTTTCTTTAATAGAGCTTTAACCATGGCTCTTTTCCACTCGGAGGGGACCAGGCCTGAGGTGAGGGAGACATTAATCACACTAAGGATGTAGGGTGCGACAGTGGGGGCTACTAATTTCAGAATGTTAAGAGGTGCAGGATCAAGTGGCGACCCACTTTTGACAAAGGCTAGAATGGATGACAAAGATTACGAGGACAGGGGTTCGAAGAACTCCAGACGGGGGGCGTTCTCGGCTCGAAAAGGATTAGTAGTATTGGTAATGAAGACATTGAGGCCGATTCCGATTCGGGCCGGAAAACGTACCGACCGACTCGGAGCCGGAATAAATACCGACCGACACGTACCGGTGCAGCCCGACCCGCAAAGTACGATGAGAAGCGTGCTAAATCCGACCGACTCGTACGGAACACAAGCCGAATGACCGAGCCGCGCGGAAAACAGCCATCCGGCCGGAAAAGCACGCGAATCGAACTGACCGACACGCACCAGGAAGAATCCCGAACGAAACGTACCCGCGAACTCCTACCCGCCAAGTACGATGCAACACGTGGAAAACACAACCGAGTCGCACGGAGCCCAAGCCGCACGACCAACACGCATTCAAGACTGCGAGCCGAAGCAACCCAAAACCCCGCGACCGACGCGTACGCAGCACAAAAAACAGCACAAACACAGCGTGAACGAATCTGAGAGGCTCGCACGAGACAACTGGAGGGTCCGACTTGGTCACAAGAACGTCTCCTACATGCACAAAAAGAACCAAGGAAAAAAAAAACACAAAAAAAGGCCAAACAAGCTATCACAAAGCAAATAAATAGTGGGGGGGGAAACAGGGAACAAAGACACACCCACAACTCCACCCATATAAAGGACACAAATCCCTACCATGATCCTTTGCAAATTCAAATGACCTGCCAGCACAGAGCACCAACAGACAGCAACCACACACACACTCACAGCTCATCCATCACACAAGTCACACACCAGCAGCACCACAACAAATAGCACCCTCACATACACCCAGCAAAACACACACTCACACACCCTCACTTGCACACCAACACACACATCACACACCAGCACCACCCAACACCATGCCCCCAAAGAAGAATCACAAGTTCCTAGATAGTGAATTGGAAGTCCTGGTAGATGAGATCCTCAGGGTAGAGCCACAGCTGTTTGGCACATTGGTCCAACAGACACCCATGGGGCAGAAAACCAAGATGTGGGAGAGGATCGTCGACAGGGTGAACGCACAATCACCATGTTTGCGCACAAAGGTAGACATCCAGAACAGGTGGTATGACGTGCGCAGGAGGGTCAAGGAGCTGTTGAAGAAGGACTACATTCTGAGCCAACACACCGGCAGTGGCCCTCCTGCCAAACCAGTATACCTCAGACCCTGGGAGGAGAAGGTGCGGGCCATCCTACCACCAGTGAGCGTCTATGGACTAGAAAACATCTCAGGGCCTGGTGAGTACACAACAAATGTACACAATATTGTGCCACAATACACACACATCACTGTCAAGGGGAGAGTCAAACCATGCACCCTTAGCAAATTCACACCAACCAAAACAGATCATCCCAAAATGTGTATGTCGGCCAGATAAACACAATACATGCCAGTTCATAGTGAAATGTAACTGTGTCATGACATGTACAAACCTAACAACAAATAGAGCTAGGCAGTGGCACAAATATAACCAACAAACACAGTCAGACATGTAGCCACCACCACAACACCACCTCACAGGGAAGCTCACTGAAAGGAAGGAATACTGTGTATGCTGGGCAAGTCAGTGTAGCCAATAGCATCATGGGAGTCGTAGTCACAGAAATTGCCCACCCTCACAATGCGCACATCAACACCACCATGAACCATGCCCACATCACAGGGAGTGCAAAACAACTGACAAGATGGCTGACACTGGCTACTGATGTGGGGAGCACAAGGCCCTGCTGGCAACTGTGCACCAACCAACAGCAGGACACCACTGACTGACATCCTGAAAGACAACTTGCACTCCCTGCAATGGAAGCACGTTCCATGGTGGGATATCTGGCTGGGTGGGAAGGAGGACTCACAGCACTGACCATAGTCACCAGCAGCTCCACCCACACACCCCTAACACAAACTACACACAACTCACCTGGGAGAAAGCATTGCCTCACACACCAATCAAATATCCCACAAAGAACCACAACCCTGGGTCATGCAGTGTGAAGCACAGGGACACACATGGGACTTGTAGCAAAACAAACCCCAGGATAACACTGTCAGCCATCTTGTCAGCACAGGCACACAACCCCACAGGGAAGCTGAGTCAAAAGGAAGGAAGCATGGGCATGCTGGAGGCAAAAGCATGATGGGAGTGGTAGTCACAGCCCAACATCCCCCACCCACATGGCCCAGCAAGAACACACCCAAGCATGCACACCTCACAGGGAGTCAAAAGCCACTTCAAAGATGTCTGACACTGGTGCTCTGTTGTGGGGAGCACAAGGCCCTGATGGGAACTGGCCACCAACCAACAGCAGGACACCACTGTCAGCCATCTTGCCATTGCTGTCACACCCACACACAGTGAAGTACACTCAAAAGGAAGGAAGTATGGGCATGCTGGGAAGGGGGTGGAGGCAATAGCATGATGGGAGTGGTAGTCACAGCTCAACATCCCCCCACATGGCCCAGCAAGCTCACACTGAAGCATGCACACCTCACAGAGAGTGGAAAGCCCCATCAAAGATGTCTGACACTGGTGCTCTGTTGTGGGGAACACAAGGCCATGCTGGGAACTGTGCACCAACCAACAGCAGGACACCACTGTCAGCCATCTTGCCATTGCTGTCACACCCACACACAGTGAAGTACACTCAAAAGGAAGGAAGTATGGGCATGCTGGGAAGGGGGTGGAGGCAATAGCATGATGGGAGTGGTAGTCACAGCTCAACATCCCCCACATGGCCCAGCAAGCTCACACTGAAGCATGCACACCTCACAGAGAGTGTAAAGCCCCATCAAAGATGTCTGACACTGGTGCTCTGTTGTGGGGAGCACAAGGCCATGCTGGGAACTGGCCACCAACCAACAGCAGGACACCACTGTCAGCCATCTTGCCATTGCTGTCACACCCACACACAGTGAAGTACACTCAAAAGGGAGGAAGTATGGGCATGCTGGGAAGGGGGGTGGAGGCAATAGCATGATGGGAGTGGTAGTCACAGATATTGCTCACCCTCACAATGCGCACATCAACACCACCATGGACCATGCCCACATCACAGGGAGTGGAAAACAACTGACAAGATGGCTGACACTGGCTAATGCTGTGGGGAGCACAAGGCCCTGCTGGCAACTGTGCACCAACCAACAGCAGGACACCACTGACTGACATCCTGAAAGACAACTTGCACTCCCTGCAATGGAAGCACGTTCCATGGTGGGATATCTGGCTGGGTGGGAAGGAGGGCCGGATGTCAACCAAATACAACCAATGCAGACCATGTACACACCCCAACATTCACATTGTCCTGCATTATTTGGGCATTTCTATGTGCTACACCAATAACAACCCCTGACTGTGACATCTTAGGACAATGCAATGTACAGGCCCGCATCCAGAGGCACAGTCACAACTGTCAGGTGTGTCAACCATTGATGCCTGCAGAAACATAACATACATTGTGTGTGTCTCCCAAAAACAGGTGATGATGGGGACACAGCAGCAGACGCTGAGGAGTCCCCGTCCCAGGCTCAAGAGGATATGGAGCTCACTGGTGTGGAACAGCCTCTGCCCTCCTCGGATGAAGAAGACCAACCTGGCACCTCCGGAGCAAGTCATCATGCAGCACCAGCAGGACCACCAGCTGCACCCCCTGCACCCACCCCTCCAACGACTGTCAACACACATACCACCCCTGCCGATATGGAAAGACCAAGGAGCACCACCACCACCATCACAGGGACCCTGGACCAACGTGGGGCATTGGACACCAACACCACCAACAACCCCCAAGGGGGCCCAGGGTCACCTGTGCGTGCCACCTCAGGTACTGCACGTGTCGCCAGGGGTGGTGGGAGGGGTGGGAGACATAGGTCGCTGCTTGCAGAGGGGTCTGGACTGCATGATGACCCACAACTGGCACGCATAGCCGATGCGTACCAGTCCAGCACCGGAGAGCTCAGCCAGGTAGTGGGGCTCCTCAGGGACATTAAACAGCAGCAGGCTGCCCATCATGCCCGCTTGGACTCACACATGTCCCGCGTGGAGTCCAAGTGGGACACACTGCAAGAGATGATGGCGGTGCATAGGGACATATTACAATGCCTCCGCCAGATGAGAAGCAACCAGTCAACACCTCCCTGTGTGCCCCCAACATCTGGTGCTGAAACAACTGCAACTGCCACAGGGAGGGAGGATGACTCTGGCGGAGAGTCCCCTGCACCGCAGCAGCCTGCACTTGAGGGTCCCCCCCCAAAGAAGAGGGGCCGTCCGAGGAGGGGCAAGTGAGAGGCCGATGGCCATGTGCAACCCCAGGAAGCCAAAACCTGTTCTGGATAATCACCTTTGTGCGCAAACTGTTCAACCTGTTGACTGCAACACAACTCTCCCACATGACATGGGGAGCTCAAGTTGGACCAATGTCTCAGATGACTGTGGACTTTACTCCGGACATTTCTGCTACCAGGACTTCCAAATCATCTAGGAACTTTGGATTACAATCACAATGTACAGCACCCACCATCCTGTGCACTATACTCACACATGTATGTCAATAAACTCACTAATACACCATACTTGCCTCTGTTGTGATTCCTACGTTGTCTCTGAAGTGGCGATGATGATCTGGGAAATGACACTGTGCATGCTAACTGCTACAGCAAGTACAACACCGGCATGTGAGTCATGGCGACATCACACATATGAGGGAGGCACACCACCAGGGCTACACAACACATACACACCATGGCCATCTGACTCATCGCCTACACTGATGTTGCCAGGAAATACGTTGCATTGCACAGACCCAACACCTATTCACAGTCTGTGTTAACTAGCCCACTGGTGCAGTAAGCAAATGTCAGTCAGATGTGTGACCACAGACAACGCACATCACAAAGTGAAGCACAGGTTTATTACACATTTGCAACATGTTGTAACCACCACAGATGCAAGGTAATCCCACCTGGCAGCGGGCACACAGTCAACAAGTGTAGAAGGAAGGAAGTCCATGGGTGTGGTGCACATCACCTGTAGGGACACGACAGCTACCACCCTGGAAGTCGAATCACGGTGTCGGGGATCACAGTTGACCAAACGACTCTGAAAGTACCCTGTGAAGGACAGAAATGACACACAGTCAAAAGCACTGAAGAACAGGACAGAACTGCAATACTCATGCCCAATACATGTCACAAGATACCCACCCAGAACCAAGTTAGCATGTCAACACTGTTGGGGAGTACAGACTACCTGTAAGGACACATCGCTACACGCATACAGTCATGTAGCACATGGACACACTCAAACAGCACCAGAGCACCACCAACATGACATCTCTGGATACTTACATTCAGCTGAAGAAGTTGGTGATGAGCTGTGTGCGGACATCACCATCATCATCATCATCATCACTGGCATCGTGGTCCAGGCCAGGATCCTCCACAGGTGGCGGACGTTGGTCATCGTCATCCAGGATGAGAGGCAACTCCTTCCGCACTGCCAGGTTGTGTAGCATGCAGCAGACGATGACAATCTTGCACACCTTTGCCGGGGCATATGGGAGGGACCCTCCTGTCTTGTCCAGGCAGCGGAAGCGGCTCTTCAGGAGACCAAATGTCCGCTCAATCACTCTCCTCGTCCGACCATGTGCCTCATTGTAGCGCATCTGGGCTGGTGTCACAGGGTTCCTGAGGGGCGTCAGCAACCACGACATGTTGGGATATCCGGAGTCACCTACATACAGACAATTGCACATTAGCTGAGTTGGAAAAGAGGGTGGAACACTACATTGCAGAACACACACAATGGTACAAAGTCAGTACACACCAACAAGCCAGGCACGCTGGATCCGCATCTGTGACATCATCCTCGGGATGCGACTACTCCTCATCACGTAGGCATCGTGTGCAGAACCGGGGAAATGGGCACACACGTGTGAGATGGTCATATCTGCAAGACAGACCACCAGTGCATTGACCGTGTGGTAGTGCTTGCGGTTCCTGTATGCCTGCTCCTGGGCCTGTGGTGGTACCAAAGCCACATGTGTCCCATCAATGGAGCCAATGACATGCAGCATCCTCCCCAGGGCACAGAAGTCACTCTTCACGTCAGTGAGTTGCTGGAGTCTAGGGAAATAGATGTACTGGTTCAGGTATATCAACATAGCCTCCAATACATCGCGGAGCACACGGCTGAACATGGTCTGTGACATCCCACCAGCAGTCGCCAGAGTGTGTTGAAAGGTACCGGTGGCAAAGAAGTGTAGGGCTGCCATCACCTTCACCTTGGGGGTCAGCGCTGTAGGGTACGGCCGGCCAGGTTGCAGGTGTGGTGTCAAGCGCACTGCCAAATCATCAATCAGCTGCCTGGTGAAGCGGTACTGTCGGATGCTGTCACGTTCCACCATCGTTGCCAGGTCAGGGAATGGTCTATGGACAGCTGGTGCCCTGCAGTGCATAGGTGAAGAAAGAAAGATTGTCACTCACCCCACATATGTGGCATTGTACACACTCAATATCACACGATACATCATTATGAGGCACAAGTACATGATGTGTGCAGTTCCGTAAGGACATGTATGGCACATACATGGCCAACATCCAACATCACAGTTCAACAAGTGGCATCAATAAGTCCCAGGTTGTGCCATTGGGTATCATGAGGACGTGTCACATTTCCCATCTCCTGCTGCCACGTTACAAACACACCCCACAGTGACATGTGAGGACATATGTGCCCCAGGCATCACAGCTCAACGACAGGTAGATTCCCAGGGACCCTGTATTGCCACATGGACACTGGCATGACATGGCGTATCATGTATACACCACAGCAAAACAACCATGACCCCCACAGGTAGTGGTCCCTGTTGCCTCGGCAGGACAGACATGGACGTCTGTGACACACACACGCACAACATCAAAGTCCATGCACACACAACGTGGATGTGGAGACTGTCTCCCATTGTGCACATGAAATCCGAGACATTGTAAATACAACATGCACACAGACTGTGGAGGACCATCACTATTGTGCCAATGGGTCACCCTGGGTTAAACATACCGTCCCACATGGGACTCAGGGGGCATGTGACATGACATACACATACACCACCGTGAAATGTGACCATGCCACATGCTCAGATATGAACAGTTGCACATCACAGTGGTCATGTACACGAAACACCAAGGATACTGTCCCCATGAACACGTACACAGCCTGGGGGTGGCTGCCCCAAGTGACACCCACAGAACAACATGTTCACCCCCATACACGGAATAGGTAATGCAGCCTTACATGCCTTAGGATACAGTTTGGACAGGCTGTGGTGTTGTAGGTGTGCCCCTCACTCCCTGGGAAGTATATGTGGCTGGCATATGTTCACCTGTGACAGGCATGGTGACATATGCCAGTGACATGTACAGGGACGCGTTGGACAGCAATGGACCGATCGGTGCGCACACATTGGCCATTGCATTAAATGTGTGCTGGTACGCGTTGTATTCTACAATACGCGTTGGACAGCAATGGACCAATCGGTGCGCACACATTGGCCATTGCATTCAATGTGTGCGGGTACGCGTTGTATCCTAGGTACGCGTTGGACAGCAATGGACCGATCGGTGTGCCCGGCCGGCCCATTGCATTCAATGTGTGCGGTACGCGTTGTATCCTAGGTACGCGTTGAACAGCAATGGACCGATCGGTGTGCCCGGCCGGCCCATTGCATTCAATGTGTGCGGGTACGCGTTGTATCCTAGGTACGCGTTGAACAGCAATGGACCGATCGGTGTGCCCGGCCGGCCCATTGCATTCAATGTGTGCGGGTACGCGTTGTATCCTAGCTACGCGTTGAACAGCAATGGACCGATCGGTGCGCACCCATTGGCTATGGCCTGGCCTGGCAACGGACGCGTTTTCAAATCTTAAACGAGTCTGATGCTGGAAATTCAGTTGGTCACCCACAACAATGTTGCAAATTCATGCGTGTCATGAAGTTGAACTTTTGAAGGATGCTGTGGGCGTGTGTAAGTGGTGCAATTCCATGGATTGGCCAGATTCAGAATATGCTAACGACTTGGACCTATCACTTTGGACACATGGGACAGTAACTGCCTCTGCAGCACACATATAATGCTGGCTGTTCCCCTGAGAGGTCACTTGCCTGCACTACATGCTCCAGGATGACATCTGCCACCACCACTGCTGCTGTATCTGCACCCTCTGGACCCTGCAATGGCACGTACTGTGGAGAGAGCCCCAGCCTTCAGCACTGAGGAGAACCAGGCCCTGCTGGACAGCCTCCTTCCACAGTACAGCAAGCTGTATGGGAAAGCAGGGGAGCAGGTGAGTGTTCTGTCCACTGCCTTCCTAAATGTGCATGTTGTCTGACTAGCAAGGCTAACAGTCTGCACTCCACTGGCTAGCAGGCTCACTGAGTAGTTGTCACCCCCCATAGTGTGTTGTTACATGCACTGGACAGGTATAGTGCAGTGACAGTGCATTTAAACAAGGTTTTACTTCCCAGGCAATGATACCATGTAGTAACTGCTGGCATACTGTCCATGGCCATCGTTGCACTGCCTGTGTACATCATGTGCCCCTGTGATTGAGACATGTATACAGAACTGTGTAATGCACGGATATGTTGCATGTGTAGTAATAGCATTCTCACTTTGTCATCCTCACAGGTTGATGCCCACCAGAAGCAGAAGATATGGCTGACCATCGTCCGGGCAGTGAGATCCGTGGGGGACTACAAGCGCCGGATCCGCAACTGCCAGAAGAGGTGGCAGGACCTTCGGGACTGGACCCGGAGGATCGCACGGGTCCAGCTGAAGCTGTCGCCTCCTCGCAGGAGGGGCGGACACTGGACCCTGACCCCCCAAATGCTCAGGATCCTGGCGGTGGTCTTCCCTGATCTGGATGGGCAGCTGAAGGCCAGGGAGCAGCACAGAGGGGGTGAGTCCATAACTGCATTGTGAACTTTGTCTGCCATGCTATGTGCCCTCCTCTGGCCTGGTTAAACTTCCACAGCACATCAGTCATGTGGTCCAGGACCCATGTCCCTCAATTGTGCACTGCCCACTCCTCATCTGATACCCAGGTGTGGCCCTTGCAGTCAGGGAATTGTGTCACTTGGGTACTGTGTCATTGCAGTTTGCTTGACTCAAGGTGGGGGACAGCATCTGTTCCCCTAACTGTGGTGGGCATCATGGGTTGGTCCATTGCTTACACAATGCCTGTGTTCTGACATGTAATCTGCGTGTTACTTTGATATGTGGTCCAATTGCTGAGCTGATCCACCACATGTGCCTGGGGTAACTGGCACACACCCAAGCTGCGGGTGGGAACAATGTTTGGGCCCCAGGAGTGTGTA
Organism: Calotriton arnoldi; assembly: GCA_963921515.1. Classification (NCBI taxonomy): domain Eukaryota; kingdom Metazoa; phylum Chordata; class Amphibia; order Caudata; family Salamandridae; genus Calotriton; species Calotriton arnoldi. The sequence goes on from CAWUFW010010295.1 coordinate 419,770, forward strand.
TATTACGTGTGTCACACATACTTAGCCAGCTGCCTACTGTCCAGGGTTCATCCCTCATTCATGTGGGGCAGGACAGTCATGCCTACTCCAGGCCATGCAATGCACTCTGTACTCCCACTCCCGTGTATCAGCTGACACGTTGTGCTCAGTGATATGTCCCCTCAGGTGTCAGCCTCTGTGTCAGTGTGCTGTGGCTTCGATGTCAGGACTGCTGGGGTGTTTCTCGGTTGGGGCTCAGCATGCCACCGGAGATGTGACCATAGGAGACGATACTTGTGTGACACATAGGTGTTTGAACACCTGACCGTGCAGACTGGGGTATGCGAATGTGAAGTCCATGCAGCTGGTTCCCATTCACAGCAGATTGTGAGGTGCTCAGGTTCAGAGGCTTGTGTTACAGGTCACCCATATGTCCAATCAGTATGACCTGGACAGATAAGGGTTCAGATGATGTGGTGTGTGGGGGATGTACATGTGCACTTGTTCAGCTCCAGGACTTGCATTCCCCATGACCTACTATTGTGACACAGTGCAGACTGTTGTTGTGTGGCTGCCCTGCCCATGTGACTGGAGACAGTGATGTATGACTTAGCAGGCATGCCTGTGCCATGGCATGTGACTTCCTATGAGTGATCCTGCAGGGGAGTGACATGTGCTACATGTACACCATAGTGGCAATGGCTATCAGCACATGGGTGCATCATGGTGTCTGTCGCTGGTATGCATCACATGCATTTCATAGATCTGACTCTGGGCATCACTTTCATCTGGACACCTGTACTGACTCAGTGGCAAGAGTTGTGATGTGTGCATGTTCACATGCTTCACTGTGTTCTCTGCACCGTCCAACTACTGTGTAGGTGGTGCATGTGTCCACACTGGGGTATTGCCAGCCAACGGACGCCAGACAGATGGGTGCAAGGCCAGGTGGGATGTGAGTGCCATGGTTGACGATCAGACTGACAATTGGCTTCTCCTATTCTGTTTGGGCAATTTAAGCAATGTTCAACTAAGGATGCCAGGCCTTGCTCTGTATTGTGCTGTACTTACTGTGGTGTGTGCGTTCGGTGCAAGTGACTGATGTCTGTCTGTTTCCCTATTGTTTGCAGATACATCCACGGACCAGGAGGACAGCAGAGCCAGACTGGGTCAGCAGCCGAAGAGTGGTCGGAGGGACCCAGTGGCACTGAGTGCGAGGGGAGCCACACCGAGGAGTCCTCAGCACCATCCACCTCAGCTGAGGACCACAGCAGCTCGGAGGATGACTCCCTTATGGAGGCGGGTGTCAGCAGCCACCACACCCCAGCTAGTGTTGCTGTCCCCGCCACCACCACCGCCCGCCCATCGGCTCCCAATCCCGAGGTCGGTGGAGGCTCCCATGTTCGGGAGCGTGTCTCCTTCGGGCCAGGCACCGCACCCCTGCCCCTGTGTCCCCTGCTGCCCTGAATGAGGAGTCTGTGTACCTCCTTCGCCAGCTCCATGTAGGTCAGACAGCGATGCTGAGTGTCCTCCATGCACACACCACTCTGTTGACTCAGCTGGTGTCGTTCATGGAGGGCATCTCATCGGGCATGTCTGCCCTACAGAGGGGCAATAGGTCCATGGACTCCTCCCTGACGGCAGCAGTGTCCCTCCTCCAACAGTCCCTCACCCCTCCTGTCTCTGCCCCATCCACACTCCCCAGCACCTTACCTGTCCCAAGCACACACACACCGGCACAGGCACACACCAGCACAGACACGAGCAGCACACAGACACACACGCCACAGACAAGACGCACACGCACGCACAGTCAGGGGACTGAAACCACACTCACAGGGGATGGGGCCCAGTCACACACACACGCATCCACGAGCACTGTGCAGTCCACAGTTGCCTCTCCCTCCAAAGCCCCTCCGTTGCCTCACCTGCAACCCCAAAGACCCAGCGGCTCTTCCTCAGTGACCTCGGCCTCTTCCCCTCCGATCCAGCTGATACAGCATTCAGGGGGAAGAGGAAGCCCACCCACACGGAGCGGAGTGCCCTCGCCCCTGGACACCTTCCCCCAGGCGCAGACCGACTGACGCCCCCACCCGCAAGTCCCCCGGACCCGGAAGAGCAAGACCTCGCCGCCGCCCTGCAGCTCAGGCACCAAGTCTCCTTCCTCCATCCCTCAGGCCCCCACTCCACAGGTGCCCCCACCACACCCTGCCCCAGGTTCCCCCACCCACAGATACACCATCCCCAAAAGGATCGGGCCTTCTCCCCCTGCCACTTGCTCTTCCGGCCCAAACCCCCCGCTGCGCTTGTCTGTGCCACTGGTGTGGAGACGGTGTCCTCCCCCTCTGTCCTGCCCACCTTACCTGATCCCCATTCTCCTCCCCTGGAGGTAGGCACTGCAGTGGAGTCCACTACCACCCTGTCTGACTTGGGCACTGCAGTGGGGAACCTGTCCACTCCAGCTGCATGGTCCCCTGCAGTCTTGCCGGCACCCACACCATCAGAGTCATGCCCCCCACTTGTGCCGGCACACACCATGTCAGACACCTCCACTGCAGTTGTCAGTGGCTCTCCAGCACCCACCACCCCTTCCCTGCCTCCTTCTGGTGAGCCATGATCCTGTCCCTGCGGTGCCTGGCCTGCCCCCCGTATGCCCCTCCGAGGGGATTGTCCCTTGTTTTCATCAGTGCAGGCATGCGTAGGGTGACATCTGCCACTGTCACCCTGTTTTGACTTTCATGTTGGACTGGCCATTGGCCTTTGTTAATTGTTTGCTGGACATCAACTGTTAGACCCACATATGCTGAATAAAGCACCTTTCTGTTCTCTAGTGCTTTTGCTTCTGATGTACATGTTGTTGATGATGCTAACCATGCCCTTGCTGCAGTGATGGTGATATTTGGTCTCATGATAATGAAGTGTTACTGTGCAGGAACACATGTGGTCCAGGGGAATGTGTCCTATCCTGTGGTGTATCCATGTCATCCTTAGCAGCATCTGAGGGTGTCATGTGTTCAATATTTGGCAATGGGATTTCCTACTTACATTAGCAATTTCACATCTGTGGCTTCCACCCCTGCACATCTGTTGTGCCTGCCATTGTTCAATTAGTCTACTTCCCTGACCGTGTGGCCATCTCCACTGGACATGCAGGTTTGGGCATCAATGGGGAAGGACTCATCTGTGTTGTCAGTGCAACATTGCTATACAAGTGTGTTGGATCTGTGCTGATGATTTCGTTGGCACTCCCATGACCAGGCTAATGTGACGGGAGCCTTCATTTGGTGCTAATTGTTGACTGTGTGACCAAGTGCTCAGCTGACATGATGGAGCCCTACTGAGGCAACATATGGCACAGCTTTCCTCACACAGGAGTGTAGTCCCCTCATGGCAGTGTGTACTCCTGTGACATTGCCTGCGCCCAAGGTGTGTGTTGTATGTGCATGTCTGTGTGTTCACTTCCGTTTTGCTGTGCATGCTGGGATCCCTAGTGTTGTACCTGTTTGTGATGCTTGCTGAGTTGACCTATGTTCCCCCCAAGTCTTCTCCCTGGATTCTCTGTGATGTGGGTGCATGGCACATTACTGGTCATCAGGGTGTCACCCATAGGTGTGTTTGCTGTCAGGGCTGAGTTTGTGTGCAGACGCAGATGGGTCACAGTCAGGATTCCCCTTGGCACTTGTTGTTTACACCTGTCATGTGATTTCCAGTTTGTGTTATCTTTCAGTGATTGTGACACGTTGTGTGTGTGACTGCTGGCACACCTCAGGGTCCGGGCTGCAATGTTGGTAGTTGTCTATGTGTGTTCTTTGTGGGTGACCTTGGCTTCTTCATTGGTGTGTGACTGTGGCTGGGACCCCTGCCTCCATGTTGGCCTTGGCTTACTGGCTGTGCTGATTGATTTGTGCTTGTGTAGGTGTGATGGTAGTTTGTTGCTCAGGACACATGACTGTGGTTCACAGTGTGAACGACATTTAGCTTTGTCATCACAGTGGGATTGTATTGCAGCCCAGGGTCACCACATTGTGGGGGCCCTGGGGGTAGTGCTGTGGTGTGTCTGTGTCTTGCTGTGTCAGTTGCTGTTCCTACATGCTTGTGTGACATGTGTGATTTGTGCTCCCTCTCATCTGACAATGCCTGATTGCCCACATAGGGGATTTGGATCCATGAGTTACCTTTGTGTGGCACTGTATGCACATCTGTGTATTCAGGCCTCCTCGTGTGTTGTGTGGTTGCCTGGGGACACTGGCACCCCCCCTCACCTGTTGTGTTTGTTATGCAGTGTGGGTCTGCCTGTTTGTGTTTGTGCATCTGCACCACTGCATTGGCATATCTTGGGTGTGCCATTGGCTGTATGTTGTTTGGTGGGTTTCCCCTGCTGTCCCTGGGACTCCTAGGTCATCGGTCAGCACAATGATCATGGTTTGTGTGTCCCATTGCTGCCATGGTATGATATCTGTTCACCTCACATCTACAGTCTCCACAGGGTATCTGCATTTGTGTGCCCATTGGTGCAAATATGTGGGTCTGCATTCTGATGGTCACTTCTGTCATTGTGTCATTGATGAATGTTGACAGTGCCAGCCCCCATGGGTGATGTTTGTCTGCACATGGCCAAAGGTATGTCTTATTTGCACTGCAGTATTTGCCTCCCCCAATCTATGTTGCAATGGGACACATGCACTACTTTGCCACTGATGTGTTTTATGTTCTGTGACCAGGAATCATCCATGCAGTTTGGCAGTTGCAGCTTTTTGTTTGTCAACACTTGCATTTTGGTCACTGTGATGATGGGGGTTTGGACCCCATTGCCACAATGTTCAAAATGTGCTTCAGCTATGGACCCCACACTTACCTTTTGGTCACTGTGATGATGGGGGTTTGGACCCCATTACCACAATGTTCAAAATGTGCTTCAGCTATGGACCCCACACTTACCTTTTGGTCACTGTGATGATGGGGTTTGGACCCCATTACCACAATGTTCAAAATGTGCTTCAGCTATGGACCCCACACTTACCTTTTGGTCACTGTGATGATGGGGGTTTAGACCCCATTGCCACAATGTTCAAAATGTGCTTCAGCTATGGACCCCACACTTACCTTTTGGTCACTGTGATGATGGGGGTTTGGACCCCATTGCCACAATGTTCAAAATGTGCTTCAGCTATGGACCCCACACTTACATTTTGCTCACTGTGATGATGGGGTTTTGATCCCCATTGCCACAATGGTCATGGCCTGCTTGCATTGTGGGGGCCCCACACATATATGTGTGGCACATGTGATAGGGGGTCACATTGTATGTTCAAAGTCATGTTCAGTGTTGTAGGCATTTGACACAGTCTACACACGCTTGTCATGGTGTTGGGGGGGATGTCTTTTTCTTGCATTCCCTAGGTTGTAGTGTGCTGGTTGTGTCATGCATTGTCCATCCTATGAGTGGGGGTGGTGTTGGTGGTAGGCATCCAGCCCCCCCATGGGTAGAGGTGGTAGTAGTGGTAGGCATCTGGCACCCTCTGGGTAAGGGTGGTAGGCATCTGGCACCCCCTGGGTAAGGGTGGTAGTAGTGGTAGGCATCTGGCACCCCCTGGGTAGAGGTGGTAGTAGTGGTAGGCATCTGGCACCCCCTGGGTAGAGGTGGTAGTAGTGGTAGGCATCTGGCACCCCCTGGGTAAGGGTGGTAGTGGTGGTAGGCATCCAGCCCCCCCCCTGGGTAGAGGTGGTAGTAGTGGTAGGCATCTGACACCCTGGGTAGAGGTGGTAGTAGTGGTAGGCATCTGGCACCTCCTGGGTAAGGGTGGTAGTGGTGGTAGGCATCTGGCACTCCCTGGGTAAGGGTGGTAGTAGTGGTAGGCATCTGGCACCCCCTGGGTAGAGGTGGTAGTAGTGGTAGGCATCTGGCACCCCCAGGGTAAGGGTGGTAGTGGTGGTAGGCATCTGGCACCCCCTGGGTAGAGGTGGTAGTAGTGATAGGCATCTGGCACCCCCTGGGTAAGGGTGGTAGTAGTGGTAGGCATCTGGCACCCCTGGGTAAGGGTGGTAGTAGTGGTAGGCATCTGGCACCCCTGGGTAGAGGTGGTAGTAGTGGTAGGCATCTGGCACCCCTGGGTAGAGGTGGTAGTAGTGGTAGGCATCTGGCACCCCTGGGTAAGGGTGGTAGTGGTAGTAGGCATCTGGTACTCCCTGGGTAAGGGTGGTAGTGGTAGGATCTGGCACCCCCTGGGTAGAGGTGGTAGTAGTGGTAGGCATCTGGCACCCCCTGGGTAGAGGTGGTAGGCATCCAGCCCCCTGGGTAAGGGTGGTAGTAGTGGTAGGCATCTGGCACCCCCTGGGTAGAGGTGGTAGTAGTGATAGGCATCTGGCACCCCCTTGGTAAGGGTGGTAGTAGTGGTAGGCATCTGGCACCCCTGGGTAGAGGTGGTAGTAGTGGTAGGCATCTGGCACCCCTGGGTAGAGGTGGTAGTAGTGGTAGGCATCTGGCACCCCTGGGTAAGGGTGGTAGTGGTGGTAGGCATCTGGCACCCCTGGGTAAGGGTGGTAGTGGTAGGCATCCAGCCCCCCATGGGTAGAGGTGGTAGTAGTGGTAGGCATCTGGTACCACCTGGGTAAGGGTGGTAGTAGTGGTAGGCATCTGGCACCCCCTGGGTAAGGGTGGTAGTAGTGGTAGGCATCTGGCACCCCCTGGGTAGAGGTGGTAGTAGTGGTAGGCATCTGGCACCCCATGGGTAGAGGTGGTAGTAGTGACAGGCATCCAGCCCACCCTGGGTAAGGGTGGTAGTAGTGGTAGGCATACAGGCCCCTATGTGTATGTGTGGCATTGGTGAGGGCCATCCCGCCCCTATGGTGCTGCTGTTGTGGGTATTTCTGCATCCCTCTGTGTGTGATGTGTCGGGTACGTGTAGTTTGTTTTTGTTGTTGGTGTCTGACTTACCTTCTGCGCCGTACGCGTCCGTGCCTGTTCCGGTAATAGAGGTAGAATATTGGTAGGATCGGCACGAAGGGATTCATGGTTGGTTCGTCTCGTTCGTCTTTCTCTTTGCTTCGCCTCGTCCTCGTCGCTGGCGTGTTCGTCTCGTAGCCGTGGATCGTGTTGTGGCGCGAATCGGAGCTTATGTGCGCCTCGACCGGATGCTTTGACGTGCTGTGCGTAGCGACGGATTCGGCGCGTACGGGAAGCGCGTCGTACTTGTCCGGCCGGACGGGGCTGCATTTTTTCTTCCGTGTGGCTCGATTCTACGATTCCGGATCCGCCTCGGTCGGAGAACAAGACCTGTATTGGGTGAGTACGACTGGGTCGGGATTTGGGCAGTTGTGCGCATCGTACTTGCTCGTTCGGATGTATGTGCGGATTGGTCGGGAAACAGGCATTCGCCTGGATTTTTTCCCGACCGAATGGTATTCGGTGCGCCTCCGACCGGGATCGGAATCGACCCCATTGTCTTTCACAGGAAGGATTTTAAGAATATTTTGTACTTTAGAGGAGAAGAATTGTGCGAGGTCGTTGCACCGATGTCCAGAAAGATCAATGGGTTGTCGGTGGGTCAGATACTCTTAACAGCTTTTTAGCAATCCGAAAAATGTCCCTGTGGGAGTTGGCTGCAAGGAGGATCTTTTCCTCGAAATATGAAGCTTGGGCCTTTTTGATTTCTGCTTTATAAGTCCGTAGGGTTGCTCTATATTCTAATTTCTTATTAGGGGAGAAATCTTTTCTCCAGAGCCTCTCCAACTTTTTACATTGTTTTTTGAGAAGGCGTAATTCAGGAGAAAACCATACTAATTTATTAGCTCCAGCTTTCTTCTTGATTGATTTTTTTGGAAGCACCAGGTTAAGGGTGCCTTCAATCCAGGAATTGAAACGGTTATAGGCGGTGGCCGGATTAGTGTGAGAAACGGGGAGAGTCTTACTCAGTTCCTGGGACCATTTCTCCACTGGGATCTTAGACCAAGGAAGGTTGAGCGTTCGGGAGATCTGAGTATGACCATCTATGATAACAGGGGACCATAGGAAGGGGACTAGGAAATGATCCGACCACGGAAGGGGAATTGGGGGTTTTCCTATTACGTCTTTCAAAGTGGAGAAAAAGGGATCGAGAAGATGTCCTTTAGAATGTGTGGGTTGAAAGACCTTTTGTTGAAGTTGGTAGGATGCAAGGTCTTGGGCGAGATCCATGGTGACCAATGCAAAAGGGTCATCAAAATGTAGGTTGAGATCTCCAAGGAGCGTGAAATTGGCGTTAGTGTTAGCAAGATCACAGGTTGCTTCCAGCAGAGAATAACAAAACTGACCCAGGGCCCCGGGCGGGCGGTAAATAAGGATCCCTGAGAAGGAAAGTGAGGGGGTAAATTCAATAGGAAAATGGGCATTCTCGCACTCTGCTATTGGGCTACCTAGAAGGCGACAGGTCATATAATTTTTATAAATAATGGCAATGCCGCCGTCCGTACCCATCTTTCTGTCTAATCTTTGGATTGAGTAGCCCGTAGGAAGGGCTCTAACGATATCAGGTTCTGAGCTAGAAGAGAGCCAGGTCTCAGTAAGAAATAGCACTTCTGGTTCGAGGTCAGATAGCAATAGTGAGATCTCATTCGAGTGTTTCTCAGAAAGTGTTGGATAGCGTAGGGGTAAAAATTACTATTCCCACTCCAGAGAGTGCAACAGTAGGGAAAGTGTTGGATAGCGTAGGGGTAAAAATTACTATTCCCACTCCAGAGAGTGCAACAGTAGGGAAAGTGTTGGATAGCGTAGGGGTAAAAATTACTATTCCCACTCCAGAGAAGGCAACAGTAGGGAAAGTGTTGGATAGCGTAGGGGTAAAAATTACTATTCCGACTCCAGAGGGTGCAACAGTAGGGAAAGTGTTGGATAGCGTAGGGATAAAAATTACTATCCCCACTCCAGAGAGTGCAACAGTAGGGAAAGTGTTGGATAGCGTAGTGGTAAAAATTACTATTCCCACTCCAGAGAGTGTAACTGTAGGGAAAGTGTTGGATAGCAGAGGGTTAAAATTAACATGCATATCAATTAAATGATTTTTAAATTAAATAACCAATTAATAATAAATAATGTATAAATAATAAAAAAATAAACAAAATTACTTCATTATAATTAAATTACTTCCCACTCTATTCCCCTATAACCCACTCCTAAATTTTTTACGCAATAATATAATTATCAATTAATCAATTAATAAAAATTAATTACCAATTAATAATTAATTCACAATAAATTAATTATCAATACCAATAAATAAAAATTAATAATTACTTTATTAAAATTAAATTACTTCCCACCCTATTCCCCTATAAACCCACAACCCGCTCCTTAAAAAAATAACACAATTAATATAATTATCAATTAATCAATTAATAAAAATTAATAATTAATTAACAATAAATTAATTATCAATACCAATAAATAACAATTATTATTAACTTTACTATAATTAAATTACTTCCCACCCTATTCCCCTATAAACCCACAACCCGCTACAGAACTAAAACGCTAAATTTAATTAAAATCAATTAATAATTTCTAAAAATTATTATTAAATTTACTATAATTAAATTACTTCCCACCCTATTCCCCTATAAACCCACAACCCGCTACGGAACTAAAACGCAAAATTTACTTTTAAAAACATTAATAACTTCTAAAAATATAATACATATATTAAAAATAAAATACAATACTTAACAAAAAATATAGTACACATACATTTAATATACATACTCAAATACATAACACTAATATAAACATCGATATTATTAACAACGATATTTTTACAAATGGTATTACTGACTTCGATATTAACAAAACGATATTTCTTACCTTCATGTCGATATTCTGGTCACCGATATTCTTGATGTCGATATTCAGTCCCTTCGATATTTCCAACTCGATATTTTTGTGCTCCGAAAAAAACTCGATATTATGTCTGTACACCTTAAGAAATATTTGGTTTATGATTCAGACTTTGGGCCTGATTCCGATGCGGTTAGGAAAGCATTCCCACCTAGGGCCCGATTCTGATGCGGTTAGGAAGGCCTCCTAATGGCATTTGCTTCTTCCGAATCGGATCGGGAACGTGTCTTTCCAACCGAGGGCCAGATTACGATGCGGTTAGGAACATAGGCTTCCCATAGAAGTCCATGGGAGTCCAACCAAATCGTATCTGGAAGCATGCGAATGCATCATACTCGGTCGGTTGGACTCTCCCGATCCGAGTCGGTTGGAAACCATTTCCAAACCGATTCGATCGGGAAGATTTCCTAACCGCATCAGAATCGGGCCCTTTGTGTCTCAGCATACCTGGAAATAAAGTTCCTGCTCTTACTGGGCCATAAGGCTACGGACCTTTGCTGTAGGTAAGAATTATTCAGAAGCTGCAAATCAACATTCTAATTTAAATATCATGGTTAAAAACAAATTATTGGAAGTCAATGATGAGATTTTGGTATGAGTTTAAAAGGATTTATTAATCTCTTTTAGTAACTCTTTCGTTATTAGTCATCAATAATATTTAATTAGTTCCTCATTAATACAATACAGACCAATTGCATAACCATGTTCCATATAAGTAGAGTCCCTATTCTAAATATTAAGATGATAAAAGTATCTTGAACCCATAAAGAGTTTGAAATCAAGAGGTGAAAGCATAAGGTTTTAGGCAATTCAATTTGGAGCCTGAGAAGGTCTCCCGAGTGTGGAGAATAGGAAATCTGCATCTGCCAAAGATGTTCCCTGTCTAGTCTAGGAACAAACACTAATATAACATTTTGATATCTAAACTAATATAATTGTTGCAGTAGTCTAATTTCTTCATCCAATGGGATCGCAACGTCTTCATGGGAACAGATATCTTCCACTGTCTACGCTGTCTTGAAACAAACACTTACAAATAAATAGTGCTACATGTACATTACTAGTAACATTGTACAAGTCATAGTTTGGTTCCCATTCGCCTCTCCTAAAAACAAAACGGATCCACTCACCTCTCCTAAAAAACAAAACAGTTCACAGTTAGATTTGCCATTCTACAAATGAAATCCTCTCTTTCTCACATATTCTACCTTACAAATCTTATTCATGAAGAGACATTTAACTACAATTTAACTACATTTCTATTGTATTTTATGGATCATGTTTCTATGGGAAGATCTAAAAATATCTTTTCTACTAGATTTTTGGTTTCAACACATTTTATCATTGAACTCTTCACTTATTCACATTACCAAGAATGTTGACCTAAGGTCAGTAAAAAATGAAAACGAAAACTGCATCCTAAAGGATTTCTAACTTGACATGCTTAGCTATGGAAGCCTAGTGCACCCATCTGCCATTTGGAAATGTGGCTTCTCGTTTTAAGACTACATGTTATTTCTAGACGTTATTTGCAAACATTTGCATTTATTAAAAAATGCAATATCACTAGCATGCCTAAATTCTGCAGCCAGTTCGACCTTTTTGAGCTATGTCACACCGCCAGAAAATGGGACTACTTAAATAACTTCCCAAGCCGCACCTTGTAAACCTTTGTGTCCTTTCACGTAGGTGATATCACCAAAATGGTGGTTGCTGGCATGCTTAAATTGTGCAACCAGGTCAATCTTTATTAAGCTAATTCACACCAGCTGGGCCAGTGGTGGAGCTGATCACATCTCGCTTTCATTTGTACCAACTTCTCTCACCCTTCAACTACAGTAGACAATTAAAGATTAGGGCAGAATATATATTGCCTTGTGTGGGACACTGGCATGTTAACCCTTCCCTCTCAATCAGGACGCCCCTAAGTGTTGTTTTGCAGGATCCTGTACTACTTTTCCAAAGAACATCTTCACCTGTAACTTTGTTCATGTCAGCACATCAGGGACAAATTCTTTGGTCACTCATAGTGGGAGAGGTGTCGAGCAGCGGCCAGAGCGGCTGACTCCGGTGTGCAGGGCTCATGGTTCGATCCCTTGCGCCGGCCGCAGCTCATTTCAGCATCATGTGACTCTGGGCAACAGCTCACTTAATCTCCCCAATAGCCCCCAGTGCCTGGATTCCCTTAGGGGGGATAAGTCACAATTTACAAATCTAGAGTTAATTAAAAGTTAATTAGTAAAACGAAAACCGCCTCAAAGCCCTACTATCATAAAAGGCTGGAGCAAGGAGGCTAAATAGTAGCTTTGTGGGTGGACAATACGAAGAATCTATGTGTCACAGTACCATCAAAATGCATACAAATAACTGGTTGCTGATGTGACTAAGAGTTATTTAAAGACCCACTGCCTTGCTCATGGACAAGAGTTTACATCAGCTGTTTATGTTCTTCCTTAATGACAGAAATATTCAAAAGTATTTCAGGTCAAAAGAAAGGTAGTGGCCACGGCACAAAAGGCAGCCTAGCTGTGCCATCACTTTAGGAGACCTGACACATTTCAAATTATCTTTTCCAATCCATAATTTAGATTGGCGTGTACAAACAGGATACTCCACAAGAATGAAGATGTAAGGAAAGTGTACTGTGACTACATAACTAGCATTTTCAAAAGCATGAATAGGTGGTACTAGTTTGGAAGATTTCATCTGAAAGAAGCAAAAGCATACAGCAGTCCTCACTTGAACAATCAAACAGAGATCAAAATGAGCACCGTAGCCCAGGGGCAATGTTACAGAAAGTGCCCCAGGTGCAATGGGCATGTGCGCCTGCATTGTGCACCGCCGGGGCCCTTTGATATTACAGAAGGGGCTGAAGATGCTTATGCGGCCTATTCTGTTATACTGATAAGCTCCCCCTTTCACGCAAGGGACCCCTTCCTCTTTGGGAATGCATTGCCACCTCCATTGAGTTGTCAGTAAAAATAAATCATCCGGATTATGGTTGTAAAACATTCATACATAGGATGCCGGTTTGGAATTTGGAAGGGTATTTGGACAAATTATTGAGCTTTTAATATCAGGAAACAGAAATATCAGAACAAATATTGTGATGCAGAAATATCATTGTCAAGAATATCGTTTTGTTAGGTAAATAATATCTTTGTTAAGAATATTGTTGTTTTTAATATCTTTTTCAATGATATAGTTAAAAATATTTTGTTTGATTATTTTAATGTGTTTTAATGCATATATTAATGTTATGTTATTGTTTTTATACTTTCTATTAGTTTGTTTAAATATAGTTTGTAATTTTAAGTGATTTTGTTTTTTTTATTTAATTGCTAATAGTAATTTATAATGCTGTAGTGGGTTGTTGGGTTTGTAGGGGATAGGGTGGGAAGTTCATTAAGTAATTACTAATTATTAATGAATTCATAATTTTTAAATCAGTATGTGATTGCTATTAATTTTGCACATTATGTCATATTGATTTCTTTTTGTTTTATTTTAGGTGTGGGTAGTTAGAGTTGTAGGTGTATCGGGTGGGAAGTTAATTAAGTAGTAATTAAATATAATTAGTCAATAATTGTTAATATTTTAATTGATTAATAATTATGTATATTGTGTAATAATTATGTATTTTAGTTATATTTTAGGTGTGGGCTGCTGAGTTTGTATGGGTTAAGGCTGGGAAGTTTAAGTAATAATTAATTACCAATTAATTATTAATTTTTCATTAATTATTTAATTGATTATTCATTGTGTAAATCATGTTATACTTATTTGTTTTAGTTATATTTTAGGTGTTGTCTGCTAGGTTTTTAGGGGTGTAGACTGGGAAGTTAATCAAGTAATAAATAACAATTATTTTTAAATTCATAATTAATTATTAAATTGTTTATTAATTATGTGAATTGTTTAATTGTTTTTTACTTTTTTTAAGAGTTTTATGTGTTTTTTTTATACATTATAAGGGTTACTCAAATATGTAATGTGTTTGAAGTGAAGTACTTTCCCTGCTGTTGCACAGATTGCAGTGATAATAGTAAATGTAAACCTTCCAAAGTCCAGCACTTTCCCTACTGTAGCACAAACTGGAGTTGGAATAGTAAATTTTACCCCCTAGAAGTCCAAAGCTTCCCCCACTGTTGTTCAGACTGAAGTGGGAATAGTAAATGTAACCCCTCTGAAGACCAACGCTTTCCCTACTGTTGCATAAACCTGAGTGGGAATAGTAAATCTTCCCCCCACCGAAGTTCAAAGCTTTCCCTACTGTTGCACAAACTGGATTGTGAATAGTACATTTTACCTCTCTGAACTCCAATGCTTTCCCTACTGTTGCACAGACTGGAGTGGGAATAATAAATCTTACCTCTCTTAAATCCAGCACTTTTCCTACTATTGCATAGACTGGAAAGAGTATAGTAAGTTTAACCCCTCTGAAGTTCAACATTTTCCCTACTGTTGCACAGACTGAAGTGGGACTAGTAAATTTAACCCTTCTGAAGTCCAACACTTTCCCTACTGTAGCACGCACTGGAGTGGGAATAGTAATAGTCCAACGCTTTCCTTACTATTGTATAGACTGGAATGGGAATAGTAAATCATCTCTCCTTCAAAGCCCAGCTCTATTTTCTACTGTTGCACACACTGGAGTGGGAATAGTACATTTAACCCCTCCGAAGTCCTACACTTTCCCTACTGTAGCACAGACTGGAGTGGGAATAGTAAATCTTACCCATCTGAAGTCCAACGCTTTTTCTACTGTTGTATAGACTGGAGTGGGGATAGTAAATTGAAACCCTCCGAAGTCCAACGATTTTCCTACTGTTGTACAGACTGGAGTCAGAATAGTAAATTTAATCTCATCGAAGTCAAACGCTTTCCCTACTCTTTATAGTATTTTTAGTAAGTGTGTTTTTGGGGGTTTTACATTTGTAATATTTTATTTATTGTCTAAATTAATTCATATATTTTTGTTTTTGAATTGTGTATATATGTATATACATATATATATATATACATATATAAATATATAATATCTGTATTTATCTAATCACAAACACATATATATGTATATAGATGTGTTTTGTGTGCTTATATAAATATGTAGCTATATATAGTATTACACATTAGTAGAATTTATTTAGTTTACATTATATCAAATGTATATATTAAAATATTTAACATTTACTAATATAAACTCTATTTGTATTAAGAAATCAATAATCTTGTATATTGTTTGAAGATATTAGTGTCAACAATATTTTTGTCCGATATTTGAATTACCATTATAAGTATAGACACACCATTGTTTGGTAAACTATATTTTGGACACGAATCTTGTGTCAAACAATATTGTTTACCTAAATATTGTGTCAGTGATCCATTTGGAAGGGATACCTACAACACGCCCCTTCCAGATACCTATCAGCATCCATTTGGAACCCTTTTTTATGAGTAGGGAAAACTTTTCTGACTCTCAAAATGGGACTGGTACATAAGAAAAATGTTTTGCATATCT
This sequence comes from Calotriton arnoldi, assembly GCA_963921515.1. Classification (NCBI taxonomy): domain Eukaryota; kingdom Metazoa; phylum Chordata; class Amphibia; order Caudata; family Salamandridae; genus Calotriton; species Calotriton arnoldi. The sequence continues at coordinate 435,138 of CAWUFW010010295.1, forward strand.
GGCCTTTTAATTCTAGATGCTGCTCTCAGTGATCTTCTCTTTGGTGGGGACAACCTCGGCTATAAGCTCTCAAACCTCAAAAAACTAAGGGGCAGATTTACAAGCCCCTTGCGACACTTTTACGCCGCCGTTGCGTCACTTTTGTGACGCAGCGGAGTGGTAAACAATGCGCCACGTTGCGACACATTTACAACGTGACGCATCTAAGGAGATGCATCACGTTGTAAAGCCCTGCGCTACATTATACCTGCGTCAGGTATAATGTATGCAGGGTGGACGTTCCGACGTAAGAAAGCCTCGTAAAAGTGATGCAGTGAAATCTACAAGATTTCACTGCGTCACTTCTACGACGCCACTCCGCCAAACCTTATGCCTGCTTGAAGCAGGCGTAAGGAGTGACACAGCATAATAGGAATAGGCATTCCTGGGCATTGCTGGAGTTGCGTTGTGCTTGCGACACGACTCCAGCAAAGTGTTGCCTTTACGCCAACAGATGCGTCACGCATCTGTCAATCCTTGCGCCACGGTGCACCGCATTGTAAATGCGACGCATCCATGGTGGCACAAGGGTTTTTTTGTGTGACGCAAATTAACTAACACATTTCTGCTGATATACAGAGATGCGTCAGTTCTTGTAAATCTGCCCCTAAATGTTGTAATATTCAACAAACTTGAATGAGTGCCTGTACTCCTAGCTCCATATACTTTTGGTGTGGCTGTGGCCTGCCCGTTCACCTAGCACGTCTGGGTCGAGCTCCCATGGGAAGCAATAACGATTATAAAAATATTGTAGGAAGTATTCAAAAACTAACTTAAAACTCTTTCCTTAGGCATAACTGCCAGACCTAAAAAAGGCAGCAAAAGTTATTGCTTCGTGTTCTCATTTCGTTTTTCTTTATTATTATGCATGTGCCACGTGCACCTCTGCGTACAAAATAATTTTTCTGAAAAGTGAAAAAAGGATAGAAAACGGGTAAGGATAATGATAGTTATAACAGATGTTTGCTTCGTTTTTACTATGAGTAGCATGTAGTATTAGTGACACTGGAATACCAGCAATGCATCACATTACTACGTTGATCTGAGCTCGTTAGAGTAATTACTCTGCATTTTAAGTATATTATTAGATTGACTAATGTAGTCTTAGAAAGCTTTATTTGGAAGGAAGTCAATATGCGAAGCCAATAGAGCTCTAGAGGGATGGAGGCTCGTGTACTCACAGACAGCAAATTACATTATCAATTTCCATGTGACTGTTGATCAATTGCACTGACAAAGAGATGATTTGAAGTCAATTTCCTCCTCGTTGCCAAATTAACATTTCAACACACATAGTTATTTTCACTTCCGCGGCAACTAGTCATGTACTCATCACTGGCAAGAAACACCCAGTGTGTACAATGGCTGTCAGCAGGCCTGCTTTATAAGAAAAGGTGAAAAGCACACATTTATCAGAGCTAATGTAAATCTCGGAAAAACAGCTCCAATCGCTACAAACTGCATTCAGGGGCAGGCTGCTTCACCATTTAAACGCAGCTATGGTTTACATGTTTTTCTTTTATTGAATCAGGAGTGCAAAACGACCCCCATAAATGTATTTTCCCTTTACATAAATAACCATTCTGTTTATGAATAAGTAACAAATGTCATCATAACTTGAAATGCACAGTTAAATTGTTAGCAATACAAACAAACCTTTCAAGAGTATGCCACGTAAAATGTGCAAAAGTTAGCAAGCTTGAAATACATTGTAGACTTTGAAGAATGACAACAAAACTCTGAACCTCACTTGCCACTAAAATGAAACGTGCTAAGTGCTTATCTTATAATAAAATGTCTAATGCTCATTCGAACACCTCTAGTACCAAGGCGCAAAATAGCCTATGTTAACTGACCCATAGATCTACCTAAAAAGTGAAATTACTCCTTTTGTTCCTTCGTTTTTTTTCAGAAATTCCCACATCTGCGATTTGTAGAGATAATATGAATCCAACAATATTTGTCTTCTAACAGGACGATAAACTTCATTTTTAGTTTGCTTTTTACAATACTGTTGCACCTTTCTCTTTATGCAGGGTCATTCCAGATTTTTTTTGCCTTTCTCTGCGTTCCTCTGCTGAATCCGTTTTTGTTGGCTTTTAGGACTCTGTGAACCTTTTTCCCTGCTAACCAGTGGTAAAGTGCTTCTGCTCTCCTTAAAACACAGTAAACTGGCCTACTTCTGATTGGTATATTTAATGTACTTGGTAGGTACCTAATATAGGGTCCTGCATCTACCTAGGCCTGTAAATTAAATGCTACTAGCAGGCAGCAGCACTCATTGTGCCAGTCACTAAAGTAGCCTTTTAAAACATATTTTAGGCTTGCCACGTCAGCCTGTAGTGCAGTTTTAAACTGTCATTTCGACCTGGCAAAATAAACCTTTTGCCAGTCCTAAAACTTGCTTTTTTTTCTAAATGTTTTTTTAAAAATTTGTTTACTGAGTTTTGTGAGACATGAAGAAACATACAAAACAATAAATGCAACAACAAGTAAGCCCATGTTGCTTTGAGGTGCAGTGTATATGAGCTAGGGTACATGGCGTATCATCATGAGTATGATATAAACAAGAATATTACGTACATATGACCCAATCATCTATGGCATTGTATACAGGTAACTTGCTATAGCTATAGCTCAAGCATGGGCAGTAACATAAAGTGCTGCAGGTAAGGGAGGGGTCAGTTGAAGGCTCGGAATATGTGCAGTGCTTATGTGTCAGGCTCCAAAGTAAGTAGATGGTCTCTGTGGGACTGCCAGAAATCCTTAGGCCTAAAGGTAGGTGGCTGCAATTGTGCATAGTCCCCACTGACCTTGTCACAGTGCATCATACTTTTGAACCAGGTTGAAGTGAAGGGAGTGCAGCTAATGCCCCAATAAACTCCAATTTCATGTTTGGCAAGAAGGAGCATTACTGATGTCAACCTACTTAGGGATGTTTCCAGTGTACCCCAGGAGTGCTATAAGAGGGTCTGGTGTGATCACTACATCGATCATGGTAGAGATGAGAGAAAATATAGAGGTCCAATAGTGACTAATCTAGGGGCATGACCAAATTAGATATGCGAAGTCTGCATTATGGACAGAACATTTGGGGCACTGGTCTGAGCATGTGGGGTCAAACTTTGCGATGTCAGAGGGGATGATGTATGATTGGTGAAAATTTACCAATATGAGTCGAGTCTGAGAGCAGCAGGAAGACCATACTTGTCTGTGAGTGGGGAGCCCAGATCAGTGCCCCAGGCCTTCCTAGCCTGTGTCATGGTATCGCGTTTCATGGTCAGGCAGGTGCGGTACAACCTGGAGACCAAACAGTCCCCATCAGTGTCCGATATTACATGTGATAGTGGGGGGAATTAATCAGGAGCCAAAGGGTAGGAGGGTATGTGGGAGCACAGAGTATTATGAAGCCATCTAATAATGAAATGATTCATATAGGAGGCATATTGAAAACGAGTATCATCAGCAAGCATTTAGCCATGCCCATCCGGGATGATATTTCTTATGGTACGGAGGTCGTGGCACTGAAGGGTGCGTAAGAGGTAGGTAGGGGTTATTAGCCAAAGGTAAACAGGAGAGTAAAGAAGACCACCACCCAGTAAGCAGAAGAGTTTCCGTCAGGCCCAGCATGTTGTGGAGATGGTCTGGATGTCTGAAGGGTCTGTAGGAAAACCCTTTGGCAGTATGGAAGAGTGGGGATGTCCCCTAGCTGATCCCTCTCTGGCTTAGGATAGGGAATGCAAGCGTCTGGGTGGTACCAGCAATGTGCATAGTGCCATTGATATGTATATAGGGCCTGGGAAAGGGGAGGTGATTCCTTTCTCACGTCAGGTTGCTAGAGAGGTTCTTCCACCTTATGGAAGGGGTACAGGAGGGATAAGTCCTCCCAAATTATTACATATAAACATAAATGTATCCCACCTCGTATATGTCTAACACGTGGGGCATTAGTTTCTTTGGGTGGCACTCCTCCTTACTAAAGGCGGGGAAGGAAAGGATTCCTTTTCTTTAAATAACCCTCACACACTATAATAGTGTCATGCTTCATCATCGGGTTCACCCTGACTCCTAAAGGTCAGGGAGGGCCCGACCGTATTTCAGGGAGCACTTAAAAGAAGAAGACCAGGGGGCATAAAGATTAAAAATCCTCCAACCTACTCCAAGGTATCCCTTTATTGATGGAGTAGTTGGGGATGGTTGAGGGAATTATTGTTTATGTGCAGGAAGGTGTCGCTTCCTGCACATAAACAATCACTAATGGCGATTTGTTAGTTCTATGTGTGCTGCATAGAAAAAGCAAAAACGAGGACAAATAAAAGTATCTCTCCTCATTTCGCCATTCTAATGCCTGCTCTTGCATGGCATTAGTTTTTGGCGCTGCCTCAGATTTACACCTCCTTGTAAATCTGGGGCAGTGTCAAAAGCAATGAGTGTGGCGGGGGACGCCCAAAGGTGATGGAGCAAGGGATCACTGACATAATATCGAGGAAGAAAATATCGACCTGACAAAATATCGAGTTAAAAATATCGAATACCAAAATATCGACTCCCTATCTACAAACAGGTAAGTACAAAATATCGAATCAAAAATATCGTTGTAAAAAATATAGTTAGTCAAAATATCGAATTTTTAAATCTCTTAAAAGTAATGTAAAATTAATAAGATAATAAATATAATTAAGTAAAACATACTTAAAAATACTTAAATAACTTTCAAATGAATGAATAATTAATTTAAGTAAAAAAATAAATAAACATACATTTTTATTTTTAATACATACATATATTAACGTAATATTATTAAAAAATATTCAATATTTTTAACGTAGGATAGCGGGAGGGTAAAATTTACTATTCCCACTCCAGTGAGTGCAACAGTAGGGAAAGCGTTGGATAGCGTAGGGGTAAAAATTACTATTCCCACTCCAGTGAGTGCAACAGTAGGGAAAACGTTGGATAGCGGGAGGGTAAAATTACTATTCCCACTCCAAAGAGTGCAACAGTAGGGAAAGCGTTGGATAGTGTAGGGGTAAAAATTACTATTCCCACTCCAGAGAGTGCAACAGTAGGGAAAGCGTTGGATAGCGGGAGGGTAAAATTACTATTCCCACTCCAGTGAGTGCAACAGTAGGAAAAACGTTGGATAGTGGGAGGGTAAAAATTACTATTCCCACTCCAAAGAGTGCAACAGTAGGGAAAGCGTTGGATAGCGTAGGGCTAAAAATTACTATTCCCACTCCAAAGAGTGCAACAGTAGGGAAAGCGTTGGATAGCGTAGGAGTAAAAATGACTATTCCCACTCCAGAGAGTGCAACAGTAGGGAAAACGTTGGATAGTGGGAGGGTAAAAATTACTATTCCCACTCCAAAGAGTGCAACAGTAGGGAAAGCGTTGGATAGTGTAGGGGTAAAAATTACTATTCCCACTCCAGAGAGTGCAACAGTAGGGAAAGCGTTGGATAGCGGGAGGGTAAAAATTACTATTCCCACTCCAGTGAGTGCAACAGTAGGGAAAGCGTTGGATAGCGTAGGGGTAAAAATTACTATTCCCACTCCAAAGAGTGCAACAGTAGGGAAAGTAATATTTTAATAACAATTATTTAATTATCAATACTAATAGACATTATTATTAAAATTAATTACCAATTACAAAATATTTAATAATTAATTAATTATAAATACCAATACAATGTATTTATTAAAAATTATTTACCTATTAATAATTAATTAACAACCAATTAATATTCAATATCAAAAATTTATAAACAATAAAAAATACCAATTAATAATTAATTAACAGTAAATTAATTATCAAAACAAAAAATTATTTTCAATAATTAATTATTTACAAATAAATTACTTCCCACCATATCCCCTATCAACCCACAACCCGCTACAAATAATAAATTAATAGAATTAACATAAGTATCAATTAATCAATTAATAAAAATTAATTACCAATTAATAAAAATTAATTACCAATTAATAATTAATTAACAATAAATTAATTATCAAAACAAAAAAAATATTTTCAATAATTAATTATTTACAATTAAATTACTTCCCACCATATCCCCCTATCAACCCACAACCCGCTACAAATAATAAATTAATAGAATTAACATAATTATCAATTAATCAATTAATAAAAATTAATTACCAATTAATAAAAATTAATTACCAATTAATAATTAATTAACAATAAATTAATTATCAATACCAATAAATAAAAGAAATATTTACTTAATTACAATTAAATTACTTCCCACCCTATTCCCCTATAAACCCACAACCCGCTACGGAATTAAATGACGCAAAAATTAAATAACATAAAAATCATTGCTTTAAAAAATTAAACATACATTACAAAAACTAATATAAACTTTTAACACATATACTAACATACAAAACACTTTGAAAAAATTCGATATTATTAAAAATTCGATATTTTTTAATGCCTACATTTTGTACTTAGATATTTTGACAATCGATATTACTTACCTTAATTTCGATATTTTTAACGACTATATTATGTCCATTCGATATTATGTCCATTCTATATTTTGGATTCAATATTCTGTCCATTCGATATTTTTATTTCAATATTATGTCTATTTACCGCTTTGTTCTGTTGTGAGAGAGAAAATTGTGCACTTTCAGTCTTAACACAGAGACATGGATTGAGTCGACGTCCAGTGGCATATTTTTCAGCTACATTGGACCCAGTGGCTTCAGAATTGCCTGGCTGCTTAAAAGCAGTAGCTGCTACTTGTATGAGTCTGGAGCAAAGTGAGTCGATAGTGATGGGACATCCGGTAAAAGTTTTTGTTCCACACTCGGTTGAGATTCTTTTGACAAGAACAAGAACACAGCATCTCACCCCTAGTCGTTTGACAAAGTATGAAAGAGTAATTTTGGGAGCTGAGAACGTGACTGTGATAAGGTGTACGATCATGAACCCAGCTATCCTACTGCCAGAACCCTGCGATGAGGAAGTGAGGGATGAGAGTGATCATGATTGTTTGGACGTGACTGAGTTATGCACGAAGCCCCGGCCGGACATAAAAGAGACACCTTTGAAAGAGGCTGACCATGAGTTATTTGTAGATGGTTCCTGCCTCAGAACACAAGAAGGAGGACTAAGTGCTGCATATGCTGTTTGTAAAATATCTGGGGTAATTGAAGCATCCTGTTTACTTGGGGTCAAGTCTGCACAAGTAGCTGAATTGGTTGCCTTAACAATGGCATGCAAAAAGGGGAAAAATTGGAGAGTAACCATATTTACGGACAGTCAATATGGGTTCGGGTTGTGCATGACCTCGGCCAGCTCTGGATGCAGAGGGGATTTCTGACTTCTTCAGGATCCCCTATCCGAAACAGTAAAAATGTGAAGGATCTGTTGGAAGCATTACAATTGCTAAAAGAGATAGCAGTTGTAAAATATGCTGCACATCGGTCAGGAAATGACTATGTGACTGCTGGCAATAATTATGCTGACCAAGTGGCCAAATACAGTGCCAAAAATACAGTGGCCATAAACCGAAAAATTGAGACGGGTGAAACCAGATGCCAACTTATGTTTTTCTCCGTACCAGAAACATGGGATGAGATTAGACAATTGCAGGAAGAAGTTGAGGAAAAGGAAAAGGAAATTTGGATAAAGGCAGCTTGTACAAAAAGACCACATGATGAGGTTTGGGTGTATTTAGATGGAAGACCAGTCATGCCAGATTGTTTACTTTAAAAAATGGCAAGAGTGTATCATGGAGCAACACACATAGGGAGAGATTCAATGATCAGGCTATTCAGACAGAGTTGGTACAATCCGAAGTTCAGAGTAGTCGCAGAAAGCCTTTGCCAAAGATGCTTAACCTGCCAGCAGCAAAATCCAGGAAGAAAGACAGTGGTAAGCTGGGCAAAGATTGGAAAGGCAGAAGGACCCTTCACTAGATTACAGTTAGATTTTATTGAATTGCCCCCATGCAATGGACTGAAATATATACTTGTCATAGTATGCCTTTTCTCAAGATGGGTGGAAGCCTATCCCACTCGAAGAAATGACAGTCTTACAGTTGCAAAATTGTTGTTATGGGAGTTAGTTCCGCGATTTGGTTTTCCAGTCACTTTGGAATCAGATAGAGGCCCTCATTTTAATAATGAAATAATTCGATTAATCTGTGCTGCATTTAACATTGAACAAAAACTGCACTGTGCTTATCGTCCAGACGCTTCTGGAATTGTTGAGCAAATGATTGGCACAATCAAGTCAAGATTGGGAAAGTGTGTGCAACCACAAAGCTGAAATGGCCAGATGCATTACCTCTGGTATTGATGGGTCTCCGAAGTATTCCAGACAGAAAAACAGGAATGAGCCCACATGAGATTCTCATGGGAAGAGCCATGAGACAGGCATTTATTCCTGGAAATAAGCTAATGAGTATAACTGATGATCTGGTATAAGACTATTGCAAAGGATTGGCTGAAATGATGCGTTCTATCTCTCACCAGGTTGGAGAAGACGCAGTTGAAAGACAGCCAGACCAAGCGCATGATTTGAATCCTGGAGAATGGGTGCTAGTGAAGAAACACGCAAGAAAGTTGTGCCTAGCACCAAGGTGGGACAAACCGCGGCAAGTCATACTAGTCACTACCACAGCAGTGAAGTGTGCAGGTTTGCCCAATTGGATTCATGCCAGCCATACCAGAAGAGTTCCGAGCCCATCAGAACAACAAGAGCAACCACTGACTGAACAGGCTGAAGCGTCAGGAGTTGTAAACTGTGAGATTGAAGAATCTAGAGTAATAGATTCTGAAAGACAACCATATGACGAACAGCCAGGTACAAGTTAGGAAGAATGGATACCAGTGATTGAAGTAATTGATGATGTTATTGAAACAAGAAGAAGAACAGAACTGAAAAGACAGGAAAGTAGTCAGGAAGAGACAGGGGAAGAAGAACACACTCAGGAGGAAAATAAAAAAGACTTACACGAACCTGAAGAGGGAAAAATAGAAGAACACGTTCAGGCGGAAGAAGAAACGTTTGAATTAAGACCTTAACAGGACCAGATAGAGTTAGAAGAACAGGTTCAGGCAGAAGAAGAAAGGTTTGAAGTAAGACCTGAACAGGGTCAGATAGAATTAGAAGAACAAGCTCAGGAAGAAGAAGAACAAAATACGGTAGGACCTGGGCAGGTGGAAGTAAAAGAAGGTACAAGCACAGAAAACAGAGAATCAGAACAGATTGTGCCTAGAATAAATGAAATAAAAAGAACTTTACAAGGAGATAAAGAAGGTGAAAACGCAGTACAAATCAAAAGAGTCAGAAAGGGAGACAATTGGCCAACTGGAGTAAAGAAACTAAAATATCAGTTGAGAAAATCTGAAAAGAGACCAGAACAAGTAAACAAAGTCACAAGTCGAACACAATCTAAACAAACTTTGGCAAAAATAACTCTAAGAAGTCCAAGATTGAGAAATTTAAACAGGAGATACAAGGCTCCTGAATGGACGTACGTCGTACTCGAGGAATTTGAATACCTAGATCTGACTGATGATACAGAAGAAATTCATATTGTCCAGTTTGATGAAAGCAAATTGAGGCCTCCTTAAAAACGAAAAGAAAAAGAAAACTGACAAAGAAAAGATAAGAGAAAAGAAATGTTCTCAGTAGTAAAAATGGCAGAAATTGAAGTGACCAGAAAACCAAAGCGTGGATTAAAAAAAAGTGTTTTAGATTTTGTTTTTGTAGTATTTTATTAGCAGCATTAGTATGGTTATTCCTAACAGTAGGAGTACCTTTGTTAATGAAAACAAGTGACAAGAATAATACAGATACTAATGTTAAGGTGGATAGAATAAAATAAACTGTATTAGAAATAGGGGTGGAAGATGAAGCAAACTATCATAATGAATCAGACTATAATACGTCCTCTAATGTGTTTATTAAATTGTTATTTCAATATGTTAGCACTATGGAGATTAATAACTGCTACATGTGTATGAAGTTACCCTCATCAGTATCAGAAGGAATGAAGTATCACCATATACCTTTAACGTATGGTGTGTCATGTAGTATTTTATCAAGTTTATTTTATGCTACAGGGAGACTTCAATATTTTTATTCAGACATAGATGTAGTATTTTCTGATTTACCTATTAGAAAGAATAGGAATCCAGTAGTTAGTAGTAAAAATGCACAGTTTATGGGCGAATTGTTCTTAACAATGAGTTTAATAGATTTAGTTCAGGCACATAAAGATAATCTAACATGTACATTAAGAAAAGAAGAAAAAGATTTTTGGGATTTAGTTGAAGAAAGGAGACAGGATTTAATAAAGAAGGCAACTGAACAGAAAACCCATGTACCTCCATGGGTTGGGAAGGAGGGAATCTATGCAAGTGGCAAGGCTCATGCTGCGATGTCCCTGTATTTTGTCAAAAGGGGAAAATTCTGCCTCCATAGATTAAAGACAGATTATAACAATAATTACATTGATTCCAGTGAATGTGAACACAATTTCCTAATTTTAGGAGGGTGGGGACTAAAAGGGGGAACTGATCCTGTGTTTCCAGGAGTGTATTATGTTTGTGGGAGCAATGCCTATTATAGTTTGCCTGCAAGATGGTACAGGAGCTGTTATTTTGGAATAGTTTTTCCAAAGATCTATCATGTAGATAAAATCAGTGGAACCAATGGAAAATATAATGGACTAACACGTAGAACAAGAGCTAGTTTTTCTGAAATTGTAGGAGACATTTTTAGTGCACTGATACCCTCAGTTGAAGTCATTCTGAATTCACAGAAAATGTGTAAATTATAAACCATAGTTGATCGTCTTTCTACAGACACTGCAGGAGGATTCTTAATGATTAACACAGAAATGGTTGCAATCAGGTCTATGGTTTTACAGAACCGTCTTGCTCTTGATATCTTGTTAGCAAAGGAAGGTGGAGTCTGTGGCATGTTGAAAGTTCAACATTGCTGCACTAATATTCCGGACAAGAGCAGAGAAATTAAAGGATATATTGAAAATATTACAAGAATGCATAAAGACTTGACCCAACTGGAGGTTGACAGTGTGTGGGGAAGACTAACAAAAAGTATAACATCAATAGGGAAATGGTTTGTTGGTTTCGGGAAGGGTTTTCTAGGTCAAATAATAATACCATTAGGTATGATAATAACAGTAGTAATGATAATAATGATTACATATAAGTGTTGTAGAAGAGGTAGGAAAGAGAAAGTACATTTTGACAGAAAAGGAAAGGGACAGAAGCGAAAAAGAAAATATGATGAAATACAGCTGGAAGAAATGAAAGGCAGATTATATAAGAAGATGAGAGATTTAGAAGGAAACGAGTTTATTGATGAAAATTTGAGAGGAGAAATAGAGAAAACTGAGAAGTGTTAAAGTTGGTATCTGGGATGGGATGGGTAATTTTGTGATGGCTTAAGATGCCCTCAGAGAGGGGATTGATGGAGCAAGGAATCGTAAATGAGACTTGCTCGGAAGCAATCCTTTCATTTTAACTCACTAACGAATTACCAACGACGTGTTTGTAATTAATAAATCGCATTTAGAAAAAGACACTCGGGACAAGGAAGCTTGCCTATGTGTTTACTAACGGCAATAACATGAACGAAGGACTAAAACGCACTTTAACAAGGGATCTTTACTGCGCATGCGTCTACTACATCTACGTAGTATGACGTACTAATGCTTGGAGGGAAAATCTTGCGCCTGCGCAATAGACGATAAAATGGCCGCTTGAAAGCTCACATGCATGGCACCTGCTTAGCTGAAATAGAATATACATTTTATACTAACGCAAATGCAGAAAGGGTAATAATAAATGAAGTGGGTTAGAGTAGAGGTTGGTGGTGTACAGTGAAACCATTTATTTTTGAAAATAACATTTCTTTTGATTTTATTATTAGTGCGCATTTGGGCCCTCTACACTTGTCTGAATCAAGCTGACTGTCTTGACCCTACGCATGCGTACTAGAGAGAAAATACGAAAAGATGAGTAAGGAATTGTCACGCGTCCAAGGCCAGCGGAGATGTGCCCTGGGAACATAAGGGTGAATAGTTCATATGAAGGAGCTTTATTCATAACGTTGCAACACTTTGTATTAATAAAGTTTGGAGATGTATGGGAAAAGAAATGATTTAATAAAGTTTGAGGGGAGGGATTTGAATACAATGGTTTAAAGAAATAAGTGAAATGTAAGCATGGTGTGACGATCATCCCCCCTCGCCTGTCCAATCAGAGTTAGTATTATGTAAAATTGAAACATTAATGGGTGGTACATGGCTATGGAAAGGTATAATTGAGGTAGTTTAGTTAGTTAGTTGCTTTACGGGAGTCTTGCTGATGATTTGAGAGCTGACACGGAGCTTAACGGGAGCACAGAAGCAGAGCTCGGTATGCTGTCGGTGCTGGGGGTGGTGCTGAAGCTGTGAGACGCTGATGAAGAAAATCGAATGCAGAACCATCTACTTAACTTAATTGGGTTAGAAAGAAGATCGCGGAAGAACCACGAGGAGGAAGAGAGTGTCAGAGAGGGGTGCGACGCAGTCGTCGGTATTTAGAGAGGTGAAGTATCCTATCCTGATTCCTATCCTGAGGTCTTTGTCTCCTGATCTATCCCGGGGGACCCTTACCAGCCCTTTGGCCAGGGTGTTCGTCTTCACACCATACTTGGTAAATATAAAAATATTGTATTGATAGATGTTCTTCTCTCTCTGTCCTCTTCTTTCTGAGCATAGTTATTGTGTGGATCTGAATTGCTAAATACCTATTTGAAACTTGATTGAATTGACACTCTTGCGAATGAGGGTGTTTGTACTGAAACGTATGAGATGGTTCACACGCAATTAATTTAGATAAAGTTTTAAAACTTCCTGAGTCTGTGATTATTTCATTTAATCAAGAAATGTTTAATAAGTTATGTTAATTATCACCATCAACTAGTTCCAACTAATGGTCCATTGACCAGAGGAAAGAACTAATTGATCAGTGAAAGGTTTGGTTAGGGAAAGAAATAACTAGATCTTAAATTATGAAAATCATAAACTAAGGGGCCGATTCCGATCTCGGCCGGTAGTGCTCCGAATCGGATTTGGATTTACCGGATCCGATTCGGAGCCCTGTTTCCCGACCGAATCGTACGCGGGTCCGGCCGAGCGAGTACGATGCAAGCTCCCGCGAAATCGCCGACCGACTCGTACGCGGCTTCAACACGCTCCGACCGACTCGCACGGACACGACTCGCACCGCGCTATGGAGACGTTTCCCGGCCGGGTAAGTACGATGCGCGCCGCGAGCAGTCCGACCGACTCGCGCCGTCCGGCTCGAAAAAGCTGTCGGAGCCGGACTTTGGGGGTCCGCGTCGGACCCCCCTGTACGCATAGGTGCGTGAGTCTCACACAGGGGGGACCCATGGGTCCCCCCTACCTGTGCATATACGCCGCGATGCGCATGGACGCGTACCCGCTGTAGGGGGCGCCCTTGTTCGCCTCGCACCCATTGAGTCAATGGGAGCCCGCGTACGCGTCGTACGACCGGCTCCCATTGACTTCAATGGGAGTCCGACCGAATCGAGTCCGATAGCATGCGAATGCATCGTACTCGTCCGGTCGGACTGCTAGGGTCCGATTCGGTCGGAATTCTCTCTGGGTCCGGCTCGGTCGGAGAGATTTCCGGCCGGAATCGGAATCGGCCCCTAAGTTCCAGCGGTCACTAGCTGTTTAGTGGAAGTAGTTATATGGGCCCAGGTGTGTATATGGTAGTGGAGTATCTGCAGTTAGTACACCGCTGGATCACAGCTACACCCATTGCTTGCCCCTTTCACGCTAAGTGATGCATGTAAAGAGGCCTTATTTACAAGGCAGCGTTAAACTACAAAAAATGGCTTAACGCAGCTCCGTAACTTTGCAAAAGGGCATATCGCCACCAGAATGTCTCTAAAAGTGACATTCTGGAGGCAATATCCCCTTGTAAACATGCCCCTTAGTGCTATCTGCGTTCCAAGTTAAGGGATACTCGATAGAAACAGGATGGGAACTGTTTGTAAGGGTAAAGAGTTCAGATTTGGCCCAGTTGATACATAGCCCCGAAAGGTTGCCAAATCGTAATATTTCATGAATTAGAGGGGGGAGGTTGTTGGAGGGATGGCAGACAAACATAAAAATGTCATCCGCATACATGGAAAGTAGGAGGGGCCCATGGATTAATTGGAGGCCGCAATGTAGGTGTTGCTCCAGGAGATGGCGGACTAGGGGCCAAGGAAATAAGAATCCTGTCAGTGGAATGTAGCTCGGATAGGTAACAAGCTGGGGGATGCTGACTGGGGGTAGCTCACATCTGCATCTTTCAGGAGACATGGAGCATGTTGCCTGTCACCAGGAATAGGTATACTTCCTTTTACATCCTCCCAGTTCGATCTCCTAGAGGCAGACCCCAGATGTGTTGGATGTAAGAGTGGATTTGCTGAATATTCTGGAGGATTTCCTGACTGGATATAGGGGTGGCGGGAGCTTATTATGGTGGGTGATCTGAATGCTACCTTTGAACCACTCAATTCGCTAGACCCGGATTTATTGAGAGACCAAGACAAAGAATGGAGAATTGATCTCCTTCCTGTTAAGTGTCCCTGAGTGCAGCCCAGATACTTGCCCTCACCGTAGCATTTGATTTAAGACCCTCAAATGGGTAGACTGTATCGAACACCGAAGGTAAGCATACCTTCAACAGGTCAGGTAATACCAGCTGTATTGATTATTTTTTAATTATCCTGAAGAGCCTGATGTATGTTCAGGACATGGCAGTGCTTGACTCTGCTAGGCTCCCTTGCTAACACCCTGAGAGCCCAGGGTCTTCCCCAAACAGGAAATCTATGGTCAGAGAGCTTGTAGAGCTACTAAATAATCTTTCCCCAGAGGAGAGAGGGCTGTTTTTGACAAACGCCCATGAATCTTTCTTTAATAACATAAGAGAATTGTTGTCCCAAGACATAAAACGCCAACACATGAGGCAGAAAGAATCACCCTGGTATACTAAGGCATGTAGGGCAGCCTATATGCAACTATTGCACGCAATTAAGATTAGGGACAGGTCAGAGCTTGTGGCTTGTGGGGCAAGTTATAAGAAAGAAATGGAAAGGGCCAAGAGGGATTGGGAAGACTCTCTCTGGGACGAGTTGTCCTTTGCTGTGTCATCCAAGGATAATGTATAATTTTGGTCTAAATTGGCTTTGCGATCCAATGGTGGCCAGAGATCTGTGGAATACTTCGTACGATCCCAGGAATGGGTTTCCCATTTTGGCCATTTATATTCCTGTCTCGGCGATCAGAGATGGGTTGACGTGGATCCCCAGCAAGTGGAAAAGCTTAAGGACCATGAAAACCTAGCGGTTACCCTTGGGGAGACAGAGGAGGCTATTAGCTCCATGTCACTAAGGAAGGCACCTGGTCCTGATCAGATCCCAAATGGGCTCTACAAACTTAACCTAGGTGCCTGGGGTCTTATCGGAACCATCTCTCGAATGCCATTTTGTAGGGCATACTGATCCCCGCCTCCTGGTGGTTGGCAGAAATGATTTCAATTCACAAGAAGGGCCAGCATGCTAGCAACTACAGGCCGATTAGTCTTATCGACGCCTCCCAGAAGCTTCTTTGCAAACAAATCCTGAATCACATGTTAGAGTGGATAGGGGAGAATAACAAACTATCCAAGTTCCAGGCAGTGTTCAGGAGTGGAATAAGAACAGTAGAGCAAATCACACGCCTCAACTGTCTCTTCTGGAAGACTGTGTTGGTAAACAGGAGACAACTATTTGTCATCTGACCTACGCATAGCCTTCGACCTAGTACCCAGGGCTATGCTCTGAACAATACTGGATAAGATGGGCATCCCATCCAATTTTTTGTCTATTCCGGTAAGGTTGCATGAGGAGAACTACTCTTGTGGAAGATGGGGGAGATAAGGGGCAGCTCTCCACTCCCATAAGCATCCGGAAGGGAGTCAGGCAAGGATGTGTACTTGCTCCCACCCTGTTCTTCCTGTACATAAATGACATTGTGAGGAGACTGGACAGAAATGGTTGTGATGCTCCTAGAGTGAGGGCCAGGAGAGTGCCCGCTCTGCTCTTTGCGGATGACACGCTCCTGATATCCAAATAGTTACGAGGTTTACAGCAGTTGGTGGATGATTTTAATATTTTCTCTGAGTGGGGACTAGAACTAAATAACGTGAAGACTAAATTCATGGGGGCAGATCTACAAGAAAGTGCTGCAGAGCGGCACCGCTAGCCCTTTGGCTGCGCCACGCTGCAGCACTTTCAGAGCACAGGAATGCGACATATTTACAATGATATGTGGCATTCCTGTGCTCTCCCCTGCGCTGGTGCAGAAACAGCTGCCATGCGCCGGCACCGGCACCCTTCCACCATGGTGCAAGGATGCCTGCGCCATGGGGAGATTGTTTTTGTGCAGGAAGGGGCACCTTCCTGCACAAAAACAATCACTACAGGCATTTTCCTCTTTCAATGCGTGCTGTAGAATGCAGCACGCATTGAAAGAGGAAAAAAACGAGGAGAAATAAAAACATTTCTCCTCGTTGCGCCTCGCTATGGCGTAGCATACTGATGCATTTCCAGGTTTACGATTCCTCGTAAATCTGGAAATGTGTCTGGTTCCATGGGTTTGGCGTGGGAACACCCACAGCAACACCCATGGAACGCCCCTTTCACGCAAAGTGCTGCGTGTAAAGGGGCCATATTTACAAGGACAGGAAAAGCCATGCAGGGTGGCTTTTCCTGTCCTTGTAAATATGGGGCAGAGAAATGCACTGCCAGTGCGTCACAAAAAGTGACGTACTGGCAGCGCAAGGGGCTTGTAAATCTGCCCCAAGATCTTTAACCCTGCTAGAGCTAAAAAAAAAATGGTTGAATTGTAAACTCTCTGTTGGTACAGCCTCAATAGAGCAGGTATACAATTTTGACTATCTTGGGCTAAGGTTTTATTTCTTTTTTTAGTTTTTTTTAAATTAGATTGCAAACACTACAAGAGTAAAGAGGATACAGCAATTATAATGCAATTCAATGGTACTGTGGCAAGGTCCGTAATATATCTAATATAGAGGCTGTAATCCATACTCTACCAGTACTAAGAAAAAAACAAAAAAAAAAGGAGGGGAAATAAGGCATATACAGAGAGAATTTGCTCAGCAATTACGTGATGAGGCATTTACAATCAGGTTGTTTTAACATGTAATGTTGTGATGTACAGTATTTAGTCACTGGTGTCAGCTGTGCAGCCTCCGCAACATTCTGCATTTCATTTAATGCATCCGTTCGGACGTGAAGATACAGTTCCAAGGGAGACCAGATATCCCTAGTGCAGGAACGCATTGGCATTAGCTCCCAAAAGGCATAAGCTCCTGACAGTACACGGCATCCCTAAGCCAGTCAGCCGCAAGTGGCAACGTACGTCGGCCCCCCCTCATTGCAACTCTACATTTAGCAAGCAAAAGAAAAAGTGCAGTCAGTTCAGTTCAGTTTCTTTATTCGGAAAGTTCTCCCTTCCATAAAAGTACATGCATATAAACCAATCATCATTACAACCACATAGGTACATCATCACATTAATATAAATCTGATAAAAACATATCAATACATAGCACAAAATATTAAAACAAGGATTAAAAACAAGGAATAGCAGCGAATCATTACAATAATAAAGTGCCACTTGCCCTCACAGCATGTCTTAAAAATGAGCCTACATGTAAACAGGATTCACTATCGGACAGTTGAAAAATTAATGAAAACATTGCTCCACTCTGTCTAATATCGGGATATCTCCTTTTGAAAAGTGGAAGCAAAAATGTCCTTGTATATAATTCATAAATTGTACAAAACAGTAAAAATGTATAGTGGTTTGACCTGACTTGTTTTTGCACGGACAAGGAATGGCAGCAAGATTCGGTTGATACCCAATAGGAAAGCACAGTAAATATTTTACCGTTTCAGCACGGAACCTAAAAAGCAGGGCACACTCCCATCTCCCACAAGACTGTCCTAAATAGACAGATGGTAACACGGAAATGCTCTGGGACAAATATGCAGCTATCAAAGGTTTCCCTACTACACTATTAAGATGATTTTCACGAGCTAGATTATAAAAAGCTGAAGCTACTTCCCTTTTATTATAAGTAGGGCATGAATCTCTCATTGTAAAAACTTGCTCCATACCGAGTTTCCCAAATTCCGATTTAAATATGCCAACCACGGAATTTGAAGGCCATTAACACAGATACAATCATTTATTATATCTCTTGTGAGCAATGCCTGATCATTACTCCAAATGGATAACCAAAGTAGCAATGGTCTTGCTCTAATGAAATCGGATATGTATAGCAAATTTAACTCTTTGTGACAAATGACATAAGGAGAAGAAGGTGGTACACCCAACAGGTGCCTACAGAACCTATTTTCCTCGGATTGTATGGTTACACAATTCACACTCCCCCAAATGGCGGAACCATAAGTAGCAATTGGAACACATAGCGACTTATATATTTGTAATATTTCTTTCAACTGCGCCCCGCCGCGAGGTTGAGGGAGAGAAAGCAGTAATCCAATTGCATTCTACGGTGTGCAATATTAGGTGACCAAGCTCCCGAAGATGAAAAGATAACTCCTAGGTAAGGGAAGCTCTTAACACTTGTTAAGGAGTTATTTCCTACTTGTATAGAAGACAATTGAATACAATGTGGCCCACATGCCATAACATGAGATTTTGCAAAATTCGTACAGAGGTCTAGATTAGACATAAAATCAATGAATGCCAACACTAAAAGACGCAATGCCCTTGGGATCCAAGCCATTGAAACTACGTCATCTGCATATAAAAGAGTAGGAAGGGGTCTCCCTTTAACAGATGGAACATCACTGGTTATAGGAGATAGGGATGGGTAGAGATCATTAATATATAGTATAAAGAGGAGAGGGGCTAACAGGCAGCCCTGTATAACTCCCCTGCCAATCTCAATGCCCTTGGATACATTCCCAAAAGTGCAGTCATTCTGCGTACCTCAGCAGGTACATCTTTTGCATATCCCAGCAGTGCAACACACGGAGTGCGCTCAAGGGTATGGCCAGTAATTTCTTCGAGCATCAAAAATATCTCAGCCCAGTAGCTCAGTATGCCCTGACAATCCCAGGCACGATGCAAAAATCCTGCGCTAGGTGCCGAACAACACATGCATTATGCATCCTCAATCAGGCCCATTTTATGCAACCTCTCCGGAGTTACGATAGAGGCGGTGAAGGTATTTAAAACGTATGAAGCGTAGTCTATAATTAGGGGAAAGCGCCCAAGCATAGCAATACCATCACTGTTTATCTGTAAAAGAGGGCGCCATCTCTGCATCCCAGGCGCTTCTACCAGCCGGGATACGTATTGGGGCAAAGTTCTGCATCCCAGCATACAGTTGCGTTATCAATCTGCAGGGAGACGGTGTGGTAAGGGTCGCCTCGAGAAATTGGAAAAAGGGCAGGGTGTTGGGGAATAAAGCAAGTATCTCATGAGTCACTGTGCTTAGTTGGAAGTATGTGGAAATATCGAGCAATGTGATATTAGGCCCTTGCAGTTCCTGTTGTGACAATATAAATATACCATCAGGGTAGATTCAGCCCATATATTGGGCTAAGGTTAACTCCCAGCCTAGACTGGTCCTTGCAGGTCCAAAAATCTGACTGCTAAAGTTATACAACAAAACCTCCTCCAAGAAAGTCGCCCCTGCGATTGAGATTTATAGCATTAAGGCTCTGGGGGCAGCCCTTTACAGTGCACAGACTTGGGGCTAGGCTGATTGTAGCATCCTTTCTCACACTGGGAATAGGTTCATTAGGCAGCTATTTGCGCTCCCAATGAGTACACTGTTGTTCTCATTGCATCCAGATCTGGATCTTAAGAAAAATTCCTGGAAAGTTGAGCTTTGACTCTTATTGTATTGGCACAGGATATGGACCTCATCCACCTTGGAGTCTTATAAAGATTCTCTCAAAGTTATTCTAGTCCTAAGAGGCAACCAGCGGATACCTTGGCTCATGCATATCAGGTCCTTGATTAGAAAGTTGGGGCTGGGAACCTTCTGGGATGTACCAGAGGCCCTCACATCTGGTTCCAAAACATCAATGAAGTTGGCCTATTTGCAGATGGTGGAAGGGGAAGTCATAGGCAGTAGTAGAGGTACTTTAATCGTGGATTTTCTGGAGTTTGAGCTGTTTCCTAGCTACAAGGGCACAATCAAAGAAACCACCCCTACTCTGGCTAGGAAACTATTTTTACAATTTAGATATCAGACCCTACCCATTATGACCTTCTGTGCCAAGTGGGCAAATGCGAACCACCAAAGAACACTGTGCCCGGCATACAAGGGGCTGCAGAATATTTGCCTTACTTTTTATTTTTTTGTCCAGCGTACGACGTTCAGAGGAGGCTACTATCCTTGTGCAGATTTCTGGGTGCTAGGAGCAACCTGCTTGCTACCAGAAACCTAAAATCTGACACCTCTAGGTTGGTGTGTTTGCAGTAGCAAGATATCTCCAGGCACTCTGGATATGAAGGTCAAAGTGTATCTGTGATAAAGAAGCTAGCACACCACAGGAGAGCTACCAAGGGGGGCTAGGAGATCTTCAATTGTGCAAGGAAAGCCATGTCGCAGCCGAAGGGACTGATTATAGTGGGAAGGCATGTGAAATTCATTTAATACTTCTAAATGTTCCTTTTGAAGAAATGTCCTAAACAGTAGAATTGTATCTTTCTAACAAAATCCATCATGTATTGTTTATTATTGATTTAAGGTACTTTTATGTTTTAGGTTGTCTCAAACACTGTTTTATCGCAAAATCTTTCATGAATTTTAATCTTACTATTTTTATCTGAGAGATTAGATATATTGCACTATGCACTTAATTTCTTTGTGATGGCCAGTGGATTTGAGTCTCCTCTTAGGGGTACTATTTCGGTATGCGAATGGCATAACGGATGCATCAGGAGCCATTTTAGGGCTTTCTCTTGTGGTTTTTGCTTTCTTGCACCTTGTCTTAGTATGTAGTTATTTTATTGAGGGCACTCCATTGGATCCAACAAACCATTTATGCTAAAGGTCACAATTTGAATTTGTATTAGTTTAATCAATTGTATTGCAGCAAAATGAGTTTTGTAATTTATTGTTTTTTATGAAAGTTTTATATTTCTTCACATTTGTGTGCTTTCATGATTCTTCGAACTGAAATAAAGTTCTGTGATGATGATGGAGCAATAAAATGTCATCCGCATACATGGAAAGTAGGAGGGGAACGTGGGTACGTTTGAGGACGCGATGTATATGTCTCTGGAGATGGTGGACTAGAGGGTCCATTGCAATGATAAAAAGGAAAGGGGAAAGCGGGCAGCCCTGCCTGCTCCCTCTGGTGATAGGGGAGGGAGTCGTTGAACCTTAAGTGCGCCACAGGACCAGAATATAAATCATAACTAAGGAGATGAAGCCCTGGGAGAGGCCTAGTTTTGTCAAAGTTGCTCTTAAGAAGAGCTTTTCCAGGGAGTCAAATGCCTTCTCAGCATCTAACAGAGCAACCACTGTGGGAGACGTGGGGAGATCTTGTTCAGTACTGCGTCGATAGTTTGTAGGTTAAGGGAGGTCGACCTGTGGGGGACAAAACTGGAGTGAGCTGGAGAAATAATTTGCTCCAGCAGTAGGGACATTCTGGTGGCAAGGATTTCTTATTGTCCACATTAAGAAGGGATAATTGGCGATCGAAAGTACACAAATCAGGGTCCTTGCCGGGTTTCAAAAGGAGCCTTAGCACCGCTTCTCATAGAGTGGGTGGCAAGGAACCCGTGTCTAAGGATTCAGTGTATAGGACCAGTAGAAGCCTTCCTTTTAAATACTTATAAGGCACCCCTAAGGTAGACCTTAAAGGCACATATGGAAAGGGGCGTGGTATTTAAAAAAGTACGACATGTGTATTTAAGTTTTACATGTCCTGGCAGTGAAAAACTAAAAAATATGTTTTTCAGTGTTGAGAGGCCTATCTCTCCCATAGGCTAACACTAGCTTACCTTATTTCAATTAGTAAGTGCAAACTTAAGATTGAAAGCAGATAGAGAAATGATGTTTATACTCAAATTAATTGTAATTTTAAATCCTCTTTATGGGTAAAGCAGGAGTTTAGGTTACAATTTTGAAAATGCCATTTTTAGAAAGTTGCCATTTTCCTGCCTAACGTTTCCGGGGCCTTTCTTAGAGTTACCAGCTGCCTGGCATGTTAATAGTTCCCATGTGTATTGGGCACAGATAGGGACCTGGGTGTAGCTGGGAGAGGGTCTTTCTAGCAGGATGGGGAGGTGCTACGCCCTGCCTTGATTACATTTCAAACAGCCATGCCCACAGCACTCACAAGGTCACCTGACACCAGGTCTGCCCTAGATTTTGTCCCCCTAGACAGTTTGGAGCCAGGAACAGGGGAAGAGGAAGAACTAACCAGAACCAGTTTTGGGGGTAGGTCAGGGAATTCTCCCAGACAAAGGATGCCACTTAGTATTTAGTATTTATTCCTGGTTGCAGCAGAGCGGGTAGGTCAGCCACGAGGCTCCGAGCGGGAGCAGAGACACTACATTGAGTGTCCTCATACTTCGCTGATAACTGATGAGGCAGATTTAGATACCTGGAAGAGGTTGACTGCCTTTTCTCGGGGTAATGACCCATGGGTAGAGCAATTGGTAGGTAGCGTTGCACCGTGCCACCCACTGTAGATAGTTTTTATTATTCACTCGGTCCTGAAGAATCGCCAGCTGATCACTTCCGTGACTTATTAAGGCGAGAAACATGTTGACCATCTAGGGGTTGAGCGAAAAATTTTGTCACATTACAACAAAACGTTCGCCCCCCTCCATTTCTTTTAATCAGGTTGGGACCCTTACAGAATAAAATTCATCATAGAGGCTTCCTTTACCTGTTTTACATTCACATCTACACGTACCTAGGCCCCTCACACCCACGGCACCAATACAGCGAGGAACAAAAGTTCTCCGATAAAGAGCATTGCAGCGCTGGCCCGACGAGGAGCAGACCCATATGATGAAGCATGACACCTAGCTTGCTGGGTGTGTGAGGGTCCTAGTTCCGACAGGAGGTATTCCCCACCTCCTCACTACCTAGAGTATACACAAGGTGAGCAATAACCCACCTAAGGAACTCCGTACCTTTTTGTCTCCAAGAGGAAGAACTAACCAGAACCAGTTTTGGGGGTAGGTCAGGGAATTCTCCCAGACAAAGGATGCCACTTAGTATTTAAAAAGGACCTTCGGAACCACTTATCTGAAAAACTCGTGGACCTGGAAGATTCAGAAGATGGACTGCCCTGCTACCAGAAGGACTGGTCTGCTGCTTGAAGGACTGTCTTGCTGTTTGAATAAGGAAGCTTGGACCAGCTTGCCTAGAGCCCAGGCTACCCGGAGTGAATCCGAAGGACAGTTAGCTGACCTGCTGTGTGAGCTACAGGGACACAACAAGCTTTCAGAGGCCTGCCTTCAACAGCCCAGCTAATCAGATGCAACTGGATCTGCCTGGACTTGTCTGAGCCCTGCTGCTGGCCTCTGCTAGAGTGAGCTGTGATCCCCAAGAGGTACCCCTAGGTCCAATACTCTTGGCTGGCATCAGTGCGAGTTCTTCCTGAAGTAGAAGGTGAAAATCCTTAAGTTTAGGCTCTTCATGACTGTGAACTGGCCTGTTCATTCCAAAACTCTACCGCCAGCGATGACTGCCAATGTGAAACTCCAGTGAAACCTGCTCTTCGCCCCAACAGCGATGGTCCCTGACGACTTGCAACATGAGACCTGCACTTTGCGCTACATCAATGACAGCCCAAAGCGACCACCAATGCGAAGCTCCAGCAGCAACTGACGTGTTGTGCTACAGTAACAACGGTCCGTGATGCTCGACTGTCTCTTCACGCCAAAAGCTTCTTCCTCGCAGCTGCCTCCAACACAAATGGAACTCTTTGTGCCCGACTCAATAAAGTAACTCCTCAGCGGGACTAACCTGACTTTCCTCTGGTTTAGGGCAACCAGAAAACCATGAGTAGCTGTTTCTGCTTATTTAGTGCAATTTTCACTAAAAACTTTAAAAATCAATATCTTCGGTTCTTCTAATTGGATTTTTGTTGTTCTGCCATCATTTGATCTATTAATATTTACTCTAGGTTTCTAAATTGTTAAATTTACTCCATTTCACTAAACTGGTTTGGGATGATTCTTGTGTTATGCTTTCACTTTATTACCGTTTGTGTGCTGCATAAATACTTTACACATTGCCTCTATATTAAGCCTGACTGTTTTTGTGACAAGCTATCAGAGGGTTAAGCACAGGCCAATTTAGTGACTTTTGTGGTTCACCCTGACAAGAATTTTGGTTGTTGTCTCAGTGGGGCTTCCACTATTCTGAACCAATAACCACATTTCTTACAATTACCATGATGTGGTGCACTTGACTGTTAAAAGTGTTTGTTACTACAAATGCCACATCATGTTATTGCTATACGTTATTGGTGTATCACTTCATAGACAATATCTAAATAACAAAAATCACTCTAGATTTTAAAGCTGATTAAACCTCAAAACCATGGTTATGTATGGTTATCTTGAATGTCAATAATTTCACCATGCTATCTGACTGACATGTTTTATCTATTTAGAACTGGAATACTAGAAACAGAAGGACTCAACTCTAGAGAGTGGTAACATTTTCAAACTTACAAAGTAACAAAAGAAAAGATGGAGGAAAGCAGTGTAGTCTGGCTCGAGTCATGTTGGCCATACATTACAAGACCACAAGTAAACAGAAAGGTGCCACTTTAATAGACGTAAAAGCATGGTTGGGCTGGTATTTTAAGTGCAAATATCTAATGCATCTTAAATTCTTAAACTGCAGAAAGAACATTCATCATGCAGACGGGCACATTAGAATGCTTGGGTACTTTGCCTCACACTGTGGGAGCAGCAGTCTATCAGGGATACTAGCACAGAAGGACTGAAGATAGCAGTGGTTGCCCACAGAATATTAGACAAAATCCCATCACTAATGCATCAGTGAGATAACCCTGCCTGACTTTGCAGCCAGCAGTACTTGGAAGCCAGCCGGTATTTCCACTGTTAGCCAAGACATGTGAAAAAGATCAATTGTTTGTAGATTCTGGGTCATCTTTAACATGAATGGTGGTGCGATATTTTATGTCACTATTGATGTCACTGTTTATGTAATCAGCGGCGGCTGGCACAGGTAAGCGCAGTGGGCCGGTTGGGCGGAGCAGGGCGCGGTAGGGGGGAAGCCGACAGACAACGGAATAGGTATTAGTTAATTATACCTATTCTGTCATTTATCGACTCCCCCCCCCGCCCCACCCTACTGTGTTTACCTGTGCTGGCCTCCGCTGGATTTAATATCTGATGTCATCAATGTAGATATACTGCTGCAATTCCACTCACTAGCTATACATATGCCATTATCAATAAAGCTAGTTTGAAGGTTGCAGTACCAATTTTCCAGTGTGACTTTCCTGTAATAAATACATATAGGAATAGGCGCATCTATTACATATACCTCTGGCATATATTTTCTTATTTCATAGTACTAATCAGGAGGACAGCAATCAGAGACAAGAAAATCCAGGTGGTTGATGGGCATGCTGGCCCCTTTAAATCACCCTTTCAGTCAAGGATCTGTAGCTGAAGGTCTGGTGCCGGAGGTAGAGTAGACCTCATAGTAAAGAACAAGCGCCTGATTTACAGTTTGGCAGATGGGATACTACATTACAAATTTAACGGATATCCCATCTGCTGTGTTGCAAGTGCCATAGGATATGCAATTATGTGGACGGGATATCCGTCACAATTGTGACAAAGTATCCCATCCGCCAAACTCTAAATCAGGCCCTAAGTGTCATTGCGGCCATGGTGAACATCACCCCAGTTTGTCAGTCCACCCTGGCCTCTGCCACCTAGCAGAGGATCGTCTGCCCCACTACCTACTTACTCGATATTACTGCCTGCCTAGTGGGGGTCTCTGCAGTATGTAGTGAGCTGACTCTACACTGGATCTGCTCGCAGCAATGCGAGTTTGCTTATAGTTTTCCATGTTTAAGACCTATAAACTTTTTTGTTTAAAGAAAATAATCTCCTAGAGTGGGAGTTTGTTTTCTTTAAACATAAAATAGATGATCTATTGAGCAGGAAGTTTTTACCCTGAAAATATCAGATGTTACTGATATTTGAAAGTGATATGTGTTTTTTACAATATGTTGTTTTACCATATTGTACTTTATCACACAAAAGATACAGTGTTTTTTATGTATATAGTTGCTAATCCTAGGCTTAAAATCTCTGGCTAGAAAAAAAGAAATTTGATGTGAGGAGTTTTAGACTGTCAGTGGTGTTGTAAAGTGCTCCATATGAAGGAGCTGTTCTCCGTCTATAACTCGTGCCCCCATGATGCATAGTCTTGTCATCAATGATGTCTGTTCAGATTTTGCATTCATGTTGTCAATGATGTTATAGAGCATGACATTAGTAACATAATATGTGAGGTCATAACCAGTGCATGGTGAAGGCTTGAGTCATAGTTACTTTAGGGCACAATGTATAGTTACTTAAGATAACTGTAACTGGTGAATTTCAGTGGTTTGTTAGTTTAAAACAGTATATTTTAATTAATTAACATTTGCACTTAACTATAACTTCTCTATAATATTTGTTTTTTTGCAGTGAATTTCTAGGTTTTTTTCAATGCAAAGTAAGATTTTATTACAATACCTAACTATAACTTTAGTTTAACTTTAGGTTTTTCTGTGACTTTCTAGGGCTTTTTTAATGTAGAGTAATATTTTAGCACTGTATATAACGCCAACCTCACACTGCACACAGCCTTTGGCCATGCACAGTGTAGGATTGTCCTAAGGGCCTGCCCACTGGTCAGGCCCTAAGTCCTACCCCTTGTGGGCAACCAACCCCATGCTGTGCATGGCCCCAAGGTCACTGCAGCCCTGCAGGCTCCCTGCAAACGGCCATGAAGGAGCCGGACATGTTTGCCCTTTTTTCTTTAAAAATAAAAATAAAATGTGGGTGCCCCTTGAGCCCACCTGGGCCAGCATGCAGCATAATGTTTTGATGAGGGCCGTAGGGAGACCCCTAGGGCCCCTACAGCTATGGGGACTTTCAGCAAATGGCCCAATGGGCCATGCAGGAGATGACAATATTTACCTTTTAAAAAGTAATAAAAGTGGAGTGCCCCAGTGCCCACCCAGGGCAACTCACAAAATATCCCACGTTGGGGGTCTGCTGGGGAAGGCCCAAGGCCCTTGCATCCCTGCTGGCTCCCCTGCCAATAGCCATCCTGGGTGGAGCGGTAGCTGGCAATGCCCGCATCCAGTGGGGGCAGGTTTGTTTTGCTCCAGTAGGGAGGGAGCAATTCTTGAGTTTCCCTGCTCGTGAAAGTGTGGCCTTGGAGAAACTTATGTGCTACCACCTAGCAGGAGCAGCTTTCACTCCCGCCGGGTGAGAGCACATAACAGTTCCCTGCCCGCGCTCAGGCAGGCAGATAAACCTTTTTACCACGGACACCATATTGGGTCCCTGGGGCCCTGCAACAGACTCAGACCTGCCACACCGTCACCCCCCCTTTAATTACTTACCAGCTCTGGGGGATGGGGTGCCCGGGACTGCAAGCAGGCTCGGGGAGGAGGGCCATGCCTCTCCCTCCTCTTTAAATGAAAGTCTGAGCCCCGAAGGATGAGGTCCTCGGGGCCTCAAGCAGACTCAGGGGCCACATGCCCCGGCCCTGTAAAAATGAATGTGTCACTTCCCCGGACCCTGGCCCTCCCCGGGATTTTTTTTTAAGACACAGGAGCCCGCAGATTTTTAAAATATTTCTTTTAACACATATGCACTGATCCACAGTGAATTTGCAGTAGAATTTAAAAACAATTTTTTTTGCCCACAGGGGGATACCTGTGGTACTCCCCCCTCACCAGGCCTTGAGGGACAGGGCATTTCTACCCTGCTACCCTATAATTTTGTTAACATTTGTTGAGGACAAGAGACTGAGGGGCATATTAGCAAGACCGGCGATACAATTATCCCCGTTTTAGCGGCAGGAAACTGCCGCTAAAACGGCGATAATGGGCTTGCTAATAAGCGTTATAGAATTCCAATAGAAGCCCAGGTTAGATGTCCTGCATATCTAACCTGGGCTTCTATTGGAATTCTATAACGCATATTATCAAGCCCATTATCGCCGTTTTAGCGGCAGTTTCCTGCCGCTAAAACGGGGATAATTTTATTGCCGGTCTTGCTAATATGCCCCTGAGGGTCTTATTTACAAGCCTCTTGCGATGCCGGTGCATCACTTTTAATATGGGAAAAAGTGATGAACCAGCAGCGCAAAGGGAATGTAAATGAGCCCCTGAGTCCCCAATCCTAAAATGGCTGCTGACACATCTTTGTTGATATGCTGGCAGCCAATCAGATGTTATCTCTAGATCTGTCAGCTCTGCAGATCCTCCATGGTTTGATATATACAAACATTTTTAACCTTCGTTTCTCAAAAACTACTGAACAGATTTACATTTAATCACAAAAAGCACACTTACTCGACCAAAATCTAGCTATCTGCCAAATTTGCTGTAATTCGATTCTGTAGTTTTTGTGGTATTGCAGTTCAATTTTCCTAGAGAAAATAACTTGGGAAAAGACATATTGGGACCCCCCTTTTTCTCATCCCCAGATTGATGGAGCAACTCGAAAGTTTTCAGGAAGGAGCTGAGGTCAAGGAGAATTATTTTGGAAAGTTTCTTGAAGATTTGTTAATATATATGTGTGTTTGTTTGCATGTATACTTACTATGCCATTTAACTACAAGTAATAAAGGTACTATCCTGTCAGGCTCAGTAAAAGGTGTCAGTAATTTAAAACTGAGCTCAACCCTTGGCAACAATAGCACAGAGTGGACTGGTTTAACTTACAGAAAATGTGTAAAACATTTAGCATTTCCAAAACAATTAAAAAGTCAAAAACACAGCAAAATAAAAGCACCACTCCAATTTATAAACATAGAGAATATCTTTATTAACAAAATGACACCAAAATGACAAAAATCCAATAAGGGGAACCAGTGATATGGATTTGTAAAGATTTAAGTAAAAATAATGCCAAAAAGTGCAAAGCACCAATGGTAGTCAAAAGCATGATAGACTGGGACCTAGGCATGACTGCAATGAAGAGCAGATCGGATATACCAATCAGGCTCAACCCAGTTGGAGATTTTACCATAGAGCATAGCCTTTTTTCTGGAAGTCAAAATCCTTCAGAGGGACAAGGCAGCAGGCTGTTTCTGTGGAGTGCATCACAACATCTGCTAGGCATTGGACAAGGTACTGGTGTAGCCATTGATTTTAGCAAGAAAAGCTATGAGCTGGAAAATTTGAATTTCAATCCCAGTTCTGTCCTCTTGCCTGTAGGGCACTTTTAGTGACTTAGGGGCCCATTACGATACCCGGCGTAAAACAATCCGCCAGGCATGGAAGCGGCAAAAATCCGCCCGCACACACCGTCTGAACACCGACCACGCCATTACGATTACACAAACCGAAAACCGCCATCGGCGGAAAAAACACACAAAATACCGCCCGCCAACGTCCGAGTCGGAGTAAAACCGCCCGCCACGGACGGAAACACGCACGACAACACAAAACCGCCCGCCCTCACGGCCGACACACCGCACGTGAAATTACGATCGCACCGCCATGAGCGCGGAAAAACCACAAATATACCGCCCGCCAGCGCAAAGAACGCCGATGAGAATCGACACGGCAGAAGCCATGGCGCCCACGTACCTGCACAGAAACCATCCGCTCACAAAACCAATAGCACACAACATGGCCAACAAGTCCACACAGCAAGGCACGCACAAATACACAAGCACAGTACACATCCCGAAAACACCCCCGGACAAACAAAAAATACAAAGGCCAGAACCCCAGACACAACACACCTGAAAACAACAGACCATGAGGACACACCCACATAGGTGAGTACAAAAGCAGCACTCCCACAGACCACAACCCCTTGCTACATTGCAAACCAGAGAGGAGAGGAGAGGACACAGTGACACCGCAAGGACAGCAGCACACCACAGAAACGCACACATCACTACCACCACCACCACCACCACCACCACCACCACCAAACACCGGCACCACAAACCCCCTGCACATTACACAACACACACCGCACCAGCACCACAAACACCATGGCACCACAAAGAATGCCCAAGTACACGCCCATTGAGCTGACGGTCATGGTCGACGAGATCATCAAGGTGTACCCACAAATCTATGGGAACATGGTCCAGCACACACCACTAGCCACCAGAAACAGAATGTGGAACCGGATCGTAGACCAGGTCAATGCAGTTGGGACCCTGCCCAGGAACAGAGGTGAAATAAACAAACGTTGGAATGACGTAAAGAGCCTGGTCAAGAAGAAGGAGGGCAAAAACAGAGAGCTGGCTGCCGTCACTGGCGGAGGGAATCCCGCGCTCTTTAAGACCTTCAAAGCGTGGGAGGAGAAGGTGCGAGTCATAATACATCCGGAGATCCTCGCCGGATTAGCAGGGGAGTGGAGGCTGGTAAGTACAAACTAATGTATACCAGCACACCGCTATGTACTCACATGCACTACCACCATGCCACAGCTCCCAGGGACAAACACCCCCATGTCCAGCACACAATACACAACACATCACACACACATGCAACAGACACCACCACACACAGCCCAAACCGAACAACTGTAACATACGTGGGGACATGTGTACACTCAGCCAGCCACGTAACCACCAACAGGTCCCCAAATATGCCAGAAGCGCCACAACGAGCACCCACCACACCCATGTGTCCGCCACAGCTGCACTAACCGACAAGTAACAGGTAAGTGGCAGGAACACAAAGTGCAGTGGGTGGGAGGGTGGACAGCCCAAGTACAACACACACCAGGCCCCAGTCCCACAGCACAGCAAGGAGGAGCATCCCCCACAGCCACGTGTCAGTGACCGCAGTGCACAACGACAGCCGAAAGGCAGACATCACGGTCCACAGCAATCGGTGTCAGTGGGTGTCCAGCCACCCCCACGACCCACAACACCCACCCACCCCCACAGACCTGCAACATGGAGCACCCCCGCTTAGAGCCATGTGGCATCCAGTACAGTGCACGCACGAACAACTTGCAGGTGGGAAACTGGACAGGGCTGGATTACTGGAGGCATGAGGACCATAACACGACCAACACATGGGACATGTCACGTAGCAGACGAACACGCAGCACCGCCCACCGTCACGAACAAGTGAACAATGTGCACACGGACATGAACAACAGACTCACACCCCACATGACCCATCACATACATAGCAACACCCAAGGAGCCACGTCTGCATGCACAAGCCACACTGAATATAGTACCACACGGCAGCCACTGTGCAACTCATCACACACAACCGAAACACCATTGAAGTCCTGTCCATGTAGCCCCTACTGCCTGTCAACCACACACCCCACAACTACGCCTATGTAAGACAAACAACACTAGACGCAACAGAGCGGAACAACATAAATGCACACGAACACCACTGAACCCATCAAACACACAGACACACCATGCACATACAACATACCATCCATCCCATCTGTCAGCCCCAGTCTCATGAAAGGCATGTCATCCGCACAGCTGCCACACATACAGCAGTCACGCTAAGATACATGCCCATGACCAACCATGTGCCAGAAGTCAATGAAGCGCACGACACACTGTGAGCAACAACACACAACATGGGCCACACCCCCCGAGCACTGCAGTGATGCACATGGCACAGGGCAGCACGCACACCAAGGAGATGGGACAACTGCAATACGTTTGCTGGCACACAACCATCACTCACTCATAACGATGCGTCCAATGCCATGTCCAGTAATCACAACAGACAGCAAATATGCAGGCCATGTCAAGCATGCACACACCTCAAACCATGCACTGTCATGCTGCCACAACACATGTCACGTTCGGCACCCATGGCTCACAGCATGTACCCCAAAAGCATATTCCCTCCCAAATGCGAATCTGGGGCATGGCCCCCATGTTGCCATATGCGTTCCTAAGCGTTCCATTTGAACCCCAAAAGCATATTCCCTCCCAAATGCGAATCTGGGGCATGGCCCCCATGTTGCCATATGCGTTCCTAAGCGTTCCATTTGAACCCCAAAAGCATATTCCCTCCCAAATGCGAATCTGGGGCATGGCCCCCATGTTGCCATATGCGTTCCTAAGCGTTCCATTTGAACCCCAAAAGCATATTCCCTCCCAAATGCGAATCTGGGGCATGGCCCCCATGTTGCCATATGCGTTCCTAAGCGTTCCATTTGAACCCCAAAAGCATATTCCCTCCCAAATGCGAATCTGGGGCATGGCCCCCATGTTGCCATATGCGTTCCTAAGCGTTCCATTTGAACCCCAAAAGCATATTCCCTCCCAAATGCGAATCTGGGGCATGGCCCCCATGTTGCCATATGCGTTCCTAAGCGTTCCATTTGAACCCCAAAAGCATATCCCCTCCCAAATGCGAATCTGGGGCATGGCCCCCATGTTGCCATATGCGTTCCTAAGTGTTCCATTTGAACCCCAAAAGCAAAGTACAAACCAGACCCAGGATGGGCCAGGAGCCCGCATACACCAGAGTCACAATAAGTAGGGGCACAGCAACACACCCATCGGCATGGCCAATCCGTCCCATGCCACATGTGCACAGCACACAGTCCCATTGCCAAGCACACACAACTACAAATGCTACAGCCACACACACGCCTCCGGGAAACCCATGTACGAGATTGCACGAACTGTTAATGTCAGACGACAAATACATACTTCGCCAGGTGCAACACAATAACAAATCTCATTCTCTCCACAGGTGACGAACTGCTGGATGCTGGGGATGGAGCCAGCAGCCAGCACAGCCAGCCTACAAGCCCCCAACGAGGACACACGGATCTGGAGGATCTGTCCTCCTCTTCGGACACGGACCACCAAGCAGGCCCATCTGGTGTGGCAGGGCCCAGCCGCTCCCCAGGACCCCTCCTACCCACCAACCCATCATCCAGGGCTGCTGAACATTCCCAGCCCCCTGCTGCCACTGTCGTTGCGGCCACACCCACGGTCATTGTGGCCACTACCACTGCCGCAACCGCCACCATCGCCGCACCGACCACCACCGCCGCCACCACCACCACGTCTTCGCTGGCACCAGCCCCAGCGCAGGTGGTGGCCCGTCCGACTGGATCCACCCTGGGAGCCACAGCGAGGACCGTGGTGAGCAATGTGGCTAGTGGGCAGGCCGGTGGCAGCAGGACTGGTAGGAGGAGCAGGGTCAGGGAAACGCCAGCCTCCCCTGGGAGCCATGCCCTGCCTCAAATGGCCAGAGTCCTTGGGGCCTATGAAGAGGCCCAAGGACAATGGGTCCGGTCTGCTTCAGACACGCGTGAGGTGCTGGGGGTGCTGAGGTCCATGGACGCCCGTATGGGCCAACTCGTGGACCTCATGGGCCAGCTGGTGGTGGCGGTGAGGTCACTGCCAGGGACAGCAGCTCCCCCTCCGCCACCACCTGCCGGGGCGCAGGGTGGAGCAGCAGTGTCCAGTTCCCCTGCGTCCACAGCCAGTGAGCACACCTCAACCACCAGCATGTCGCAAGCAGGCACCCCCTCGCAAACATGGAAGGGGCCGTCCGAAGTGGAAACAGATCTCCCGGGAGGACTTCGCACGCTCCAAACGCAAGTGAGGCAGCCAGCCAGCCTCCGCCAGCCTTCCTTGACCAGCCACTGCATTGACTTGGACTACGATCCCACTCCACACAGCCATCTGGATGGCATGTGTGTGTTGGACTATGGACATAGAACCAGTGGGTACACCCTGAGCATCACGCAGCCATGACCGACAGCTCATTGTCACTGCACGCACCACTTTTGTCATCACCTTACACACAATCACATGTCACAGTTTGTAATAAATGCACCTTTTTCACTAACTGCTGTTTGTGCCCTGTGTTTTATTTGTACGGAATACAACGGCCACCTTGGGCGGAAAGGCACCTGATGCGTGGCATGGCAATTGAATCCGGAGGGCCTGTAGGGACCTAGGGGTGGGAGACAGAACAGGAGCACATTCAATGAGTGTGTCATACACCCATCACACAGTACATGTCAACAACTACAAGCAATGTACACACATCGCACAGAGCAATAGGGCACAATGCCACAGCCACCAACAGTGGCATACTACCCTGGCCATGGAGCGTTGACACACAGCACGCAGTGAACAAACGGCCACCCTGACACAGCACACACACACCTGCACAGATACAGCCACATCAGCCGTCGTACATGGACACTCACCGTCAAGTGAAGTAGCGGGCGATGAGCTGCTGCCGCACATTACCAGCTTCCTCCTCTCCGCTGTCCTCCTCACTCGAGCTGTCCTGGTCTGCAGGCTGGGGCCCTGGTTGATCTCCGTCATCCACGATGAGGGGGATCTGCTTTCGAATGGCCAGATTGTGCAGCATGCAGCACGCCACCACTATCCGGCACACCTTCTGTGGGGAGTACGCCAGCGCACCCCCGGTGCGGTCCAGGCACCTGAACCTGGACTTGAGGAGGCCAAAGGTACGCTCGACCACACGTCTGGTCCTCCCATGTGCCTCATTGTAGCGATCGTCTGCTGGGGTGCGAGGATTCCTCAATGGACTGAGCAGCCATGCCCCATTCGGGTACGCAGAGTCACCTGGGTGTGAGGGACACAGAGAACCGTTGCAATTCCAACTGGACAGGGGACAGCATCGCACAACCAGCTCTCTACACCACTCCACATACTCACCGACAATACAGGCACGATCCTGTTGCATATTGGACATCAGTCGTGGCAAGATGCTGTTGCGCATTATGTGTGCGTCATGGGCCGAGCCTGGGAACTTTGCACACACGTGGGTGATCACCATGTCCGCAAGGCACACCACTTGCACATTCAGGGAGTGCGTGTGCTTCCTGTTGCGGTACAGGTGCTCAGTGGCCTGTGGTGGAACAAGGCCGACATGTGTGCAGTCAATGGCTCCAACGACGTGTGGGATTCTGCCAAGGGCATAGAATGCACCCTTCACTGCCGCCAATTCACGAGCCCTGGGGAAGCGGATGTACCTGTTTCGGTACAGCATCATGGCTGCCAGTACATCCCTCAGCACCTTGCTGAACATGGGCTGGGACATCCCTCCTCCAATGCCCACTGTGTGCTGGAATGACCCAGTGGCGAAGAAATGCATGGCGGCCATCACCTTAGCCGTGGGGGTGACAGCAGTCGGATACACCCTGCGGGGACGGAGATGGGGTTCTAACATGGCACACAATCGATGCAGGGTTGGCCTGTCCAGCCGAAACTTCCTAATAACCTCTGTATCGTCCATGTCCGCCAGCAATTGGTATGGGCGGTCAATGTTCGGTCTCCGCCTAGGGACAATGGCAGAGGACACATGTCAAAGCAACACGACACATAGCAATTTCGCATACACATCACTGACATGACTGAGCAAGCACATGAGCCACAGCCCAGCTGTCAAGCTGGGACGGCACGGCCACAATACACTTACACAGGTCTCCCAACAATGGCAATGGCTAGTGATACAAACCACTGCCATGTGCATGCACATGGGGATCTAGGCCCCAATGACTTGCGGGGCGTGCTGATGGGGACTGACTGCATATCCGTCAAGCGGCAACGCCACGGCAACATGAATGTCTGCTGAGCATTGAACTGCTTCCACGGCTGGATGAGTATGGCACACGACGACGACGATGTGGGCACAGGCTGAGCGGCCAAAACAAGTGGGACCTGTGGCACGAGGGGACATGAGACAGTAGTAGGTGTCAGCACTGCACCCTATGTACAGCACTGTACGGATCACACCTCCCGAAACATTGACAGGTGTCCACATTGACAGCCCCATGCCAAGACGGCTGTGTGCTTGCAGTCACACGTCACAGGTGAGAGGTTACATTGCACGTGCCAGGTGGCAGACGTACATAGTTGGAGCTGGCATGTGTGTGCATGTGTCTCCTGTTCAGGATCCACCAGATGGGCGCTGACTCTGTACTGACCATTGGACACAGCATGTTCCGTGGAAGGCTTGTGTGTGTGGGATGGTGGCACTGGATGTGCCTCCGTTGGGTGGGGGGCCATGCACAGGGCGGGTACGTCGATGATTGCGCATTGTTGGTCACGGTGGGTGCACCAACTAGGATGTGTTGCCCTGTGTTCAATTCCTATGTCCGCATGATGATGGACTGTAGATGTGGGCAGACTACACATTGGTCGATGTGCTGTCTATATGCATGTGCCTTCACACCAGGCACAGCTGCCCCTGCACATGTGACCCCTGCTGGACTCGCTGCTGGGTCTGTGGAGCTGATGCACCTTCTGCGCGTGGGGCGGACAGCTCTCCTCACTTCCCTCATTGCGCATGTCATGACTTTGCCGCAGGTGACATGGATCATGGAGGGCCCACATGTACGCGTGGGTAGGCTACACATGATTGTACACTGGTCGCCACCCCCAGTCAGTGTTTCGAATGGGAAGGTTGTCGTGCTGGTGGTATGTTCGATGTGGCGGATGGGCGGGCCTAGGTGCGGGCTTACATTCCGGACATGGGGGGTAGTTGGATTGGCGACTAGTTGCAGTACACACGGGACACGTCTCTTCCTTTCCACATCTGGGTCATCCCTTGTACTAACTGACAGTGATACAGTCATCTTCGCCCCAGCCCTCATGTCCTCCCCTCGCTCCCCCAATATGCATGCTCACCTGCGAGGCTAGCGCTTGCACAGGCAGCCCCAAGCTCGCACCAGAGAGGGCAAGGAGTGTATGTGTGGGTCCAGTTGCACGAGTGGGCTGTCTCAGGGTATGATGTGTTGCGGGACGCCGTCCACCTGCGTGGTGCCCCAAATGGAGACCCGGCCTGCATGGACTATGCATCACAGTCTTCGCCTTCCGGATCCGCCACCTGCGACACCCAGTGGCTGTGGCTGCCCTTGCGGCCATGCCGCCTCCCTCTGTGACTGATGGCCCACACATTCACTCTTTGGCCTCTCAGTGGAGGGCTCGGGGGTGGTGGCGCACGCGCTTGCACTTAGTCGCAATGGCATGTGGCGTGGTTGGTATGATGGGCAATGGATGGGATGGTGCGAGCCACCTCCCGTGACGTCAGTGCTGCTCGTGCTGTGGTGCGTCCCCCCTACACTTCCATTTGACTTGTGCCATGCTAGACGTTGAGGTTCTATTGCCTGCGTGATATGACCAGGAGGAGCGCGAGGAGACCTCTCACACACCATGCTCCACTGCCATCCCGTGCCCTGTATCGCCTGTGCGGATTGACTATGTTGGGGTTACACCTGGTCGACTGGGGCTGTGTGTGCCTTGTCAAGGGGCATGGCGGGCGCACAACAGGATCCAGCTTGTCCACAGAGGGTGGGCTGAGGTGCGCCTGGTACCGCTTTGTACGTGTGCCCGGCTGCTGTGCACACACGTGTTCACTCCCCCCAACAGGTGTCCTCTCACAATGCCCAGGGAAGCGGTGGTGTACTGTTCATGACCCCTCCCAACACGGCGTGCTCCAACTTGGCATGTGCGCATCTACCCGTCGCACCCACCCACCTGAGCACTGCGTCCATACGACTTCACACGACACATGTGTGTCTTCCACAGTAGTGCTACTCATTTGCGTTGACATCCAATACCAGTGGACTACATGGTCATGTCACGACTGCCGTGTACTTCACATACTCTCATCCTCTCTCATTCGTACTTGTGAAATGAGTCAGCGGAGACAGTTTTGGTTTCAAACATTATATTGAGTCTTCTGTCCTCTGTGATGCAGTATAGTGGACACTACTGGCAGCGGAATACATGTTGAGGATATACTGAGCATGATTGCAAATGGGATAGGGTGTGGGGTTACATGTGATTGGCTGTTGCATGTGGGATGTGGGCTTCAGAGTGACATCTGCTTGGCCAAGGCTGTGCTAATGTACATTTACGTATAGCTGCGGAGCTGCGGACTTTGACACAGACGGTATACATGTAGCCTACCAGACCGCTTGGCATCATGGGCACAGTCCATCTCAGTTCCATGTGACAGGTTTGCTGCGGTTGTTCCTCATGCACGCGTGCATGTGAGATGACATCAGGGCATGTGCTTGCGTGCATGCAGCGGCGTGCCACTTGTTGTTGCACTGTGGTGGTTACTGGACATGTCACAGTCACTGGGGTCGTGTTGTTGTTGTATGCACTTGTCGTCCATGCAAAGGTCCTGGTATGGGATTCCCGGGGCGGGGGTGGGAGGGGTGCAGCACCCACAGACTCCAGGCGACCTATTCATGTCCACTGAGCGGTGTGTGTGTCCATGGGCGCTGGATCCATGTCGTGTCCTGGTTGTTCGTGCAGTTCCGTCCATGTGGGTGCGATACACAGAGCCCATGCCACTGCCTCCCACGATGCATGCAGTGTTCCTGGATGTGATGGGGAACAGTGTGCATGTCCCGGTCCTATCCGATGTCATGGCGATGTCGTTGATGGTGTGGTTACAGTTGCCGGTCGTTTGGTATGGCTGTTGTGGTGGTGACTGGCCAGTCCGTGCGGAAGCTAAGCATGGGTGCGGGGTTGGACATCATAGGTCAATCGGGAACCTGCGTTGTGGTCCGACGAATTGACAGGTTGTCAGGTATGCGATGCCGTCCAGCAGGGCTTCCATGTCATTGGTGGTGTACATGTTTGCCAGCCAATGTAGCGGATGGTGGCTGTCAAGGTGTTGTTCGTAAGTTGTCCCTTGGAGGACCATGATGGGGCATGCTGGGTGACATTCGATGTAGCTGTTCTCGATGATCCGTCGTGTGGAGGCACAGTGGTCCCATTTCAGTGCGGGTGCGATGTTGGCCACATACGCCATGCCCCCATAGGCAGAGCAGGCCCTGTCATGTGCGTCCAGAGGGAGGAGTAGTGGTAGCAGGTCCGCCTTCAGACATGCCGGGTTGGAGAGGCATATCTCCACGGGATGCTGGTAGGGACACCTCCGACAGTAGAAGACGGGCATGACGCAGCTGAACAATGTGATGCGGTAAGTCAGTCGGTAACTTACGTTCAGCAGGGACAGGAGATCGCATCCCAATGTATGAAACAGGTTGGTTTTGTACAGCTTGAGCTGTTCGGCGTAGTTGGGTAGGTGTGTTGCGGTTGCCATTTCGCAGCGGTGCGTTGTGGTGGCGTGCTCCGGCTGTGTGTGCAGTCTGCAATGTGCACGCTCCGAGGTTGCTGTGAGCTCTGTGTAGTCGTAGGGAGACAGGACTTGTGTTCTGTTGGCTTGTTTGGAGGACACGGGCCCTCTTCCCACATGCTTCTCAGACAGTTCAAGGTCAGTGATGTGTGACTCCTTCCAATTAACTTGCATGTGGCCGACATGGGGGAGTGTTTTCTTCTTTCTTCCCCGTCCGTTGTGTGCTTCTGTGATATGCGCTATCTGCCCTGTGGTCGGTCTCCTCGGCATGCCTGTGTTGGTCTATTCTTGGACAATGGCTGTATTCACCGGCTTCTGTCGTAGGGCTGTGGTTTCGGAGTTGGAATGGAAGGTCATTCAGTGCTGTCTGCTCTCCCTTGTGTGGGCGGCAGGCTGCCTTTCCGCTCTGCGTTGGGCCTTGTGTGTGAATGTTATTCTTGGGCCACCTGTTGTCGGTCCCCGGGCTCTTTGGTGTTC
Organism: Calotriton arnoldi; assembly: GCA_963921515.1. Lineage (NCBI taxonomy): Eukaryota > Metazoa > Chordata > Amphibia > Caudata > Salamandridae > Calotriton > Calotriton arnoldi. The sequence continues at coordinate 475,128 of CAWUFW010010295.1, forward strand.
CGTTTTATATGTCTTGTTCATATGTGCAGGGTGGTATGGGTGTTTCAGTGTGGTACTGGCGTTCCTCTTCCCGAAGGAGCCCCTGCTTCTCCTAGTTGGTGTTGCCGCCGCTGTGTGCTACGCCATGTTTGTTACACTGGGGTGTGTCCTGCTGTTGCGTGTCTTCACTGACATGTGTGCGTCGGTTGTGTGGCGTTGGGTGTTGTCCGTGAATTGGGCGTTGGGGACATGTCTGTGGCAGGCCTGTCACGTGTCATGTGCGTTCGGGGTGGGGCTGATGTGTGTGCTGCTTGGTTGTGTCCCTGTGTCTGTGTGCGACGCATGCATGGCGCTGCGGTTGGCCTCTGCGTTGTGCGCATGTGTGGCGGCGTCATCGGCGCTTTGGGGCCGTGACGGGGTGGTTGGTTCCTAGTCCCAGGTGGTGTGTACACATGTGTTACGCGATGTTACGATTTGGCCTGTGTGTCATATGTGGATGCAATGGTGGATGTGTAGTGTACACGCGCTGGTGGGGGTTGTCCGCTTTTTCCGCCCTTGCACTGTGTGCGCTGTTTGCGTGCACTTGTTGTGTGTGTGCCTACCTGCGTCTCCGCGGTACGTTGCGTCCTTGGTGGTGCATCAGCAGGAGCATGGGGAGGGCCTGCAGTGCTGGATTCATGCTCGGGGAGCCGCTTCTTCATTGTCCGTGCTCGGCATCCGTGTTACCGCTTCGGTTTGTCGTACGGTATCTCTTGGCCGTGGGAGCCGTTTGTTTGCGGCATCGTAATTTATGCGCCGGGCGGGACGTGTTTCGTCGGACGGTGTGTGTCAGTTGTGCTGCGCCGCTACGTGAACGGGCGCACTTTGATGGCGGACGGTGTTGCTGGCTTGCCGGCGGTGTTTGGCCTACTTTTCGCATCGTAATTGGGCGGGCGTGTGGACTGCTGCGTGCCGGCGGTAACTGGTGGTTTTTGCATCCGCCAGCACGGCGGTGGTGCTTCCGCCCGCCATCGTAATGGGCCCCTTAGCCTCTTTTTGGGAGCTCAAAATCCTCCAGCAGGGTAAGGCTACTGAATGTGTCCAATGAGTACTCCATGAGGCTGGATACCATCTTCCAGAGGCTCCACTGAAATGGATCTGCAGCTCTGGAGCAGTTGCAGTTGGGGAAAACCTGTTTCTTCAGCCCATCAAGGTTGTGCATTGTGTGGATCAGCTTGGCAGAGGTTTGTCCTGGTCCTCTGTAGGTCTTGAACTCCAAAAATGTTGTAGGTCCCAGGTTTTCAGAAATGTTAGGACAAGTCCAGTTAGACACAGCCAAGGGTCTCAGGAGCTCAGGAACACCACTTGAGGGTCAACATACACTCTAGCAGAGGTCACCAGCAGACTCCAGGTCAGTTTCAGCTTGTACTGGTCATCTGTGTTCTTCAGGAAAAGGCCTCTTGCAGCTTGTTTTGGCACTGGAGCTTACACAGGAGCTCACCCAACTGACCATTTGAGTCAATTTCTTTGTCCTGGGTACAAGTGGGAGTGGGTCCAGCTTTCCAGGCCTCATCACAGGTCTTAAACAGCAGGTGCATGCTTCTTTTCTCCCACAGGTCCAGAGTGTTCTGAAAAAGGTGTCTTGAGGTGCCACATTTATGCCTGGAATTACCATGTGGTTGGGGGTGACCCCAAGCCTCTCCCGTTCCAGGGTTAACCTTATCCACATTTGCAGCAGCGCCTGTGTACCCTACAGCAAACAATCCCTCAGCTCTCCGACTCACTAAATCCAAGAAGGAGAAAACCTTCTCACCTTGTGCAGACCCTGTGTGCCCATCCAGAGCTGTGTCCAGTATAATAAACAGTCCCTCCTCAATGGTTGCTACAAACCACTCTTGGAGGCAGCTTCCCCCATTGGATTTGGTGTTGACCTGACTAGGAGAAAGGACAGGACCTGTTCAGGTGTCATTTGACATCTATCCAGTGACAAGGGACGCCCCTATGTAGTAAATTCGTCTTCCTACCACGGGAGCAAAAACACCACCCCAAACACAGGCCATTGTCTTTGCTGTGGGAGCAGTGTTTACATCTCATCAGGGTTATTCGCCAGCAGGGTGACAGTTGGAGAGATAATGCAAATTAGCCTCGAAATTCACCATTAAGATGAGCTTTGAATAAATATTAAATATAGTTGTTTAATCATATATCTAGCTTGTTGCTATCCTGTGAATATTTATTATTCTTTTTCAGTCTTTCTCTGTGGGCCAGACAGCCCTGCTGCAGTGAAAATAGCTTTGGGTACTAGTTACTTGTGGGACATTTTAACTTTAAATTCTTATATATTTGCCTTTAGAAAAGTGTGCACCCTGCCTTTCAGGCTGCAAGTCCTACACAGTGGTGACTTTTTAAATGTAAGATAAAGGTTTTCTCCTGTCAAAATTGTTATTTTGACAGGTCAGGCTACAGCTTTAAAACTGCAATGGCCAGGCTATAGTGGTAGGCCTGGAGTCATGTTTGCCCATTCACATTACTGGATGACATGGTAGTGCTTTATTCCATAGGTGAAGTGCAACTTTCCAGGTCATGGGCTTACTATAGGCACTATATACTATGGCCTTATAGTAAAGTTGAACATGCCAATCAGTGCTTAGCCAATTGCAATATGTTTTAGGGGTCAGAGCAAACATTTTGCCTTCTTCCTCCTATTTTTGTGACCCTCTTTGTGTGGGCTTTAGGACTCTGGGCACTTAGCACTGCGTATCGGTGCTAAAGTTGCATGCACTCTCTCCTTTAAACATGATATGATTGGCTTACTCCTATTTGGCATATTTAATTTACATGTAAGTCCCTTGTATAGTGGTGTCCCCTATACCCAGGGCCTGTAAATTAAATACTACTAGTGGGCCTGTAGCACTGCTTGTGCCACCCACTGACATAGCCTGTAAAACCTGCTTCAGGCCTGCCACCGCAGGACCTGTCTTAGCAGCATATTGCCACTTTAACGTGGCATTTAAAGCTACTTGCCAAGCCCTAAAATCCCCTTTTACTACATATGGATCACCCCTAAGGTAGGCCCTAGGTAGCCCTATGAGCGGGGTGCTGTGTAGGTAAAAGGTAGGACATGTGCCTTTATCACATGGCATGTCCTGGTAGTGACAAACAGCCTATTTGGTTTCTCACTACTGTGAGGCCTACTCCTCTCATAGGCTAGCATTGGGAATTCCCTTATATGTGTTTAAGTGATAATTCTTGATCTGAAAGGAGTAGTGTTACCATATTTGGGATGTTTAGAATGGTGGTGATAAATCCTGCTTACAGGTGTAGTAGGATTTTACATTACTATTTTGAAAATGCCACTTTTAGAAAGTGGGCATTTTTCTGTGCTTATGACTCTAGTGCTTTGCAGCCTGACTCCAATCTACATCTGGGCCTGGTTGACAGCTACACTTTGCGCATACTTTCCAGACAGCCACCATACAGGAAGGGCTGGGTGTGATAGAAGAGGCATCTGAGTCCATCTGCATACTGAGAGTCTTCCTGGGCTGGAAGAGAGGTGGGCTGGGTGCACACACATTTGTATAGGTGGTGTACTGCCCTCACACAAAGGGCAGATTTTACCCTCTACTGATGTCTGGAGCTAGGGCTGAGGTTGAAAGGGGATGTTGTGCACTTCTAAGGTTTCTTCTGACGTCACCTCTACATCAAAGACATTTGGAGTATAAGTACATTGTCTCTGACCCCATAAGTTTAGACACTGCATGGGACTTGCAACCAGATGCTGCTGGCTCTAGATTCTACACATTGCCAGGAGAAACCATTGTACTGCCAGGAGAAACCACCATTGGGACTACCTGCTTTGTTGTGCAGACTTGTTGCCTGCTGGGGAAACTGTCACTCTGCCCAAGGAAACCAGTGTGTTGGCCTACTGCTTACCTGCCTGTTCTCGTGCACCCAGTAGTCTCCAGGGATGGGTGGACTAGCCCCCTCCCTGCTCAATTGAGATCTCTGTGGATTTGTTCAACGCAAATTCAACCACACGAATTCCAGGGTAGCACTTCTCCTTGTCAGAAAGCATTTTTGGGATGCCTATGCTCTCTCTGCTGTCTATACCCCAGTGGAAGTCCCCCGTGAGAGGCACTGCAGTGGAACAAGCATGTCCTCTGAGCTGACATGCTCACTACAGTTGCACTGTGACCGGCGTAGTCCTGAGGTCAACCCATGCCACACAGGCAGTGCGGGAGAAAGCCGATGAGCCTCCTTTGCTGTGGGAAATTTGCTGAGGTAACATCACAGACAGGAGCCTCGTGGCACCAGCATTGCCAGAACCCGCCCCCAAACTGTCTGCAGGGGGCCGCCACCTGCCACAATCCGGCGCGGATCGGATACAGCAGCCACCACCCACCAGGAAGGAGTCTTCGTACTCACCCAGGACCCATTTGGGGGCCGCGCTGTACTGTGCTCTTGCAGGTAACTGTATCTTGCCAGTACGGGACCACAGAGGTCTAGGTGAGGACCCCCCCACCAGCAACAGACAGGTTTATGGTTTCCCCCTAAGCCGGATATTGTACCATGACTCCGGGGCTTGTGTGGAGCTGCTGTGCAGTTCCCGCAATGGAACAGTTCGGTTGTTGATCTCAGTCCGTGATCGTGGTGGAATTACTGTAATAGCCCCAAAAGGAGCCTGAGAGCTCTTCCAACGCTGCCACCCATTTCTAAAATTCAAAACCTGCATATCTTCCACAGTATAGAGGGAAACTACTAATTACCGTACCTTGTGTAGTAGACACGCAGATGTTCCTGCGCCCTACAGCTTACCTCACCAGTTAGCCTGAAGCGGTTCACCATGTACCGCAAATACTGCACAACCTATAATAGAAGCGCAGGTGCGCTGTAGCCATGTGGTCGCTGCCTTGGTAGGTGATTACATAAGGTGTTTATGGTGTTATTTAGTGTTTGATGTACAGGTGATGATACCTGATGATTTGTGTGTTGGTTCTAAAACCTAAACTGCTGCATTTCATGCCCTAATGTCTAATACATTAGGGCATGGGTTGACATAGTATGGGCAGTGTTGTGTTTCATGATGTTTGCAACATATAAGCCTTTTCTCTTATTGCCCTTATTGTGATGTTTGACAATTGCCTATTTGGCAGAATTCATGATTCATGTTGTTTTGGTCTATGTGTTATGTAGACTATAATGCAGGATTTTGATATAATCCTGTGTGGAGAGTCAGAACTCGGCGGCAAGGCTGCTTTGCCAGGTGCCCAGAAAAGCCTCCATATCAGGTTCCCTCCTCGACCTTGGCTGAGGATAGAGAGCCGCATTAAATTCAAGGCCTTGTGTTATATGCATAAAATTAAATGGGGCACTGCACCGCAATATCTGAATGCCTTAGTCCATCCCTACCTTCCAACACGTCATCTACGATCCTTGACTTAGGCCAAGTTTTCAGTCCCTAGGATCAAAAGATCGCGTATGGGTGGCCGGTCTTTTTCCTACCTAGCCCCCTTATTATGGAACTCTCTCCCTATGCCAATTCGGCATGAAATTAACCACAAGAACTTCCGAAAAAGTCTTAAGACATGGCTATTTAACCAATAATGTTTCCCTTTCCTGCCTGCAACAGTCTGATGGCGCCGGGAAACCTCAGGGTAGCTGAGCGCCTTATAAAATTAAATTAATAATAATAATAATAATTTAGTGGTGTGTTCATTGTGTTACTGGTGTGAGTGTGTTGCGCCAACACTTTACACATTGCCTCTGATAATAAGCCTGCCTGCTCTGCACCAAGCTACCAGGGGGAGAGCACAGGTTATCTTTAGTGTGTAACTTACTTGGCCTGACTAGAGTGTTGGAGTCTGCCTGGCTAAGGTGCATACCCTAGCCAACCAGAAACCCCATTTCTAACACCTATTCTCTTCTTTTGATACATTCTCATGCTGATCATTTTGTTGCTGATAGGTTTAACTAGTTCAGTGTTATAAATCAGGCACCACATTCTTTCCTATCCTTTCTACCAGGAGTCATCCCCGATAGACCCATATCTTATCTAAATGCTTAGTAGCCATATTATAGAGGCTCAATGGAACGAGCAGGCATAATTGTATGCGGAGAGCAGCTCTACAATCTATAACCACAGTGGAAAGGCAGAGTTATTTGGTTAGAGGTGGGACATGAAACACCTGAGTCATCATCTGCCATTAGGACATCCTGTCTGTATATGACTCCAATAAAGTCTCTCTGCTGTATAGCTGGACACTAAGATCAAAGTCTTCAGTATTCCAGACTGTATAACACAGTTCCATTAAAGTTCTCTTTTTCACATTCAGTAAAACTTTGAATGGCCTACATTTTACCTGTATCAAAATCTATCTCTATCTATCTATTATGAAACTTTTAGAGTTTTGATGGCTAATGCCCTTATTTGGATACATCAGGAACATTTGAGTATAGTATGCTAATTGTCAGAAATTAGGTTATTAATTTAGGAGGGTGCTACCACTACCAGCTTCATAAACAAGTCTAGTTATGTTGCATCTCATTTTTATTTTAATCTTTGTTCAACTTCTGGTACCTTTGGCACAAGCAGCTGGTAATTCTCTGGTGAAGTGAATTTTAGAAATACCAAACAATTTTTAACGTCAAGGAAACAACAAAATAAAATTACCAAACGTGTTTAGAAAAGTCTAGAAAAAGGAATTAAGCATAAAAAAACAAAAATGATGAAAATCACATAAGGGAACTGGACAAATGAATTTTGAATGTTTTAGAGCAATACGTGCCAAGAAAATAAATTGCAGGTCAGAATTCACAGTTCGTGGTTGGTTAGAACAGAGGCATGATGTCAGCGGACTTTGATGGAGTGGAGGTTGAGTGGGCCAAGCAGGTCACTCTGGTTAAGATTTTATCTGCTGACATTTTAATTTATTGAGCTCCAAGATCTCTAGTGGGGCAAGGCAAGAAGTTGAAGCAGGTGAGCCCACCTCAAAGTAATATATCATTGAAGCCTGTAATCTTGCATCAAAAGCTGTGAGTGAGATAAAGCAGGAATCCGTAGCCACCAAGGTCACTTCACCACTGATGTAGATTTGCAACTACACCTGGTCCATGGTTTTACCTTCAGATGGATTCTAGTCAGCTCTTTGTCATTTGACGGGAAGGTACTCAAGATTGTAGAACAGGGAGGGCAGGAGAGGTCTTGGCCAAAGAGTTGGCTTTCCGAGTCCGAGAATGCCTCCGTCTCTACGGAGCCATCCGCAGAGCTTGTGTGTAGTGAGTTGATGAGGTTATTAACTTTGTTGTTGAAGAAAGAGGCTAGCTCGTTGCATCTCTCCTTAGATGAGTGAGGCAGATAAACGTGGTGGTGAGCAACTTAGCAATTTTAAAAAGTTCCTTGCGGGAGTTTGAAGCCAGATTTATCCTCTCCTCGTAGTATTTTGCCTGAGTAAGTTTAATATCATGATGATATTATCTTATGGCTTTTTTGTATATCACCTTGAGGTCCGAAGCGAAATTATTTCTCCAATTCCTTTCGAGTTTCTTGCACTTCTTTTTTTGAATTGCAAGCTGATTGTTAAACCAGACAGCTCTTTTAGGGTTGTGTGGTGCTGACTTTCTGGGTTTAGGAAAGCAGCGGTCTACTGAGGAGTTGATCCAGTCTATCCACTGTTTGTGTGCCTCTTTGGTGTCCCCTATTAGAGAGGGAGTGGTGGACTCAAGACATTTGGTCCAGTTTGCTGGTACTATCCCAGGCCATTTCCTGCCTGGGATTGCGCTGTCTGCTGTGGAGGTATTTCCAGTTGGTTTGGCAAATGAAAAAGGGATATAGAAATGATCCAACCAGGGAACTTAGACTGGGGTGAGTACCTTGATTTTTGGGTCGTTCGAGAAGATAGGATCAAGAAGATGGCCTCTTTCGTGGGTGACTGAGCCCACAAGCTGGGGGAGTTGCATTGCCTCCAGATCTAGGAGTAATCTGTGAGCTGACGGGTTCCTAGTGTTATCTAGGTAAATGTTAAGGTCCCCAAGCACCGTGAAGGCGCATCTTCCTATCATGAGACTGGCCAGAAGATCGGGGAAGGCCTCAAGAAATGACCCACAAGACTCAGGGGGCCTATAGACAAGGATCCCATGAAAAGAAAAGGTGGGGGCAAGTGTTATTCTGAACAACGATGCATCACAGTTGGGTAATGTGATTGGAGTGGAGGAGCAACTGAACTGTGCTTTATGAATGATGGCTACCCCTCCTCCTGACTTCCGTACCCGGTCTTGTCTGCTAATGCCATATCCTGGGGGGAGAGTCATGATAATATCAGGCGCAGAGCTCTCATTAAGCCAGGTTTCAGTAATAAACAGTATATCTAGGGCCTCAACCTCTAGAAGCAGCCCAATGTCGATTTTATGTCCTGGTAAGGATCTACAGTTTATCATCCCCATTTTCAGGTGACTGCAAGTGTCTTGAGTGCTTTGAGACCTGGCATGGTTGGGCGAGCCCCTGACAGTGGTGATTTGGCAATGTTGACACCGTATCTCCTTTCCTATAGGAGTGGACGGCTCTAGGGACTGTGTGCAGCTTGCCGACAGGACGGGTCTGAGCTGTCTAAGTTGCTCTGCAGTGTACATAATGTGTCTTGAGGGATTAGAAGAATTTTGAACAGGGTCCCTGGCCCCTGGTCCCATTCAGGCGTGGACGGGTGCAGACGGGCTTGCCTTAGGCACACCTGCTGCGCGAGTCCGCGCATCTACCGCCATTAATAGACGATCCCGATCAGCTGGAGCGCCGACCTGCACGCCCTCTCTATGGTAGCGAGGGGTGTCTCCCTCCTCTTTATGGTCAGGTGAGTGAGTGCTGTCCATAGTTTAAAATTGTAAAAGGCGCGATTAAAAGTATTGAAAGTGTGGCAGCCAAATTCAAAACAATTTAACACAACATTAATTTAGCCCAATATTAGTTGATTTCACAGTGCGTGCACAATGATTGCTAAAGATACGATAGCAGCGCGCAGAGTTCCCAAATGTTAAAAGATGAAGCAGGTAAACGTGGGTAAAAGTGTTAAGAGCAGGAGGAAGAATAGCGTGCTATCCCCACCAAAGAACTTGACACGGATAGTGCCTCCTCTTGCGGTAATGAGGAGTCCAAAACATATGGATTTTCACCTGGAGTCCAAAAGAAGTACACTCCGATATCAGCCATGGGTCCAGGACCTGCTGGGCTCCTCTTTGGCATCGCTACTCACTCCTGCACGAGGCTAGCAGCAGGGCTCAGGCAAATACAGTTGGTGCTGGTCTGCTGGGCAGTTGCAGGGAAGCCTCTGGAAGCTTCTTGTGTCCCTGTAGCTACAGTGGGAGGTCAGATGAGTTTACGACAAGCAGGTTCAGTCTTTCTTCTTCAGACAGCAGGGCAGTCCTTGTTCTGAAGCTTTGAGGGGTCTTGGAGTGTTATGTTGAGAGGTTCTGGAGGTGCTATTCTTAAACCCAGTGCAAGCCTGTGGGTGGTGGATGTCCCCTTTGCCTAATCTTCATGCTTTTTGGCTCCAAACTGCCTATGGTGACAAAGGTCAGGCAGGCCTAGGTGTGAGCTTCATTTGTCAGTGGCAGGACAGTCAGTCTTAGAATGCAGCAGGAAGGTGGGCATAGACATTGGTGTCCACAGATACAGTTCCTTCATTATGATTATTACAGCAGCAATTATTTGTATAGATTTAGGCAACACAACATGTAATGCTTGTGTTGGATTTGTGGTTTTAGTATTTCTTGTGATGTTGCCATGAATTATTCTACACACATATAATATAAGAGATTGCTCGACAGCAGGTTTTCTATATCAATTGCTGTATTTTCGTATATCCATTGCTGCATTATTTCCGCATTACAATTGATCTATTTACCAATACAAATTGGCATTATGTTACACCAACATTTTTAAGGATACTGATCTATGATCTATGTATGTATATATTTTGTTGATGTATATGTTTTACAATTTTTTAGCACACTTAGATGCACCACATCAACCGCTGCTAAAATATGTTGCAACAACGATGAGACCCCTGCCCCCCGAATCAAGGCCATGTTAGGTATAGGCGATTGCTGCCAAAATAAATATTCCTGCATGTGATATTCCTCTTGGGAGTGTGCCCTGCCTTTTGCAATTTGGTGTTGGCTTTATTTTTTTGGGATGGACTACACTGGTGTGACGATGTCCATGCTAGTTTATAAATTGCTCCACAATAATGAAAATTAATAACAATATTATAATAAATTGTGGAAGTACTGTTGTTCATGCATCCTGAAATATGTAGAAAGCACTACATGTACCTGTACATAGTATTCTGGACCATCTAACATATAAAAGCTAGCAAGAGAAAAGAACGTGCATATGTACCAGTCAAACACTATGATAGGGTTATAGGTAACAAGGAAACCCAGGTGTCGTCTGGGACTTTGGATAAGCTTATGTGGTCAGATATCTCCTTTGTCAAACATGTATTGGATTTATGAAAAGCATAGAATAATTTTTAGGTTGCTATTAGTCAGTCATATCACAGAATCAGGAAACCTTCAGTCGATATCTATATAGTCATTGCAAGTAGAAAGCAACTGTTATGAAGAGAAACATTTTAAGTCAGCATTTACTTTTATTTGAATTGTACATGGTTTGGGTAACTGAGTCTGGACTGACTTCTTTCAAGGAAACTGTTGGAAAACGAGGCAGTATCTGTGAGGCCTGCACAAATAACATGTCTACATTTGTCCTTCACTGGGAACCAAACACTCAATTGTAGCGCCTGACTCTCAGAGGGTAGCGTTGCAGAGCAGTCTGAAGCTTACTCAAGGGAGGTGGTGTGGGCTAGTAATCGCCATTTGCAGGTGCGCAGAAATAACACTCAATAATTGATTGTCCAGTCTGTACTTTGCTTTATAAAAGTAAGAGTACATTTATTAAACACACACACTACTCAATACTATGCAACAATTTACAAATATACATAAGCTGTTGGAATTACTTTGTGACATTACATAACATCTCCACCCCTCCCGCAGGGGGGGGTGGGGTCTAGTACCACCACTCCCATGTATGCACATCATTTTGCCCCCAATGCAGATAGTTGAACATAACCTGGAGCGAGGGCCCTGCGCACTGGCACCATCCCAGTGGCGACCCACCCCATTATCTCAACAAGCATTTAAAATAGGTAACCCTGCCTTGGTGACACATAACCCTGACTGAGCATTTCCTACTGACCATAAAGTATGCACCTCTAAATCTTCAGGGCTAACAGTCTGGGTTGTTCCTCACCTAACAGCAGCAGCAAGAATACATGTTTAAGCATCACTTAAAATGACAGTACTTATCACATTTGTGGATCATTAGAATGCATTGCAATTACAGCCCCTAAAGGCATCACAGATTAAATCACAGTATTACGCATATACAGCCAGACACCCTAGCAGGAATGTCTGGCAACATAACCCCACTTTGCTTATGACATCACCTTACACAAGTACTTCACATTACACATGTGGCCTTCAGTCCCTCTAAAAGAAATAACCTCAGTAAATGCATTTCTGGTGCAATTACACCTCTTCACCTCCAGGGGATGCCCGTCTACAAACATCCCCAACTCAGCACTTCACTTCATGATGCACTTCTCAATACACCCTCAGCTGTAGAACAAAAGTTCCAGCCTAGAAGGTATTAAATGCTGGCTGAACCCTTGAGGGGTTATTCTTTTCAGGTCCCCATGTGACTTCACGGGGAGCGCGACGGCGCTCCCCGCCTTATCTTCTCTTTGGGGCCCGGGGATGGGGTCCCGGGCCGCTGGGGCACATTTTCGCGGGGTGTGCGACGGCGCACCCTGACTTCGGCAGGGCCCGGGGATGGGGTCCCGGGCCCCCTCTGTCATCTTCACGGGGAGCGTGACGGCGCTCCCCGGCTTCTCTTCGTCGGGGGCCAGGGTGGGCACCTGGCACCCCACTGGGCACTTTCACGGGGAGCGCGACGGCGCCCCCCCGACTTAACTTCTTTTGGGGAGCCCCCGGGACCTGACCCACCCCGGGGGCACGTCATGGACCGGCGGCGGAGCCCCACACGCTTCGTCGTCGGTCCCTCCAGAGGTCAAAGGTCGCCTACTTTCTGGGGGGCGTATCTCTGCCCCCAGGAGTCCGATTTGGATGATCTTGGCCTCTTCTTGCTCCTTGTGGAGCTCCCCAGCCACTGGGAGCACTCTCTTTCTCCCTCCTTGTCTCCAAGAGGGTGCACTCTGCAGGGAGCGGTCTTCACTGGCTCCCTGCGCCAGCCCTTCGCCTGCTCTCCTCCTGGGCCTCTCTTCTCCCTGCGCAGAGGCCCCTGCTTCTGCGCACTGGCCTTGGACTCTTCTCCTGGCGCTGTTCAGGATCCTGGGGGCAGTCAGGGGGTTCCTCCTTCAAACTGCCCATTGCGCCAGGCTCCAGCACCTTCTTCCTCAGCAGACCACACCCCAGAGAGAGCTTCTCTTCCTGTGCAAGCACTTTTTAAAAGTTGAGTAGGGGGCTGGCAGGAAGTCTCTGTTTGTCCTATCAAACAGCGACACATCACTTCACTGCCCCTGCTCCCTCCTTCCTGCCCAGCCTCTGGGTTTGTTCAAAATGGCGTCATCCAGGGTCTCAATATGACTTTGGACTCTGCAGAATACTTATTCTCACACCTGTTACAGTGGACTTTAGTGCGTGTCTGGAATCTGAAGGCCTTAGGACAGTTAATCTAGCCCATGGGCTCCACATCCCCATAGGGGAATAATGAAGTGCAAAACAGTAAAACAGTAAAACACACTGACTTTCCCTGGCATGTTCCTTCCCAGTGTATAAAGCCTATTCCATGTCACCACCCAATTCTGCATAAGTCCTGCCACACCACTCACTTTGTAGCTGCTCCTGGACTGCGTACGCTAGGAATCTCCCATGCGCAGCCCTTACACGTGTGCACACGCATGTAAACCCCCATCACCACAGTGACCAAAAGGTAAGTGTGGGGTCCATAGCTGAAGCACATTTTGAACATTGTGGCAATGGGGTCCAAACCCCCATCATCACAGTGACCAAAATGTAAGTGTGGGGTCCATAGCTGAAGCACATTTTGAACATTGTGGCAATGGGGTCCAAACCCCCATCATTACAGTGACCAAAATGTAAGTGTGGGGTCCATAGCTGAAGCACATTTTGAACATTGTGGCAATGGGGTCTAAACCCCCATCACCACAGTGACCAAAAGGTAAGTGTTGACAAAGAAAGAGGTGCAACTGCCAAACTGCATGGATGATTCCTGGTCACAGAACAACAAACACATCAGTGGCAAAGTAGTGTATGTGTCCCATTGCAACATAAATTGGGGGAGCCAAATACTGCAGTGCAAATAAGACATACCTTTGGCCATGTGCAGACAAACAACACCCATGGGGGCTGACACCGTCAACAATCATCAATGACACAATGACAGAAGTGACCATCAGAATGCAGACCCACATATTTGCACCAATGGGCACACAAATGCAGATACCCTGTGGAGACTGCAGATGTGAGGTGAACAGATACCATACCATGGCAGCAATGGGACACACAAACCATGATCATTGTGCTGACCGATGACCTACGAGTCCCAGGGACAGCAGGGGAAACCCACCAAACTACATACAGCCAATGGCACACCCAAGATATGCCAATGCAGTGGTGCAGATGCACAAACACAAACAGGCAGACCCACACTGCACATCATACACAACAGGTGAGGGGGGGGGGTGCCAGTGTCCCCATGCAACCACACAACACATGAGACCTGAATACCAATCATACAGATGTGCATTCAGTGCCACACAAAGGTAACTCATGGATCCAAATCCCCTATGTGGGCAAGCAGGCATTGTCAGATGAGAGGGAGCACAAATCACACATGTCACACAGGCACGTAGGGACAGCAACTGACACAGCAAGACACAGACACACCACAGCACCACCCCCAGGGCCCCCACAATGTGGTGACCCTGGGCTGCATTACAATCCCACTGTGATGACAAAGCTAAATGTGGTTCACACTGTGAACCACAGGCATGTGTCCTGAGCAGCTAACTACCATCACACCTACACAAGCACAAATCAAACAGCATGGCCAGTAAGCCAAGGCCAACATGGAGGCAGGGGCCTAGCCGGGCAACAACTCTCATCTGCACACACTCAACACCACACCCCTCGACCTCCAACAATGTGCAGCAGTGAAGCACACATGCACTGGTGACATTGCACATGCACCCATGACTATTCCAGGGTGGTGGGTGGGAACCAAGGTGCAGAAACACATCACACATGGCCACTCAACAAGACTCCTGAATGTCTGACACACTGCACACTACGCTGTACATGGACATGACGGCAATACCACACCAACCAATGGGATCCCATCCACAGTCACACACCAATGAAGAAGCCAAGGTCACCCACAAAGAACACACATAGACAACAACCAACATTGCAGCCCGGACCCTGAGGAGTGCCAGCAGTCACACACACAACGTGTCACAATCACTGAAAGATAACACAAACTGGAAATCACATGACAGGGGCAAACAACAAGTGCCAAGGGGAAACCTGACTGTGACCCATCTGCGTCTGCACACAAACTCAGCCCTGACAGCAAACACACCTATGGGTGACACCCTGATGACCAGTAATGTGCCATGCACCCACATCACAGAGAACCCAGGGCGAAGACTTTGGGGGAACATAGGTCAACTCAGCTAGCATCACAAACAGGTACAACACTAGGGATCACAGCATGCACAGCTAAACGGAAGTGAACACACAGACATGCACATACAACACACACCTTGGGCGCAGGCAATGTCACAGGAGTACACACTGCCATGAGGGGACTCCACTCCTGTGTGAGGAAAGCTGTGCCATATGTTGCCTCAGTAGGGCCCCATCATGTCAGCTGAGCACTTGGTCACACAATCAACAATTAGCACCAAATGAGGGCTCCCGTAACATCAGCCTGGTCATGGAAGTGCCAACGGAATCATCAGCACAGATCCAACACACTTGTATAGCAATGTTGCACTGACAACACAGATGAGTCCTTCCCCATTGATGCCCAAACCTGCGTGTCCACTGGAGATGGCCACACGGTCAGGGAAGTAGACGAATTGAACAATGGCAGGCACAACAGATGTGCAGGGGTGGAAGCCACAGATGTGAAATAGGCAATCTAAGTAGGAAATCCCATTGCCAAATACTGAACACATGACACCCTCAGATGCTGCTATGGATGACATGGATACACCACAGGATAGGACACATTCCCCCTGGACCACATGGGTTCCTGCACAGTAACACTTCATTATCATGAGACCAAATATCACCATCACTGCAGCAAGGGCATGGTTAGCATCATCAACATCATGTACATCAGAAGCAAAAGCACTAGAGAACAGAAAGTTGCTTTATTCAGCATATGTGGCATTAAAAGTAGAAGTCCGGTAGAAAATAAACAAAGGCCAATGGCCAGTCCATCAACAAAGTCACAAGTGGGTGACAGTGGCAGATGCCACCCTACACATGCCTGCACAAAACCAGGGACAATCCACTAGGAGGGGCAACCGGAGGGGTAGGCCAGGCACCGCAGGGACAGGATCAGGGCTCACCAGGAGGAAGCAGGGAAGGGGTGGTGGGTGCTGGAGAGCCACTGACAACTGCAGTGGAGGTGTCTGACATGGTGTGTGCCGGCACAACTGGGGGCATGACTCAGATGTTGTGGGTGCCGGCACGACTGCAGTGGACCCTGCAGATGGAGTGGACAGGTCCGCCACTGCAGTGCCCAAGTCAGACAGGGTGGTAGTGGACTCCACTGCAGTG
Organism: Calotriton arnoldi; assembly: GCA_963921515.1. Classification (NCBI taxonomy): domain Eukaryota; kingdom Metazoa; phylum Chordata; class Amphibia; order Caudata; family Salamandridae; genus Calotriton; species Calotriton arnoldi. Next base: position 490,971 of record CAWUFW010010295.1, read on the forward strand.
CCTACCACCAGGGGAGGAGAATGGGGAACAGGCAAGGTGGGCTGGACAGAGGGGGAGGACACCCTCACCACATCAGTGGCACAGACAAGCGCAGCGGGGGTGTGGTGCCGGGAGAGCAAGTGGCAGGGGGAGAAGGCCGGATCCTCTTGGGGATGGTATATCTGTGGGTGGGGGAACCTGGGGCAGGGTGTGGTGGGGGCACCTGTGGAGTGGGGGCCTGAGGGACGGAGGAAGGAGACCTGGTGCTTGAGCTGCAGGGCGGCGGCGGGGTCTTGCTCTTACCACTCTGGGGGGACTTGCGAGTGGGGGCCTCAGTCTGTCTGCGCCTGGGGGAGGGTGTCCGGGGGTGAGGGGCACTCTGCTCCGTGTGGGGGGGCTTCCTCTTCCCCCTGGATGCTGGAGCAGCTGGATCGGAGGGGAAGAGGCCGAGGTCACTGAGGAAGAGGCGCTGGGTCTTTGGGGTTGCAGGTGAGGCAAGGGAGGGTGTTTTGGAGGGAGAGGCAACTGAGGACTGCGCAGTGCCCGTGGATGCATGTGTGTGTACCAGGGCCCCATCCCCTGTGAGTCTGGTTTCAGTCCCCTGACTGTGCGTGCGTGTGCGTTTTGTTTGTGGCGTGTGTGTCTGTGTGCTGGACGTGTGTGTGCTGGTGTGTGCCTGTGCCGGTGTGTGTGTGCTTGGGACGGGTAAGGTGCTGGGGAGTGTGGATGGAGCAGAGGCAGGAGGGGTGAGGGACTGTCTGAGGAGGGACACTGCTGCCGTCAGGGAGGAGTCCATGGACCTATTGCCCCTCTGTAGGTCAGACATGCCCGATGAGATGCCCTCCATGAACGACACCAGCTGAGTCAACAGAGCGGTGTGCGCATGGAGGACACTCAGCATGGCTGTCTGCCCTACATGGAGCTGGCGAAGGAGGTACACAGACTCCTCACTCAGGGCAGCAGGGGACACAGGGGCAGGTGGTGCGGTGCCTGGCCCAAAGGAGACACGCTCCCGAACATGGGAGCCTCCACGGACCTGGGGAATGGGAGCCGATGGGAGGGCGGTGGTGGTGCTGGTGGTGGCGGGGACAGCAACACTAGCTGGGGTGTGGTGGCTGCTGACACCCGCCTCCATAAGGGAGTCATCCTCCGAGTTGCTCTGGTCCTCAGCTGAGGTGGATGGTGCTGAGGACTCCTCGGTGTGGCTCCCCTCGCCCTCCGTGCCACTGGGTCCCTCCGACCACTCCTCGGCTGCTGACCCAGTCTGGCTCTCTGGCTCCTCCTGGTCCGTGGAGCTGTCCCCTTCCGTGGCCGTGGATGTATCTGCAAACAATGGGGAAACAGACAGACATCAGTCACCTGCACCAAACGCACACACCACTGTGAGCACAGCACATTACAGAGCAAGCCCTGGCATCATTAGTTGTACATTGCTAAAAGTGCCCTAACTGAACAGGAGAAGCCAATTGTCAGTCTGATGCCAAGCATGGCACTCACATTCCACATGGCCTTGCACCCATCTGTCTGGTGTCTGTTGGATTGCAACACCCCAGTGTGGACACATGCACCAAGTACACAGTAGTTGGACAGTGCAGAGGACACGGTGTGGCATGTGGACATGCACACATCACAGCTCTTGCCACTGAGTCAGTACAGGTTTCCGGATGAAAGGGATGCCCAGAGTCAAATAGGAAATGCATGTGATGCATACCAGCGACAGACACCAGGATGCACCCATGTCCTGATAGCCATCGCCACAATGGTGTGCATGTAGCACATGTCACTCCCCTGCAGGACCACCAATAAGTTGACACATGCCATGGCAGAGGCATGACTGCTAAGTCATACATCACTGTCTCAGTGATGTATGACTTGGCAGCCAGACAACAACACTATGCACTGTGTCACAATAGTAGGTCATGGGGAATGCAAGTCCTGGAGCTGCACAAGTGCACATGTACATCCCCCACACAACACATCATCTTAACCCTCATCTGTCCAGGTCATACCTATTGGACATATGGGAGACCTGTGACACTACCCTCTGAACCTGAGCCCCTCACAATCTGCTGTGAATGGGGAACAGCTGCCTGAACTTCACATTCGCATACCCCAGTCTGCACGGGCAGCTGATCAAACACCTATGTGACACACAAGTATCGTCTCCTATGGTCACATCTCCAGGGGCATGCTGAGCCCCTACCAAGAAACACCCCAGCAGTCCTGGCAAGTAATCCACAGCACACTGACACAGAGGCAGACACCTGAGGGGTCAAATCACTGCGCACAATGTGTCAGCTGATACACGGGAGTGGGAGTACAGAGTGCATTGCATGGCCTGGAGTAGGCATGACTGTCCTGCTCCACATGAATGAGGGATGAGCCCTGGACAGTGGATAGCTGGCTATGTATGTGTGACACACGTAATCTGCACACTCCTGGGGCCCAAACATTGTTCCCACCCGCTGCATGGGCGTGTGCCACATACCCCAGGCACATGTGGTGGCTCAGCACAGCAAGTGGACCGCATATCAAAGCAACACGCAGATTACATGTCCGAACACAGGCGTAGTGTGAACAATGGACCCACCCATGATGCCCACAACAGAGTTAGGGAAACAGATGCTGTCCCCCACCTTTAGTGAAGCAAACTGCAAGGACACAGTCCCAAGTGACACAATTCCCTGAATGTAAGGGCCACACCTGGGTATCAGATGAGCAGTGGGCAGTGCACAATAGAGGGACATGGCTCCTGGACAACATGACTGCTGCACTGTGGCAGTTGAACCAGGCCAGAGGAGGGCACACAGCATGTAATACAGAGTTCACAGTGCAGTCTTTGACTCACCCCCTCCTTGCTGCTGTCTGGCCTTCAGCTGCCCATCCAGGTCTGGAAACACCACCGCCAGGATCTGGAGCATGTGGGGGGTCAGGGTCCGTGTTCCGCCCCTCCTGCGAGGAGGCGACAGCTTCAGCTGGACCCGTGCAATCCTCCGGGTCCAGCCCCGAAGGTCCTGCCACCTCTTCTGGCAGTTGCGGATCCGGCGCTTGTAGACCCCCACGGACCGGACAACCCGGACGATGTCCTTCCAGATCTCCTGCTTCCGATGGGCATTAACCTGTCAGGATGACAAAGTGAAAAGGCCATTACTACACATGCAACATATCCGTGCATGACACAGTTGTATATACATGTCTCAATCACAGGGGCACATGATGTACACAGGCAGTGCAAAGCTGCCCATGGACAGTTTGCCAGACGTCACTACATGGTATCATTGCATGGGAAGTAAAACCTTGTTCAAATGCACTGTCACTGCACCATACCTGTCCAGTGCATGTCACTACACACTATGGGGGTGACAACTACTCAGTGAGCCTGCTAGCCAGTGGCGTGCAGACTTTCAGCCTTGCTAGTCAGACAATATGCACATTCAGAAAGGCAGTGCACAGAACACTCACCTGCTCCCCTGGTGTCCCATACAGCTTGCTGTACTGTGGAAGTAGGCTGTCCAGCAGGGCCTGGTTCTCCTCAAGGCTGAAGGCTGGGGCTCTCTCCACAGTACGTGCCATTGCAGGGTCCAGAGGGGCAGAGACAGCAGCAGTGCAGTGGCAGATGTCGTCCTGGAGCATGTAGTGCAGGCAAGTGAGCTCTCAGGGGAACAGCCAGCAATATATATGTGCTGGAGAGGCAGATACTGTCACTTGTGTCCAAAGTGATAGGTCCAAGTCGTTTGCATCTTCTGAATCTGGCCAATCCATGGAATAGCAGCACCAAAACACGCCCACAGCATCCTTCAAATCTTCAACTTCATGACATACATGATTTTGCAACATTGTTGTGGGTGACCAACTGATTTTCCAGCAACCGACTCGTTCGAAATTCGAAAACGCGTCCGTTGCCAGGCAAGGCCATTGTCAATGGGTGCGCACCGATCGGTCCATTGCGGTACAACGCGTACAGGGGTACAACGCGTACCCGCACACATTGAATGCAATGGGCCGGCCGGGGCACCGATCGGTCCATTGCAGTTCAACGCGTACAGGGGTACAATGCGTACCCGCACACATTGAATGCAATGGGCCGGCCGGGGGCACCGATCGGTCCATTGCAGTACAACGCGTACAGGGGTACAACGCGTGCACCGCACACATTGAATGCAATGGGCCGGCCGGGGCACCGATCGGTCCATTGCAGTTCAACGCGTACAGGGTACAACGCGTACAGGGTACAACGCGTACCCGCACACATTGAATGCAATGGGCCGGCCGGGGCACCGATCGGTCCATTGCGGTACAACGCGTACAGGGGTACAACGCGTACCCGCACACATTGAATGCAATGGGCCGGCCGAGGGCACCGATCGGTCCATTGCAGTTCAACGCGTACAGGGGTACAACGCGTACAGGGATACAACGCATACCCGCACACATTGAATGCAGTGGGCCGGCCGGGGGCACCGATCGGTCCATTGCAGTACAACGCGTACAGGGGTACAACGCGTACCCGCACACATTGAATGCAATGGGCCGGCCGGGGGCACCGATCGGTCCATTGCAGTTCAACGCGTACAGGGGTACAACGCGTACAGGGGTACAACGCGTACCCGCACCATTGAATGCAATGGGCCGGCCGGGGCACCGATCGGTCCATTGCAGTACAACGCGTACAGGGGTACAACGCTGTACCCGCACACATTGAATGCAATGGGCCGGCCGGGGCACCGATCGGTCCATTGCAGTACAACGCGTACAGGGGTACAACGCGTACCCGCACACATTGAATGCAATGGGCCGGCCGGGGCACCGATCGGTCCATTGCAGTTCAACGCGTACAGGGTACAACGCGTACAGGGGTACAACGCGTACCCGCACACATTGAATGCAATGGGCCGGCCGGGGGCACCGATCGGTCCATTGCAGTTCAACGCGTACAGGGGTACAACGCGTGCACCGCGCACACATTGAATGCAATGGGCCGGCCGGGGGCACCGATCGGTCCATTGCGGTACAACGCGTACAGGGGTACAACGCGTACCCGCACACATTGAATGCAATGGGCCGGCCGGGGGCACCGATCGGTCCATTGCAGTTCAACGCGTACAGGGGTACAACGCGTACAGGGGTACAACGCGTACCCGCACACATTGAATGCAATGGGCCGGCCGGGGCACCGATCGGTCCATTGCAGTTCAACGCGCGTACAGGGGTACAACGCGTACCGCGCACATTGAATGCAATGGGCCGGCCGGGGGCACCGATCGGTCCATTGCGGTACAACGCTGCATACAGGGGTACAACGCGTACCCGCACACATTGAATGCAATGGGCCGGCCGGGGGCACCGATCGGTCCATTGCAGTTCAACGTGCAGGGTACAACGCGTACAGGGGTACAACGCGTACCCGCACACATTGAATGCAATGGGCCGGCCGGGGCACCGATCGGTCCATTGCTGTTCAACACATCACTGTACATGTGACTGGCATATGTCAGCATGCCTGTCTCAGATGGACATATGACAGCCACAGATAGCTCCCAGGGAGTGAGGGGCACACCTACATCACGACAGCCTGTCCAAACTTTATCATAAGGCATGTAAGGCTGCATTTCCTATTGTGTGTATGTTGGTGTACATGTTGTCCTGTGGGTGTCACCTGTGGGCAGCCACCCCCAGGCTGTGCACGTGTTAATGGGGACAGGATCCTGGGTGTTACGTGTACATGACCACTGTGATGTGCAACTGTTCATATCTGTGCATGTGCCATGGTCACATTTCACGGTGGTGTATGTGTATGTCATGTCACATACCCCGTGAGTCCCATGTGGGACGGTATGTTTGAGCCAGGGTGTCCCAGTGGCACAATAGTGATGGTCCTCCACAGTCTTTGTGCATGTAGTGTTTACAATGTCTCTGATTTCATGTGCACAATGGGAGACAGTCTCCACATCCACGTTGTGTGTGCATGGACTTTGATGTTGTGCGTGTGTGTGTCACAGACGTCCATGTCTGTCCTGCCGTGGCAAGTGGGACCACTACCTGTGGGGGTCATGGTTGTTTTGCTGTGGTGTATACATGATACTCCATGTAATGCCAGTGTCCATGTGGCAATACAGGGTCCCTGGGAATGTACCTGTCGTTGAGCTGTGGTGCCTGGGGCACATCTGTCCTCACATGTCACTGTGGGGGGTGATTGTGACACGGCAGCAGGAGATGGGAACTGTGACACGGCCTCATGATATCCAATGGGCCAACCTGGGACTAATTGATGCCACCTGTTGGACCGTGTTGACAGATGTTGGCCATGTATGTACCATACATGTCCTTACGGAACTGCACACTTCATGTAGTTGTGCCTCATAATGATGTATGTTGGGATATTGAGTGTGTTCAATGCCGCATATGTGGGGTGACTGACAATCTTGCTTACTTCTCCTCTGCACTGCAGGGCTCCTGCTGTCCATCGACCATTCCCAGACCTGGCAACGATGGTGGAACGGGACAGCATCCGACGGTACCGCTTCACCAGGCAGCTGATTGAGGATTTGGCAGTGCAGTTGTCCCCACATTTGCAGCCTGGCCGGCCGTATCCTACAGCGCTGACCCCCAAGGTGAAGGTGATGGCAGCCCTACACTTCTTTGCCACCGGTACCTTCCAACATACTGTGGCGACTGCTGGTGGGATGTCACAGACCATGTTGAGCCGTGTGCTCCGCGATGTTTTGGCGGCAATGTTGCTATTCCTGAACCGGTACATCTATTTCCCTAGACTGCGACGACTCACTGACGTGAAGAGTGACTTTTATGCCCTGGGGAGGATGCCGCATGTCATTGGCTCCATTGATGGGACACATGTGGCTTTGGTACCACCACAGGCCCAGGAGCAGGCCTACAGGAACCGCAAGCACTACCACTCGGTCAATGCACTGGTGGTGTGTCTTGCAGACATGACCATCACACACGTGTGTGCCCGTTTCCCTGGTTCAGCACACGATGCCTTTGTGATGAGGAGTAGTCGCATCCCCAGGATGATGGCACAGATGCAGAACCAGCGTGCCTGGCTTGTCGGTGTGTACTGACTTTGTGCCATTGTGTGTGATCTGATCTGTAGTATTCCGCCCACTTTTCCAAGTCAGCTAATGTGCACTTGTCTGTCCGTAGGTGACTCGGGATACCCCAACATGCCGTGGTTGCTGACACCCCTCAGGAACCCTGTGACACCAGCCCAGATGCGCTACAATGAGGCACATGGTCGGACCAGGAGAGTGATTGAGCGGACATTTGGTCTCCTGAAGAGCCGCTTCCGCTGCCTGGACAAGACCGGAGGGTCCCTCCCATATGCCCCTGCGAAAGTGTGCAAGATTATCATCGTCTGCTGCATGCTCCACAACCTGGCAGTGCGGAAGGAGTTGCCTCTCATCCAGGATGACAATGACCAACATCCGCCACCTGTGGAGGATCCTGGCCTGGACCACGATGCCAGTGACGATGATGATGATGATGATGATGAGGGTGATGTCCGCACACAGCTCATCACCAACTTCTTTAGCTGAATGTGAGTATCCTGAGGTGTCATGTCAATGATGTGAGTTGGCATGATGTGTAGGTGGTGCTCTGGTGCTGTTGGAGTGTGTCCATGGGCTACTTGACTGGATGTGTGTTGCGATGTGTGCTTACAGGTGGGCTGTACTCCCCAACAGTGTTGACATGCTAACTTGGTTCTGGGTGGGTATCTTGTAACATGTATTGTGCATGAGTTTTGCTGTTCTGTCCTGTACTCCATTGCTTTTGACTGTGTGTCATTTCTGTCCTTCACAGGGTACTTTCAGATTCGTTTGGTCAACTGTGTCCACCGACGACGTGATTGCACTTCCAGGCTGGTAGCTGTTGTGTCCCTACAGGTGATGTGCGCCACACCCATGGACTTCCTTCCGTCTACAGTTGTTGACTGTGTGCCCGCTGCCAGGTGGGATTACCTTGCATCTGTAGTGGTTACGACATGTTGCAACTGTGTAATAAACCTGTGCTTCACTTTGTGATGTGCGTTGTCTGTGGTCACACATTTGACTGCCATTTGCTTACTGCACCTGTGGGCTACTTGACTACAACTGGGAATGGGTGTGGTGTCTGTGCATTGCACCGTCTTCCCTTGCAACATCAGTGTAGGCAATGAGTCAGATGGCCTAGGTGTGTATGTGTTGTGTAGCCCTGGTGGTGTGTCTCCCTCATATGTGTCACGTTGCCTTTACTCACATGCCTGTGTTGTCCTTGCTGTTGCAGTTCGCATACACAGTGTAATTTTGCAGTTCATCATCCCCATAACAGCACCCACGTTGGAATCACAACAGAGGCAAGTATGGTGTATTAGTGTGTTTATTGTGATACATTTGTGTGAATAGTGCATAGGATGGGTAGTGCTGTACATAAATCTTGCAATCAGAAGTTCCTAGGTGAATTGAAAGTCCTGGTAGACAGAATCCCCAGTATCGGGGCCACAGTTGTCTGACACATTGGTCCAACTTGTACTCCCCATGCAATGTGTGGGAGTAGTGTTGCCGTCAACAGGGTGAACAGTCTGTGCACAAAGGTGAACATCCAGAACAGGTTCAGGCTTCCTGGGAGTTGCGCTTGGCCATCGGCCTCTCACTTGCCCCTCCTCGGACGACCCCTCTTCTTGGGGGGGCCCCTCAAGTACAGGCTGCTGCGGTGCAGGGGACTCTCCGCCAGAGTCATCCTCCCTCCCTGTGGCAGTTGCAGTTTGTTCGGCACCAGATGTTGTTGGCACACAGGGAGGTGTGGACTGGTTGCTGTTCATCTGGCGGAGGCATTGTAAAATGTCCCTGTGCACCGCCGTCATCTCATGCAGTGCATCCCACTTGGACTCCACGCGGGACATGTGTGAGTCCACGCGGGACATGTGTGACTCCACGTGGGACATGTGAGAGTCCAAGCGGGCATGATGGGCAGCCTGCTGCTGTTTCATGTCTCTGAGGAGCCCCACTACCTGGCTGAGGTCTCCGGTGCTGGACTGGTACGCATCAGCTATGCGTACCAGTTGTGGGTCATCATGCACACCAGCAACCTCTGCAAGCAGCGACCTCTGTCTCCCACCCTCCCACCACCCCTGCTGACATGTGCAGTGCGTGCAGTGGCACGCACAGATGACCCTGGTCCACCTTGGGGTTGGTGGTGGTGGTGGTGTCCATGGCCCCAGGTTGGTCCAGGGTCCCTGTGCTGGTGTTGCTCCTTGTTCTGTCCATGTCGGCAGGGATGGTATTTGTGGTGACAGTCGTTGGAGGGGTGGGTGCAGGGGTGCAGCTGGTGGTCCTGCTGGTGCTGCAGCTGGTGGTCCTGCTGGTGCTGCATGTAGACTTGCACCGGATGTGCCAGGTTGGTCTTCTTCGTCCGAGGAGGGCAGAGGCTGTACGACGCCAGTGAGCTCCGCATCCTCTTGAGCCTGGGACTGGGACTCCTCAGCGTCTGCTGCTGTGTCCCCATCATCACCTGTTTTTGGGAGACACACACAATGTATGTTATGTTTCTGCAGGCATCAATGGTTGACACACATGACAGTTGTGACTGTGCCTCTGGGTGCGGGCCTGTACATTGCATTGTCCTAAGTCGTCACAGTCAGGGGTTGATATTGGTGTGGCACATTGTCCTGCATTATTTGGGCATTTCTATGTATTTTTTGGGGTGTGAACATGGTCTGCATTGGTTGTGTTTGGTTGACAGCCGGCCCTCCTTCCCACCCACCCAGCCAGTCAGTTATCCCACCATGGACTGTGCTTGCATTGCAGGGAGTGGAAGTTGTCTCTCAGGATGTCAGTCAGTGGTGTCCTGCTGTTTGTTGGTGCACAGTTGCCAGCAGGGCCTTGTGCTCCCCACAGCAGTAGCCAGTGTCAGCCATCTTGTGAGTCCTTCTCCACTTCCTGTGATGTGAGCATGGTTCAGGGTGGTGTTGATGGGACAGTTGTGGGGGTGACCAATATCAGTGACTACGACTCCCATCATGCTATTGCCTCCACCCCCTTCCCAGCATGCCCATGCTTCCTTCCTTTTGACTCTGCTTCCCTGTGGGGTGGGCTGGCTGTGCTGACAGGATGGCTGGGAGTGTTGTCCTGGCAGTTGTTTGGCTAAAAGTCCCAAGAGTGTCCCTGTGCTTCACACAACATAACCCAGGGTGGTGGTTCTTTGTGGGATCTTGTGTTAGGATGGGGGGCATTGCATTCTACCAGGTGGGTTCTGTGGAGTTTGTGTTGGGGGTGTGTGAGGGGAGGTGCTTGTGACTATGGTCAGTGCTGCAAGTCCTCCTTCCCACCCACCCAGCCAGCCAGTTATCCCACCATGGAACGTGCTTGCATTGCAGGGAGTGGAAGTTGTCTCTCAGGATGTCAGTCAGTGGTGTCCTGCTGTTTGTTGGTGCACAGTTGCCAGCAGGGCCTTGTGCTCCCCACAGCAGTAGCCAGTGTCAGCCATCTTGTGAGTCCTTCTCCACTCCCTGTGATGTGAGCATGGTTCAGGGTGGTGTTGATGGGACAGTTGTGGGGGTGACCAATATCAGTGACTACGACTCCCATCATGCTATTGCCTCCACCCCCTTCCCAGCATGCCCATGCTTCCTTCCTTTTGATTCTGCTTCCCTGTGGGGTGGGCTGGCTGTGCTGACAGGATGGCTGGGAGTGTTGTCCTAGCAGTTGTTTGGCTAAGAGTCCCAAGAGTGTCCCTGTGCTTCACACAACATAACCCAGGGTGGTGGTTCTTTGTGGGATCTTGTGTTAGGATGGGGGCATTGCATTCTACCAGGTGGGTTCTGTGGAGTTTGTGTTGGGGGTGTGTGAGGGGAGGTGCTTGTGACTATGGTCAGTGCTGCAAGTCCTCCTTCCCACCCACCCAGCCAGCCAGTTATCCCACCATGGAACGTGCTTGCATTGCAGGGAGTGGAAGTTGTCTCTCAGGATGTCAGTCAGTGGTGTCCTGCTGTTTGTTGGTGCACAGTTGCCAGCAGGGCCTTGTGCTCCCCACAGCAGTAGCCAGTGTCAGCCATCTTGTGAGTCCTTCTCCACTCCCTGTGATGTGAGCATGGTTCAGGGTGGTGTTGATGGGACAGTTGTGGGGGTGACCAATATCAGTGACTACGACTCCCATCATGCTATTGCCTCCACCCCCTTCCCAGCATGCCCATGCTTCCTTCCTTTTGACTCTGCTGCCCTGTGGGGTGGGCTGGCTGTGCTGACAGGATGGCTGGGAGTGTTGTCCTGGCAGTTGTTTGGCTAAGAGTCCCAAGAGTGTCCCTGTGCTTCACACAACATAACCCAGGGTGGTGGTTCTTTGTGGGATCTTGTGTTAGGATGAGGGGCATTGCATTCTACCAGGTGGGTTCTGTGGAGTTTGTGTTGGGGGGTGTGTGAGGGGAGGTGCTTGTGACTATGGTCAGTGCTGCAAGTCCTCCTTCCCACCCAGCCAGCCAGATATCCCACCATGGAACGTGCTTGCATTGCAGGGAGTGGAAGTTGTCTCTCAGGATGTCAGTCAGTGGTGTCCTGCTGTTTGTTGGTGCACAGTTGCCAGCAGGGCCTTGTGCTCCCCACAGCAGTTGCCAGTGTCAGCCATCTTGTGAGTCCTTCTCCACTCCCTGTGATGTGCGCATGGTTCATGGTGGTGTTGATGGGACAGTTGTGGGGGGCAATATGTGTGACTGCGACTCCCATGATGCTATTGGCTACACTGACTTGGCCAGCATACACAGAATTCCTTCCTTTGAGTGGTCTTCACTGTGTGTTGGTGTTGTTGTGGTGGCTACATGTCTGGATGTGTTTGTTAGTTCTATTTGTGCCACTGCCTAGCTGTAGTTGTAGTTGTGTTTGTACATGTGATGGCACAGTTGGATGTGACTTTTTTGATGGCATGTGTTGTGTTTATCTGACTGACATACACATTTTGGGATGATTCTGTTCTGGTTGCTGTGTAATTGCTATGAGTGCATGGTTTGACTCTCCCCTTGACAGTGATGTGTGTGTGTTTTGTGGCAGTATATTGTGTACATTTGTTGTGTACTCACCAGGCTCTGGGATGTCCTCTAGTCCATATACGCTCACTGGCGGAAGGATGGCCCGCACCTTCTCCTCCCAGGGCCTGAGGTATATTGGCTTGGCAGGAGGGCCACTGCCAGTGTATTGGCTGTTGATGTAGTCTTTCTTGAGCAGGTCCCGTACCCTCCTGCGCACGTCATACCACCTGTTCTGGATGTCGCTCTTTGTGCGCCGACATGGTGATTGTGCGTTCACCCTGTTGATGATCCTCTCCCACATCTTGGTTTTCTGGGAGATGGGGGTCTGTTGGACCAGTGTGCCAAACAGCTGTGGCTCTACCCTGAGGATCTCGTCTACCATGACTTCCAATTCACAATCTAGGAACTTGGGATTCTTCTTGGGGGGCATGGTGATGGGTGGTGATGGTGAGTGATGTGTGTGTTGGTGTGCAGGTGAGGGTGTGTGAGTGTGTGTTTTGCTGGGTGTATGTGAGGTAGGTATTTGTTGGTGTGCTGATGCTGTGTGGCTTGTGTGAGGGATGAGCTGTGGGTGTGTGGTTGCTTTCTCTTGGGTGCTGGCAGTGGAATGGCATTTGCAAAGGATCATGGTTGTGATTTGTGTCCTTTATATGGGTGGAGTTGTGGGTGTGTCTTTGTTCTCTGTCCCCACCCCCCCAGTATTTATTGGCTTAGTAATTGCTTGTTTGGCCTTTTTTTGTGTGATTTTTCCTTTGTACTGTCTGTGTATGTTGGAAACGTTCTTGTGACCGAGTCGGACCCTGCATTTGTCTCGTACGGTATTCTCCGTTTCGTTCACGCTGTGTTTGTGCAGTTTTCTATGCTGCGTACGCGTCGGTCGCGGTGTTTTGTGTTGCTTCGGCTCGGTTTTGTATGCGTGTCGGTCGTACGGCTTGGCCTCCGTCCGACTCGCTCGTGGTTTTCGCGCCTTGCATCGTACTTTGCGGTTGGGAGTTCGCGTGTACGTTTCGGGCGGATTTGTTCCGGGTGCATGTCGGTCGGTTGGATTCGCGTGTTTTTCCGACCGGATTGCTGTTTTCCGTGCGGCTCGGTCGTTCAACTTGGGTTCGGTACGTGTCGGTCGGATTTTGCACGCCTTGCATCGTACTTGGCGTGTCGGGCGCCACAGGTACGTGTCGGTCGGTATAATTTCCGGATCCGAGTCGGTCGGTGCTTTTTCCGGCCCGAATCGGAATCGACCCCTATGCCTACCACTTCTCTGGACAAGGGTACAGTGCCTCAGCACCGATGCGGTCTTCTGGGATAGGTCTACATCCCATCCCCTGGGTCACTAGCTGGTCTCCCTTCCGGAGTTTGTTCCAACCAGTACCCTCTCTCCGTTTGGTCCTTGCACCCCAAAGATGCAACCTCTCTGGATCCTCACCCTCAGCCTGCCGCTGGGGTCATTCTGCTGCCACCACCCTTTCGGGATGACTGGCTTCCCTAAAGAAAGCACAGCCACTTGTGCTTTCCCCACACAGAAAAGCACCCTTTGGCCACTGGCCTGGCTCCCTGATTGGACCTCAGGCCGGCCTCACCACCACACTGGCAGTGCCAGGGAGGAACACTGAGGGTGCCTCGTCAGACATCCTACAGCTCATTCCCCCCGTCAGTAGCTCCACATGGAAACTACCCCGTGAACCTAGACCCCTTCCTTGTTTTCCGCTGCGAGAACAGGGCCTATGCACCCTTCCCTCCGAGAGGCGCGCTCTCCTCCCGGAGTACCCTTAGAGAGCCTGTGGGCCCCGAGTTAGCTACACTCAGGCCCACCTCTCATGGCTCTCCCCGGTCTCCCTGCAGCGTCATGGGAGACCGTCCAGGGACCCACATGATCCCTGGATGGCCTGCACCACCCCTTCTGAAGAGCAGGGTCCCTTCACTTAAGATAGGCCCCACCTGCCTTCAGAGTAGTACTACCACACTCAGCCAGGGACCCTAAAGATCCTGGCTAGGCCTGCACCACCCATTTGGGAAACACAGGGTCCCTTCACTTAAGATGGGCCCCACCTGTGTTCAGGGTGGTACTACCTTGCAGAAGTCCACCTCCTGCCTTGAGCTAGGGGAACACCCCCATGCTGCTGGTCCTTGGGTTCAAGTCCCACAGGACCTACCTGACTGGTCACCGGCTAGGCATCGCCCCAGCCACCACTTCAGGTTCACACCACTAGCTCCCGGTCCTTGGGTTCAAGTCCCACAGGACCTACCTGACTGGTCACCTCAGGGTCAACCACTAACCCTTCACCTGGAAACCAGGGAGTACCTCACCCCCACTCAGATCTCCACTGGGTCAGTTACATAGCCCTCCTAGTGTACCTAGGGGCTATCACTGCACACCATCACTCAAGAACTACCAGGGGCCACCCCTCGGTTGCTCACCTCCCCACCAGTTAACGTGGGGGGCCTGCCGGACACTCAACTCTACCACACCCTCCTCCCACCGTGGGAAACGTTTCTTGGGGTCCCCCACCATGGGAACCCCTGGGGTGTTACTACCCGGGGTAAAGAAACCTCCTGCCCCACCCTTTCAGTGGTTTTGGCCTGCACCAATGGCAAGAAAACTTTCAGCGGGGGAAGGATATCTGGGGCCCCCTCTGTGGAAACCCTCCCTGCCCTTAAAAAAGCGTGGGAATCTCCCAGGACCCCTACCTCTCCTGTCCACTCCCAAGGTCAATCACCCCTACACCCCTATCTGTGATGTAGGTATAAGTTGCTGTCCCTATCTCTTGAGGAGACACCCTCCTCATGCAGGTGTAGTGTTAGGGTTCAAAGGTGCACAATATGGCTTAGAACATTTGTATGCAATCATTTCCTGGAAAGCACCATCCCGCTAGCACATGATAATCAATATAACTCAGTCATATCGATACAGTTTACATTTAAACCATAATATCTTCAAATGACATATAGGTGCGCGGGGCTTTCCTTTCCCATACTTATAGTTCACATAACCAAAACTTTGAACCCTTCTCAGAGCCTTGTGCTCTTCCATTTGCTCATTGCTGCATAGGTAATGTGTGGCAAAACTGGACTCATCAAATGCTATAAATGCGCACCAGAATGGGATACTATGTTTCCCGCCGCTAGACACCAATGTTGGAAAACGAGGCAGTATCTGTGAGGCCTGCACAAATAACATGTCTACATTTGTCCTTCACTGGGAACCAAACACCCAATTGTAGCGCCTGACTCTCAGAGGGTAGCATTGCAGAGCAGTCTGAGGCTTACTCAAGGGAGGTGGTGTGGGCTAGTAATCGCCATTTGCAGGTGTGCAGAAATAACACTCAATAATTGATTGTCCAGTCTGTACTTTGCTTTATAAAAGTAAGAGTACATTTATTAAACACACACACTACTCAATACTATGCACCAATTTACAAATATACATAAGCTGTTGGAATTACTTTGTGACATTGCATAACATCTCCACCCCTCCCGCAGAGGGGTGGGGTCTAGTACCACCACTCCCATGTATGCACATCATCTTGCCCCCAATGCAGGTAGTTGAACATAACCTGGAGCGAGGGCCCTGCACACTGGCACCATCCCAGTGGCGACCCAACCCATTATCTCAACAAGCATTTAAAATAGGTAACCCTGCCTTGGTGACACATAACCCTGACTGAGCATTTCCTACTGACCATAAAGTATGCACCTCTAAATCTTCGGGGCTAACAGTCTGGGTTGTTCCTCACCTAACAGCAGCAGCAAGAATACATGTTTAAGCATCACTTAAAATGACAGTACTTATCACATTTGTGGATCATTAGAATGCATTGCAATTACAGCCCCTAAAGGCATCACAGATGAAATCACAGTATTACGCATATACAGCCAGACACCCTAGCAGGAATGTCTGGCAACATAACCCCACTTTGCTTATGACATCACCTTACACAAGTACTTCACATTACACACGTGGCCTTCAGTCCCTCTAAAAGAAATAACCTCAGTAAATGCATTTCTGGTGCAATTACACCTTTTCACCTCCAGGGGATGCCCGTCTCCAGACATCCCCAACTCAGCCCTTCACTCCGTGATGCACTTCTCAAAACACCCTCAGCTGTAGAGCAAAAGTTCCAGCCAAGAAGGTATTAAATGCTGGCTGAACCCTTGAGGGGTTATTCTTTTCAGGTCCCCATGTGACTTAGGGAGGAACTTCTCTTCGTGCTGGGGGGGAGACTGCACTTCTCCAGCAGCTCCCCCAGCACCTTTTTCACAGTTGAGGGTGACCCCCCTCCTCTGGGGGCCACCAAGCACCAAAACTGCAGATTTCCAAATGCCTGGCAAGGCATTCTGGGGCGCTTCGTGCTCCTTTTCATTAATATTTTATTAGCAGCTCCCCCGCTGCTTCGGGGTGAGCCGCGATCGCTTCACAGGTGCTTCCGCTGCTTCCCGCCCTCGTTGGGGGGCCCAGTCCCATCCGGACCCCCAGGTGAGTGCAACAGTGCGGGGAGCCCACCCCCGGCTGCTCTGGCCATTCTTCGGGCCCGGTCGCACCCGGGCCCCTGGTGCCGGTTCATGCTTCGCGGGTCCCCGGTCCCACCCGGGGACCACACACACCCTGCTCCTCCATTGGGGGGCAGCCCAGGGAGCCCACCCCCGGCTGCCCCCGCCGGCTCCCCGCCCGGCCAGCACCTTTGTGTGCTGCCGCGGGAGCCGGCACAGCAGTTCTGGTCTGCCTGCTCAGGCGGGCAGACGTGCAGCTCTCTCCGGTCCATGGGGGGGTGCGGCGGCACTCCCCCTCCTCCTCCTGCACGTCGGGGCCCGGGGATGGGGTCCCGGGCCCCTGGGCCAATTTCTTCACGGGGAGCGTGACAGCGCTCCCCGGCTGGCCTTCCGCTTCTTCGGGGCCCGGAGTTGGGGTCCCGGGCCCCTCACCAGCATTTCTCTTCACGGGGAGCGCGACGGCGCTCCCCGCCTTATCTTCTCTCCGGGGATGGGGTCTCGGGCCCCTGGGGCACATTTTCGCGGGGTGTGCGGCGGCGCACCCTGACTTCGGTGGGCCCGGGATGGGGTCCCGGGCCCCCTCTGCCATCTTCACAGGGAGCGCGACGGCGCTCCCCGGCTTCTCTTCGCCAGGGCCAGGGTGTGCTCCTGGCACCCCACTGGGCACTTTCACGGGGGAGCGCGACGGCGCCCCCCCGACTTGACTTCTTTTGGGGGAGCCCCCGGGACCTGACCCACCCCAGGGGCACATCATGGACCGGCGGCGGAGCCCCACGCGATTCGTCGTCGGTTCCTCTAGAGGTCAAACGTCGCCTACCTTCTGGGGGGCGTATCTCGGCCCCCAGGAGTCCGATTTGGATGATCTTGGCCTCTTCTTGCTCCTTGTGGAGCTCCCCAGCCACTGGGAGCACCCTCTTTCTCCCTCCTTGTCTCCAAGAGGGTGCACTCTGCAGGGAGCGGTCTTCACTGGCTCCCTGCGCCAGCCCTTCGCCTGCTCTCCTCCTGGGCCTCTCTTCTCCTGCGCAGAGGCCCCTGCTTCTGCGCACTGGCCCTGGACTCTTCTCCTGGCGCTGTTCAGGATCCTGGGGGCAGTCAGGGGCTCCTCCTTCCAACTGCCCATTGCGCCAGGCTCCAGCACCTTCTGCCTCAGCAGACCACACCCCAGAGAGAGCTTCTCTTCCTGTGCAAGCACTTTTTAAAAGTTGAGTAGGGGGCTGGCAGGAAGTCTCTGTTTGTCCTATCAAACAGCGACACATCACTTCACTGCCCCTGCTCCCTCCTTCCTGCCCAGCCTCTGGGTTTGTTCAAAATGGCGTCGTCCAGGGTCTCTTGCCACATGGTCTCTGAAAAAGCCCCTTCCCCCCTCGCTGCCTTCCCTCCTTGGTGCAGCCTGGTGCCTGGCACCCAGTGATAGCTGCTGATGGACGAGCCTGTAGCCCCACCCATCTTCTCTTCGTGGAGAGGAGGTCTTAGCTTGTGGAAGAAAGGTTATCAATCAATCCTGCTGAGGTCAGCCCTCAGCCAGGCCCTGGTTATGACTGACTCAGAGAAATGTGACATTTCTGGATGACCCAAAAACAGTACAAATATGACTTTGGACTCTGCAGAATACTTATTCTCACACCCGTTACAGTCGACTTTAGTGCGTGTCTGGAATCTGTAGGCCTTAGGACAGTTAATCTAGCCCATGGGCTCCACATCCCCATAGGGGAATAATGAAGTGCAAAACAGTAAAACACACTGACTTTCCCTGGCATGTTCCTTCCCAGTGTATAAAGCCTATTCCATGTCACCACCCAATTCTGCATAAGTCCTGCCACACCACTCACTTTGTAGCTGCTCCTGGACTGCGTACGCTAGGAATCTCCCATGCGCAGCCCTTACACGTGTGCACACGCATGTACACCTGTGTCTGCATGTAACCAGCCCGGTGTCCCTTACTCCAGCTGCTGCGCAGTGGCCTGGTCAAGCCAGGGGGACACCAGTAAAATCCCCATGCAGTCTCTTTCATTATGAGTTTACTGTGTGTGAGTCCCAACTTATGAGGCTCCCCCACAGTAAAAGCTCAACAATTAGGTGCTCAAAAAGCGAAAAATCCAGGCGGCCCATAGTGTCCGAACCACCTTCTAACACAAACCTTTAGCAGACCCTAGAAGGGTGTTAGCCTATCCACTGAATCAACATCGTCTCTTACGCAGATGACACCCAGCTCATCCTCTCCCTCACCAAGGAACCTAACATCACCAGGCGCAATTTCCAAGACGGGATGAAGCCGTCGCGACCTGGATGAGCAACAGCTGCCTGAAGCTCAACTCAGAGAAAACAGAAGTCCTCATCCTCTGATCCACCCCCTCCGCATGGGACAACACCTGGTTGCCCCCCGCCCTGGAAAACCTACCCACCCCAACGGACCACACACGCAACCTCGGCAATCATACTCGACTCTTTACTCACCATGAATCGCCAGATCAACGCCGTATCCTCCACATGCTTCAACACCCTCCGCATTCTTCGCAATACTTTCAAGTGGATCCCCCGACTCCAGGATAACCATCAACCACGCACTCATCACCAGCAGACTGGACTACGGAAACGCTCTCTACACCAGAATCAACAAAAAACTCCTGCGCAAACTCCAGACCGTCCAGAACGCCGCCGCCAGACTTATCCTTGACATCCCACGGCACAACAACATCACCCAACACCTCCGTGACCTCCACTGGCTCCCTGTTGAAAGAAGAATAACCTTCAAACTGCTCACACACGCCTACAAAACCCTCCACAACACCGGACCCCAATTCCTCAATGAACGAATTTCCTTCCACGCCCCCAAGAGAAACCTCCGCTCAGCCGACCTCACCCTAGCCACCGTCCTATGCTTCTACAGGACCAGAGCAGGGGGTAAATCCTTCTCCTACCTCACAGCCAAGACCTGGAACAAACTCCCCCTTAACCTCAGACGAAGCCCGACACTGCACCAGTTCAGAAAGGACCTCAAGACCTGGCTCTTCCAATGACCCCATCGGAGCTGCTCACACCACCTCCCTCAGCGCCTTGAGACCCTCACGGGTGAGTAGTGCGCTTTACAAACCCTGATTGATTGATTGATTGATTGATTAGCCTTGACGTCGTTTTTTGACACTCTTGATTGCCCAAACATGCTTCAATGTTAAATGCAACTGGACACGAAAAGTCATACATGGATTTCATTTTAGAATGTATCCCAGAAGCAAAGCTGGAATTGACCTATTTATCGAAGTTATCCATCAAATGTTGTATCTTGCAAGGGACCGTCCAGACCTCTGAGTTCTTTAATAGCTACATTTATCCACACGCAATTACTATCAAGTATTATCTAATCGTCTTTGGGACCTGTGTTGATAATACCCACATTTATTGTCAGCTGTACTGGTATGTCTTGGTTCCTTACCCAGTTCTGAAATCTTATATTTAAAAACAAAACAAAAAAGAAATACTATGTTGAAAGTAGGGCAAGTTCTTACCAGGCTTCAAAGCATTTCGTTTCCAAGCATTTCATGGTCGGCTTGCCTTGTGTTCCGACCTGGATTCATTGCCCCTTAAGCGGATCTAACTGCCTTGGGCATCATTCCAAAATGCATCTTTCTTTTCAGAACACCCATTCCTGTCATGGAACATTCGGGCCCACACTTCAAAGATTGCACCGGCGCTGGCGAGGATTTACATTGACATTCCTGTATTACATTGGTTGCTTCTCCTCTGTTGTCATTTTGCACAATTTTTGGAGATGGCCCGATTGATGCAATGTTGTTTTTTTTTTTTTTGCAAATGTTGTTTCACTTACCAGACATCTAAATTTGGTGCTTCGATGCACTGGCTCGTTATAATCCGGAAATGTCGCTGTCAAATTGCACCGACACGACTATATAAACCAACTCCATCATAAAAGTTTTCTCCATTATTCATTTAGGCTCCCGCGTAGGTAGTTGGAGACCTCCATATAGGGAAATCCTATCGAAGCCATATTAAACAGGCGTTTAGTAAATGAATAAAATGTTGTACAAATAGCCAATCAGACGGAAATCTTATTAAGCAGCAGTGTAACCACCAGCACACTGAAGCCTGGCTCTTAAACCCACTGATTGCATTATTTTTAGAAACTCCATTTGATTAATTCCTAGTTGCTTCCTTTCTTAAAATGAATATATAATTCCTTGAAAGTCGAGCCACTGAGAGGACTAGAGAGTGGGTGTTATTTTCACAGAATGCAAACACAACATTTATAAGCGTTTCTCTCACATTACCAGTCTTTATTATACCCCTGTCTTGTGCTCAAGATTACTTTCACGTGCAAATCTCTAGTTTCCTTTGGTCTTTTAATTGCACACTTTATTCATAAGAGCCAGAATGGCGCTAAGAAGTGTCCGTAAGGCTCTCGCTGTAGGACTATTGAACTCCAAAATAAATAAAGGCACAATTTATAAATAAAAGCCCGTATTAAATGGGCATCGGCTCTTAATCCCCCCGTTTATTTTAATTTATGAATAAATACATGATTGTTTCTGGATTGCTGGCACAGGAAATTGGAAAACACAACAACTGTCTTTCAATGACAATTTAGTCTTGGATTTAATTAGCACATTTTGACTTGTAACGTCTGCTCCCACACAAAACTGTGGTCTCCGTCTCTAAGAAACACTACAGAGATAACACCATCGAAGGTATGGGCCTCTCATTGTTTAATACAATTTCGCGATTTTATGGGTCTTTTCCATAACATTTTAGAAGCATTTTAGAAACACACAGATAGATTTACCCCAGCCATTCATGCATTATTCTACTTATGAAATGTATTACGTACTAAAATAACTACATCGCTAGGGCCCACAGTGACTGTCTGTACTTCAACCTGGTGGGACTTCCTGTCCCAGGGTGCATCAGGCCCTCAACTCACTGCAGCTGCCCGGGGGAGCCGCGGTGATCACGCTTAAAGCGCTGCCTCAAGCCTCGCAGCATGGGACGCTATATCGCTTGTGGCCACACTGACTGCACTTCACCCTGGTGAGACTTTCGGTGCAGCACGAGGGTGGTAATTGCGCTTATAGCTCTGCCTCAAACCCCCGCAATGCGGGCCGTGCCTGGACGAAGCCCGGGACAAGGAAGGGCCCGTCCACACCAGTCTGAGCCCGTCGGTGGCTGGGCTGGGCCCCTCCCATGACGGTCGCTTTTTGAGGTACTGCCACTTAACTGTACAACCCGCGCTTGTCATATTATGTCCACTCGAACTGGCTCATACTGTTGAGTTTGCATCTGCATTTGGAATTGACTTCGGTAGATTTGCTGCATGTAGGTTAACTAATTTGTACCACCTGTGTTTCCTTGGTGGGTAGACGCATAATATTTGGCCGTTTTTTATGGACTATTCACAAAGTATCAAGTACAATTTGTTTTGTTTGATGCTGAGCTGGGCCCACTCCCTAACATTCATCACGGAGTAAGATCATTTTGACTGGGCCCTTGTAGTAGGGAAGGCTCTGGTTCCTTATAAAGTATGCATGCACTTTTCTCAATCTTGGGGTTTTTGTGTGTATTCGAATTTTAGCTTTTGGTGCACATCTGTCATGATGGAGAAAAGAAGGATAACCGGGGTGACATGTGGCCAGAGCCCTATGATCAAGAATACTGCAATTGATCGCATGTTAGAGAGGGCAATGGCTGTGGTTAACGCAGAGATTGAATTGACTGAAAGAAGGGTCTCATTAGGACTCCGCCCTGCCCCCTTGGTTACCCATGCAGAAGAACACAAGTCAACGTTACCCACCCTGGATTTGGCTAAGGACTCGGCCTCTATCCAGGTATCGATGGCGGATATAGGCTCTAGGGAGCCAGGCTCAGATACTAGTCCACCCAAGAGCAATACAGCAAAGAGGACTGTTGAAGGTTAAAATAGTTAGATCCCAAAAAGTCACTCAGCAGCACCGCACTACGATAGGAGCTGAAAGGCAAGAGCCCCCAATTATCGAAGTGGGATTACCTAAGCTTGCGACTGAGGATTTGAATCATCACCCCCCTACATATGCGCCCATGGATTTGTTGTTGGAGATTAGCAAATAATTTTTTAGGGATTTAATTATGCGGGAAAACACCCCACTCCTGTTATGTTTAGACGTCATGTCATCTCAAATATCACTCATTATTTAAATCTTTTACAGATCATTTAGATCTAGTAGACCAAACCCCTTTAGTGCAGAATCCTGCAGTGTTAGTCGTAGGACTGAACCCACGGGAGATATCGCCAGGGTAGACAACAGATCTTAAATGGTATATTAAGCCCCCGTATCGCTACATCAAATAGATACACTCCTTTATCACAGAATTGACATGATCTTACTATAGAGATGGGTAGTGAGGACGGGGGTTTGTGGACAGAAATCCCAAAAGGCCAAGAGAAGAGCAGGGAGGGAAAAGGAACAAATGTGGGCAATTCGTAAACAATAGTAAAGATTATGAGTTGGAATGTGGCTGGGGGAAAGCCAAAATTAAATAACCCGCTTTGGCAAAGCATTATTAAATCTGCCAATAGAATTTGCCTACAGGAAACATGGGCTGGGGATAATTTTTACATTAATGGTTATTTTTCTATCCATACCCCTGCCATACCTTCAGTATATGGGCGAGCCAAAGAGGGCCTTGCTATACTTATTTCAAACCAATTACCAACTACTGGTAGGAAAACCATGACTAAATCTCCTTATTACCAGTTGGCGTACCTCATAATTGATCAAAGGTATGAGGTTATCTTAATTAACTACTAAAATAATTTTTTGAATAATACACGCAGTAGGGAAGGCGCAGGATGAATAAAGGATTTAGATGCCTTCATAAATACGATGGGTTCAAATTATATATATATATTTGAGCAGGAGGTTTTAATATAAATAAGTGCCAGAATAAAAGTGGTGCAGTTTGCTGTTATAGAGATTGTTTTGGGTTGGACCAGTCCCACTGCCCACATGATCCCTATGGGAATCGCTAAATGAATTACTGTATAGACCATATTATGATCTCAATTTAAGATTTACAGTTAATTAAAAGTCATAAATTAGAATGTACCATTTTTAGTGACCACGCCATGTTAGCCCTAACACTCAATATTTTCCGTAATAGAGCTGAGGCCCCAGAATCAGTACCATCTATTAAAAGTTCTGGAAAAAACACACTTACAATCAAATGGGCTGGGGTAAATTAACCTATTTTACTTAAAACTGTCTTGTCAGAGCACTGGGACTCCTTTGTCACCTGTTCTAAATGGTGGGAGGACATTAACAAATTGATGGAAGCCTTTTGTAAGATTACTGTAGCTATTTCCGCCAAACTACATAGACTGGCTAAATGTACGGGCAAGAGACCAAATAGTCCAAGGTGGTTCAACTCAACCAGCTCAAGCGCAAACCAGGCATTAAGAAAGGCCCTTCAAGAAACCCCTAGAGATAGGGAAAAAATTAGGGCATTAAGAACCAACTATAGAGCAGAGTTAGAAGTTAGGAATAAGAAATTTTAGGAGCAGGCATGGATAGACTAAGAGCAGGCAGCTGTTACCAGTCATAATATTCTTTTTTTCAAAATTATAAATTCACCTTTTCTCAAAGAAAGTTCTATACCCACCCTGGAGGCTTCCGTCCTGTCAGATGTCTGGATTACCCATTTTGGTGCCATTTTTAATCCAGATAGCATCCTTACGGATGCACATTGGGATGCTCCTTGTACTATTAATTTTGTGCCTTTAGAGCCAATTACCAAGGAGGAAGTTAATTCAGCACTAAAGAACAGTGCACTAGGAAAAGCCCCAGGGCCCGATGGGGTTCCCGTGGATGCCTTTAAGTCACGTCCCACCCTTTGGGTTACGATCCTTATCCAAATTGGTAATGCTGCTGCAGATGGTCCCTTCCCAAAAACCTGGGCAGCAAGTGTGATCGTCCCCATTTAAAAAAAAAAAGAGGACAGAGGTGATGCTACATGCCCATATCACTTTTAGATTCTTCAGTGAAACTAATGGGTAGAGTGATCCTGGCAAGGCTGGAAATCTGGGCCCAGGAAAATGATGTTTTGACAGACACACAATTTTGGTTCAGGAAGGAGCTAGGAACAGGGGATCAACCTGCACCTCATTATTTGAACTTTTGAGTCTTGTAAAATTATGGCAAGCATTAATGGATATGGGTGCCCAGGTGATGTAGTTTGTTTTCTCTCCCAGTTGTATGCCTCTCTAACATCATGCATGCGTTATGGTAGTAATGAGAAAGCACTGAGAAGTTTTGCGTGACCTGGGGGATCAGGCAGGGTTGTGTGTTTGCTCCTCTATTTTTCTCCTTATATATCATTGGAGTTCACTGCATTCTGCAGAATGTGAATGCTGACATCCCAAGGGTGGGTGCCCGTTTCACTCCTATTTTGCTTTATGCAGATGATGTGGTGCTCATCTCCAGCCAAAAGTAAATAACCCGGATTGGCAAAGCATTATTAAATCTGCCAATATAATTTGCCTACAGGAAACCTGGGCTGGGGATAATTTTTACATTATGGTTATTTTTCTATCCAAACCCCTGCCATACCTTCAGTATATGGGCGAGCCAAAGGGGGACAATGCCAACCTCCTCTCAAGAGACATTTCACATTACATATTAAGAAAATGCAATAGTCTAATTTTCAATGTGAAACTGTCATCTGCAGTTGTTTACTCTTTGCCACCAACCCTTTTCTTCAATTGACATTACTTAACACCTTTTCTAAGTGTCACAATTTAAAATCTACATGAATATAATATTTTCATGTGGTCGGTCAACATCAACTTACAAATTAATAAGTGGAGGAGACATTTGACCATTGTAGTTCCATTTGACTCCTCCTCAGTTCTCTTCTCCCTTCATGCCAAACTCTTGTGCCCACTCATTGTCATTTCCCTCTTGTTTTCAGCCCCTTTCCAGACTGGTTCATCTAGGGATCTTCTAATGACACTTCTTTCTTCAAATAAATTTATTCTCACCTCTGGTGAAACATTCCAAACCTGATGTGTTCAAACATTTGTGTTCCTCACAAAGTCACCACCCACTTTTTTGTGTTGTCTAATAAGTTCCATTTGCATGCTTCCCTTAAGGCAATATTTCTTGTCGGGAGCTAGGGTTGACTGATTCTAGCTTGATTTCCTAAAATTGCAAACTATTGTTTTCTCTTTATTTGGTCTCTCTCGTTAGCTGACAGTCCACTAGTGTCTCTTACACTGATATGGTTTTGCCACTAACCAGTCTTCTGCAGCCTGAATATGTATCAATACAATGCTACACCTCCTGCTCCTTTATTAAATGTTGAATGGTAAGCATCTCAGACTAGGGCCCAGATTTATAAATGTGTCGAGCAACGCAAAGGTACTGTGCTGCGTTGAATGACAGGGAGAGAGCAGGAGAGTGCCATGGTCTGGTCCCAGGGGTGAGTCTGTGAACGATGCTATTGATGGGGCCTTAAGCTCTGTCAAGAATGCTTCCTTGGACCAGGCTATTCTTATGCTCCAGGAATTGGGGCCGGGCACCCTCCTGGCAAAGTCAGACATAGCCTTCTCTCTTTGCACCCACAGGACTTTTACCTGCTAGGTTTCCAGTTTGAGGTATCATATTATTTTGGTAAATGCTTGCCTAAGGTTTACTCTGTCTCCTGCTCCTATTTTGAGAAGTTCAGTTTATTCCTCAAATGGGCATTCAGGCAGAGAACGGGCAACCGTGTGGTCTTGCATTATCTGGATGATTTCCTTTTCTTGGGTTCTCCTGGTTTGCAAGAATGCAGCAATGTGTTGCAGTCCTTCTGTGCATTGATGAGAGAGTTTGGGGTCCCATTGGCAAAACGCAAGACTGTTGGTCCTGCAACGGTCACTGGGTTTCATGGGATTGAATTGGATTCCGGGGTTGTGTCACGGCTCCCCAAAGAGAAGGGTTCTGCCTTTTCCTAGTCCTTGCATGATTGCTTAGGAACAAAGAAAGTCACGTTACATCAGTTACAGAAGGTTGTTGAGTAGCCTAATTTTGCTTTGAGGTAGGGGTGGGTGGTAATCTCCAGTCCGCCTGCATAGTTCAGAGTTTTGCATGCTCTGTGCTCTGCTTGGAGGGCGGAGTTCACCAAAAACTCTGTATGACCACGTAGTGGAATTTACTGCCCACATTCACAAAAGCATGCCATTTATTATCTGGCACTTAAAAAAGTGAAGTCAGCACTTTATAGCTTCCTGCAACGTGCTGGAATCCTGAAAGTGGTCAATGTGATCTGAAGGAAGCAGTTAGTGCAGGGACCGCCGGCACCAACGAGTCTTAAAGTGCCCTTCGCTTCAGTCCCAGATCCACATAATGAAATGTGATTACAGCAAATGTGGCAAGGAGGAACAAATTTCCTGTGCACAGGACCGGGTAAGTGATTGAGCCTGGTGACCTAAACAAAACTGATGTTTATTTATTGGACGTGTGTGCTGCCCTCCAATACCCTCTACATGCATTGTAATGTCAACCCTTATATCGTTTCCGCCTCTGTACACTCTCCCGATGTACTTACACTCGGACTGCCATAGAAGAATGGCATCCTGTGTGCACCATGTGTGTTATTATTAGAGCGGGATGGGGTATTGTGCCATACATCATGTGGTGTAAAGCTCCTGTGTGTGTGCAGTGTGTGTGTGCAGTGTGTGAGTGTGTGCGTAGTGTGTGAGTCTGCTTACAGTGCATGAATGAGTCTGAAAAAGGAGGTCTCCTGCGGAGAGTCTCCCATTGGGCTTGAGGGGTCACTGACCAGCTCTGGCCTGAGTGAGTCCGTGTAGGGTGGTCTGAGTGTGGGGGTCTTTTTCCCTGCGGTTGTGATTGGGTGATGGTCAACGTGCAAGCTGCCTTCTACCCACATGAGTGCGGTGATGCGTGGATTGTACCTGCAGGGGGCCTCAAGTGAGGTCCGAGCCTCTGATCTCCCCAAATTACCACAGTTGGATGAGGATGGAGCTCCCAGATGTGTTTGGGTCTGGCATGATCCCAAATCAGGGGCACATCCATTAATTACCCCCTTGTGAAGCCCAAGTGAGTTTGTGGTGACTGGTTCATTGTGTCATGGCTGGGCTGGGTGTTCCTAAACAGACTCGTGTGATTTGCTTGTTCCTAGAAAGCTGGACTGTTCACTAACAGGACCTGTGCTTCTTCGTGTGGCAATCACTGCACTTGAATTTCCATCCTCGACCCGCCCTCCTCGAAGAGCCAGATTACTAAGCAAGCCCCATCCACCCACCCAAGGTGCTCTGGCTGAACC
Source organism: Calotriton arnoldi (assembly GCA_963921515.1). Classification (NCBI taxonomy): domain Eukaryota; kingdom Metazoa; phylum Chordata; class Amphibia; order Caudata; family Salamandridae; genus Calotriton; species Calotriton arnoldi. Next base: position 518,752 of record CAWUFW010010295.1, read on the forward strand.
TTATAAACTTCCAAAACTGAGGGTCCTGCTCTGTGTGACCAGTGGTGCCAGCACCTTATCCTGATGACAAACAGGACAGCAGCAGCCCTGTTCATCATGCACACGTGCAGTAAACCACCTCATTCCCCGAGGGCATTTCACAGAAAAGGAAAACACCCCTATATTCAACTTCTCACCGATGCGATAAATAAATCATGACATAGCAGAACTCAGCGGAATTTGACAGAGTTTTTGTGCAAACTCCACATAATACCATGTGGTACAACTCCGTCAGCTCCGCCCTCCCCTAATTTGAGGGTCATCCCTATGGGCTACCCATTCTCGAGATCCATTGCCCAGGCAATGTCTGTCCTGAGAGAGAAGCACCACCACACAAGGTTGTCAAGTGAGGTTCGGCAGGACATGCGCATTTGGCAGACATTTCTGCGGCAATTCAATGGCACGGTGGTGTGACATAGCCACACCAGGTCTAGCAAGAAGCTAGGTCTTTTCACAGATGTCGTGGGCAGCCAAGGTTTTGGTGCCATCTCTGGGTCCGACCTGGGGCACACAACGCTGGCATGCTGCCTGGATAGAGTCTGGACTGGTTGCCAACATTGGTTTCTTCAAGCTCTTTCCCATCCTGGTGGCTTTGTCCATTTGGCCAGAACAGTTCCGTAACCAGTCATTCATATTTTGGGCAGATAATATGACGGTGGCGGAATGCATTAATCAGCAAGCAGCTAAATGTAAGATGATACTCAAGTTACTGAAGGAGATTGTGCTACAATGCTTGAATGTAATGTGTTGTTTAGGGACAAGCATATCCTGGGCTTGTGGAACAACACTGATGATGCTCTTTCTTGTTTCAAGATGCAGGTTTTCAGGTCTTAACACCCAGAAGCAGTGGAATTCCCAACACCTTTCAAGGACCATCTGTGGCAGCTTGGTGCCCAAACCTATTGGACCTCTTGGCAGCCATTTTAGCACCCAGGGCAAGGCGTGCCTATGAAGGGGCATTCAGTGCATACTGTAGTATCTTGGGGAATGGGGGGCGGGTCTGGATTTCATCTTCTTCCATTCTGTCATTCCTGGGAGCTTTGAGGGTCAAGGGCGCTGGGTAGCTTATCTGCATCGCCACATTGTGGCAATTATCTTTTTTTCTAGAATGCTTGGCCGCCCAGATGCTAGGTGCTTCATCAATATCGGCAAGCTGGCAACAATCCTGGGCATCCAGGTTAATAGCTGTAGGTCCACAGAGGAGGTTCGCCTGTTCAGGGCAGCATTTACTTTAGCTTTCTATGGGGCTTTTAGGGTGGGTGAATTGGTGGTCAAGAACAAGTTGGGCATGCAGGGGGGCTGCAGCTGGCCCATGTGCAATGTTAAGAGGGTTCCTTGGCTAATACGCTGCCACGTTTCAAGACAGACCAGAGCAGCAGGGGTGACCACATCATCTTGCAAGGGCACCAGTTAATTCCTTTTGCGCTGTGGGCAACTGTGAAATATTTAAGGCTCATAGACCCAGTGGGACCGGGGACTCACTCTTAGTGCATGCAAAAGGGTACCCCTTGATGAGGTGTAAGTTCTCCAAGGTCCTTGGGTTGACTCTCAGGGCAGCAGGACTTGACCCTGCGGAGTTCGGTTTTCACTCTTTCAGGATTGGGACAGCCACTGTGGTACAGAATTGGGACTCTCGGGACAGGCAGTGCAGAGGATTTGCAGAAGGTCCTCCAATCTCTACCACTGTTACGTTAGGTTGCACATGCTGTAGGACTGCTGCTAACTGCTGTTTTCTTTCTCTCCCACTTTTTTCCTGTCCGGTGGATGCAGATGGAAAGTCTGAAGTGCCAAGTCAGCTGCCAGATTTCTGTGCGACCCCAGTGCATGCTGAGGTGACAGAGTTGACGAAAGCATGGTTAATAGGCCATTCTTATGTGTGGCATGTTAAGTATGTTTATTTTGCAGGAGGCTTTGAGGATCTGGCCCGCCAGGCTGGTTACCATGTGTCTTTTTATGGGCAAGGAGGGCTACGGTTGGCACATTGGAATCATTGTTGCTCAAGAGGTGTTCGCCCCCTGGGATCGTGATAGTGCATCTTGGCGGCAATGATTTGGTGCACATTGGCAGGAGGGAATTATTTGAACTGTTGATTACAGGAAGCTTCCTGAGGCAATCATCGCATGGTCTTACATCATCCTGAGGTTACAATGGATTGGGGGCGAGTCTGTCAGGGCCCTCAACCACTCCATCAAGTGGATTAATAAGAAGGTCAATAAGCTGTTTAGGTCACCAAGTCTGGCAGGCCATCCCGTATGATGACATCCAAGGGGAGCGTTTTCTTTGTCCACGATGGGGTTCACCTCTCTAAACTTGGTAACAAGATATTTCTTGAGAATGTGCTCACATGGTCGATACATTGAGCGCTTTGACAGGGCCATCTTAGGGGGTGGGATAGGCCAGATAGTAGTGAACTATGCTGGCCTGTGGCGGGTGAGGTCATGATTGGTGGGGCACTTTGTGTCCATAGAAGGCATCCTTTTACTTGGGGTAGGTGGGGAAATGGTCTCACAGGCCATCCAAGGGGTACTTGCAGCAAGTTGGCTAGAGGCTACAGGGTGCAGGTTGTGGGAGTGCTCGCTGCCAATAGGTTCCTATGGCCAATCCCCACACTGGTGCGTGGGTGAGGTCATGATTGTTGGGGCACTTTGGGTTAATAGAAGGCATCCTTTTACTTGGGATAGGTGGGGAAATGGTCTCACAGGGCCCCCAAGGGGTGCATTCAGAAAGTTGGCTAGAGGCTGCAGGGTGCGGGGATGTGGGAGTGCTCGCTGCCAATAGGTTCCTTTGGCCAATTCCCCACACTGGTGCGTGGGTGCCAAGCTAGCACAGACCTTTGGGTGGATAATGAGGGATGTAGGGGGTGCCTGAGGTAGGTATCCTGGTGGGCAGACAGGCCCCCTGCACAAGCTTACTCTAGGGGGGAAGCAAGGTGGTGGGCCCCTCCTCTTAGGGCAGGACCGACACAGGTTGACCAGACATGATCCCACTAGACGGCCCAATGCTTAATATGCAGAAACAAGGCTAGATATGGTTAGGAAGTTCTATGTATTAGAGTCTATGTTAAGGTTAACCTTCAACCAAAATTGTAAATAATATTGTACACTTTTATGGGTATAATTTTTTTAATAATATTGTGTACATTTTATTGTGAATTATTTTGTCAGCATAATAAATATGGCCAGGGGTTCACGACCTCTAACCCAAAAAGTTTTTTTTTAAAGTATGGTGTTGTCCTGTCTTTAACAATGGGGATGATGGAGGTGCAAGTAGGGAGGTCCAGGGTCAATCATGAGGGCTGGGCCTCGGCAATACCTGGCCATATGAGCTCACTGCATTGTCCTTTCTGTACAGTCATCTGACTGCTACGTTATGTGTCCCTGGCTAGTTCACACCTCACTTTTAGCTTCCTTTATTACCTTCAATACAACTATCAGAAGAGAGCTTTGTTTTTCACTTTTTAACTCCTAACATTTCTATTGTAACCTTTCTTTTCCCAGGAAGCATTGTTCCTCCACATGACATCGAGGTGCCATCCCTGTCAGATGATTGGAAACAGATAATCGGGACCGTGACGTGAAGTTTTACGAGCATAAGAATTGAACAGTCAATTGAGTGTAGCCTGTTCAATTCAATACCTAGACCTCATCAACAAATACAAAAGAGATTCCCACTACTGGCATTGGTTCTGGCCAAAAGTTAGATGGCCATACACTAGATACAGCTTCCCTGTGCACAAACCTCCTGGAATTGGGTCTAGCAGAAGAAAGTATAAGGGTATGTGGAGCTGTGGCAAGAAATGCTGAATGCTGCTTCGGAGGGCAGACCCGAGATAGCACAGGGGAGTCAGATAGTGGAGTCGCATCAGCTCGCGAGGTAGACAAATAATTTATAAATTTGGCTGGGGAAAGTGGATCAGAGGTGGCAGGTTGTAGAAAGATGGACGCAGGCAAAATCAGTAGAAATGTCCAGTAACATGGGCCTAGTAGTTGATGTGGGGAATTTCTGATTCGCATGTATAATGCTAGAGATCCGGCACTCGGAGTACTGGATAATGATATGGCTCACCGTCGTTGTTGAAGTAAATGCTAAATAAAGGTGTTTTCTTTTAAGTCTTCTAAAACTGACTTTCAAGCGTTTTCTTTGTACTCATTAATCACAACCTTAATGCATATTTTCTGACCTGTATTCTCCATGTGTAGATTACAGTCTTAGAGCCCAACATAGCGCGCTCTACCTGCCATTAGAGGCCTGCTCCAGTGTTAAAGACCTGAGCCGAAGGCGAGTGCCTTTAACAAGGGAGCGAGCCTTTAATGGCTGGTAGAGCCCGCTATGGTGGGCTTTAAGGCTATTAGAACATTCCAACCCTAGGGGGCAGAGTGTTCTAATTTGTAAAAACAAAGGCCTCGCGGAGCCCGATGAGGTTTAAATCCCCTCAGGCTCAGAGAGGCCTTTTTGGACAGCAACAGCTGTGAAATGAAAAAACACATTGTAATGTTACTTTCCAGGCTTCTACCATCCAATAGAAGCCCAGAGCACTCCTTTGTCTACAATGGAGCACTCAACATTCCAATGTTCTAATTTAGATTAGGCATTTTAGAAACGTAATGACAGCAACTCTTATGGGGTGTAGTGAGTGTCACCCGTCCTTATGGGGTGCTGCTGGCTGAGCTGTCTTGTTATGTCGTGACTTTTGAGGAGGGTGCTGTTTGTTTTGCAAGGACAATTGTCTGCGAGTTCCGGTGTCCCACTCGTCCTTTCATCCCTCCATTTCAGCCATAATTTACCCAAATCTCTCTTGTGCAATAAGGCTGGGAAACAGACAGAAACCCTAGATTGTTATGAAAGAGAAATGGTGACATCAAAACGTCCCATTCTGAAGCTCAAGTAGGTAGTGTCCAAAAAAGCTGGGCCACCGCCTACTGATGTAACTGCATGCAAGAAGTAGAAAATACCTCTGAGTCTTCATGGCTTCTCATCAATTCACAAGTAAAAATCAACAGTCAGTTCAGTGCCCGAGATCTTCATCATATATCTATGTTCATAACAGTGGCGTAGCAAGGGGGGGCGGTCCGCCCCGGGTAGCACGAGTTTTGGGGCAGTAGCCTCCTCCCGCTCTTACCTGCCATCTCGGGGGCGGTAATCGCCCCCGCTCTATATTGCCGCTGAATCTCGCCAGAACTGCCCCCGCTCTTTAATGGGGCTGCCGAGGGGCGGCAAAAACAGGGACCACCACGGGCGGCCATAGGGCTAGCTACGCCACAAGTTTATAATGTCCTCAAACAGGCGTTGAAGTTTTAGGGCGCATGTGAGTTGAAGAGGCTGTTTTTCTTCCTAACTTCCCTTTTCTGGCTCGTCACTTTTCATGACTAATTCCCAGCTTTTCAGACTGCCCATAACGCCGATCCCTAATCATGTGTAGTGGAGGTGAAAGGCATGTGTTTCTCCCAATGTTGCCACTCCTGTGATGACACCATGCAACACCCAAGTGGCCTAAGTAGTAGGCATTACTCCTTCTTTACTGTGGCTGGCTCTAAATGTATTTCCTGAGCTCACTTCCGTCTTCAGGAGCTTCTTTAGTTTAATAATTTGGCTGTATTGTCCCCTGTTTTTTGAAACCCTGTCAGAAGGTTAACAGAGAGTGATTCAGTCGTTCTATCATTCACTCATGTGTTTGTGTTTTTGGGTCCTTGTTTCACGCTTCTATGTTCATCTGCAAAAGGAAATAATACTTTACTATATAGACAATTCATTCCACTTTTCAAGTCAGGAAAATATAAAAGGCTCCTCCGCTTCTTTTCATATGAAAACAAAATAGGTTTCCTGTGGAGCATGTGTTACTTTCACACAAAAAAATTCACTGGCTGCTCAATCATTTTGCGTGACTTTAAAAATCGTTCAGTGAAATTGCTCAAACGTCATCAAATACACACTGTTTTCAACAAAGCTAGCATAATTGAAACCTTCTTTCCTTAAAGGAATATCTATTCATTTCGATAACTACTTATATGAAAAGCTTAAGACAAAATAGAGCTCCATAAAATAAAATCTGCATAATAATGATCGAGAAATGGTCTAGTGGCTAAGTTGATGACTAAGGTGTTGTGGTCGTGATTGTGGCTTTGACACTTGACTGAAACTATAGTGTGATATTCGGCACATCACTTAATCACCCTGCACCTACAAATGATAAATATGGACTGTAGTTTTGAACATGTGAAATCTATTATAATTGAGTATTTTAAACATGTGATTTATAATCTGTAGCTCCTTGTGCCGCTCCTGCCCCCTTTATGTGCAGCTTTCCACTGTTCTCCAGTTAGGTTTGTGCTACATTACCCAACAACAGTCCCCAATAAATTCTGAAGACACTGAATCAAACTTGAATTAACAATTGGTTTTCATTATTTCATTTGATGTATACAAAAGATTAATGTATTAAATAATTTGAACAGATGTTTTAATAGACATGCAACTGTATAACTGCTATATAGATATAGGTGTGTGTTAAGGCAATATCCAATTTGCGCCATTAGTACAGTATTGTGAGGGGGTATCTTTTCTCTGGGTTTTGGTGTTCTGCAAGGCTGACTACATGAGAGTTTTAGTACATTCCATTATGAATGAGGATGATTTGCAAGGTATGAATGGTATGTGAGAAGTCTGAGTATGTGATGCTCAAGTGTGTGAGGGTGAGACGGTTCTTTTTGTAGGTATTGATGCTTAAATCATTGTTTTCAAATCATGTTTATGTACTTTTAGGCAAAAGAACAGATGATGGATGGAATGCTGAACAAATCAAACCTTTCCCCCGAGTCACAGATCTGGGTTTAATCCATTGTTTTTTTGCTCACCACGCCACCCCAGTTTGGACCCGGCCATATGCAAATCAGTCTTGACCCTCTTCCCCATGGGAACAGTCCAGCCTGAACTGCCATGCCAGGTCCTCCCCAGACACAAGCACCTTGAGACTGGTTTCAGAGTGTTACCCCTCATCAGCCAGGCTAGCTTCAATCCAGTGAACAGTGAGCACAGGACCCACGTCTGGACATACCCTTCCCACTTATGGTGACAAAAGCAAAAAGAACAATTGATGGACGGAATGCTGAACTAATCAGTTCCAGTATATTAACCTATTGTGTTGCTGGATTTGATTTTCGACTTTTATTGTTTCATTTTCCCTGTCCCACTCCAATATCAGTTTTTCTCCTGGGGAACCCTTTTGTTTATATGCTATTAACATTAGCCTGCATCCACAGAGAATGCAATGCTTATGACCTCACCTTCTTTATACCAACAACAAAACAAAAGGTAAAAGCAAAATGTAATTAAACCACAACACATAATCAAACCAATTAATGCTACTACAGTTGTCTATGTCACAGTGGTAAGGGCAATGTAATATGTATCTGTAAGTTGATTTATAACATTTGTAATTGCATCTGTTTATAAAGGATGAGCATTGTTTGAGTGTGTGTGCTACTTGGTGCTTTATTTGAGACAATGTTTTTTTAAAATCATGACACTTTGCCCTGGAGCAAGAGCAAGAAAGGCAGCATACAGGGAAAGGAGAAGAAAATCAGAAAGAGACAAAGGGAGAAAACAAGGAGCAAAACATCCTGCAAGTGCAAGAGATGGATTAAAGGGGCAAGGAGAGTGTGTTGGTGGAATATAGAGACATGAGGTGAAATACACTCTTGTTATTTAGCAATCCTGACAAGCATAAATGGCACCAGTGCGCCTATAAGAAAAAATTGGCACCTATTCTATTTTTTCATAAATTAAGCACTGGAGTTACGGTTTGTATGGCTGATGTGTGTGTTTATAGATTCTGGTTCTAACCATAGGTTGCAAATTGCAGTGTTTTTCTGTTTTAATTGGTAACCAGAAATACACTTTAACTGTTTTTTAGGTGAATTTTGTTAACGTTTTAATTTCATTTTAACTTAATTTTTTTTTATTGAACTTCTGTTTTTTTAATCCTATTCTGCATTCAAGATTTCCCTATACCCATTCCTTCTCAGATGGCCTACACCTACTGCAGACAGCTTTTGGTTGATGGCCACATGGCTTGCACCCTACCCTCTACAGGCAATCAATATCGCTGCATACAGTGGTCACCACTGGGTAATTATAGTTTGGATTGGACCATGGTTCCATAGGAAATGTATTTATTGGTATGCAAATAACTTTGGCACCATTTGACAAATCTTTACAAAACTTTGTCAAACAAGTCTCATTCACATCATCTTCTTCCTGGAAGGTTTTGGGGAGACCTGTCAAGTGGGGACCGAGAAAAAGGGGGCTCCAAAAACTAGTTTTTCCCATGCAAATTTCCATAGAAAAATTGAACAGGGAAACCACAAAAATGGGTGAACGGAATTACACCAAGTTTGTCGGAAAGCTAGATATTGATCCAGGGTGCTTTTTGTAATTTGGTGTAAATCCATTCTGTAGATGTTGAGAAATGAAGGCTCAAAATGCATGCATATTTCATGCCAGGGTTCCATCGTGGATCCACTGTGGTAGATCTGCGGATCCGCATGCTCAAGTGTGCATTGTGATTGGCAGGCCGCACTCTGAAGGAAATGATTTGGCTACTTTCTTAGGACTTGGGGACTCACTCCTTGTGTCATCCTCAATAAAATAAAATTATATAAGGGCCAGGGTAGGGGTACCGTGACTCCCTCTGCTGTGTGTGGGGTCCCAGAGGGACCACCGGGTAAATAAAATAAAACATTAAAATGTTTTTGGAGTTTCCCACCGTAGGGGTCTAAAACATGCCTGTGTGTGACAGGGTGGCGCAGACCAGTCAGCTGGACACGAGGAGTTGGCCGTTTTTTCAGGGGACTTCTCTAAGATGCCCTCTGAGTGCAATTTGTAAAAAATCCAACACTAGCATCAGTGTGGGTTTATTATGCTGAGGAGTTTGATACCCAACTCCTTAGTATTCAGTAATTCCATCATGGAGCGGTACAGTTCATAATGACAAACTCCCAGCCCATGAACTCAATATGGCTCCACTCCACTTACAATGTCTGTGAAAGGCACAGACACTGTAGGGGCATATTGCTCATGCAGCTATGCCCTCACCTGTGGTATAGTGCACCCTGCCTTAGGACTGTAAGGCCTGCTAGAGGGGTGACGTACCTATGCCACAGGCAGTGGTTGATGGGCATGCCACACAGGGATGTGTGCCATGTCGACTCTTAAGTGTTGTCTGTGCCAAAACACAAATTCTGCAATGGCAGTGTATATGTTGTTGGTGAGGGGTCTCTGAAGGTGGCAAAATACATGCTGCAACCCTTAGAGAACATCTCTGGTCACCAGTAGTACCTTTTACAAGGGACTTATATTCAGCCCAAAGGTGTGCCAATTGTGAAAACAAAGGTACCGTTTTGGGAAAGAACACAGGCCCTGGGAACCTGATTTGGAAGGGACCCAGGGCACATTCAGTCAAAGTGCATCATGAATCAGGCAAAAAGTGTGGGTTACTGCAACAGAAACCCACTTTCCTACAATTAGGAATTGTAATAATATCTTACTTCATTGATAACATCACTAATGATATTGGAAATGACATCAATGATAACAACACGGTGCATGGTGAGGGTGTATGTTACTTTGTTAGTTTTAATGTTTAAACTGACATTTTCATCAAATTATACATCCCTTGAACCTTTGTTTTTTTTTTCAGTGAAGATAGATAGATAGATAGACAGACAGACAGACTCTATTTTGAGCAAAAGCTTGTGGTGAACAGCTTGCGGGGTCAATGCACACCCCGATACTTATGTGTGCAATTCTTCCACAGTAATTTACATGTGAAAAAAGGATATATTCACCTCTCAACCTGGCATCCAAATCAACACGTTAAGGCAGAAGCCTTGATCATGACTTTTGGAATTGGCCCTCTCTGCAGGGTCATCTCCAAACATTTTGCCTTCACCCTCCTATTGTTTTGTAATTCATTTTTGTGGGCCTTAGAAGCCAGTGAACTTTACCACTGCTAACCAGATAAGTCGGGTCTCGAGGCTTAGTGGACTAATGCATCCACTGTAGGGGACTGTGTTTGACTTCATGGTCACAGGTTCAAATCCCAGCAGGTCCACTCAGCCTGTCATACATCTGATGTTGATAAAATGAATACGATTGAGTTGGTAACATTAAACATCTGTTATTTAGCGCCAAGATACCCTTGGGTGAACGTTCGCTTTACAAATACATGTTATGTTATTAACCATTGCTAAATTGCTTGTGCTCCCTCCCTAAAACATGATAACATTGCTGTACAACTTATTGGCCTAGTTAATTTATTTATAAGTTCCTAGTAAAGAGGTACAACATATACCCCAAACCTGAAAATGTATTGCTACTAGTGGGTCTACAGCACATACAGCCTCTTAAAACATTTCCCAGGTCTGCCATTGCAGCATGAATGCAGTTTGCATGTCCTGGTAGTGAAAAACTCACAAATTCATTTTTACTACTGCAAGGCCTACCTCTATTGGGAATAGGTAGGGAATTTATGTTTGGTGTCTGAGAAATTGCAATTTAAAACCCTCTTTACTGGTAAAGTCGAATTTTAATAAGCAATTTTGAAAATGTCACTTGTAGAAATTTGACATTTTCCTGCCTATGTATTCGATGCCTGCAGCCTGCTCCTGGGTCACATGACTGTGCACAGTTGGCAGTTGGAATTTGTATATTCCTACCAGATAACCACACAATAGAGGGATTAAGTGTGCCTGGATGGGCCATCACTAGCAGGAAGGGGTAGAGCTGGGCAAAGCCCCCCTTGTAAATCAATAGGCTGTGCCGTGCCTTCATACAAATAACTTCACACCACTCCATTGTACCTGCAGCCAGGCTGGAGCAACGCAGGGGAGGCAGGACATTCCAAGCACTTTAGTGAATCTTTAGAAACTTCTCCCTACTTCAAAGAAGGCGCTAGATATAAAAATAGGACCCTCATACTCACTGTTCAGTACACTTTCTGGACCTGCGGAAAGACTCTCAGGGGGCTGCCTGCTGCTGTCACCTGCTGTGTACTTTAGAGGACTGCTTTGCTGTACCTATAAGGGCTGCTCTACTGCCTGAGGCCTGCCTCAAACCCTTGGGGCCTGCCCTAATGCTTGAAGCCTGTTCCACTGCTTGAACCCAGGACTATTATAGTGATTCCAAGGGCTAGTTGGATGGCCTCCTGATCAGAGCCTCAGGGAGAGGAAAGGCTCCAAACATCTTGAACCCACTCTTGGACCCAGCTTGAGTGAGTCCTGGCCTTCCAAGTGGTGACCCTCCAGTCCTGTAACACTGAACAAGGACAACCCTATATGCCCACGGGGACCAGGGTCAATATGTCATACAAGCACAATGTCCCGTGGGACTCATTCAGAATGTGGGAAACCTTCAGAACATTTCGAGGTATCCACCATTCAATGTAATATTATGTCATCAAACCAATATCTTAGTATTTGGATAAAAGAGAGAACAAAAGACTAGTAGAGGTTATTGTCAATAGTATATATTCACAATTCATACACAGTGGTTTGTGAATAAGTGGACAAAGTGCAGACGATGCAGTGCTCAAATAAGTAAACAAACATTTACACCATCTATGTCATAAGACACTGTACAATCCCCTGGTTCTGCACATAATTTACATGTGTACATATTAGGACACTGGAAGGACAATCTGCAGTTCCTGCTAATTTTGTTATATCTGCAAACCAAGCGGGGGCTTTTTCGATGTTTCAACCCCATGTTAATGAAGGGGTCTCTTGAGGACCAAGTCATCTGACTATACAACCTGCATATGATCGAGACAGAAACCTGGATATAATCCTCAGTCCCAATTTTTCCTACAACATATTAGTATGTAATACTTTGAGTATGGAGGACCATAAGTAATCTGATCAGTCACCCACATGTGAGTACTGATCTACTTTCTGTCTAGTACGCAGTCACATCCTAAGTATTCAGTACTTGGATTATAATGATGAAAGATTGCAAAATAATTGTTTCCTTTGTAAATTCTTCTAATTTGGTGAACCCTTAGCCAAGCTCAATGTGCCATATGTCGCCACCACTGTGGACAGAACAAAATGTATTACTAGTCACCAATAAGATATTAACCATCCATACATTTGACGTGGATAATCAGTATTATTCAAGTGGTAGTATCACTTATATAGAAAATATCACAATGAAGCACTGAACCCTATAAGATGTGCCGAAATCCACATGCACAAGTTATTGCCTAAAGCTGTTCATAATCATGCATGCTGAACAACAAAGGCCATCTGCCACTGTGCCCGATAACACCAGTGCAAACACAACTCAAGGACGCACCTGTTCACCCAATATAGCTAATCATGACTGACAGTGTGATAGTCAAACATGTGCATGCGTAATCCATGTGACAAACAAAAACCAGTCGCTATGGTTAACATACTTGGCAAATATCCACTTATTGCGATATGATCCGTGTTTCACCCAGAGACTTCTGAGATAAGTAACAAAATTAACCTTAGTAGGTAAACCGCCACGTCTGCCAGTCATTCTTTAGCCATCAATCTCCAATTAAACCTTCCCTAAAACGGTGAGCACATCCACCACTCCGGAGGCTGCCATGCAAAGTCAGCATGCAAGAGATGGAAGACACAGCAGATGTTTCCGGCTTATCTCCTCGTGTGTCTGCTAAAAACTAGAGCGCCAACCTTGGTTGCCATATTGGAGGAATACCATTTCTTCATATCTGATCTGCTTGCAACACGAGCCAGAGTCACATCAAACCATTCAGAAATCACCTCGCAAGCATCAAGCATGGGGTGGAGGAGGCATGGTGGGTGGAAAAAATAGGGGTGCAGGAAAAAGAACAAGCAGTAGTGAGGAAAGAAGCACCTTGAAGTGGGTGCTAAAGGGGCCCAAATAGACAAAATCCCAAACTTTTTGGCTCAAGACTGCTCTGAGAACTGAGAGGAGACCAGGACTTCCCTGTTCATTGATCCGTCGGTTTTTCTCCGCTGCAGCAAATCATGTTCAGCGGTCCTTCATAGGAAGGGTATCCGGCCTCGTGGAGCCCTCATTGGCTACAGATTGCAGCTTCGTCCCACTGGGGGTGTTTGATTTCCAAAGAAGAGTCTAAGGGCCTGATTTAGATCTCAATGGACAGGTTACTCTGTCATAACGGTGATGTATATTCCGTCTGCTGAAATATAAATCTCATAGTATATAATGGGATTTATATTTTAGCGGACCGGATATCCATCACTGTTGAGACGGAGTGACCCGTCCCTTGAGATCTAAATCAGGCCCTAAGTCTGAACATAGAAATCTTCACCGCAACTTCATCCAGCAGCTTTAGCGACCTTGCCCCACTGAACTTTACGTTCTCAGACTATGTTTGCTGAAATTTCTTCAATGTCCCAAGCGCCGACTAGGCCCAACCCAATTCTTGTATCCATTGTGGTCCGTCATATTTTTTGACTTTGACCTGGTCTCCAACGACTATTTGTCCGTGGTTGGTGCTTTAATCTTTTGCCCGCTAGTTTAAAAAAATAATAGCTCTGGTTCTATTGATTGGATTTTTCTCATTTTTTTTGTCAAATAAGTTATTAACTTAATCTATTTTTCTAATTTGGTATGGGATTTTTCTTGTATTGAGTATTCACTTTATTACTGTTTGTGTGCTGCATAAATACTTTACACATTGCCTCTAAATTAATCCTGACTGCTTTTGTGCCACGCTACCAGAGGATTCAGCACAGGTTAATTTAGTGACTGTCTGTGGGTGACCTTGACGGGGATTGTGGTTATTGATTGAAAATGACTCCTACCCACCTCAACCAACAATAAAATTTCACACAAAGACCACACTGCATGTTTTACAAACAAAACCTTAAACCATTAACATAAAACAAGTAACCCATGGACAGAAAGGAATAATAATTCTGAGTGTTGAACAAACACAAATTTATACCATAATATAAAGAACCTATGTGCATAGACATAGAAAATATCCAGGTATCAGGGTAATACAATATGTGTAGTTTCATAAACATCATATCCATTTTTACACATAAATCAATGCTACTGTTTCCATTACTTGCTGAAGAGAAATTTAATTTTTAGCTAATGGAAATTTCATGAAATCAACACTTGTCATTCTCCAATATTATAAAAGCCATGCTTGTAGTACAAACCATTTTGCAATAAACTGCATATTTTGCATTAGTATTAAATGAGAAAATGTGTTCATGAATAGTTCATGGTAATTTCAATATTAGTCATTTTCTGCCTTTATGTAAGTGATGTTTGGCAAACTATTTGTAATGTATGCAAATATGTATGTGTATTTTCTATGTCTCTGTGCAATGTTTTACTGTATTATGAAAATTATGGCATTTGTCAAACATTCATATGTCAAATCACCCACCAGACCCTCTGCCAAGGATGATGCCGGCGACAATCCCCAAATGCGCATGGCTTTCCAATGTTTGCTACGGGGTTTGGGTGCAGTGGCTTGCCTCCAGTCTAACCCTGTGCCTAGCTCACACATGGCTTCCAGCCCACTCTGGGCAGGCCCTGCTCCCAGCCCACCACGGACAAACAAATCAGCTGTGCACAGCTATCAGCTGTGTGCAGCAGGTTTTTCGAGGCCACATGACCAAACCACCACGAGAGACAATCCCATGGTTTCTTTTTGTTACCTGTGTGTGTTTTTTTGGTAAGGTTCTTATATATTTTTTATGTTAAACTTTTTTTGGTAAGCTTTTTTAAAACTATTTTCCATAAATGTTTTTTTCCGCTGGTCTTTTTTACTTCTGCAAACTTTCGAAGAAGGTATTGTGGCATTTTTTTCCACGTATTTCTTCATAGCACATGACGAACATCTGCAACCCTAGGTCTTTTTCCTGTTCTACTGCTTGTATTACTTCCAGGTAAATGGTTTACTCATCCCCTTCCTCCTGTGGCTGTCTTTGCATTTCTACTAGGAAGAACTTGTTTGGGTGCATGGCCCCTATGTGTTTGATCATACCACTCATTCCAAAAGAGTATATCCCGGGACATAAGCTGGCTGTATAAAGGGCACATCATCTTTATGACATTCACTTTCTTCTCTAGTGTTGAAAAATGTTCACACTCGGGATTTTAGTACTAAATGTTCCACATCAACAGCCCTTGAAGTTGTTGCCACTTCCAATACATTATCTTCCTGTTGTATTTCAGCAGATGAATGCCCTTCACTGGATAAGCTGATTCCTGGATCTGTCCAATTTGTTTTGCTGTTTTCTTGGTTACTCCCGAAGCTTCCCTCTGTCTGTACTTTTTAGGTCGAGCATTGCAATGACCTGTTGTATCTCTCTCTGTGTGGGTTAGCCAAACCCACCCATTGCTATTGGCTGTTAGCTGCAGCATTCAGAAATGCTGGTTTCCTATTGGTGCATTTCTGTTGAAGTCCCTCCTTCGTGTGTTTATCTCTCTGTCCAGCGATTTCACTCTGAGAGCATTTTCTTTGGCCATCACACAGTACAGTGTGTGATGGCCCCTCCTCCCTCTTCCCGTTTAGGCATTGCATGTTTAGTGTTGTTCAAAGCTCCCTCCCCTCATCTGGTTTTATATGGTGCTTTGAAAGGCACTACAAGCTCTGGCAAAAAGCATTTAAAAAGCATTTATAGACTCCGCTCGAGCACGCACTCAGCAGTCCCCCTGGGGCACAAGCAGGCATCCACTTCAGTACTGCCTCGTAAGAAGTGCACAGCTTGGTTCCCTCCCACCTTGCTGCTTTCCGCCCGCAGGCGCTTGTAGGTGCTCCATGTTATTCTAAAATACCGTCCGGTCTGCTAAATGCGAGGACGTGCAACGTTTACTGCATAGAGATTTGTTTTGGAAGACAGCTACAGTGAAGTACAGCTTTTCCTCTGAAACGTACTTGCGCTTCATTGTTGGCATTTTCTATTGGCTCTGCTTTCACTTTCACAAGCCCTAGCGTCCTCAAATTTGCACACTCATCGGCAAGTTAAGCTCTCCCTCTGTTTGCAGCACATAGGCTTCTCAGAAGCTGGCTGCAATGCCACCAAACTGAGGTGGGGGATGTTGTGAGACTTGCTGTGCTTTCTAAATCACTAACAGAACAACTTGTTGTATTGGCGATCGTAAGCGCATGTAAAATTCGTGAGGTTGTCATTAACAGAATGGATTTTTTGCTGAAAGCACGTTATGTATAACACAGGTCTCTTTCAGTCGATAACCTTTGGGCGAGCACATGCGGACTATAATACTTCAACGGAGTTTTCTATTCACTCATCAAGCTGCGGCCCTCGGGGGAAGTAAGGTCGGCAGACCAGTCTTCCCCCGGGGTGTTCGCGCGAGACCAAGGACAAAGTGTTAGGTAGTGGGTAGGGGTGGGTTTAGGGGACGGGTTAAGGTTAGGATTTATAGGGGGCAGGAGAGGAAGTTTCATCCTCTTCCTGCCCTCAGCGCCATTAGGAAAGTGTTAAAAGTTGGACCACCCTCCCACCCTACATGTTTTTAGGAGTGGGAACAGGTATTTGCCCGGAATAGCGTGCCAGTTTAGGACAGGTTGAGAGTGGTGTTAGCAGTACTTTGGAGGGGTGGGGAGTCTATGACGGGCATACTCCCCCCTCCGGGGAGGGGGATACAGGCGCATGATGGGGGTGCGGCATGCAAGAGTGCGATGGCTGGAGATGCTTGAGGAGGTTGAAAGATAAGTGAGGAAGTGAATGGAATAAGGGAAGAGGTCGCTGAGTGAATCGGGAGAGAGTAAGTGGAGTGTGGGAATGGATGATGGATGAAAGACCTGAGGTTGAGGGTATTGTTATGTGTTTATTGATGTTTTGGTTAAATATTGTTGTCAACCTTGTCCTAATAAAATGGCCTTTTACGCTAACATACAGCATGGAGTGGTTATTGCGCGAACAATATTTGGCATGTTAAGTACGGGGGCAGTTGCATTTTCTAGCCACACTGTCAGCTCAACGTATGAACACGGTGATTAACATGTCAGCGCTACTGACAATTTTGTATTGTAGTGATCTGCTTTCGGGGCACAATAGATTTATAACATTTCTCATTGTTTATTCACACAAACTCATGAGGTGGGATATCTCTGTGAACTGCTGTCACCCGTATTTTTGCACGCTTTGCTTTCCTGCCCTTGTTCTCATCCTCCAGCATGCACCGACAGCTAAGTGGGGGTTATGGTTCCCCCCAGTAGGGCACTGACTCGTTTCTCTTTGGACTGTTCCTGGCTGTGTGCTTGTGGTGCTGATCCTTGCCCCTCTCCTTAGAGGTTAGCAGGAATAAGTGGCTTGAAGGGGAGAATATGTCCCTTGGCAGTGCCAGTCCACAGAGGCATTTCGTAGCAGGCACCGATAGTCTGTCTGGAAACCTCCTGATCATAAACGAGGCTTACCTGGACTTTCCTGGCAAGAGGTAAACAGTTCTCAAGTTATAACTTGGACCAAACATACGCATTGAAAGCCCCCACGGGAGAAACATATGCCGACAAACAGAAATAGCTGTATATATGAAGGGTTGCATTACGTTCCCTTCTGTCTATATTGTAAAGCAAAAAAATAAATATTCATAAGTATTGCGAAGCTTTGGACGGGCAACTGAATCGTAACGTAATCAACAACACATTTGTATAGAATGCACAAACAAGACTCCCAGTAACATTCCGCCCTAAAGAACAATTGTGTTAAGTGCAAATGCTCGATCAGCAACATACTTTAAGGCACTTCTGGTGATGTTCATCATTTGTAGGGATGAGCTGGGCTGATCATGTGATCGATAATAATTGTAATGTGCAAGTACCTGCCAACTGCTCCTATGCCATACATGACAACTTCCAGCAAATCCTGGGTTTTTGTTTTATTTAATATCATCTTTTACACTGGACTGTTTGTGCCAATATGTTTCTTCATGAAAGGAAAAACCACAAGTTCCACAATACAAAAATGCTGTTGCGTGAAAATCCAGAACTGACAGGAGATGCCACACAAAGTATGGGTTCATTTGGTAGCTGTGTGCATAACTGCATGGGAAACTTGAGAGATGGCCCTTAAGACTTAAGGTGACACGCACCTTTTCTTATAACACTACATGTTGTTCCTCACAATCAATGTGCCAACTTCTGCCAGTTTCACCCATCAAAGATTCTTCCCAGCTAAATTATTTGTACTTTTTTTTTCCTTGCCTAGTGCTTATTCCATTTCGTGACTCACCTATAACTATTGAAACAGGAAGTGACATCAGAAAAAAACACATGCAGCATGCAGCTCATTTAGGGCATGCTCTGTGATCTTTAGGTCTAAGCCTACCAGACAGCTCAGCTGTCTGGTTTGCTAACGACATCTTGGGGCCATTCGGAAAACGTCCCTGGGAATGCTTTCCACCCACTGCTTACCATTAGCTTTGTCATTTGTTAGGCACACTTGCTTGCTTTCTATTTTTTGGCTCTATTTGATTTACACTATCCAGCTTGTGTTCGTCCCTCCTCTTGCCCAAACCTATTTACTGTATTCTTCCACCAGTACTGGATTGCTCTATCCCACAGTTTACTTTATGCTCTTCAAATGCTGCCTTGGATGCTTGCAAAATAAACATGCAAGGATGAGCTGTTTAGTCCCTTATAATGTGTACGCTCACCTAAATCGCTGTGTGTCTCCTGGGAGTCTATTTTTTGAGAGGGGTTATGTTCAGCTGTTGCCATTTGGGGAGGTGTCCCTACTCTTCTGTGCTTAAACCCTGCTACATTTCGCACTATTGACCCTCCACAGCTGGGTAATCAGGCTCCAAAATCAAATCCCCAAGCTATCTTTCGTCCATTCTGCTTAAGTCTCTTTCTCACAAATTCACGACCACCCTCTCTTTCCCACTCCCTGTCATATTCCTTCTCCCCTTCCCCATTCTTATCTAACCATCCCTTTCTCCCTGTCACTCACACGCACTTCTCTCTAAACCCTCATTCGCTCTTTCTGTCTCTCACGCACATATCCTGCTCTGGTATCACGCTCTCTCTTGTCATGCATCATCCCCGACCATTTACAGCAGCTCTGTTTTAATGAGTCTAGTAGCCGAGGTATCGTTTATTGAAGATTATTTATTAGTCTTAGATACAGGTTAGTATATTCATAGTATGCTCCTGGTTTAGTAGCTAGTATAGCCCCATCAGGAGCAGCCTCCCTGCTCCTCAGCCCATACGCCAACTGACACCTCTCACTGGCACTACAAACATTCCATTGCGTCATCACTCCTCCAACATTCCACACAGCACATCCACACTGGCTGAACAGCAAGGGCCAAGGCACCAGGGAAGATGCATAGATAGGTACACAAGATATAACAAACTCCATCCCTATTTTTTAAATTCTTTTTTTCATTGGTGTCATTTTATTTTCCACCTCCCCTCCCTAGTAACCTATTTCCCATTTTCTGGTTATCCAGCGCCGCAAGGTCATACGAATGGAAATAGCGCTATGCAAATATGATAATTCCACTGCAAATAAAAAAAACAAAAGTAAAAAACGTAATTTACAGCGCCAATAGGTCTAACTTTCACAAACGTGAGACCGATTGCATTGCAAATGCTTGTATTTTGCTTCCTCCCACTACAAACCAAAACAAATGAGTAAAATACATTATCATTTACACCAATAGCTCTAACTCTCACAAATGCGAGACCAATTTGCATTGCAAATGCTTGTTTTATATAGAGACTGTGGTCTTGTCTTTTGGATCATGAGTAGTGTTACCCAATCCAATACCCCCTTTGAGTTTTTTCACTTGCAATTTTAAGATTTGTAGATCCTCCGTGCCTCCTCCAAAAGAAACAAATCTACAGTGCAGTGGCTCTTTTTCCATGTTTGCTCTCTATTGAGATTGTAGAGACAGGACATCCTTTCTGAGTGCAGTGAATCTAAATATATGTGCCACAGGAAAGTTATATAGCAAAGGACACTGCTTTGTTTTTTTTTGTTTTTTGCTGTGCTTTTCTTTCATAGGGGAACAGTAGCTTCTGGGCAGAAAGAACAGGAGAGACTAAGGTGACAAAGAAAGAAATGGAAGGTGTCCACACCAAAGGTTCAAGATCTCCACCAAAATCCATAGTTAGGAAATTTTTCACTATTTCACCTGGTGAAAAACAATTGTCCTTAAATATGTTCATTTTCAACAAAAAGCTGAGCAGGGGTAGTCGAGAGAAGTACAGATTTGGAGCATCTGTAATGCGCAAACACGCTGGACCTGAATATCAGTTCAACCCCAAATAAAGGAAGAGGGACAAAGAAGAGAAGACGACATTGGCTTCAGCATTATTACAAGCCAGCTCTCTTGCTGAGAGATCCCAGGAAGATGTCCTGCAGCAGGAGAAGGAAGAGTCTGAGCCCTACTGTCAGCTTGCATTGCTTTGTGTGTGGCAAGGTTTCCTCTTGTGGAGAGCAAAGTGTGAGAGCATGGAACAATCAAGTGCTACTCCATCAGTAGATGTGTAAAAATTATTCTTCATTGCCTAGTTCTTTACCATTGCTCAAGTTGTATTTTTGTTTTACTTTCCCCAAAAAGTAAAAACAAACAAAATAGATACTTTTCTGAAATAACTTTACTGCTTAAAAATGATAATAATGTATGTTGTTTGTTTTCTATTTGAGTGAGACCAAGTGAGAGTCAGTGCAAGTGATGGACATGGGGAGAGATAAGTAAGTGAAAGAGTGTGTGACAGTCAGTGATGAACTGCATGAAAATGAGGAAATAAGTGAAAGGGACTATAAGCTCAGCTAACTATAACTGCTGAATTTATCTGGTTTTGTACGAGTGAAACCTAAGCCTGACTATAACGTCTCATTAACCTTTAGTTTTTTCCAGTGAATTTCTAAGGTTAATTTCTATTCCATTTCCTAACTATAAAGTCACTGTAACCTTTGTTTTTTTTCCAATTAATTTCTAGTTTTTTAACTAGTAGTCACGTTTGCAGAGTGGCAGAGATAAGGGGCTGGGCCTTCAACCAGCTCTCAGGAGTCCCGCTGTGTAGGACTTACAGGAGGTACCAGGAAGGCTTCTTGGCCCCCAAGGTCCCTCAGGAGTAAAGAGGACTTCATCCCCCAACCAGTAGTGCACGACGAGCCGGATTTGCAGAGTGGTGGAGAAAGTGGCCATGGTCTCCGAAGACCTCTTAGCAATCCTGCTGTGTGGGACTTATTGGAGATAACAGGCAGGGTAGTTGGCCCTCAAGGACGTCCTTGGGGGCCAACTACCTCTCCTGTTACCTCCAGTAAGTCCCATACAGCAGGAATGCTGAGACCTGGTAGGATGCCATGCCCCTTTCTCCACCACTCTGCAAACGTGCCTTCTGGCGCACTGCTGCTTGGGGGAAGAAGTCCAGTTTAGTCATGAGACCCTCAGGAGAGAAGGGGACCTCATCCCTCCACTAGCAGTGCAACAAGAGGCGCGTTTGCAGAGTGGTGGAGAAAGGGGGTGTGGCCTCCAACCACCACTGCAATATCACTGTATGGGGCTTACTGAAGGTACCAGGAGGTCTTGTTGGCCCCTAAGGACCCTAAGCATCCAAGGGTACTTCATCCCCAACCAGGAGGTACTTCATCCCCAACCAGGATCACACCAGGAGGTGCATTTGGAGAGTAGTGAAGAAAGGGGCCGGGGCCTCCGGCGAGTTGCCGGCTTTTCAATTTTTTTAATTTTTCATTTTTTAGGATTGGGGGCTGCAAGACCTCCCTTCCCTGGACCATTTTGGGCCCTGGGACCCCATCTCCCATGGCCTGGCCTTTATTAATTTTTTTTAATAGTCAAAGGGAGGGAGCCTAGCGGCCACCCTCCTTGCCAATTTTCGGGCCCCGGGGACTTCATCCCCTAAGGCCTGGCCTTTATACTATTTTTTTGAAATGGGAAGGGGGCTGCATTGCTCCCCTCCCTAGGCTGATTTTGGCCCCGCGGGCCCCATCCCCCAGGGCCAGGCCTTAATATATTTTTTTTTAATGGGAAGGGGGGCCCGCACGGCCCCCCCAGGCCAACTTCGACCCTTGAGACCCCATCCCCCAGGGCATGGCCACCTCTTTGGGGATCGTGGGGGGAAGCCTGAAGGCCCCACGGTCCCTGCCGGCTCCCTGCCTCCTGCGGGAGCCTGCATTGCTTTTACACACAGGGAACTGCTGACATGCAGCTCCCTGTGTGTAAAAGTAAAGTGTGCTCCACTTTGAGCAAGCGAAGCACATTGTTTGCAATGGCATGGTGGGAGCGGTGTTCCTGCCATGCCATGACAAACTACAATGACCCTGGGGTTGGCACACCAGGACATTACTGAAGCCGGCCCTGGGGGGTGTCAGTCCCCAGGTCCATCTAGGGCTCCAGGAAGGGGGCTGCGTGGCCCCCCTCATATTCAAATTTGCCCCCGGGAGGGTGGTGGTCCCTGGGGGTCCGCAACAGACCCCCTTCATTAATGTGTTTGTGCCCCAGGGAGGTGGCGGTCCCTGGGGCAGCAGGGGATGCCCTATGGCCTCCCCTTCTTACTTAATAAAAGAGTGTGCGCAGGGGAGGTGGCGGTCCCTGGGTCAGGGTGGGTCTTCGAGGCGCCCCATACTATTGAAATTAGCCCCAGGGAGGTGGCGGTTCCCTGGGGCAGGGAGGGTCTGTGAGGCCCCTGTTATTATTGAAATTAGCCCTGGGGAGGTGGCGGACCCCAGGGCAGGGGGGTCTGCAAGTCTCCCCACATAAGAGGAGATAGCCCCGGGGAAGGGGTGGTCCCCGGGGCTGCAAGCGTGTCCAGTGGGCCCGCCAGCATTTATATTGAAAATAGCCCTGAGGATGTGGTGTTCCCCGGGCTTTGATAAGCCCTAGGAGGTGGGAACCGTGTACCCCCCTCTTATAATTAGCACATGCCCCTGGGACCTGGTCCACCCGGGGGTTATTTTGAAGCAAGCGCAGGCGCGTTTTTTTATTTTGTCACGGATCCACGTATCTGGGGCAACATTTTAAAACAAAAATGCTTTTTACCCCCAGTGGGGTCACTCAGGGACCCCCCCCCACCATATCTGGGGGGTCAGGGTTTTCCTACCCTGCACCATTTTCTTTTTTAAAATTTTTTTGCCGGGACTCAGCTTCAAGCAGAGTCCCAAGATGGCTGCCAACACTTCCTCATTGAAGTGTTGGCAGCCAATCAAATTTTAGTAGGATTCGCGAGCTCGCTGCAAGGACTTGTTGTTCCTCAGATATCTATATTTTATTAAAGATAGATATCTGAAAAACTACTGATTTACAACAAATCAAAAAAAGAACTCTTTCTGGACCAACATCTAGCTTTCTGCCAAATTTGATGTCATTCCATTCAGCTATTTGGGCTGTAGTTGTGTTCAAAAAATGAGAAATCCCCATAGACTGAACATGGGGAAAATGTGTTTAGGGACCCCCCTTTGTTCTCGGCCCCCTCAAAGTTATTGTCAAAACAAAAAATAATTTTCCTTTGGAAACTTTGGTCCTAACTATAACTATCCACTGGCGACCGCAGTAGGCAAAATATATATATATCTATTACCTACTGGCAGTCGCCAGTAGGTAGTTATAGTTAAGATCTTGTTTCTATTCAAAAAGCGTTTTTTTCTTTTGCCAATATCTTTGGCGCCGCTTGATGAAACTTCACGAAATTTTCAAAACTAATGGTTTGCTCAGGTCAGCTCCTGTCTTGAAAGTTTTGGGGTGATTCGTCAAGTGGGGGCTGAGAAAAAAGGGGGTCCCAAAACACGTTTTCCCCATGGTAATTTCCATAGGAACTTTAGACAAAGCTACAGCCCGAACTGCTGAACGGAATTACACTAAATTTGGCAAAAAAGGTAGGTCTTGGTTCAGAAAGCGTGCTTTTTTAAAATGGTGTAAATCCATTCAGTAGTTGCTGAGAAATTCAAAAAATAAATATATCGATATCTGAGCACTGAGAAGGATTCGCTAACCCTCCCGAGCACGAGATTGATTCTGATTGGCTGCCAACACTCCACACCAGGAAGTGTTGGCAGCCATCTTGTGACTCGGTAAAACCGAGTCACAAGAAATCAGTTAAAAAAGGATAAAAAACAAGAAAAGGGGGCAGGGTAGAAATACCCTGACCCCCTAGGCCTGCTCAGGGGGTCCCACAAGGACCCCCAGGGCCAAAAAAAGCATTTAAAAAAAAAATAATCAGCCAAATTCGCGCTGGGGGCACGAATCAGGCAGAAAATGTTTTAAAAAACGAAGCGTGGGCTCCCGCGCTTCATTTTCTATAAGCCCCCGGGTGGGCCAGGTCCCGGGGGCAATACCTAATTATGCTGCGTGGGCCTGTGGAGGCCCCCACAGCCCCGGGGACTGCTACCTCCCCGGGGCTTAGTTAATCATATGCGGGGGCCCGCGACCCCCTGCAGCCCCGGGGACTGCCACCTCCCCGGGGCCTTTTTTAATAAATGCGTTGGGGGGCTCCTGCCCCCCCACGCTGCCCCGGGGACTGCCACCTCCCTGTGGCATTTACATTTCAGGGCGGGGGGCCTCGTGGGCCCCCCAAGCCCTAGGGACTGCCACCTAACCAGGGCTTTATGATATTTAGGGTGGGGGGCCTCGCGGGCCCCCCCAAGCCCAGAGGACCTCCACCTCCCCGGGCTCCTTCCAAAACCAAAGTGTGGGGGGCTCGAGCCCCTCACACTGCCCGGGGACCACCACCTCCCCAGGGCATTAAATATGTAAATACGGGGGTCCGAAGCAGGCCCCAAGGACCACCACCTCCCGAGGCTTCAAACTTGCTAGGAGGGGGGCCGCGCGGCCCCCCTACTGGAGCCCATGATGGCCCTGGGTAACGCCACCCCCCAGAGCCGGCTCCTGCAATGTCCCGGGTGTCCACCCCCAGGACATTGCTGGTGGCTATGGCAGGGCGGGAACACGGCTCCCGCCCTGCCATAGCGGACACTGCTTTGCTTCTTGGAAGCGAGAGCAGAAACCTGCTCTCGTTTCCAAGAAGCAGCAGGAGTACTCTCAGGCAAGGGAGCTGCATGTTAGCAGCTCCCCTTGCCCAGCAATGCCGGCTCCCGTAGGAGGTGGGGAGCCGGCGGGGACCATGGGGGCATTGGGGCTCCCCCCATGGTCCCCAACTTGAGGGCCGGCCCGGGGGATGGGGTTGCCAGGGTCAAAAGTGGCCCAAGGGAGGGGGGCCACTGGAAAATAAAAAAAAACAAGGCTAGGCCCCGGGGGATGGGGTCCCCGGGGCCAGAAGTGGCCCAGGGGAGGGGGGCCATGCGGCCCCCCTCCACGCAAAAAAAAAAATATATATAAAAACGAGGCCAGGCCCCGGGGAATAGGGTCCCTGGGGCCAATAGTGGCCCCCTTCCCATTTTTTTCTTTTTTTTTTTAAATGCTCAGGTCCCCAGGGCCCAAAAAATACTAAAAGAAGGGGGGTCACACAGACCCCCTTCTAAAAATATTTTTTTAAAAGAAAAGCCGGATCTTGTCGGAGGCCTGCCCCCTCCCTGCACACACTGTGCAAACATGCCTCCTGGCGCGTTGTGAATTGGGGGATTAAGTCCCCTTCAATCCTAAGGGTCCTTAGGGGCCAACTAGACCACCAGGTACCTCCAGTAATTCCCACACAGTGGGATTGCTCAGAGGTGGTCCGAGGCCACGCCCATTTTTACACCACTCTGCAAACGTGCCTCTTGGCGCACTGCTGGTGGGGCGATGAGGTCCTCTTGTGTCCTGAGGACCTCAGGACACAAGTGGACTTCATCCCCCGAGCAGCAGTGCGCCAGGAGGTGCGTTTGCAGAGTGGTGTAAAAAGGGGGTGGGGCCTCGGACCACTCTCAGCAATCCAGCTGTGTGGGGCTTATTGGGGGTACCTGGTGGGCTAGTTGGTCCCCAGGGACCCTCAGGAGGCAAGGGGACTTCATCCCAAACCAAGAGCATGCCAGGAGGTGCGTTTGCAGAGTCGTGGATGAAGGGGGCATGGCCTGTGTCCACCTATCAGCAATACCACTATCTGGGGCATACTGGAGGTATCAGGTAGGCTAGTTGTCCCCTAAGGATCCCCAGCAGTGAAGTGGACTTTAATCCCCATCCAAGAGTGCGCCAGGGAGCACGTTTGCAGAGTGGTGGGGAAAGGGGCGTGGCCTGCTATGAGAACTTAGCAATGCTGCTGTGTGGGACTTACTGGAGGTAATAGGAGGGGTAGTTGGCCCCCAAAGTTGTCCTTGGGGGCCAACTACCCCTCCTGTTACCTCCACGAAGTCTCACACAGTGGGATTGCTAAGAGGTCTTCGGAGGCCACACCCCCTCTTCCTCCACCACTCTGCAAACGCGCCTCCTGGCACAGTACTGGTTGGGGGATGAAGTCCACTTTACTCCTGAGGGACTTTTGGGGGCCAAGAAGCCCTCCTGGTACCTCCTGTAAGTCCTACGCAGCTGAATTCCTGAGCGCTGGTTGGAGGCCCAGCCCCCTTTCTCCACCACTCTGCAAACGGGACTACCAGTTAAAGAAGCATTTGTAATTTAATAGGTTTCACATATGCAAGAGTTAGA
This sequence comes from Calotriton arnoldi, assembly GCA_963921515.1. Classification (NCBI taxonomy): domain Eukaryota; kingdom Metazoa; phylum Chordata; class Amphibia; order Caudata; family Salamandridae; genus Calotriton; species Calotriton arnoldi. The sequence continues at coordinate 545,350 of CAWUFW010010295.1, forward strand.
GCTATTGGCGTTGTAAATGTAAACGTTTTTTACTAATGTTTTTTGGAGTGGAGTTGATGTACGTTGTGTGTAGTGGAATTATGTGGTATGTTGTGCAGTGAAATTATGTGGCTAGAAAGTATGTGGAATTTAGTGTATAGGAATTATGTAGAGTGGGTTTATGTGTTATGGAGAGCAATTATGTTGTATGGTAGTCTGTGTTGTGGAGTGGTAACCTCATGTTTAGTCTTCCTCGTTTCCATAGAAGCTAAACTATGAACTCAATGAGACAAAAAAAAGAAGGAATCACTGAGGAGCACTTCTGGACCTAGTCAGAGGTATGAGCAGGGCCACTGGAATTATGCGACTGTTTGGCTGCACCAACTTTTGCACAATTATACAATTTCCGCATTAGCCACATAGGCAAGATGGCCGCCGGGTAGGAGCTCTCCTTGGGAGCTCCCGTGTTGGGGATCTCCAAATCGGTAAATATCCCCTATTTACCCGACCTCCACCCCCAAACCTACCTACTTCTAACGCCATTTGAGGGGTGAGCCCTTCAGACCTATGAATAGACTCAGCTCCTAAGGCACCTACAACACCGGCCGAGCGGTGAACAACGAGGATCGGGAGGCCGGGGCCGGAGTCGCGCACGGGGAAGCATTCCCGAGGCTGCGGCGACTTGTGATACAGTGACCAGGGGCGGGGGGCCTCAAGAAGACTAGCGGAAGCCCGACCTCCTCTCCGGCATCACAGACGTGGCCTCCGGTGAGGCGAGGGAAAGGCTGGTAAGCTGTGTGGCGGTATTGCGGGGAATGGAGACGCCCTGCTCCCGCTAAGCTGGCTGCGGAAAGTGAATTGCTTGGCTCAAAGAGCACACACCGGAGGGTGACAACGATGGCAAGGGATGCAGTGCGAGGGAGGTGAAAGCTGCGGGAACTGCGGAGAGGCCCCCCCGGGAGTCACAGTGAAGGGAATAATCATCCGTGCCTGACTTCAAGATGGCGGCGGTTTAGGACGACCAGTGCGGCCCACGGCAGAGGAGATTCATATTTACAGATTTAGATATTTTTTTTTTTAACACATATTGTGGATTTCTAATAGCAGTGCCTACAATTCAGTTACCGTGCAGTGATGAATGGAGACATTTCTGTTCACTTTGTGAAATCCGTAGAAGAGAAGGGATGGCCGGCATCAGCTTCAAAATGGCGGGCACACCGATCGCGGCACCTCCAGCCTAGGCGTACCTATATTGCCTTCACCGAGCAGCTGCTGCTTATGAGGGAAGCCGTTCACACCCCTCTGCTCAAGGTACACCTTGTTATTTGGTCTGCTGCTTGTCACTTACATACACGGTGTTCGGCACTGCGATACTGTCTGTCCCTGCCTGACTTCAAAATGGCGGCGGTAATTTTCTCCGATCGTGTCGTGTCTGATCTTTTCTCGCGGCAATATGTGCTATGAGTAAGGCGGTGCACCAACTTACCAGCGCTCTGCGTTGGAGGCCCCTGCTCTGTTATAATTGAAACCTCGACTACTACAATCTACAACTGCCCAGTGACCCATCTATGATCTGTGCTGGCAAACACAACCGATTACAACCGAGTGCAGACTGATCACAAGATGGCGACTAGCACATGTGGTGTTCAGTTCTTACCTGTGTGGTAGTCCCTCACAGCTCTTGCTCCATCATGCTAGCGGGATCCCAGACAGCCAAATCAGCGATTCACCTGACGCCTGTGTGTCTAATGGCCTCCTGTGTTATTAATGCCTTACAGTGGGGAAGATCTGCAGACTTTGAAACTGTCCCTTCCACCCCTCCTCTCACCACTCCTGACCTGGGGGCGAGCTGGAGGATGAGGCGGACGGCGCTTCCCAGTAACTCCGTGACCGGTGCTCTCGATGGAACTTTGACGATGCCCCTGGGCGGATACCATAACTGTCTGTACTTACCGCGGTGCCCGAGCAACCTTGGCCGATACCCGGTGGAGCTGTCCTATGCAGCTATAGAGGAGTTTGGCTCTGGTTCACCCTCGGCCGTCACCTACCCAGCCAGACATCGGACATTGTTTTCCTCGTCTTCCACCATAACTGTCTGTACTTCCATGGTGCCCGAGCAACCTTGGCCGATACCCGGTGGAGCTGTCCTATGCAGCTATAGAGGAGTTTGGCTCTGGTTCACCCCTCGGCCGTCACCTACCCAGCCGGACATCGGACATTGTTTTTCTCGTCTTCCCGTTGTGTCTTCCACCTGCATTCCTGACCCCTGTTTACCATTCCCCTCTACCTTTCACTCCCCTGAAGACGTGTATACGCGCTAATAACTCATATTATTGGGTAATCTCATGTTTTTTTCTCCTATGTCAATACTTGGCTATGTAATTATGTAACCTGTAACTCGCTGATCCTTATGTAAAGCGCTCTGATACCTCCGGGTCTAGCCAGCGCTATATAAAACTTTGCAAATAAAATTTAAATTTTTTTTTTAACAAAATCCATCATCTGCTGCCTAATCTGCAGATTTGAACAAAAAAAGCCTTGTTTCTAGCTCAAACGGCTCAAACGTTACCAAAAATGCAGCGACAACTGTTACAGCATGGTGGAAGGTCCTTTGTAAACCTAGAATGGTCACCTGTTACTTATTGCTAAATGTGGGAGTTAAATTGGTACTAATGGTGTGCAAGCCACTCTTGCTTCTTTCTGCGCCTCTCTTGCCTCTTTCTGCATTTCTGTTGCTTCTTTCTGTACCTTTCTTTCTTTTTCTGCACTTCTCTTACCTCTTTCTGCACATCTCTTCTACTTTATGTACCTCTTTTGCCTCTTTCTGCACATCTTGCCTCTTTCTGCACCTCACTTGCTTCTTTGTGCACCCCTCTTGCCCCTTTCTGCACCTCTCTTCCCTCTTTCTGCACCCCTCCTGCCTCTTTCTGCACCTCTGTTCCTTCTTTCTGCACTTCTTTTGTTTCTTTCTGCACCCCTCTTGCCTCTTTCTCCACATCTCTTCCCCATTTCTCCATGTCTGTTGCTTTTTTCTGCACTTCTCTTGCCTCTTTCTCCACCCCTCTTCCCTCTTTCTGCATCTCTGTTTCTTCTTTCTGCACTTATCTTGCATCTTTCTGTACCACTATTGCTTCTTTCTGCACCCCTTCTGCCTCTTTCTGCACCCCTCTTCTCTTTCTGCAGTCCTCTTGACTCTTTCTGCACCTCTGTTCCTTCTTTCTGCACTTCTTTTGTTACTTTCTGCACCTCTCTTGCTTCTTTCTGCACCCCTCTTGCCTCTTTCTCCATCCCTCTTCCCTCTATCTGCACCTCTGTTGCTTCTTTCTGCACCTCTCTTGTCTCTTTCTCCTACCCTCTTCCCTCTTTCTGCACCTCTGTTGCTTCTTTCTGCACCCCTCTTGCTTCTTTGTGCTCCCCTCGTGCCTCTTTCTGCACCCCTCTTCCCTCTTTCTGCACCCCTGTTCCTTCTTTCTGCTCTTCTTTTGTTTCTTTCTGCACCTCTCTTGCTTCTTTCTGCACCCCTCTCGCCACTTTCTCCAACCCTGTTCCCCCTTTCTGCAACTCTGTTGCTTCTTTCTGCACTTCTCTTGCTTCTTTCTGCACCTCTGTCCCTTCTATCTGCACCCCTCATGCCACTTTCAAACCTCTCTTCCCTCTTTCTGCACCCCTCTTGCCTCTTTCTGCACCTCTGTTCCTTCTTTCTGCACTTCTTTTGTTTCTGTCTGCACCTCTCTTGTTTATTTCTGTATCCCTCTTGCCTCTTTCTCCACCCCACTTCCCCCTTTCTGTATCTCTGTTGCTTTTTTATGCATTTCTCTTGCTTCTTTCTGCATCTCTCTTGCTTCTTTCTACACCCCTCATGCCTCATTCGCACCCCTCATCCCTCTTTCTGCAGTCCTTTTGCCTCTTTCTGCACCTCTGTTGCTTCTCTCTGCACCCCTCGTGCCTCTTTCTGCACCCTTCTTCCCTCTTTTTGCACCTCTGTTCGTTGTTTCTGCACTGCTCTTGCTTCTTTCTGCACCTCTGTTGCTTCTTTTATGGACTTCTCTTCCTCTTTCTGCACCCCTCTTGGCTCTTTCTGCACCTCTGTTGCTTCTTTCTGCACTTCTCTTGCTTCTTTCTGCAACTCTCTTGCCTCTTTCTACAGTTCTCTTGTCTCTTTCTGCACCTCTGTTGCTTCTTTCTGCACTTCTCTTGCCTCTTTCTGCACCCCTCTTTCCTCTTTCTGCACCTCTCTTCGTTGTTTCTGCACTTCTTTTGTTTCTGTCTGCACCTCTCTTGTTTATTTCTGTATCCCTCTTGCCTCTTTCTCCACCCCACTTCCCCCTTTCTGCATCTCTGTTGCTTTTTTATGCATTTCTCTTCCTTCTTTCTGCATCTCTTTTGCTTCTTTCTGCACCCCTTGTGCCTCATTCTGCACCCCTCATCCCTCTTTCTGTAGTCCTCTTGCCTCTTTCTGCACCTCTGTTGCTTCTTTCTGCACTTCTTTTGTTTCTTTCAGCACCCCTCTTGCCTCTTTCTGCACCTCTGTTCCTTCTTTCTGCACTTCTTTTGTTTCTTTCTGCACCTCTCGCTTTTTTCTGCACCCCTTTTCCCTCTTTCTGCACCTTTCTTGCCTCTCTCTGCACCTCTGTTACTTCTTGCTGCACTTCTTTTGTTTCTTTCTATATCTCTCATGCTTCTTTCTACACCCCCTTGCCTCTTTCTACACACTTCTTCCCTCTTTCTACACCCCTGTTGGCTCATTCTGCACCTCTGTTGCCTCTTTCTGCACCTCTATTCCTTATTTCTGCACTTCTTTTGTTTCTTTCTGCACATCTCTTGCTTCTTTCTGCACCCATCGTGCCTCTTTCTGCACCCTTCTTCCCTCTTTTTGCACCTCTGTTGGTTCTTTCTGCACTGCTCTTGCTTCTTTCTGCACCTCTTTTGCCTTTTGCTGCAACTCTCTTGCCTCTTTCTGCACTTCTCTTGCCTCCTTCTGCACCTCTGTTGCTTCTTTTTTACACATCTCTTCCTCTTTCTGCACCCCTCTTGCCTCTTTCTGCACCTAAGTTGCTTCTTTCTGCACTTCTCTTGCTACTTTCTGCACTTCTGTTGCTTCTTTCTGCACCCCTCTTGCCTCTTTCTGTACCCTTCTACCCTCTTTCTACACCTCTCTTCCCTCTTTCTGCTCCTCTCTTGCCTCTTTCTGCACCCCTGTTCCCTCTTTCTGCACATCTCTTGCCTGTTTCTACAACTCTCTTGCCTCTTTCTACAGTTCTCTTGTCTCTTTCTGCACCTCTGTTGCTTCTTTCTGCACTCCTCTTGCCTCTTTCTGCACCCCTATTTCCTCTTTCTGCACCTCTCTTGGTTGTTTCTGTACTGCTCTTGTTTCTTTCTGAAATAAATGAAATACCAGCATTTGTAAAGCGCACAGCTACCTCCGGAGAGGTGTTCCGGCGCTGGGGGCCTTCGGGAAGATTAAGCGAGCTATTGCCCAGAGTCACATGGTACTGGGCTAACCTGCTGCCGGCACCGGGGATCGAACCGTGAACCCCGTGGTCCGGAGTCAGGCACCCTGGCCGCTGCGCAACACCTTTTGCACCTGTCTTGCAAATTTCTGCATCCCTCTTGCCTCTTTCTGCACCCGACTTCCCTCTTTCTGCACCTGTCTTGCCACTGTCTGCACCCCTTTTGCCTCTTTCTGCAGCTCTGTTTCTTCTTTCTGCACTTCTCTTGCTTCTTTCTACACCACTCTTGCCTCTTCCTGCACCTCTGTTGCTTCTTTCTGCACTTCTCTTGCTTCTTTCTGCACCTCTCTTGCAAATTTCTGCACCCCTCGTGCCTCTGTGTGCACCTCTCTTGCCTCTTTCTGCTGCTCTCTTGCCTCTTTCTGCACCCCTCTTGCCTCTTTCTGCACCTTTTTTGCTCTTTTCTGCACTTCTCTTGCCTCTTTCTGCACCCCTCTTGCTTCTTTCTGCACCTCTGTTGGTTCTTTCTGCACTGCTCTTGCTTCTATCTGCTACTCTCGTGCACATTTATGCATGCCTCTTTCTGCACCTCTGTTGGTTCTTTCTGTACCTCTCTTGCCTCTGTGTGCACCCCTGTTCCCCCTTTGTGCATCTCTTTTGCCTGTTTCTGCAACTCTCTTGCCTCTTTCTGTACTTTTCTTGCCTCTTTCTGTACCTCTGTTGCTTCCTTCTGCACTTCTCTTGCCTCTTTCTGCACCCCTCTTGCCCTTTCTGCACCTCTGTTGCTTCTTTTTGCACTTCTCTTGCTTCTTTCTACACCTCTCTTTTTTCTTTCTGCACCCCTTGTGCCTCTTTCTGCACCCTTCTTCCCTTTTCCTGCACGTCTCTTGGTTCTTTCTGCACTGCTCTTCCCTCTTTATGTACCCCTCTTGCCTCTTTCTGCACATGTTTTGCTTCTTTCTGCACCTCTCTTGCCTCTTTCTGCACCCCTCTTGCCTTTTTCTGCACCTCTGTTGGTTCTTTCTGCACTGCTCTTGCTTCTTTCTGCACCTCTGTTGTTTCTTTCTGCACTTCTCTTGCTTCTCTCTACACCTTTATTGCCACTTTCTGCACCCCTCTTGCATCTTTTCGCACCTCTTTTGCTTGTTTCTGCACTTCTCTTGCCTCTTTCTGTATCCCTCTTGCCTCCTTCTGCACCTCTGTTGGTTCTTTCTGCACTGCTCTTGCTTCTTTCTGCACCTCTGTTGTTTCTTTCTGCACTTCTCTTGCTTCTTTCTACACCTCTATTGCCACTTTCTGCACCCCTCTTGCATCTTTTCGCACCTCTTTTGCTTGTTTCTGCACTTCTCTTGCCTCTTTCTGTATCCCTCTTGCCTCCTTCTGCACCTCTGTTATTTCTTTCTGCACTGCTCTTGCTTCTTTCTGCACCTCCCTTGCAAATTTCTGCACCCCTCTTGCCTCTTTCTGCACACCTCTTGCATCCTTCTGCACCTCTGTTGGTTCTTTCTGCACTGCTCTTGCTTTATTCTGCACCTCTTTTGCCTGTTTCTGCAACTCTAGTGCCTCTTTCTGCACTTCTCTTGCCTCCTTCTGCACCTCTGTTGCTTCTTTCTGCACTTTTCTTGCCTCTTTGTGTGCCCCTCTTGCTTCTTTCTGCACTTCTCTTGCTTCTTTCTGCACTTCTGTTGCTTCTTTCTGCACCTACCTTGCCTGTTTCTGTACCCTACTTCCCTCTTTCTGCACCTCTCTTGCCTCTTTCTGCACCTCTCTTGCCTCTTTCTGCACACACAGGGATACTTATAAAGTGACCTCAGGCTCAGCAGTGCACACATGCAAGTACAGAAAAGGGCTGCTGGCCTCTTAACTGCCATGCCCTATTATATGCTAGGAACCTAGAGGTAGTTTTAATCCCCCTACCCTATTATGTCCTAGTGCCTTACAGGGGAGGTCATGCCAATCACAGGGGTACCCCAATCCATAGTGTACCTTAGTGTATGTAGGTGTTTTCACTGTATTCTAAGTGTCTTTCAGCATAGCACTGGCTCCCGGCCTGGTTAGGCAGAGCCCAGGGTCAGTCAGAGTCAGTTACTACCAGTACCAGTCAGCAAAAAGTTGGGGGGTGCCCAGGACACAGGATGACTTTGCAACTAGGCCTCTTTCTGCACCTCTGTTGGTTCTTTCTGCATATCTCTTGCTTCTTTCTGCACCTTTCTTCCTCTTTTTGGACTTCTGTTGCCTCTTTCTGCATTTCTCTTGCTTCTTTCTGCGCCTTTCTTCATCTTTCTGCACATGTCCTACCTCTGTAGGCATAGTTAGAAATTAGCATTTAAAAAACCTTAGAAATTCACTGAAAAAACCATAGTTTTCAGGGACGTTATAGTTAGAAATTATCATTTAAAAAACCATAGAAATTCACTGAAAAAACCATAGGTTTCAGGGACGTTATACTTAGAAATTAGCATTTAAAAAACCATAGAAATTCACTGAAAAAACCACAGGTTTCAGGGACATTATAGTTAGTTGGACATTTCACTCGTACAAAACTAGAGAAATTCGGCTGTTATAGTTAGTTGAGCTAAGTATAACTCGCGCCCCCGCAGTGCACTGCTGATGACATCACATATTACATCACTCATGACATGGTCAGTGACATCACTGATGACATCATCCACATGATAATCTGATGCACCTCCTCACCCTAATATAACCTTTGATGAACCCACTCTAAAATACAGACTACCATTCACGAAACCATAGACACACTAATACCAATTACTACATACCCACTCACTGATTCTTAGGTCTACAAACACATCCACTCACTCATACAGTCACTCATACATGCAGTCACTCATCAATACAGCCACTATCATATGCACTCATACACCTATACAGACACTCACACACCACCACTCACCCATAGAGTTACTTACACAGCTAGTCAGTCATGCAAAGAATCAATCACACTCCCATTTACTCACCTATACAGTTATACACATACCACCTCACTTATTCACATAGATACTAACACATACTTACTCTCTTATACAATCACTGACACAAGCACACACTCATCCACACAGCCACTCTCACAATCACTCACTCTCACATATAGTCATTTATATACTCCAACACTCACATATACTGCCTTTCACATATGTAGTTACTCACACATGTACCACTGAGACATCCATTCACTCACCAATATAGCCATATACACACTCATCCACCCATGCAGCCCCTCACAGACGCACTCTTGAACCCATACACCCAGTGAATCACCCACTCACACATCCATGCAGTGAGTCACACCCACCCCACCCACCCACACAGACACTCAGGCACCCATACAGATACTCAGACAACCAATCAATAACCCATATAGAGACTCATGTAGCTACTCACCAACCCAGGCAGCTGCTTACACACTAACAGACAGACTGATACAGACATTCACACAGTTTAGTCACTAACCCATGCATTCAGTAAGACACGCTTAATCACTGACTTATACAGTCAGTCACGCACCTACTAAATCATCCATTCAGACAGTCATACACCCACTCATTCTTCAATACACCTTGGCCTATATATATATAAAACATATTTAAACTTTACAGAAACACACAGTCACTGGATGATGTCATCAGTGATGTCATTTGAGATGTCATCAGTGATGTCACTGACCATGTCATGAGTGATGTAATATGTGATGTCATCAGCAGTGCATTGCGGGGCGCGAGTTATACTTAGCTCAACTAACTATAACAGCCGAATTTCTCTGGTTTTGTATGAGTGAAATGTCCAACTAACTATAATGTCCCTGAAACCTGTGTTTCTTTTAGTGAATTTCTATGGTTTTTAAATGCTAATTTCCAACTATAACGTCCCTGAAACCTATGGTTTTTCAGTGAATATATATATATACATATATATAGATATATAGATATATATATATATATATATATAGATATATATATATGTATATATATATGATACACACTTCAAGCCACTGCCTGAAAATATCTCCAATAAATCCACCTCGGACAACTCAGGAAGATGGCACACACAGAGGTAATAAGATTTCTTCAGCTGTATTCTTTTATTTAAATTTTGTTCATGTTTTCCTTCAGTAAGCAAAGTGCACGTGCAACAGAAAGAAACAGACCTATGCGTTTCATCAAAAGCCTTCCATTGGTTCATAGAGTTCTTGTACAGAGTGATGTTTTTAAAGGGGCAGCAACCCTCCTCCCATCACCTAATTAAAATCACATGTGAATATTTTCAAGGAATTGGGCTGCATTTTCCAAGCATATATTATTGTAATGGCGTGCATCACACATTTCCAAAAAAATCATATTAGTAAAGATATTCCAAATCTAAAGTTGTCTATTGAGTGTATTCCTTATTTATACTGTGGGCAAAATTCACAATGAACTTTCTACATATATAAAAGTGCCAGAGCTCAAAGTTCAGAGTGTGCAATACTTTTCTTAATATATAAACTCTGCAATCTCATCCTTGTGTAGTCTTATATCCTATCCTACATGCAGTCATAGATATAGTCATACCCTGTATGTAAATACAAGTACAGACCCTGGGACAGTGACCCAACTTACAGTACTTTTGGGGTGTGCAAGACTCGCAATATGTTTAAAATGTGTTCCTCAGTTTTTATATGCTGTGCAAATTTCACAAAATATATATATATATTTTACCTCTTGGCAGTCACCAGTAGGTAGCTATAGTTAGGAACTGGTTTCCATTGGAAGAGCATTTTTTTGTTTTGCCAATATCTTTGGCACCGTTGACTAATCTTCACAAAAGTTTCAAAACTAATATAATGATCAGTTCAGCTGCACTGTTGAAAGTTTTGGGGTGATCAGTCAAGCAGGGGCCGAGTGAAACGGGGGGCAAAATGTGTTTTCCCCATGCTAATTCCCATAGGGATTTTGAACATGACTACAGCCCGAACTACTGTACAGAATTACACCAAATTTGGCAGAAAGCTAGCTCTTGGTCCAGAAAGTATGCTTTTTGTGATTTGGTGTAAATCCGTTCAGTAGTTTTAGAGGTATTTAAAAAAATCAAAATGTGCATATTTAGGGATGTGGACCCTTCGTGGATCCACCCGCAGTGCATCCGCGGCTCCAGGTGCCAAAGCAGGGTCCTTATCGGCTGGCCGCTCCTTCGCAGAAAAGTTACTGCTACCATTTTATTTATCAGGAATGGTCACAGGGGCTGAAAAGTTGCATGAATAGTGAATGAAGGGTGTCAGGTGAAAGTTTTCCTGACCCCTTGTGTTTGAAATGAAAGCATGTTTAATGGGCAGTAAAATGCCCCAAAAAGTTTTTGGGGTCTCTCACAAGATCCATGGAGCTGTTGCGGGACTCAGCTGGGCCCGTGTGTAAATCCGCAAACCTCGCTGCTAATTTACACAGGGAGGCGTGCTGAGCATCGTGGAGGATTCACGGATTCGCTGAAAAAAACAATCAAATTGAGCTTCTTCTCAGGAAACTTGGAAAGGGTTAAAGAAATGCTAACCATTTAGAAGTGGTATAACAAAAAAGAAACCCAAAAGGAAGGCTTTGATTTGTTAACTAGAGCAGCATAAGTAAGAGCACATGGTGAGGGGTAGCCATTTTATCTGCTTTTCTGCTGAGAGAGGAGGTGGTTTACAGGAGTTCTGACTGGAGATTTTGAATGAAAACAGAGGTTACCAGGCATAGAATTAAATCTGGCAGAACAAGAAAGAGCTTTTACAGGTATGTTAATTAGGTTGTAATATATAAAAGTATATTTAGATAAAATATTGTGAGTGTATGCATGCTGAATAAAAATGTATACCTTCTACACATATATTAGAAGGGAAAATAGAAGGGAGCTTAAATTAGAACATTAATTTAAAATGAAAGGAAAAAGAGAAATTGGTATACTGAAAGTATAGTAATTTTATTACGCCAGTTTGAGTGAATGTGTTTGAACACAGTCAGGCAGTCACTTACATATCCAGTCACACTCCCACAAAAGCACTTATGTACCCACCACTCATATAGCCAGAAAGTGACTGCAACACTTAGTCACACACCAATAAAACCATTCATACACTCATTCACTCACCTATATGTCCAAGTTTGAGTACTAGCTCTCCCTCGGACCAAGCCAGTCATGCGCACTCTCCCTTTTTCTCTATGTAGGCTGCATGCGGCCTACATAGAGAAAATGGCCTCCCATTGGGCGCCCGGCTGGGTGCTGTCCGCACCAATCACAACGCTGCAATGCGGAGAGGAAGGGAAGCTGTCAGTGGAAGACGCAGACCCGGCTAGGAGCAGCAGGAGCTGAGGCGGCGGTGCGTGACCCGTGGGAAGGTACGCTTTTTTAAATGAAATTATCGTCCCACTTTGCCCCCCCCCAGAAACCAGCACAGCCCCCCCGCCCGTCATGCCTGCCGTAACTGAGGCATTGTGCAATGTGTCCTTGAGAGCTGGACTGCTGAACACGTCCATGAGGTGAAAGCCTACTAAATAAGCTGTCTGGATTTCTCTGTCATTTTAAAGTATACAAAAACAGATCCAGAAGTCGTGTAGAGCAATGCTTTACATACATATTAAGAGGTGCCTCTTATCCGGGTGTTAAATATTGCAATAGTTACTGTTTCCTGTCTTTGAAGACCTTCTGTTAATGTGTATTAAGCTGTTTGTTTCCCGTCGGTGCAGATGACAGGATTGGGATACTTACAAGCTGGCAGCGGTCTCCTCTTCCCTCCTGAATTGAGGCTCTCGGGTCGCACTACCACTCCAGTCATTTGTCAGGCTCAGACTACTATGTTCCAAAAAGACGTCAAAGAAAACATAGCAGGTTGTGTGGAGAAGATACTGCGCTTGCCTTTTTGCCCCTGAACTCCGGCGCTTCTTTAAGGCCTCCCTGATTGACACCCACATGCCTTTGACTCATTCCTCGTAGCTTGCACTGCCCCTCCACAGTGGCAGCCGCAGACAGGGCGAAGCATATGGCGTAAACATCAACTGATAGTGTCTTCCACTTTCTCTCGGCGTGTGCAATGCATCGAGAACTGGCCCTAAGGGAAAGTCGCTGGTTCAGAAGCGCCTAGACTTTTCGGATTTTTTTTTTTTTAAAAGCCTTACAAATCGAAACATTATTGGGAATTGAGTGATACAAATTCAGAACACACTGGCAGATTTGTGGTTACATGAAGAAAGGTGGAGAGAATATTGTTGATTAGGAATGAGACAAAGGCAGTGACGGAAGAGTACGCTCATAATGCCCTGCATATATTATCTAGTTATGTTTGGCACTGGGGCCAGAAGAAAGCATAGGGCAGGCATCAGAGAGGTGTTGGCAGTCAGCTGTGCAGACCCATGTGCAGAGACGGTAGATTGAAAATCGTCTCGTTAAGCACGTCGTGGCTGAGACGAGTAGGTGTCAATGTGTGTGGTTATGTTGGGGATGGCAAGGCAAACAACCCTCAAAGTCCCTTCCCCTATTTCTGATAAAGGATCAATCACATTGTGGAGACTTTTACACCTGGTTGTCAAGAGAATGTTGCCAATCATGTATTTGACTGCATTTCATAAAAGGAACAACTAAACAGAACTTCAATGTTTGAAATAGTATGTTCAGAGCTGCCGATTTTATAGAATAATTGCGAGAGAAGATGTACCTCATTATGTGGGGAACGCACAGCATTAAAAAGTTTGAAAACCATCAAAGTTGAAAAGAACCAAACCGGTATGGGCACATGGTGGTATAGGTACAGACTGTGACGGGACTGTATATTGAGTGAGGAGAGCCGGGAAGGTGCTGTAAACTGCTTGACGCACAGACTGCAAATTTTACACAGGTTTCCATGTTTGGATCAAAAGTGTCGGGTAAAAAATAGATTTGTGTGTCTGTGGAGGTTAAAAGTATATGCCCAACAAATGGATATTTTTGTCAAGGTTGAAGAAGTCCAATGCCTGCATACTATATGCAGTTCAGAAATTGAAGTGTAGCCTGATAATATGTTATGTTATGTTTTGTTATCTTGTCTTATCTTACAGAGATTTGTATACGGCTCTGGTACCCTCACAAATCTGTCAGGTTTGGATCCCTTCACACGTTGGTCTCAAGGAATTCTGTCACAGACCTGAGTTTGTTTCCTGTTTGTCTGAGTAGGATCATTAGAGGTGCAGGAGTGCTTAGTATTTCATGTGTATGTTTGGTTATTATTGTTTGCTGTTACAGTTAAAGATTTTCCTTATTAGGGCATATGCCATCTCAAGGATTGGTGTGCGTAGTGCCCTGCTAGACCTTTCCGCCACAGTTGATTTCTGCAGGCCTCTCTATTGCCCTTTTTTTGACAGGGCCTTGTTTCAGCATCAGCTTCAGCTTTGTACTTTTTTATATCTTTTGCGTTTATTTTTCAGCTTTCCCTTTAGACAGAAGAAGTAAACACAGGCTTTTTACGCCTGGGCAACGGCCTTCCATTTTCCAAGAGCCCACTCCCCACCTCCCCCCCACCGATAAAGTGGTCTCTGGTTCTTCCCCCGTCTCTTTAGCTCCACCTCTTTCTACATCCCTCTAACCCTGACTCTCTCTCGCTCTCTCTACCTATCCTTACTTTACCTCACCACTCTCTTTCCTTTGCCTGCGTCTCTATCCTTTTCCCCAAAACTCTCTACATGTGTATCCCCCAATTCCCTCACCTCTTTCTCAGCCATCTTTCTGTACCTACCCTCACCAATTTTTACCTCTGTCTACCTCCAATAACTTACTCTTCACATCATCTCCCTCTACCTTGGCTCTCTCTCATCTTTCTACCTCTCGATATTGTAGTATCTTATCTCTCTATCTCACAATAAATAAATTGCAGCTCTTATCTATCTACCTCTGACTCTGTCACCTCTCTGTACCACACTCTAGCACCCCTTCTCTGCCTCACCGATCTCTGTCTCACGCCTCTGTCCATACTTTGCCTTATGTCTTCTAACCCACGCCCTCTACATCTTGATGTTCCCACTCCCATCTCACCTCTATCTGTCTCACATCTTTACAGCACCCCTCACCTCTTGCAGGTACACTTTTATGTACCTGACCTCTGTCACTCACTATCATGACCTCACCGTGTCACTATTCTCTTTGCACCTCACTGCACTGTTCCCATCTCACTGCCTCACCTCTCGCTCAACCTCATCTTTTCCTTTAACTCTCCTCTTTTTATCTCACTTTACCTCACCTCTCTTTGCCCTTCTTTCTCCACACTTTCACTCACCACCTCCATCTCATATGTCTCTCTTCCTCATCTCACTCACTCTCATCTTTGTACCCCACCTCACTCACAAGCTAACCTCTCAATTTGCCTAACATTTATTCATGGCCTCACCTCTCCACCTCCCTTCTTTCTCCTCGTTGGTTCCTCCTAACTCGCCTCTCACTACCTTCCTCCTCTGTTGCTACCTCTTTCTCTACAGCAACCCTTTATTCAGTCTGCCATTTTCTTTTCACGCCACTTTCTCTGTACCGCCTCTGTTTCAGTCCATCCTCTCTACCTCGCTCTCTACCCCTTCATCCATTGTTGTACCTCACTCTCTCTCTACTTTCCTCCCATGCTCTACTTCACCTATCTACTTCATATTTTCCCTCTACAAATCATCTTTCAGTTCTTCATCCCTCTTGCTCTGTGCTTCTACTCGCTTTACCTAACCTGTCTTTCTACACTGTTTTTCATTTCCTTATACTACTTTGACTACCTCACCTCGCCATCATTTTATCTCTACCTCTTATTGCTTGTAGCACTCTCTAACTCTCCTCTTTCTAACTTTACTCTTGCCTACCTCACTCGTCTGTGTACCCCATCCTGCTTACTATCTCTAACTTTCCACAGCTCTCTCTACCTTACTTCAAAACAGTACCCATCTCTTTACTTGTCCTTCTTTACCTACCTCTTCTAGCTTTCTGGCTTTTTTCTGTCTACCTCACCTTTCTCTCTTTACTGTACAACTCCCTTCACTTATCTCTGTACCTCATCTTCAGCTCTACCATTTTTTAAACTCTCTTTATGATGTTCTTATTGCAGCTCCTTTTGTTTTTCCCGCCTCCTATTTTGCTTACTCAGCAGAGCCGGGCGTCACTGTCTAGTCATTGAGGTACACAAGATAAGTTTGCATGGTGAAAGCGGAGTGAAGAGACGGGGGGAGAGAATGAAGGAGACAATGGCCACTCAGTGGAATGATGAACATCCTCTGAGCTGCGAGCCTTCACGGTTTCAGAGAGACTCATTTTGACATGGTATTGATTTGTGATTATGAATGTCCACCATGGTCACAAAAGCGTCGAGAACTATCCACATGCATAATATTATTCACTGGTCCACTAAATAGCCACAAGTCCCCCTTGCCAGTTCTTTCCTAGAGTGGGAGGAGGGAAGGTTACCCCTTGAATTCTACGTAAAATATTGTTGCAAGGCAAAAAACATGGAGACTCAACATGTAGATTTAAGAGCGAAACGTTTGTCACGCTTTCTTTTGGTACAATTTGTTTGGTGGAATCCAGGCAGCTTGAGCTTTTGGCTGTTTTCGTATATGTCAGTATTTTTTTGGCATCCATGAGCAGAAAATTGGCAATAAATTGAAGTTGTGCTGAACAGGGGACCCAAATAATGGTCTTGGCCAGGCCTCTAAAAGTATTAAGATGGCACTGAGGAAGCTCCAGTACACTGCCATCAAACAGGGGTTTTCATTAGCATTCTGCCTAGCTCGCCGTCTGGGCTGGGTGTCCTTTTTTGTTCTTGTGTTGTAGTGCATAGTAAATGCGTGACGCTCCCATGGGATATGGCTCGCCTGTCGCAGCCAGCGCTGATGTGCAGGAAGAGGCAACCCTCCCGCAGCAGCCCTCCCTATCCCCCCAGCTCGATGTGAACTGGGGATGGGCCTAGCTCTCCCACATGCAAACACCATACAACCCCTGCATGGGCAGACCGAATCCTGCTGCACCCCCCATCATGGCTGGCTTCCTCCTTGCATGCAGACTGGTAATTTGTGTTCTGCTTGTGTTTCATAAAGACGTAGTTAGTATTTGAGAAACAAACATAGTATGAGTATAAATATTGTTTCCAAAGGTATCTTGTTCAAACTTTTCAAGTGATATCGTTTGACTGCGAGTAAACTCGATATGTACTTACTTTGCAGGGTGTACATATTAGTGGATTGGTTTTTGCAGTCTGTAAGGTATGGCTTTTATCTTCATTAGGTCAATTTTTACAATACAATAATTCATGTTTTCTGAAACAGGTTTTTGTGTTGTATGTATCTTAATGTCATATATTTTACTGATCTCTTTAATTGTTTATTGCAAAACAGCATCACTGAAATTAACTTGTTTCAGTATTTTATAATAGTTGTCTGGAGCCCCATTCAGTCTTCCCTTTTCCTTCTCTAATGATGGCGTTTCTTGCATGAAAACAGAAAATTAATTTAAGGAAATAGTGTCATCATATTGATGTACAGCACTGCACAGTCAATGAATGTATGTATTGTATAGTTAAAACCATTACAAGTGTATCTGTGTATTCAAAAGTTAATATGGGCAAATGATAACATCAGCATATGCAAAGATTGTCCTCTATAGCTCATAAAAATTGTCAATTTCTTAAATGATAAATAATTCAATCGTATTGCTTTATTAACCTTCCTGCTTCCTCAAATATGCTTGAAAATGCACCCTTTGTCCACTCTTTTTTCAAAGTTTTCTCGGGGGGAGAACCCCCAAAACCTCCCGTAGGTTGTTCAGGCTCGCTCGCTACGCTCGCTCGCCACAGTGCAGTACGACAATAATTTTACGCCCCCACCACTTTCAAATGTCACCAGCCACCACTGATCTCGGCAGGAGGATTGTAGAGTTGCCTTTGGAGTCATATTCATGGTGATGGGAGTGACCACATACTGGCTCTAGAGAAGGGCAAGATGATGAGGTACCCCACTATAAAGGAGGTCCTTGTCAGTAAGTATGAATTTTCAGGTTGAAATTCAGTGTCAGTCAGAAACTGTGTCACTACTGCTGGGAGGATTTTTGTGGGGTAGTTTTGAAATGTTTGTTTAAAGTACTGTTTTTTAAGAAGGTGTTTCTAACAGTTTTATACTTTTTCTATTCCTTCAAAGACAACTAAGAAGGAGCAACTTGAGAAACATTTCCCCAGACACTCATTGGAGTTATTTTAGCTTGTTTCATCAGATACAGTTTAATGTCATCCCCCATAAACTCTTTTGACTGTAGTAAATGGATACTGTAATGCTCATATATTTCTTCAGATCTTCTTCTATCCACTTTTTGAAACTGCCTACTTGAAGGCAACATTTCTTCCTCCATGCAACTTCCAAGTTGGAGAACATCTACATCTTTATAGCACACATTGTTGTGTTTAAGATATAATGTAGCTTTCTTCACATTATTTACACCCACCAGCTCCTGCCAGATTTTGTTTTTTTCGTGGGCACACCATTAACTATAATAACAAATGGTTCTCCAAATGTCTCTCTATGCCCACAGTTTCAATATTGTGTTTCACATCTAAAGAAAAATACACAACTGTACCTTAAAGCCCTTTCTGAAGCTCAGTGGATGATACTTTACTTTCTGAGAGAAGCAAACTCTAAAATTAAAAGTAAGTGCTCCCATGGACATTCTGCACAACTGAGGGTTAGAAACCAAGCTAGTATTCCTAAATTGCACACTATGTACTTAAGCCCAATATGAAAATGATACCAGTACTCATTTGTCCCAATATGTGCAGAGGTAAAGTAAATAGAGAGCAGCACTGCAAGTACATGGGTGGGGTCCTACTCTATCAAAATATTCCTTGCAAATAATACAAATACTACTGCACTCCCATTGATACAGAGGAGCATGTCTACACCTCTCTTGTACATCTTCACATATAACTTCCTTTTTATTTCTAGGAATCATCTCTTTTTTTCCAATGGTACTACTGTTTGTTGTAAAGGTTCATGTGTCTGTGTGTTTCTGTATTTGTAAATAGTTGAACAAGTTATGTTATGTTTGTTTGTTAATGGTTGGTTTAAATTGTATTCTAATATGTTAACAAATATACTTGTAAAGTTATAAATATATTTATTATTTAGTGAAGATAAGGGTTACAAATATACCCATACAGGTACTCATACATGTACTCACACACCTATACAGTCATTAAACAGGTACAGTAGAAGGGAAAATGAACCCACATAACACATTTTGACAGCGGCAAACATGTGGCATTTTGCACAGTGAGTAATCATCTCACTCAAATCTTCACAGGCTGCTGGTATTGTGATCACTGCAGCTGGTGAACATTCTTCCAAGGGGGCTCTAGAGGTGGAATATTCTGCTGCACCCAGTGCCTCAGGCACCATTCAGCTGTACACCCTTTTATGGATTGTTTTCAAGTGCTTCCAATTGGAACTTGTCCCATGTGAATACTTCTTGGCAGTGCTGCTGTTTATGCCACAAATATTGCACTACACATATTTAACTGTAATCTCTTCCCCTGAAGGTATTCTAAAATGTTTCCAGACATCACTTACTTTTATGCTGGTGTGAATATATATACATGCATGTGTTTAAAGTAGTTGTGCACAAAACTGTATTTGTAAATTGTTAAAAAAGGTTGTGTTATGTTTAATGTTTTTTTGTAGGGAGTGAAATGCACGGTGTTCCTTAATTGCAATAAGATAGTGTGCAGTCGTGGTTTTTTTTCTACAGTCTTTATGATTGTTTTTTCCCCACTGTTCAATGAAGTCTGCTTAAAAAGTACATTGTTTACAGTGTATGAGTAAAGAAGTTAAGAACAGTAAAAAAAGGAAATGAAATGCTTATTTGTATTATTACATACCTTTACATATGAGAAATGTCTAGTTATTTCTTAGAATTATGTCTTTATGCATTGTTGAAATTGTCAGTTACTTTTGCATTGTAAAACTAGCACATTTTTCTGTATTTTTCTTTTTATGCAGCTCAATGGCAGCATCTTTTGAGGTAATGTACTTTACTAATTAGTTCTTGCAGTGCTGTTGCATTGTTTTAGATTTTGAGGATGCTCACCCAGGGACAGATTGCTACAGGTACTAACACACCTACGTACACATCAGCACACCAACTAACACACCCGGCTACATACAGATGGAGATACTCACACACACAGGCTCAGAAATGTTTATGAAACACATCCACACACTGAATGATGTAATTAGTGATGTCATCAGTGATGTCATTTGAGATGTAATCAGTGATGTCATTGGCCATGTCATGAGTAATATAATATGTAAGGTCATAAACAGTCAATTGTGGGGGCGTAAGGTACAGTTAGCTCTGGTAACTATAACTGCTGAAATTGTATGGTTCTGTATGAGTCAAATCTGAGCCTAACCATAACATCCCTGTAACCTTTGGTTTTTGCAGTGAGTGTATATCTATATATAAATATATCTATCTATCTATATATATATATATATATATACATATTTATATATATATATATATATATATAGATAGATATATATACACAACTATATCTATATTCACTAAAAAACGAAGGTTACAGGGACGTTATAGTTAGGAATAGCATTTAAAAACCCTTAGCAATTCACTGAAAAAAACAAAGGTTACAAGGACGTTATAGTTAGCAAATAGAATTAAAAAAAACCTTAGAAATTCACAAAACAAATCCAAAGGTTACAGGGACGTTATAGTTAAGGTCAGATTTTACTCCTACAAAACCAGAGAAATTCAGCCGTTATAGCTCACGCCCCGCAATGCACTGATTATGACCTCACATATGTTGTTAAATAGTTTTTTGTAATAAAAAAGTTTAAAGTTACTACTGATTTCTTTGCTTAACAGTTTTATAGATTTTAATATTATTACAGTATTGTAATGTTGATTAACACTGGCAGTTTCGTCTTAGGGGAGTGCAGAAGTGCTCCTGCATCTATATATATCTATTTGATAATATGTACATGTTTTATGGTACAGAGACTTTTAATGGAAAAGCCAGTTATTTATAATAATAACATAATACTCAACTATGGTGGCTTCTCATGCAACAGTGAGGTCCTTATGCTCACTGTAGTATACAGACTTCTCATACAAGAGAGAGGTTTTGGCACAGAGGCAACTGTATCCTCATATTCTACTATGTACTGCTATCAGCTTGTGGAGATGTGATAGTGGAGAGGGTAGTTATTTTGCACATTACCATATATGCTTGTGACTCTGGAGAGAAGTTTCAGCAGAGAAGTCTGTCCCTGTGCACACCCTACTACACCCCATTGTCCACATGGGGAAAGGTCTGAGAGAAAGGTACGTGTGTCCCCATATTCAACTATCCACACCAATCATCCAAGACACAGTTCTCAGCATAGAGAATACTCAATTCCTATACCCTACTACCTACCCACAGCCTACTTTGGACATATATTACTCTGGGGAGATGTCTCAACTGACAGCGCAGTGTGTTTACATATCATAGTCTCTATACTTAATATTCAAGACAGACTTCTCCACATAGAGATAATTTCATCCCCACACCTTACTTGTACATCTGTGACCAGAGAGCTAAGGTCGTTTTCACTGTTTAATTTTCACACCCATCATCCAAGGCACAGGTTACAAGAGAGAGGACAGTAGAGAGGACCATCTCTCCTCACACTGTATTACAAACACTTATTATGTGAGAGAGGCATCAGCAAACAGGGCACTTCCTCCCCACAGTCTACTATGCATACCTCTCAGCATGGGAAGATGTATGAGCAGAGAGATAGATTTTTCCCAAAACCTACTACAGACACCTCTCACCCTGGTAATATGTGTTAGTAGACAGCTCACTCTATTCCCAGACAGCACTTCATATCTCTGTTGCTGTAGGGAGAGGTGTCAGTGCAGACACCATATTATTATTATAGTGCACATCTATGTTGTCATGGAGATAGATGTTAGTGGAGAAGGCAGTGTTTCCTTACACATTAATGTACCTGTCTGTCATACTGGGGAGAGCTGTGACATTAACGTTTTGAACTAAACCACAGAAATTCCACAGTTATAGTTAGCAGCACTAAATATTACTTACAGCCCGCCGTGCACTGCTAATGACCGCATATATGACATCACTCATGACAAGTTCTATTACATCCTTTATGACATCACTGATGACATCGCAAATGACATTATTAATGACATCAATGATGACATCATCCAATGACTGTGCTCTTTCCCCTACTTGTTTTTTTAATTTTTTATTCCCGATCCCACTTGAGTCTTGCAAGATCGTGATTGTTTTTTAGGCTAGACTTTACACTTTCCTTCATTACAGCACATATATCTTATAGTCCCCACTAGAAGGGTGTGGGGAGAAAGTAACTTCTTCATTGGCACATTTTCACTGTATGACAGGTGTACAATGCATAGTAGGGTGTGAGGAGAGACTGGGCTCTTCACTGACACCTCTCATAGGGCAGCAACTGTGTGTAGTAGGGTGTGAGAGTGACTGGCCTCTCTGCTGAGACCTCCCCAATGTGACTAATGTGCAGAGTAGGGGGTGTAAGGAGAGGCTGGCCTCTCTGCTAACACCTCTCCTCAGGGTAACCAGTATGCATAATAGGGTGTGGGAGGACTGGTCTCTGTTTTGAGACATCTCTTTCAAATGATCAGTGACCATAGCAGGGTGTGTGAAGGGCCTCCTTCTTTCTCTGCTGAGAACCCTCTCTTGGATAATGGGTCTGCATAGTAGCATGTGGGGATGGACTAGCCTCTGATTTGAGACTGCTCAGTCGCAGGACAGCTGTGCATACTAGGGTATGTGAAGGGACTGGGTCTCTGTTAGGACCTCTCTCTGTAATGATGGGTGTGTATAGTAGAGTGAGGAGAGAGTCTACCCTCTCTGATGAAACCTCTCTCTGGGCTGACAGGAGTGCATAGTAGGGTGTGGAGAGAAACTAGCGTCACTGCTGAGACCCCTCTCTGCGATGACAGGTGTGCATAGTAGAGTGTGTGGAAAGACTGGCCTCTCCTCTGAGACCTCTAAGAATGATGGGCGATCATAGTACAGTTTATGGTGGAACTGGCCTCTCTGCTGAAACCCCTTTCTTGAATGACTGATGTTTATAGTCCAGTGTGGGGAGTGACTGGCCTCTACACTGACATCTGTGCTCATACCTCTTCCCACAGTGATGGGTATGAATAGTAGGGTGTGGGTAGGCACTAGCCTCTTTGTTGACACTCCTGTCTTGGAATATGGGTACATTTAGCAGGGTGTGCGGAGGAACTGGTACCAATGCTGAGACCTCTCTCTTAGATGATCAGTGTGCATAATTGGGTGAGAGGAGAGCCTTACCTGTCTGCTCATTCCTCTTCCTAGGGTGACACATGTAGAACTACGTTGCGGAGAGCAATGACCTCTGTGATAAGAAGTCTCTCTTGGATGACAAGCATAGAAACTAGGGTATGAGACTGCTCCGTCAGCTCAGTCTTCTCCCCAGAGTAGCTCATGTTTGCACTATACTATGTATAGAGACTGCTCTCTCTACTCCTACCTCTCTTTTTGGTGATGAATGTGCATACTAGGGTTTAGAAATGGAGTATTCTCTCTGCTGAGAATTGTGGCTTTGTTGATTAGTGTAGATACTTGAATATGGGGACATACTTACCTCTCCCTCAGACCTCTCCTATGGGGACAGCCAGGTGTAGTAGGGTGTACACAGGAACAGACTTCTCTGTTGAAACTTCTCTCCAGAGTCAAAATCAAGTACAGTAACATGTGCAAAACAACTGCCCTCTCCATATCACATCTCCACCAGATGATAGCAGTGTGCAATATAGTGTGCGAATGCCGAGGCCTCTGTGCCAAAACCTCTCTCTTATATGAGAGATCTCTATACTACAATGTGGACAAGGAGTGATCTCTACTGAGACCTCACTGCTGCATGACAACTCACCATAGTCAGATATTCAAATAATTGCCTCCTCTAATAACAAGCCTCAGTAGCATAAAAGATTTGCATGGTACCGTAGAAATACATATAGATGCAAGAACAACTCTGAAGTCTCTGAAGATGGAACTGCCAGTTTCAGTCAACATTACAATTCTATAATAATAGTCAAATCTTTAACAACTATTAATCAAACAAATCAGTACTAACTTTATACAAAAAACAATGTAACATTATTACAAAACTACTACATAAACAAACTATATAAACAACTATTAAACAAACAAAACCAACACCATTAAAAGTTTATGTTTTCATGCAACTCTGAAAACCAACAACTCCAAAGTTTTCACTTTATTTGTCTACTGGGTTTTAAATCAAATACACATTCTTTCCTTCCTCTGTTTCAGCCACCTTAGCCTGCCAAAGAATCTTACGTTTCAAATTTCCTGTATACTTAGGTGAAAAAATAGTCTCAGCAAAACTTATTATCTCCAATGTTTGTATAATGTTTCTGTACAGTTCTTTTTTAAAAGAGTTCACAAAGCATAGCTCATACAGAGTTAGCTTGTGCTGCTCAACTGGAGAATTCTTCAGGTGGTTTCACATCCTTTCAACCTGACTACCCTGCGCCTGATCAGGCCCTTTTTTGCTGAACAACACACCGATTCTGCTTGCCTTAACAAGGCTCTTTTTTGCTGCTTATGTAAGCAAATAATTATTTTCTCAGAGACAAGTGGAACTGCCCTCTCCACTAACACATGTCCACCAACTGATAGCAGTGCGTAGTAGAATATGAGAATGCACTGGCCTCTGTGCCAAAACCTTGCTCTTGTATGAGAGGTCTGTATCCTGCAATGAACCCAGGACGTTAGTGTTGCATGAGAAGTCACCTTTGTTGGGAATTCAAATAATTGGCTTTTCCGTTAACAATTCTCTATATCATAAAAGATGTGAATAGTACTGTATAGATATATATATGCAGGAGCACTTCTGCACTCCCTGAAGATGGAACTGTCCGTGTTAGTCAACATTACAATACTGTAATAATATTCAAAGCTATAACAACTGTTAACATGCAAATCAGTAGTAACTTTAAACTTTTTTATTACAAAAAATAATTTAACAACATTACAAAACTCCAACACAATAACAACTATATTAACAAACAATGTCAACCTGGATACACTGTATCTGCTCAGTTTCTCATTGCTGAACAAAACACTTATACTGCTTGTCTTAACAAAGCTCGTTTTTGCTGCTTATGTAAGCAGATAATTATTTCCACAGAGACAAGTAGATCTACACAGCACAAGCTTCTGCACAATCACAAATGCCCCCCTATGCAATGCAAACATTATCACTTCTCCTATTCATTATTTTTTTCCTTTCTTTCCAAAGAGTCATTGTTTCCTGTTTCTTCAAAAGTGAACAAGACTTCTTTTTCTCCTCCATGTATTTTCTCACATGGTAGTTTTCTTGTTCACAACTACTGTTTTCCATTTTCCTCTTACATAAAGAGAAAATAAACAAAACATTTAAAAGTTACATACTAGTCAATAAATGATAACCATCATTCCTCACAATATTCTTTAAGCTTTTCTTCATCTCATTCCCACAATTACATATTTATATCTACTGTACACTAATGTGTTATTCCTCTCTCCTGAACATTTTCACACCCTCTCTCCATGCATTTTTTTCACAAATACATTTGAACATGTCATTAAACCTGATTTCATAAAAGTTTATAAAGTAAAGCATTCCTTTTGAGACACTCTGCTAACACCGATCGCAATGTTTCATTCTAGAAAAAGCAATATCACCACTTAAACACCTCATTGGGCTAAGGTATATGTACAGGGAGGTTCGTAAAAAGACCATGACTTGCATTAATACATTTCACATTCTTCTTTCATAGATTGAGAAACACTGCTTCCTTTACATCCAAATATATACAGTTTGAACACTTAATTTTTAACACAATCTGCAAAACTTGCTAATATCGCTCTACATTCTAATGTTTATATCTCAAAAAATATATTGAGGAATCTACATCCAGTCTAGATTACCAACATTAGTGCACTTACTGAGACTTTTCAACAAACTTCATAAAATATGCTATTAAACACTTGCACTTGGAGCTCTTTCTTAAATGCAGCTGAAGACACCAGTATCTTTCAGTTCCAATAAAAGTCACATCTGCTGAGCATAACTGAAAGAGACTTCCATCTCCTCCTAAGAACCAAGGACTTCTGATCTATCTCTTGTTCTGCACCCAATCACATCACAGCATTTCTTCAACCATTTTTTTTTACTTCTCCCCATACAATCTCGTGACACTCTCATGGGGTCATAAAACACCTCATGGGAGCAACTGCTCTCTCCATTCAGATCTGTCTCTCAAATGATGAATGTGCCTAATAGAATGTGAGAAGTAACAGGCCTCTCATTTCAGTCCTCTCTCTCAGATGACAGATTTGTGTAGCAGTGAGTGGTGAGGGACTGCCCTCTCCTATCAGACTTCTCTCTCAGATGATGGGTGTTAGTAGAAGTGTGTGGGAACTAATAGGCATCTCTTTTCTGACCTCTCTCTTAGATGACTGGTGTGCATAGTAGGGTGTGTGGATGCACTACCCTCTCTTTCCAGATATTTCTCAGAAGACATGTGTGCATAGTAGGGTGTATGCGGTGCAACAGACCTCTCCTGTCAGACCTCTCTCTCAGATGACAGGTGTGCATAGTAGGGTGTGTGTGGGAAGAGCCTTAACTCAACTCACAATTCTTCCTAAACCAATGGGTATATAGATTAGATAAACACCATCTCCGGTAAAGACTCCTTCCTACCGTTACAAGTGTGCATACTAGAGTGTATTCAAAGATCACCTTCTCCTTCCTACTTTTCACTATCCCATGAGAGTCTCACGAGATTGCAACTTTATTTTAGATAAGAAATAACCTTCTACTCATCACAGTACTTACCTCTTATACACTTCATCTCAAAAACAAGGACGACAACATGCATTCCTACGAGTAGAGTGTATTGACAACTCATTTGCTACTTCTTACTATTCACAATCCCGTGAGAGTCCAGGGAGATCGTAAAAATTAGTTAAAAACAATATACATTAATTTGCGTCACAGTAAATATCACTTAGACACCTCCTCTCTAAATCTAGGGGGACAGCATACCTTTCTGATTCCCCCTTATATAGTTTTTTACTTCATTTCTACAACACCTCCAATTTCTCACAGTAGACAGCTATAGTGATCATTTAATTAAAAAAAATTCCAATAGCTAGCCACCAGAGTGCTCAGTTGCCAGTAGGAAGTTATAGTTAGGACGATGTTTCCATAGGAAAAGTGTTCTTGACTTGCTTATATCTTTTGCATTTTCAAAAAAAAGTGCGCCAGTCATTCAAGTTGTTCATAGAACATTTTAACGCAGTGCGTCAATCAGGGGCAGAGAAGAGGGTGGTAAAAAAAGTGCATTTTTTAATGTTAATTCCCATAGGGGCTTTGAGCATGACTACAGTCCATACCCATGGGAGGAATTACACCGAATTTGGCTGAAAGGTAGATTTTGGTTACAAATCATGCTATCAGTTATTTGGTGTAAATCCTTTCAGTAGTTTTCGACAAGTTAAAGGAAATCCAAATTTGTATATCTATGACCGTGAAGCCTTCGCAAATAATGACAAGCTTGTGCAGAGATATGCAGAGCTCTGATTGGCTGTCAACACTTCAGCCAGGAAGTGTTGGCAGCCAACTTGGGCCTCGGCTTCAGCCGAGTCCCAAAAAAAAGCACAAAAAAAAGAAAAGGGGGCAGGGCAAAAAGCATTTTTGTTTTAATTCACTGCAATCTTCACAAGTGTTCTCAAATAGTAACGTAAATTTAATTAAAAAAAGAGCGGTCTCCCATGCTTGTTTTTAATGTAGCACCTGGTTGGGTCAGGTCCTGGGGGCATGCACAGATTTGCAAAACATTGAGGGGGCAGAGATTACAGGGACATTGTACTTAGGATCTGATTTTGCTCATGCAAAACCATTGAAATTCAGCAGTTATAGTACCCTGAGCTAACTATAACTTATGCCCCCGCAATGCACTGCTTATGATCTCATATATTACATCACTCATGACATGGCCACTGATATCACTCATGATATCACTGATGATATCTCAAATGACATCACTGATTACATCATTTACATACCCTTCACACACCCACTGACACCGCCATTCAACCTCTCTCCTTTGTCCACCCACACATCCATACAACCATTCACATACGAATTCACAAACCCATCTAACAACTCACACACACCCACTCACTCAGTCATACAGCCACTAACCCCATACCCCGGGACCCAGCCATAATTCAGTTGGGGAGGAGGTCCGTGCGGACCACCTCCCCGGGCTGAGTTCAATGGGGGCGGGGGGCTGCATGGCCCCCCTTCCGGGGACGATTTTTGTCCTGGGGACCTTATCCCCCAGGGCTCGGCCATGTTTCTCTGGGCCCCAGTGTGCACAATTGGGGTTGCAGGGGAACCTCAAGGAGCCCGCGATCCCAGTTAGCTCCCTGCCTCCTGCAGGAGCTGACATTGCTCCTGCACCCAGGGAGCTGCTGAATAGACAGCTCCTTCCCTTCAGCAGCAATAGTTTAATCTCTTTCCCTACCTCATGTCTGCGGGCTGAGAAAGAGATGAAACCTCCACTCCCAGTGGGCCAGAGCACTTTGACTGCTTTGCGTGTTTGCTTATGCTTGATGGGAGAAAAAGCAAGCAGCTATTTCCCGGAGGTGGGCACCCCGGGCATAGCAAGAGCCAACCATGGGGGGTGGTGGTCCCCAGAGTCATATATGGCTCCACTTGGCCCCCCTCCTTTACTTTTCAGGGCCAGACACCGGAAGGTGGTGATCCCTGGGGGCTTATGTGACCAGGGAGGGGGGCCTCTTCCATTGTTTTTAAAAAATATTTGGCCCAGGGGAGTTGGTGGGCCCCAGGTCCTGTGAGGGTCCATGGGGCACAACCATTAGCTGTTATTCAGCCCTGGGGAGGTGGTGCTTCCCAGGACTCAATGAGCCTGAGGATGGGGCCCAATATACCTCCCCTCCTTTTTAAAAAAAAAGTCCCTGAGACATGGCCCACCTGGGGGCTTTATTCAAAACATATTGCCATTGATTCACGGCTCTGTCGACCCCATGACCAGAGCTAATGGGTCAAGGTATTCCTACCATGCCCCCTTTTCTTTTTTTGAAAGTTTTTTTTTGGGACTCAGCTGAAGCCGAGTCCCAAGATGGCTACCAACACTTCTTGGTTGAAGTGTTGGCAGACAATCAGATTTCAGCACGGGGACTGTTGGATCCTTGGAGGATCCGTGTCCCTATATATACAAATTTGAATTTCTTTCAGAAAGTCAGAAAGACACCAAATACGAAAAAGGGTTTTTTCTGGACCAAGAGCTACCTTTCTGCCAAACTTGGTATAATTCTGTCCAGTGGTTCGGGCTGTAGTTGTGTCTAAAATCTCAATGGAAGTTAACAAGGGAAAAACACCCTCCCCACCTTTTTTTTTGTCAGCCTCCTCTTGACGGATCACCCTGAAACTTTCAATGTGTAGCAAGATTTACCTGCACACTTTTTGGGGGAAATTTCCTTAAGTGCCAAACATATAGGCAAGTCAACTAATGCTTTTCCTATGAAAACAACTATAACTGCCTGCATATACTCACTGAAAAAAAACAAAGGTTAAAGAGATGTTATAATTAGGTGAAGATGTCAAATAAAACATAACGTTTTAAAATAACAAAACCACTGAAATTCACCAGTTATGGTTATCTCAAGTAGCTATAAATTGTGCACTAAAGTACCTACAACTCTCGGCCCCACCATGCACAGTGTTGTCATCAATGATGCCATTTCCGATGTCTTTAGGGATGTTTTCAATCCATTAATTGAACATTGCAAGACTGATGTAATATATGAGGGCAAAGCAGTGCATGGTGAAGGCACGAGAAATACATGCTCACAACTACACGCACACAGTCAGTCAAACACACACCCAGACCCAAAGACTAGCACCTACACACACCTCTACAGAAATTGTCTTGCACACACACAACTACATCCACACACAGATACCAACACACACTTCACACACACACACTCAGAGATATGCCGACACACACACTCAATGACAGATGCTAACGGACACATGGCTACACACACCTGCACACACATTCTGTCGCAGACACACCCAAACTTCTCCCATACACACACCCACACACACAACTACACACACTTCCACACACATTCCATCGAACACACAGAGATACACACACATACACAACTAAACACACACAACGTCTCAATGACACAGACACACAAGGACACCCCACACACTCAGTGGCACACACACCCAGAAACACAGCTACACACACTTCCTCACACATTCTGTCACACACACAAACAACTACTCACATACACACATATAGAGTCCATCACATCTACTTACACACACATCACACACATTCCCTGACACACACACACACACTCAGATACACATACACAACTGAACACAGCCAGACACTCAGTCACACAGACACACCCTCACATACTCAGACACAGGCACACACATACATACCCACAGACAGCTCCACACATCCACATAATCCTTCATGCACACACCCACATAGACAACTACACACATTCGAACACAAATACCCCCACACACATGCACTACTAGATCCACACACACAAACAACTACTCACACACACATACATACACCTAAACATACTTACACACACATTCCCTTGCATACACAGAGATGCACATACACACAACTGCATACACACACACACTCAGTGACAGATGCATCCTGACAAACAGATACACACACCTCAACACTCATCACATTGTGTCACACCAAACACAAACAACTAATCCCCCCACACACATTTTCATACACATTCCTTTGAACACAGAGAGATACACACACTTACAATTACTTACACAGTCACGCAGATACACACAGACACCCCCCACACAGTGACACACACACCCAGGCATAAACCCACACACCCTCAATGATGGACACACCCAGACACACAGCTACACCCACTTCCACACACATCCTGTTGCACACACACACACAATTACTCAAACACACACCCCCCACACATGTCTTCACACATTCTCTCACATACACCAAGATACACATAACTACACATGCCCAGACACTCAGTCACACAGACAAAAACTCTCACATGCTAACACACACACATCCCCAGACACTTTGTCACATGCACACCAAGACTCACAACTACAGATCTCTCTACTTGAATTTTTATATACACACACACACTCAACATCATCCACATACATACCCCCACATATCAGTCAGAAATATACACCCAGACATACACCCACACAGTCAGTGACACACACAGACACACAGCTACCCACTCTTTCACACACATTCTGTTTCTCACACACAAACTACTCCCATACACACACACAGCCACAGATGCATAGATCCAGAGATTGACGCACATATATGAACATGTACTGACATACATGTAACTGAATTCTTTTCGGGTCTTCAGAGTATAATTTTTTTTGCTTTAAAAAAGTTAGATTGAATCCATGGATCAACTGCAATACTGCATAAATAGCCAGAAATCCTGTTTATTTAAATGGTTAGGCAGTACTATGGATGCACAGATGTGCCAAGTAAATTGAAAAAAATAATATATAATTTGATTATTAGGTGTCTATGAAAAGAGCCTTTAAGTTAATAGTGTGTTGTGAAGTTGTGCACACATGCATAGAACTGAATACATTCTCTGATGTTAAGGAAGATTCTGTTCCCTTCTGCTGAGAAATGGGCACCATCATTATGATACACTATGAGCAAAATTGCTTTGTTGACATGTCTCTGAGATTTCTCAATCATTTGACAAAATTGAAGTGACCACTGTCACTTCTGCCTTTAACATATATTATTGGAATTGTAAAAAGGCAGTGTGAGGAAAGAGAGCCCTCAAGTGTGTCTCCTTGATTTGAATTTTAGCCTTGCCCCTATGATTGTGCCCAGATTGTTGCCACCACAGTGCACAATCATGAGGTCAGTGCGCTCGCATTCCAAAATGCTTTCAATCATGGGCAATAGTTGATGCCATTTCATACCTCTGTTACCAATCCAAGTAACGTTCACTAGGGGGCGCTAGAGAGCCCACGGCAAGATGGCCGCACTATAGTGCAGCTCGGCCGGCCGTGAGCTAGCAATCCATCATCATCCTGTTATTAGCCAGCAGAAAGGAGCTGTAAGTAGAGGTACCGGTTCCGTAACACTGTCGGCACAGGAGAAGCGCGAAGTGTGCCAAGACAAAACTCGGAACAACGCTGCAGAGACCACTGCAACAGGCAAGGTCACGCAAAATGGTGACCGGACCGAGATAACGGCTTCGCACGAGTGTAAGCAAGCTGCAGTATCCAGGCAGTGCACCTGCAGCAGCGTGAGCGCTTGGAAAAGCAAATATCGAAGATCCGCTGCAGAGTCCAGGAGTGCGGAGAGCTGAGAGGCGGCGACCGAGAAGCGGCACCCGAGCAGCGGCCTGGATTCCGATAACGTGGGCCCGACAAGTAAGCGCTGCACATGGTCTGTTAGCGGCTGGTGAGAGTGCACTCCTGGGCAGCCTGACGGCTGACACGGCACCCAAAGACACGGGAGCGCATCCACTGGCAGCGACATAACGAAGGCGCGCTGCAGGTGGCACTGAGACGGCACCGGGTGAGTGCTCACGTCCGGCCCTAGTGGGGAGAAAAGGTGCGCTAAAAAGGGCCTGAAGTTGCGGCCTACCAGAGCGAGAGCAAAGGCGACGGGAAGGGCCTAACACAGGGGCAACCACTGCCAGAAACACAACGCGACTGCACGAAGGCCATCACGCAAGACCAGTCACTGTCGACGAGGACTGGTGGCAAGTAGGTCACACCGCCCTGGCAGAGTCCTACTTCAGGGTGCGGGGAAAAGAGACAGCATCACGGGCATTACGCGGGCTGCCTCAGACTGGTGCGGTCAATACAAACAAAGGCAGAAACACACAGAGTCAGCAGGGTGACGAAGCTCCACACAAGTATACCAGTGACAGAGACGCCCTAATCAAAGGTCCAGAGGTAGACATAACCACATCCCCTAAGGGTGAAGAAAATATAAAAAGCGCTGGTGCATTGTGAAAAGTCAGAAGCACGACTCAGAAGACAAGGAAAAAGGCGCAGGGGGACAAAGCTGTGGCAGAACAGCGCGAAGCATTGGAGGCTACATCAACCAAACTGCAAGAGCCCAGGGCTGGGATAGTTGGCACAGACACAGACACGAGCACAAGAAACTAAGGGCAAAAAGCAGCGAGCTGACAGTGTATAGCGCTCAGGTCAAATGGGGAAGACAGACAAAGCGCAACCAAGACTGACATTCGATCCGAAAAAAAAGCACACGCGCCACGGGGGACGCTGCATCACCTATGGAGGAACAAGGAACGAGCATAGATACTCTAGCAGCCACACTAGCAGTCATGCAACAAAGCCTACTGTCGATAGATGGCAAAATCGACCACTTGAACCTTCGCATGGACCACATGACGGCCAAACTGGATCGGCACGCGAGCAGGATAACCGAAATGGAAAATAGACTCTCAACCACAGAAGACACAACGCAAGAGTTAAAGAGCAAAAGCCTAAACATGGAGAAAGTGATGGCAATAATTCAGGCCAAGAAAGAAGAGTTAGAAGCGCGATCTAGGCGCAATAATGTCCGAATTATGGGAGTGCCGGAATCGGCTAACATAGGGCGAATGGAACAGTATGTTGAAACCCTACTGAAAGACATTTTTGGTCCAGAAGAACTGTCACCTATGCTGATAGTAGAGAGAGCGCACCGGTCTCTGGCTACCCGACCACCGCCTGGGGCACAGCCACGCCCAATCTTGGCTAGACTGTTAAACGATAGAGACCGTGATACGATTTTACGGCTGGCAAGAGAAAAAAGAGACATCAACCATCAGGGAAACACGCTGCTTTTCTTTCCGGATTTCACCATTGCTGTACAGACAGCTAGACGAGAATAGCAGCAGGTGAAGAACCGATTGCAAAAAGCAGAAATCAACTATGCAATGCTTTACCCGGCCCGACTAAAGATAACACACAAAGGTAAAGACAAGATCTTCAGTACGCCAAAAGCAGCCATGGAATACGCAGATACAATACTGAAAGTCAGTAAACAAGCAAGACAACCAGAGGAAGAAGACTGATACCAACAAGATGCAGTAACATCAAGAAAAGTGTAATGGGATACTGAGTAAGTCGTATACAAGAGATTAAGACGATCCGGTAACCCAGAACTAAGGTACCACAATCTAACTGAATAGTAAATAACTGGCAATAACTGTAAAGCAATGCTCACGGCCCACCCCCTAACCAACTGGGGAGTAAGATGGGACTCTGGCGTGCCCCCGCAATGGGTAAGCCCCGAACTGTTGTACACCAGTTCATAAGAAATATTAAGTATGTAACAGAAGTTGTTCTAAAAGTATATGTTCTCCAATCACAGGGGAAATTCTCCAGCATAATTGGGATGTGTGAGTGGGAGGGGGGTACTGGTTACTTTGTAAAATGAAGTTGTTATGTTCATGAGTCATGCAACAGATGTGTAGACAGAGAAGGTGTACTAATGACGTACATGTATTCATGTGACTGGTGAGAAATGACACAACAAAATCATTGTAAATTGTTAAATTGTATAATGTAGAATGTAAGAGGATTGAATAATCCCAGAAAAATTAGACAAGTGATGGCATATCTTGACAGACATCACATAGAGGTAGCAATGCTGCAAGAGACGCACCTAACCACACATACCGACAACGTAATAGGGAGGAGATGGGCGGAGGTTACAGCGGCGTCCTCATATTCCTCATATTCACGGGGAGTCCTAATAATGATCAAGAAAGGGTTACAATTCCAAGTAGATAGGGTGGTCAAAGATGACCAAGGCAGATATGTAATCCTCACTGGCATAATACAGGGAACCTGAGTAGGGATGATAAACACATATGGGCCAAATACACACGACCCCGAGTTTTACAGCACTATCTTTCATAAACTAAGAGAGTTGCCACACATGGACTTTATATGGGGCGGAGATTTAAACGTGACACTAAATGAGGCGCAGGATAGATCGCCTAATGTGATAGAACATCACAAGCAAGCTACTAAGGCACTACTAGAAGGCATGGAGGAATTCGATATAGTGGACACATGGCGTCTACGTAACCAAAACAAGAGGGAGGGCACATATGCATCAACAGAGCACATGAGCTGGTCCAGGATTGACTACTGGTTAACTACAAAAAGGGCAAATAGCTGGGTAACAGACATTAGGCACCTCCCAAAGACACTCTCAGATCACAAGCCGGTATTGATGGTGATGGACATACCCACCTACACACCACCCCAATACATATGGAGATTCAACGCAAAGGCACTGTTGGATCCTGTGTACAGTAACGCTATATGGGAAGCAGTTGAGGAGTACTTTCAGATAAATGTAGGATCGGTAGATGACCCAAGCATAGTGTGGGAGGCCTTCAAGGCAACTATTCGAGGGATATGCATAGGTACAAGTGCTGGAATACTAAAGGACATACGCACAAAGCTGCATAGTATAGAAAACACAATTAAAAAACTAGAGGCAGCATATGAACGAACACGCAGTGCAGCAGCGCTAGGGAAAATAAGAGAGCAAATTACATTGTATAATGAGTTTGCAGAAGATGAGATTAAATACATAATGAAGCGGCAAAATGCGAGAGCATATGGAGAGGGTGGACGTTCAGGGCACATACTAGCTCAAAAAATACAAGCCAGATGCAAGCAACAAATAGTAACGCAAATTATAGCTCACAACGGGGTAACACACTTTGACAATGTCGGGATATCCAAAACGTTAATGGCGGCATATAGTAAAATGTACGCCTCAGCGGGTGCAACAGACAGGGAAGAACTTGCGAATTATCTGGAGGATTTTGCTCTAGCTTGGCTGTCAGATGGACAGCGAGAGTACCTAGCGCAGCCAATAACGATACCAGAGGTCCAAGAGGCAATTAAATCGCTACCTAATGGAAAAGGGCCAGGTCCAAATGGGCTCATTAATGAGTTCTACAAGGAATACAATGATCTGATAAGCCCACACTTAGTAGCTATGTATGAGGAAGCATATGAAAAGCAAATCCTACCTCCCACACTTAGAGAAGCACTAATAATAACGCTACTTAAGCCAGACAAATAACAGGATAGATGCAACTTCTACCGTCCACTATCCTTAATAAATACGGATGCCAAAATACTGGCTAAATTGATAGCCACTAGGTTAACACCCCTAATGCAAAATATTATCCTGCCGGATCAATCGGGCTTTATACCGGAAAGATCGACCTCCCACAATATACGTACTATATTTTCGCTCCAACACTTACTAAACCCGGAGCTAGAGGTGGCGGCTGTACTTCTGGATGCAGCCAAAGCCTTTGATTCTGTAGAATGGGGCTATCTCTTTGCAATAATGCAGAGAATGGGAATGCCCGGGGTGCTAATAAATTGGATTAAACTCCATTACACAGACCCAGTGGCCAGGATCAAGGTAAACGGGAGAGTGTCAGAGCAGGTGCGAATAAGGTGGGGAACGAGGCAAGGATGTCCGCTGTCCCTGCTATTATTCACTATAGCGCTGGAACCCCTAGCCTGCAAAGTACGGCAGAAGCATGCGGACACTGCACTCAAGTTTCACCAGCGCCCAATAGGCATATCATTATACACAGACGATATGGTGCTATATGTAAGAGATCCCCTAAACAATCTCTCGCGACTCCTGAGGGAATATATTAGATTCGGGGGACACTCCGGGCTCCAAATTAATTGGAGTAAATCCACAGTGATCCCGCTGACGGAGATAACAAAACCATGCCTGCTGGACTTCCCACTAGAGTGGCAAACTGACCCAGTTAAGTATCTGGGAATATGGATACATAGAGATCCAGCTGAAGTAATCAGAACAAACTATGGGAGCGCAATAACTAAGCTGGAAACCCAAGTGGACAAATGGATTAAGCTCCCCCGCTTAACCGCGGCGGCAATTCCGCTGCGGTGCGGCGGTTTAGCGGAGTGGGCCGGGCCGCGTCGGCCAACGGACGTTCGCAGCACTACAGAGGTAGTGCTCGCGACGGCCGTTGGCCGACAGATGCACGCAACGGGTTAACGCTAGCGGACAGGATAGCCATATTAAAGATGGTCATACTGCCTACATTTCTATACTTATTTAACAACATACCTATAACCATATCAAATCACATTTTTAAAACGATACAAACGCATGTAGTCAGACTGGTGTGGGCTGGGAAATATGCAAGAATAGGATGGAAAACGTTGACACTGCCCTACGAGCAGGGAGGATTTGCAGCTCCAAACTTTACACTCTACTACTTATGCGCCCAAGCGCAGTATGCGCATTATTGGTATCATCCGGTGAAATACCTGCCACATCTGGCCGCAGAGGAAGGAGATGCTCACCCCATACCACTAACTAATATTCTGCCCCACAAAAGAAGGGAAGTAACCCATAAAGAAATA
Organism: Calotriton arnoldi; assembly: GCA_963921515.1. NCBI lineage: Eukaryota > Metazoa > Chordata > Amphibia > Caudata > Salamandridae > Calotriton > Calotriton arnoldi. Next base: position 582,431 of record CAWUFW010010295.1, read on the forward strand.
AACACAATACAAGCTACTGCAGAGGCATGGCGTAAGTTAGGCAACATGGCATGCAAGCTGCCACTGTACGCGCCAGCCATGCCGCTAGCCAACCACCCTGCAATATCAGTGACACAAGACATAGGAAGTATTACCATGCTACGACAGATGGGGATAAGCACAATAGGAGATCTATGCAGAAGGGAAGTTTGTTGAGGCAACAGACCTGCGCTATATTAGTAACCAAACATTATTATTCCAATTCACATATTACAGACTAAGAGCAGCCATTAAAGCCTTATATCTGAATTTCCCTGTGGAACCGCCCACACTGGCCCCACTACAACTGGTGATTACTGATGCTACAAAAAAAAGATTAGTGGCCAAGTTATATAGGGCAATGCAAGTAGAACTAGCGCAAGGCAGCACAAAGGCATTAGAGCGGTGGAATCAATTATTAGACACACCCCTGAATAATGATGAATGGAAATTTTGTGGTAAACTTACGGAAATGTTGACCCCCAATGGTAACTTGCGAATTATTCACTACAAGTACCTGCACCAAATCTATTACACACCTATGAAATTATGCCGGTATGGTCTAAGGGTAGACTCAGCTTGTCGTAGATGCGGGGCGCAGGATGCAGACTTTGTACACTTAGCATGGAACTGCCCAAAAGTTAGGGAATACTGGGAACAAGTGGTGAAACTTTTATGAGGGATCACGCAATGTGAAATAGAATGCTCAGTACAGACGTGTTTATTAGGACTCTTAAGCAAGGCACCACCGGCCAAGAGGAAACTGTTGGCAATAGCATTGTTAATGGCCAAGCGTAGGGTCTCAATGCATTGGGACAGCAAAATCAGCCCTACAATCCAGAAATGGGTAAAGGACATGGTGTACTGTAGAGATACCTTAAAGACATACGAAGAAGAACTACCTGCCAGATCAAGACCGTAAGACTTCTGGGAACCCCTAACAGCGTACTTATTGGAACATCAAGATATTTTGAATGCTGAATCCACAACACAAAGAGACAATCCGGGAACAGAGCTCACTGATGATGTATGAGACAAGGTTTAATAAGCTATATGTACAAGAATGCAATATAAAGGCTATGTAATGTTGCATGACTCAGTTATGTTGTTAACTGTATTACTGGAAAACTAATAAAAAAAAAAAAAAATAACGTTCACTTGGGGAAATCTAAGATCTCTGCCAATGCCACAATTTTTGGCATGTTCTCTAGCCCAGAGTACAAAACTGTGCCAACAGTCCATTCTTGAACAAGGATGCGGGTATGCTGGAGCAGAAAACAGCAGATGTCAGTAGCAGAATGACAAAATATTCAGGAAGAGCATTGAGATGTAAGATGATTTTTTAAAAAGTAAGAGCAAACTTTGTAATGGGATGTTCTTGGTGTGCTGAATAGTAAGTTAGGCATTTAATGACTGCTATTTGTATTGCTTATTTTGATTGGGAGAAAGAGTGCCATTACTGTTATGTTACTGGCAATGGGTTTATATTTATTAACAGTATAAGTTGACTTCCAATTAGAAGAACTGACAATGTTTACTGAAACTTTGACCTTTAGCTTACTTTTAAAGAGTTCCAAATCGGTTGTCAGGGAAATTGGGGTTGAGGAATGCTATATGAGGGAAGGGTGTAATGCAAAGTCAACAGTTGCATCACAACTAAAGCAAGTAAATGGGTTGCCATAATATGCTAGTCTACTTTCAAGTGGAAGGGGAGAATAGGAGTTAAAAATTAGTTATCTCTTCCGTTCTTTAGCCTTCCTTTTTCTTCTAAGGGTTTTTGGCAGAACCACAGATCCATCATGGGGCTTAATGTGGTCTCCTCTCCCCCATTTAACTCTATATGGATCTGTGGATCCCAATAACTAAGTTGCAATGTGTGAAGCTTGCAGGTTGGAGATTACCGGTGGATCCACAAATCTTTCTCAACATCTGAAGATGGGTTATATTAGGTTGAATTAATAGTGACTATTCCCATTAAAGTATTTGAAAAATCTTGCAATGTGAATAGGTGAAGGGGTAAACCTACAGATGCATATACTCCAGGCATACCCTTTGCCTCTTGAGTTTATCTCAGGTTGGTGAGAAAGTGCAGGGTGTGAACTTTCTTTTGCTGCTGGTTTCCAAAAGTGTGCTCTTCTGAGTGCGGTAAAAATCTCTTCATTGATCAACTTTCAATATACAGCTTCTTTCACGGGTATTTGTTCTGACAATCTATTCTTTACACTTTAAAAAATGTGTATAATAAATTAAAATGTAAAATATGTGGGGTATCGATCAAAATGTTTTACAAACGTAATAAAGGAAGATGCATTTGATATATATATATAGGGGCGATAGGATACGCAAATTAAGACAGCTGGAATCCAAATATATATTGGAATTAGATACCAGAGCTCCACAGGGTTTAAATTCCGAAGAAGAATTATCATGGTTTTTGGGTGAATGATTCAGAGCTATTCAGTAACGCTTATTCTTTCCAAGGATAACTTGTACTTTGTAATGTAGGCATTTTATATTTAATATTTTGTGGTATTGTGTATATCACATTATATATTATTTAAAGATGCTAACGTCTGGCCTCTGATGTTACATTGGTTTTAACTTTATTTCTTCAAATGTGTGTTTTCACAATTTTTTTTTTTGTATGATATAGAGCATTCGTCAGAAGGGCCTAATTGTGATCATGTGTTTCTATGCTCTTTTACAGGTTGTATCATGAAGCGGTATATGCCTTAGCACAACGGTGATATTCCTATGAATTTATGAATTATAGTATCAATATTATTAATCATGCAGAAAATTATGCAGGTCATGACAAATTGCGGGTAAAGCATTATATTGCGGTCAACTAGGATATACAATTGGAAGGGTTCTTGGCCCACAGGGGCGGTATTGTTTTGGTGGTTATTCAAGTCCCTGTAATACCTAGGATAATTGCCCACTTGGGCATTATTGGCTTTTTGACTATATAACTGTCTGGGGTAATTGTTTATCCCACAAATATTTTTGTACATCGGTTATTGCCTGTCGACAAAGTATTTGTCTGTATGAATTATATAATCTTAATTTTCTTAAATTTCTGAAATTGTGGGAACGTCATTTAACACAATATTTTTTCTTTTTATATATATGTTATGTTATTTGTGTTTACGACATGCGGGCAAGTATTATCTGACTTGATGTAATTGGTATAGGCATATGAAATCTGTATTTAGCATTGCATTTAGATATATTGTCTTATGGCAATGATAGCCTATTTATAAATTACCATGATTAATGAGTGACAAGACGGTTCTATTATTGTGGATCTGTCTAAATGTAGGTGCATATTCCCAATGGTGATTGTTAAATGCAATGCAATATATTATCATTACAAAATGGCCTATTTGTTTACACCGCGAGCAATGCTCTTTGTAAAGTCTGTTATTTGTTTTTTGTAGAGCACTTTTTTCACATTGCACGCAACTTTGTATTGAAAAGTGATTCCCAAACTTTATAATTCCACCCATGATCAAGGCGTACAAACGCCGAAATGCGTTGGGTTATTCGGCTTGGTACCTTGAATAAACTCACACCAAGCACTACATGGATTGTGCCTTTACTTTGCGGAAAGGAGTGTGCGTCTTGCAGCTATGCTGCGGAGTGAATTTGAATTTGATACAGGGTATCCTCGTACCCTGGCGCACACCGCGGCTGTTATGTCCCGGCTTTACGAGGCAAGTGGAGTCTTGGATATATATATGTGTCCAGGGTCTGTTGGCATTGATGTGTGCTTAATCAAGGGATTGAGTTACCCTGGACCACCATGACAACGAACCATGCCTGTGGCTGCTGTTCTGGCAGTCCATGACTTCACGGGGAGGCAAGTGTGATTCCTGCTTGCTTCACGGCCCAGCTGTTTCCACGTTGGGGTTGGGGCGTTGGGGACCTGAGGGAAATCTTGGCACCATCAGGGCGTGACCATCAGTTGCTACACGGCGCCCCCCCAATCTCACCTGGCACACAACAGCGCTCACTTGAGGAATATCGCATCCTGCCATTACACACACCTCATGTTGCAAGCTGGGAATTGTAGTCTCCCATTTGACTTCATCAAGCCCAGCGCAGCAGGTGCAGCTGATCTCCCATCATTGGGAGCGCCAAAGGATATGATAAAGGAGGGGGAAGTTGGTCACGAGGTACTAGCAGCACTGAAGAAGGTTAATATGCCGAAATGCATCTGCACACTGTACTGGTGAATAAAGAGGTTTCCACAGGCAATCCCTGTTGTGTCCTTGAGCTGTTTTCTTTCGGGAGCACGTTCTTTCTGATATTCATCGCGGTTGCCAACAACGCGAAACAAGGACCCGTCCTTCCAAGTGTCCAGGGTCTGTTGGCATTGACTGTGTGCTTAATCAAGGGATTGATTTACCCTGGACCACCACGACAACGAACCATGCCTGTGGCTGCTGTTCTGGCAGTCCGTGACTTCACGGGGAGGCAAGTGTGATTCCTGCTTGCTTCACGGCCCGGCTGTTTCCACGTTGGGGTTGGGGCGTTGGGGACCTGAGGGAAATCTTGGCACCATCAGGGCGTGACCATCAGCTGCTACACGGCGCCCCCCCAATCTCACCTGGCACACAACAGCGCTCACTTGAGGAATATCGCATCCTGCCATTACACACACCTCGTGTTGCAAGCTGGGAATTGTAGTCTCCCATTGGCCTTCATCAAGCCCAGCGCAGCAGGTGCAGCTGATCTCCCGTCATTGGGAGCGCCAAAGGATATGATAAAGGAGGGGGAAGTTGGTCACGAGGTACTAGCAGCACTGAAGAAGGTTAATATGCCGAAATGCATCTGCATGCTGTACCGGTGAATAAAGAGGTTCCCACAGGCAATCCCCGTTGTGTCCTTGAGCTGTTTTCTTTCGGGAGCAGGTTCTTTCTGATATTCATAGCGGTTGCCAACAACGCGAAACAAGGACCCGTCCTTCCAAGTGTCCAGGGTCTGTTGGCATTGACTGTGTGCTTAATCAAGGGATTGATTTACCCTGGACCACCACGACAATGAACCATGCCTGTGGCTGCTGTTCTGGCAGTCCGTGACTTCACGGGGAGGCAAGTGTGATTCCTGCTTGCTTCACGGCCCGGCTGTTTCCACATTGGGGTTGGGGCATTGGGGACCTGAGGGAAATCTTGGCACCATCAGGGCGTGACCATCAGCTGCTACACGGCGCCCCCCAGTCTCACCTGGCACACAATAGCGCTCACTTGAGGAATATCGCATCCTGCCATTACACACACCTCGTGTTGCAAGCTGGGAATTGTAGTCTCCCATTGGACTTCATCAAGCCCAGCGCAGCAGGTGCAGCTGATCTCCAGTCATTGGGAGCGCCAAAGGATATGATAAAGGAGGGGAAGTTGGTCACGAGGTACTAGCAGCACTGAAGAAGGTTAATATGCCGAAATGCATCTGCACGCTATACCGGTGAATAAAGAGGTTCCCACAGGCAATCCCCGTTGTGTCCTTGAGCTGTTTTCTTTCGGGAGCAGGTTCTTTCTGATATTCATCACGGTTGCCAACAACGCGAAACAAGGACCCGTCCTTCCAAGTGTCCAGGGTCTGTTGGCATTGACTGTGTGCTTAATCAAGGGATTGATTTACCCTGGACCACCACGACAACGAACCATGCCTGTGGCTGCTGTTCTGGCAGTCCGTGACTTCACGAGGAGGCAAGTGTGATTCATGCTTGCTTCACGGCCCGGCTGTTTCCACGTTGGGGTTGGGGCGTTGGGGACCTGAGGGAAATCTTGGCACCATCAGGGCGTGACCATCAGCTGCTACACGGCGCCCCCCCAATCTCACCTGGCACACAACAGTGCTCACTTGAGGAACATCGCATCCTGCCATTACACACATCTCGTGTTGCAAGCTGGGAATTGTAGTCTCCCATTGGACTTCATCAAGCCCAGCGCAGCAGGTGCAGCTGATCTCCCGTCATTGGGAGCGCCAAAGGATATGATAAAGGAGGGGGAAGTTGGTCACGAGGTACTAGCAGCACTGAAGAAGGTTAATATGCCGAAATGCATCTGCACGCTGTACCGGTGAATAAAGAGGTTCCCACAGGCAATCCCCGTTGTGTCCTTGAGCTGTTTTCTTTCGGGAGCAGGTTCTTTCTGATATATATATATATATATATATATATACACAAATACGGAAAATACATATCATAATCACACGCACATGTACGTGTATGTGTGTATATATACATAGATATATATGTGTGTGTGTGTCTGTGTGTGTGATTTTGATATGTATTTTCCGTATCTGTGTATAGAAATATTTGTATTTAGATGAACAAATATGTTATGCTAACATTAGTACACTTTATTTTGCCTCTTAATGGTATTGCTTTTGCTTGGTTTAATGAATACAAGTAATAGAAACTATATCTGTATTAATTATTGACATTCTTTCTGGATATGAAGTTTAGGTGACTTTCTATGTTATTAATTCTATATCTATGTATGTTATCTTGCAGGTTTCTGCTTTAGAGAACTGAGTATATAGTATGAAATAAAGTTTATTAAAGAGAATTGTAGGACACAGAAAAATACTAATGCAAATTGAATGCCCGTATGATAAAAATATGAACAGTTTTTCAATAGAAGATCATGTGGTTGTAACAAAATAGGTTCTAATGATAAGATGGTATGCTCTCTGTTAAGAGATTTGACCAGGGCAAAAACGTTATGTAGAAGAGGTTTGGCCAACTATTAGGTGATGTCTTTCAAGAGGCAGTGGCCTCTCTGTGAAGAGCTATATTCAGGTTGAAACCAGTATGTGGAAGAGGCTTGGCCAACATATAAGCAATGTGTGTGGTGAGGTCTGGCCTCTTCATAATGCGTCTATTCAGGGTGAAAGCTGTATGTTGAAAAGGCTTGGGCAACTAATAACGGGTTGTCTCTGGTGGGGGACTAGCATTTTCATGTACAGCTCTGTTCAGGGCAAAATATGTCTGTAGAAGAAGCTTGATCAAGTAATAGGTAATGTCCATGGTAGGGGACTGGCCTCTCCATTATGAGCTGTGTTTGGGGTGAAAGCTGTATGTAGAAGAGGCTTGGCCAACTGATAAGGAGATGTCTGTTGTGGGAGATTGACCTCTTTGAGAAGAGCTACGTTCAGGGCGAACCCTGTATGTAGAAGAAACTTGGCTGAGTAATGTATGATGTCTGTGATAGTGGATTGGCCTCTCTATGAAGAGCATCAAAAGACAAAAACTATGGGCCTGATTATGATATCGGGCGGTCAGACTGTGGTCTGCTATTGCAGCATTCAGGAGGCTGGCCAACAAGCAGTCGGCAGTCCAACCACCCAATTACGATATGACCACCAGGGTGGCGGTTGGAAAGTGCTCATTTGCACTGTGGCTTGTGCAGTGACCCAGGAAAAGGGCCACAGCACAAGCCGCATTGTCAATGAGCACTTTGTGCACATCCATGCACTGTGTCCCTTGCACCGTGTGGTACATGGCACACGGTTGATGGATGTACGTGGGGGCACTACATGTGCCCCCTGGGCAACTTTGCAGTGGCCCATGAGGGACAGGGGGCATATTTGGGGCCCCCAAGTACATTTCGGACAGCTTTTTCATGACGGTGGGACCGCCATGAAAGTCTGTCAGAAAGGGACATCGTAATTAAGGCTGGGTGTCGAACTTCGCTCCGCAAGCGGAGTTTGCAGAGTTTTGCCAATGCTGTGCTCCGCTGGGAATGCTGAGTTAGGGCAAAAACTCAGATTCCGCGGCATGGGGGAGTTTGCCCCTGCCGCCCACCCCATGGAGAGAGTTAAGGGTGAGGAAGACCAGGTCTTACCTGGGTCTGGTGTTCTCTGCCGTGCCTGGGCTGCCCTCCTCTTGTCCTGGTCTCCTCGGTGGAAAAGCAAACCCCTACGCTGTACATCTTGGGAGCACTCCACATGCACGAGCGTGCGTGCATGCGCAGTCCTTGCAAGTCGTACAGCGTAGGGGTTTTGCTTTTGCACCAAGGAGACCAGGACAGGAGGAGGGCAGCCCCGGGCTGGTGGACAACGCAAGATCAGGGTAAGTGCTGTAAAACAGGTGGCAGTCGGGGGGTCTGGTCTGCTGTCTGCATGTAGGGCAGAGCGGAGCGGAATTCCACAGAGGTTTTAGGCAACTCCCTGGAAATCCACGTAGTGGCACTCCACCAACTCCACCCACCCTTAATCGTAATCCTGACAGCAGTGCCTGCTTCAGCACAACCGTCATTAGGGATTGTCATTATGACCACCGCCCCTTCGGGATTAGTAGATCCCCCTCCAACAAGGGTCCGACCTCCTGCATCACAATGTGGCAGTCGGACCGGAGGGCTGATGGTCAGGTGAACCGCCACCAACGGCCTGTTGGTGGCGGTCCACTTGACATCATAATTAGGCCCTATATGTAGAAGTAGCCTCCACAAGTAAAAAGTGATGTCTGTGTTGGGGGACTGGCCTCTGCATGATGAGCTCTGTTCAGGGTGAAAGCTTTAAATATAGGAGAAAGAAGCAAATCACAGGTGGTATAAAGTCTGTTTGTCGATTTTTCGACAGCATTCAACAGGATTGACAGACCTACCCTGTGGAGGAAACTAAGGAAAATTGGGATACCAAATGCTATCTTGAGGTAAATTGTCACCCTCCATTCTTCTACGTGGTTTAAAGTTCAGATGGGGGAAAAAGGTCAGACCCACATGATAACCATCTCAAATGGTCTAAAGTAGGGATGCCTTTTAGCCCCCTTCTTAGTCTCACTTTTCCTAAGGGATTTACCAGACAGTTTTACAAGAATAAGAATTTTCCTCGAAAAATAGCTTCCGCTAACATCCATGAGCTAATGTATGCCGACGATGTGGTTCTCTTCGATCTCATGCCGCTCGGTTTGCAACGCAGCATAGACGCTCTCAGTAGGTTCTCAAAAACAATTTTTTTTAAAGTCAATATCTACACCACAAAAGTGGTACTATTCAGGGGGAGGAACACTATATCCACTTCGACTGGAAATTAGATGGGATAACAGTTGAGGTGGCAAAAGCATATACCTATTTAGGGAGAGTATTTATACAATCACTCGAAACCACTACCCACTTTAGCATTTGGACAAAAAGCGATAGCTCATATAAATGCCCTCAAGAGATTGTATTCCTCATCTGGTAAGAGACACTTTTATTCTCTTCTTGAAGTGTATCGGACAAAAATTTCCCCTACCTTAACTTATGCAACAAAATATATCCCTAATAACAAATGGCACATTCTCAATATGAACAAAGGCAAATTATTACGCAAAAGGACACTTTTGAGCCAAGCCCACACTGGTTCAAGCACTTCGCTCAGAGCTTTCTATCACTAGTGCCTATTCAAAAGCTCTGGCCAATTTAATCAGATGGGCATTTAACCTCCTACATGCGGAAGAAAGCTCTTTAAGGACCTTACTAAATCATGAAACCTTTAAGATGGGAACAAACCAATATGCTTTTAACAAAAATCTTAAGATAGTACTTCCAATGCACCGAAATCATCTTACAATCGTGGTCTCCAGCTCACCTGAAGCTATTTTTAAAACATATGTCTCCAAAATTAAGCTTCGATTTCGATATGGCGCACTGTTCTCAACTATCTCACTATAAGCCTTTTGCATCTACTATTGAGTTCAAGACTAACCAAAATTATCTGAGTTATACCCTTGAGCATAGTGTCTGATGATGCATTACTATGCTTTCCCTAGAGATATTACCCTTACATGCTTACACAAAGAGCTGGAGTGATGCAAGTGAAAGGACAGGAATATGCGATAAATGTAATAGAGGAGTCCAGGACTTAACCCATGTGCTTTACTTCTGTTCCAACAAAGTTCTGGTGGAGGCTAAGAATGACTTCTTAAAACCCATATGCTTTATATATAACCTCTAGAAGAGTGGTATTGATAAATCCAACACCTTGTAGTGTTGAAGTTATCATAACTAGTACAGAAGAGAAGTTACAGAGCTTTCTCTTCTCTAAGTCAAAATACAGCCTTGTAGTGGTCTATGCTTATTGGTCAGCCTTAACAGGCTTAGTCAGGCTTCTTTAATTAGGTGATAAGTGGCATGGCCGGAGCAGAGGATATCTAATGGAGGGAGCTCTGAAGCTGCGGTGGATAGGTCATGAAGAGGGGGCTGGGTAAATCAAACTGAGCTCACAGAGAGAGCAGTTCAATAAGGAATACCAGGCAGACCATCCCCCACATTCTGTGCCCCAGCCAAATGGCAGGCTTAGGACAGGAATTTGCAGAGGTGAGGGGGAAGAGAGCTAATGGAAATGAGCCACACTGTGGGTTAGTTTGGCCAGCTCTTACTCCTCTGCAGAGAAATCATCCATGTTGGATTTTAAGGGTGCAGTGCTTTGTGGGACAAGAAGATGCCACACTTCGGAGGAAGTTGTCATGCTTTTCGGTGGCACCCAGCATCTCATTGAACATAGGTGCCACCGTGCTTGCTGCCCTAGAACACTGAGGGGTATATGTACAAGAACTGCTGCTAACTAACGCTAATGCTAGTGAGCTGAAATTTTATTACCGCCTTGTACCGCTGAAAACTATCGCCATGGTACCGACGTATTTACAATACGTCCCTACATGGCGATATTTTCTCATCGCAACGGGATTTGTCGACATTAACACCTGCATGACAGCGATAAAAATACTGCCACAAACGTGAAAAAAGTGTTGGCCTGCCAGTCAGCGGCCAGAAACTGCACGCTAATCTGCGCGACACCACTTTTATCACGTTTCGTGGGAAAAATAAACTACAAAACGCACGCGAAGTTCAGAAAAAAAATAAAAAATACATCAGAGGAAACATGGAGGAAGCTGGACCCAGTAGTGCAGGAGAGAACAACCTCCCTAACCCCTCAAACAGCCAGGGGGACCAGCCAGATACCCAGGGGAAGAGGAAGAGGAAAACAAGATCCTGATTGCGGAGGTGACAGACAAACAGCACCAGCTTTTTGTCAGCTCCACCGTGTCATTAGGGACCAAAAATGCAATATGGCAGTCCATCGTAGCCAAGGTGAATGCTGTAGCAGAGGTCAAGAGGACAGAGACCAACTGCAAGAAGCGCTGGCATGATGCTAAGCGCAAGACCAAGCAGAAACTGCCCACAATCGCCTGGCAGCATTGCAGATCAGAGGTGGGAGTCCAGCGCCACAGGAGGAGCTGGATGCCTTGGAGGAACAGGTGTCCACGGTCATCTGCGAAGAGTCGGTGGTTGGAGTCCAGTGACAGGATAGTGCTGAACATGACCAGCTACATCAGCAACAGGATAAGTAACAACCAGGGACTGGGGGGACGGGGGTGGTGGGGACCAATGTCACTCATGTCCAACTAAATATCTCTCAGTGCACACCCACACTGACTGCTGATCTCTTTCCAGATACAATGGTCCCTGGGGGTATAGCCACATATCACCTTAGTCATTGAATATATTGAAAGACACATAATGGTGCTGTCACAGACTTGGAAATCTGCACACAAAAACAAGACAATATAGAGCAAAAATAATATACATCAGACTACAAAATAAGGGCAACATGAACAATCAAAGGGGCATAATGACAGGAGAGGTGGCATAGTGTTGCATTGGCCTCCTTGCCTCAACACCACGCTGATAAAAATTGGCTACACAGGGCTGCATCTCATTGACAATAATATGATGCTGCCCCGTGAACCAGACTGCGGTGGGACTAAAGTTAGCAGGTCACCACCAATTGCGGCACACATGTACCATTGTGCAGGTGTGCCTGTGTTGTGTGGAAGAATGTGTATGTGCAGTAAGGTCCCCCTTCATGCACATGTACACTTCTTAACTCAACTCAGACACCACTACACAATGGTGCATGTGTGCCGCCCTTAGTGGTGGCCTGCTAACTTTAGTCCCAGAGCAGTCTGGTTCACGAGGCTGCATCATATTGTTGTCAATGAGATGCAGCCCTTTTGTAGCCACTTTGTATGAGCATGGTGTTGAGGAAAGGAGGCCAGTGCGACACTATGCCACCTCTCCAATAAATATGCCCTTTTGCTTCTTCATAAGATGCAGCCCTGTGTTTCCAAAGTGACAAAGCATGTAGTGAGTCTTAATACCATAAACACTTGCATTGCCACAACATAGTGAATATGCACCCTTGTGTCTAAAAGGTGAATATTCCACAATGCCCAAATTTAGCATATCGGAGGGCTAATGTAATGTTCAACTATGAGCAGAAGGGATATGCTACAAAAAGTACAGTGTAAGGAATCTGCATATCAGGAATGTGTACCATAAAAACTATCTACATGTCTTGTCTGTGTGCCTTGCTCACAGAATCATACAGTCCCTGTCAAGGTGCATGTCAAGTGAAGTATGACATTGAGCACAAATACCAATGTAGCACTAATGCATATCAAATTGCTACATGTCACCTTCACCCTAAACGTCAAAATGCACTCACCCACATCAAAGTCTCAACATTTGCCAAACAGATAACAGTAGTCTACAGTAATCACAGTCCTGGTGCTGAGATGGCCATTACACATTGATGTGCATGGAAACCAGTCCTTTTGGAAAGTCAGCAGTGGCAGTGAACAAATACGCAGTCATGTCTGTAAGCATCCTTACACAAACAAAGGCATACAATCACCATGAGCAGAACAGCATGTATCATCCATGTGTCCATCAGAGGGGCACATTCCCAAGCACACATCCCCATGCCATTCTCACTTGATGTGACTTTGGGGTGGTGATAGGGTCTTAGTACCACCAAGAAGCCAGTGTAAATCCACAGCCATATAATCTAGGACCACTTACACACTTCACGTGGTGTGAAAGGTGAGGGTAATGGGTGTTGTTTTGGTTGTCCACCCTGCAACACCCATAGAAATACACGCTTCCCTTTACTCACAACCGTGAAGCCAATATGAGGCCAGTAAGCAATGTATGCAAGGAAAACCATGACTCCTAAAAAAAGCAAATCCTCAATTGCCAACGCTTTTGCTGTTGACATGTGTACTGCATTGTGAAGCACACATAGAAACAGCAATTTGTCAATCATTGATAATGTGCCTGAAGGGGTCCCTCCTTCAACATAAACATTCTTGCCCTGAACACAGACACACTTGCACTACCCTGCTAAGGCGCCTGTCTGTGTGCCTCACTGAGAAGTCAAGTGCCAGTGCATGATGAAACGCATGACTGCAACATAAACTAGTAAACATGGTGCAGGCCTCTGTCACTGAAGTTGATGAGTGCAGAGTCAACCCTGTAAGGAGAAGGCCTCACTCTGTCACTTCATCGTATCCATACACCCCCTGATGTAAGAAAGATGTCTGCAGTCCAAAAATGCACAAGTGTCCCAACCTTGACCAAGAGCCATATTTCCTCCAGCTTGCAACATCTCACCATTGTAAATGCACATAAGTGCAAAGGTCGCTGGGTGAAAGGAAGAAGGGGCAGTAAAACAGAAGCAGTACCATACCTGCATATCAACATGCATCAATGAGAATGTCATTTGACAATGTGATTTGGAAACATTAAAATGGATCTACACTGTTTGGATCGTGGCAAATCAAGCATATCTACCTGCCCATATCATGTGGAACATCACATCAACCTTGATCTCAACACCATGATAGCCCTACTCATGCCACAATAACAATTATTTGGCATTGCCAACAGCAAGGTGTGGTAGCATGCAATAAACACCTCCAAAACTAGACAATCTTAAAAAAGTTTCCAGTGTAATGAGTACGGGTGACTCTACCACAATGCAGTATACAGACACATAAATCCAAACCAATCTGCATTGACAACAATGTGGTACAACCTGCACCACTGTCACTACTGAACAGAGGACACAACTGGTGCAGCATGTGTGTAGAAATTCTCCACTCACATTTGGCATACTGTAAGAATGACAACTCTACTGTCACATCAGTGATGTGGTACAATGATTCACTAACCTGCATGTAATAGGTATCGCCTCTAAAACATTTTGAATGGACATTGACATGCAGTCTGCTTGTAAACTGATAAAATGTATGATCATACTTGAGACACACATACAACAGAATCTCACTTTTACATTGCAGAGTAAGAAACATCACCTCCTGTACAGCAGCCTGTCCCACTCTTCAATGATAAAGATGAAGACATCTCAACCACCGACCAGGGCACCCTCCAAGAGCTGCTCAACTCCATTGGGAGCCCATCTCCGGAAGCAGGGACATCCAGCAGTGTTGTGGTAACTCCACCCCCTGCACAAAACACCCAGCAGCAAGCACCTACTGCCACATCTGTCTCCCCGGACCTTGATGGCCCACTTCTAAGATTTCACCGCCATGCGGTAGAGGTCCAGCAGGAGATGGCGGGTGGGGGTTGACAGCCTGGCAGCCAAACTAGATGGGGTCCGTGGGTGTCTCAGTCCCATTAGGGACCACCTAGAGTCCATCACAGGTACCCACAGTCCACTCCATGCTCTCCAGCATTCCATGGCTGACATCGCTGGAGTACTGACTCAGAGACAAGAACAACTGTTCAGTCAAAGTGGCTCCAGCGATGTCATCAAGGAGTTGCGTCAAATGAGAATGATCATGGAGAACATGGCGTGGATGCAGGCCTCACACTTGGCAGCCATGGCTGCATACCACAGAGACGTTGCTGAAGTCTTGCAGGCTCTGCAGCTAATCATCACTGCAGTGCTGCCTCAACATTTGGCACAGATGAATGCTGCTGCACCTTCAACATGCACATCTCACCCCCCTGAAGTGTCACATCCTCACAGTGCTCCAGCCAACCCTCCATCACGCACACGGGATGCACATGACACATCAGAGGAGGAAGATGTGGATGAATCAACAATCTTGCGAAAAAGTCATCGGTAGAATTCATCTCTGTCAAATGGACTGTTTCTGCTTGGAACCTTGCCTACCATCATGCCCCGGAACATCAGCTTCCACTGTTCCATGAATGACTCTGCTACACTCACCTTGGACTTTGATATGGATTGCAAATTTGTGTGTTGTTCCCAATGACACTGCAATCAGCCTGCTGACTGAACTCTGCCTCTTCCTCAACATGTCTTTGTACATGTTCCCCCCTGGACTCTGTCTGGCCCCCCTGGGCATTCACACATTGGGGTGTTGTTGCACAAAGAACTGGGCCAGTCTACTACCTCAGCTACTGCACATGAAAAATAAAATTAATTGAGTCACTAAGATATGTGTTGCCTGTGACCAATTATGTTTAAATATGCCAACAATGCATGTTCAGGATAGCCATTATTACTAATCAAGGAACATTTGTCAAAGGGAACATGATTACTCAGTGTTCATGATAGGCATTGTGAGGGCCTGACATGTGTGACTTAAACAATGCTCTGATCTGTAAGACAACACTGTCTCAGAAACACAAAATTACTCCATGCCCATGATGTTGATCGTGACTTGGAACAATACTCATGACAGTGTAAAGCCACATGAAGTGTCTACAAGCAATACATGATAAATATATACCCAGAAAAGCTACCCATAGTCAATGTGTCGTGGTATGACACATGTAAAGACAGTTCACTCAACATATCATATATTCAAAATTATTCCATCAAGCATAAAGAAGAGGAATGGTGTAGGAAAGCATAGCTCAAAAATTGATAATGGTTCAAATACGTGCACAGGTTAGCTGTAATGCACAACACTACATCCCTCGTCCAACACTTGGAAATTTGTTTGCAGTGTTGTCTCCAATGTTCAAGGCTGTGTAGAAACATGTAAAGAGCCGTCAGGATGACTTGTGAAGAATGCTAATCATACATCCCCTGTACCCCCACGGTGTAAGTTAAGCCGTTGTGGGGACCTATTTCATCAAAGATGTCACAAAGTATCCTGACACCATACTCACAGCATTCAACCAATGCTGTGCAGAGCACAATGACCACAGTGCATCCTCTGTAAATCTGTCCTAGTAAAATAATCACATATGGATACATTTTTATCAGACCAATCAATAACTCTTTTTCCAACTGAACTTTGTTACCCTAAACATCAATCAGTTTGTTTAAAACACATTTCAAATGAAGTTTGTTGGTAGCCTGTCCTTTGAAGATGCTGTAATCACATTTGTAGACATTCTAATTGATTGTGGGGGGGATGCATCTGTCATAATCCACTACCAATCCAACACGATATGTCCACGCATCAAAATTTAATGGGAGAACAAAGCATCAACCATTGGCAATTTATTTGCAATAAGAAAACTCTTAAATTACTTAACTAATTTTACTTACTAATCCTAAACTACACTAACCTAACTTGTACTAATATTAAACTACACTAAACTAACTAGCTTACCTAAGAATATACACATAACAACCTATATTAAACATCAACCCACCACCCCCCTTACGGCACATCCGGGACGGCACAAAGGCACCTTAACCTATACATCAACTAACTAAACATACATGCTAAACAAATATATATTTTTTTGTATTTTATTAAAATGTTTTTATTAACAAGTCCAAAAACACATCAACCCCCACCCAAAGGAAAAGGAAACTTAAACAAAAGCACTAAAATGAGAATATCAAAAGTTTTAAAAGCTAACTACACCTAACACTACATTATCCCTACACTAAATCTACACTTAACAACAACTAACTACAAAATCTATTAACAGGATGGTAAATAGGAGAGGGGAAACATGGGGCTGGACAGTGTGGGAAACAGAACAATCATTGTCTATCAATAGGGGAGCCACAGGGCCCCCTTTATGTCCATGAGGTGGCCCTTTATTTAATCATTGTCCCATTCAAGTCGGGCCACACGAACGTTCAAAGTGAACATCAGCCTCCTCTCCCTCTTTGTGAGGACAGACCTTTCCCTGTGTCCTGCAGCGCTGGAGGATGTTCCCGGTTGTGCACTGTGTGAGGGAGGTAGTCTTAGGGTGGAAAATGTGGGTGCCGCACATGGAGCAGCTCCTGATGGACCTGGGACAGCTGACCTTTTCCTTTGTGTTGGCCGAGGAATTCCTGATGGTCCAGGGACTTGCTGGGGCTGGTTCTGTTGTGTTGTTAATGCAGGCAGGGTTGTGTGTTTTTTCTCAGCTTTCTTTGTACTGTCTGTGATGGACTTCCACCTGCCAGAAGCCCTTTCCTCCTGGTACCTCTTAGCCATTGCATTGTACCCCTTAGCCACACGCCTGATGTGCTGGTAACGTTCCTTCCGCTGGAGGAACAGACGCTGCTCCTCTGGGGACATGTTATCTGAAAAACTAAAATGATACATGTCATGTTTCCTGAGTCCAAGAACATGATGGCATAATGCATATTTGCTACACCTATTAATAATGAGCCATAGGTTATGTGAACATCACCACAAACAACATGCAACTAGACACATAACCTGATAAATCATGAACACATCATAGCCAGAATCAGAATGAGATGTTCATGATAACATAGATATTCCTGTGCTTGGACAAGGCAGGCACAGAGTGCAGTGACAGCAGCTGTCGGATTTCAATTTATAATTTGGCAGTGCAAAAGAAAAACTATCTAGGCCAACTGGGGGAGTACAGTAAGTATGAAGTATGTATAACAGGACCATAGCAGACCCTGCCATTTAACTACACAAAGACAGTAGACTGCACGGTCTGCAATCAAGTCAGATGACTAGTCACAACAGTGTTTGTCATGTAGTACATATGAGGAAAGCAAAAATCACTGTATTGGTGAGCCCTTGAAGCTGTCACCATAGCTACAAAACCAGATTGGATCATGTGCACATGTACTTGACAATTTGTTGAACAATGCCTAAATTTGGACATGCATGCAAGGAAAGAGGGCAATGTGGCGTGAAGCTTTGTGTGCAAGTATCAACCAGCTCTGCACATTTCTGTGCCATGGCCCTATGGGACAGCAAAGCTGCTGCATGTGAACCACACATTTGTCTGCACTGCTTTTAAAACAGTGGCATTGTGAACACATTTATGGTAGTGCAAAGGAAAGCACCCTCGCCCAAAAGTGCTATGCTGTCTGATTTGAGCACATGTTATTCAATGTTACGCAAGGATCACCATCATGCACCTGATCCATCAGTGAACTATTGTGCATTTCATGTGTGACACATTCAGATGACAAACTAGTAACATGTGAATTGGCAGAACTGTTGAGCATGTCACCGTAAAGAGCGTATCTTAGACATAATTGCGGAGAGGAGTTGGCCTATCGGCTAGGGCGGTCGACCTCAAATCTGGGGGACTGGGTTTGAGTCTCGGCAATGACGCTGAACATCCTGTGATTCTGGACAAATCACTTAATCTCCCCGTGCCTAACAAAAATGAATGTGTCCTCAGGTAATGCAACTGGTGCTATGTAAAGCGCTCTGATACCCGATTCGGGTCAAGTTCGCGCTATATAAAACTCTGTAAAAAAAATTTTTTTAAAGATAATAATTAACACACAGTCTGAACATCAAAAACTCCACGATTTTTAAAGTGCCCCTGTGTGAATCATTTCTGTGTGATGATGAATGGCTTAGCAGTGTAACAATGTCAAACACTCATCAACTAAATGCAGTGTGAAAGGATGTCTGATGCATGATTTGTGATTGTCCTTTGCTGATTTTCTCATGCATGCTTCAGCACTGAGTCTGCAATAGTCTGTACAAGACTATGTTGTAACTACAAAATTTCCTAGGGCTACAGAGGCTTGCTTATTTGCATCAGCATGGAAATGATTCACAGGATTCCTCATCCAAAACACTAGTATTTGATGTGACAGATATATGTACCAACAATCTATGTCACATTGTAAGAGTGTTCCTGAGAAACTTGTTGATGTTTTATCCAGTCATTCAGCCCTCTGTAACACGTAATCATGGTCTCATTGTGGTAATGTGACATGCTCTCTGAACAATTAACTGTCAATGTCAACTGGAACTGCTATTAGACAGGACAATTACTAACATGCACATCAGTGCTGTGTGTCAACGTGTACCAGGTCTGTTCATACACATCTTCACCATTACTCAAATGTATCTTGTCATGTGTGTACACTCTGGGATGTACCTACAATGGCTGGAGTGATGTGCAAAGTTTGTATTGATGGTCTCTTAATTTATTTGCTCACTATCTACCATATTCATCAGTGAAACAATTCGATGCAAAGGGCAATTATTAAACATGTTGTAGCAGTGGACATGCAACATGCACACAAGCTGACCTGTACACATGACACCATGTGAAGGAGCCAGGATCATTGTGAGTTTTTGATCAGATCATGCCCAATACATTACATATGTGTCAGACCACTGTTACTAAATGACATATTAAATTGAATGACAACCTCAGTGACCCCAACTCCACCACCCTCCTGGACAACCTTGCCAGCCTCGGACTGAAACAACTCGTCACCACCCCCACCCACAAGGCAGGAAACACCCTCGACCCCATCTTCACAGGAGGGAACAACATCCACTTCAGCCACACCACGCAACCCCCATGGACGGACCACCACTGCGTACACTTGCACATCGACAAACCCACGGTGCCCAAGCCCGCACCCCACCCCCCACGAAGAAACTGGAGCAAAATCACTGAGGAGCAGCTCAACTCCACCCTCAACCGCGATGCCCCCGCCAGCCCGACCGATGCCAACCTCGCAGCCAAAGAACTCCACAGATGGATCTCCAACTGCGCCGACGAGCTCGCACCCCTATGCAACCCCGACAGACAACGCCCCAGAAAGGCCACCTGGCTCACCGCCGACCTCCAAGAATCCAGACGCACCTGCAGACGTCTCGAGAAGAAATGGAGAGATAGCAAATCCTCGGAAGACCGCCCCTCCTACAAGAGCGCCATGACAGACTACCACCAATGCATCAAATCCACCAAAAGGACCTACATCCAGAACAGGATCCTCGCCAACACCAGCAACTCCAAGGAACTCTTCAGCATCATCCAACAATTCACAAAACCCACCAGCAAAACCACGGACATCACCCCATCACAGGAACTCTGCAACAAGCTCGGATCCTACTTCCATCTGAAGATCAAGGGTCTTTACGGCAATTTCAATGACCAGACACCCGACTCCGAAACCACTCCATCCTCCAGCAACGCCTGCCAGTTCACCATATCCTCCTGGACCCCAGTCACCACCAAAGACACTGCATCAACCATGAAAGGCATCCACTCAGGAGCCCCAACGGACTCCTGCCCCCCGCACATCTTCCACAGAGCCGCCGCCACCATTGCTCCCGAACTACGACGCACCATCAACACCACCTTGGAAACCAGCATCTTTCCCGATGACTGGAAACGTGCAGAAGTCAGACCCCTACTGAAGAAGCCCTCAGCAGATCCCACGGGGGAAACAGCGTTTACAACGCTGTCTCCACAACGCAGTAACTTTACAACGCGGTCGTTTCAACAACCGCGTTGTTACCATGCGTGCCATTACATCGCAAGTCGTATCAACGACTTGCTGTAGGGGGCGTGCAACACCAGGGAATGTGTTGGATTTTAAATCCAACACCTTCCCTGCTGTTGCACAAACTGGAGTAGGAATAGTAATTAATACTATTACTAAGTCCAGCGCGCCCCCTACAGCAAGTCGTTGATACGACTTGCGATGTAATGGCACGCGTGGTAACAACGCGGTCGTTGTAACAACCGCGTTGTAAAGGCATGCGTTGTAAAGGCATGCGTTGCAACGTCACATATTCATCCCACGGACCTCAAAAACTACCGACCCATCTCCCTCCTCCCCTTCACGGCCAAAGTCACCGAGAAGACCGTCAACACCCAACTAACAAAACTTATCGAAGAGAATTCCATCCTCGACCCCTCCATATCCGGATTCCGCAGCAACCACAGCACTGAGACCGGTCTACTCGCCGCCACAGGTGACATCTGCACCCTTCTCGACCAAGGACACGCCACAGCCCTGATCTACATGGCCCCCCTCGCCTCCATCGTCAGACAGCACGGACTCAGCATAGTATCCTACGCCGATGACACCAAGCTCATCCTCTCCCTCACCAAGGACCCCATCACCACCAGACTCAACTTCCAGGAAGGAATGAAAGACGTCACATCCTGGATGAGCAGCAGCTGCCTGAAACTCAACTCAGAGAAGACAGAGTACCTCGTCCTCGGACCCTCCCCCTCTGCATGGGACAACTCCTGGTGGCCCACCACCCTTGGCAGCCC
Organism: Calotriton arnoldi; assembly: GCA_963921515.1. Taxonomy (NCBI): domain Eukaryota; kingdom Metazoa; phylum Chordata; class Amphibia; order Caudata; family Salamandridae; genus Calotriton; species Calotriton arnoldi. The sequence goes on from CAWUFW010010295.1 coordinate 603,703, forward strand.
CCCCACGGACCACGCCTGAAACCTCGGCATTGTACTCAACTCCTCCCTCTCCATGACCCGACAGGTCAACGCCTTCGCCTCCACCTGCTTCAACACCCTCCGCATCCTCCGAAAGATCTTCAAATGGATCCCCCGAATTACGGAAGGCCATCACCCACGCACTCATAACCAGCAGACTGGACTACGGAATCGCCCTCTATGCCAGGATCAACAAGGCTCTACTCCACAAACTCCAGACCATACAGAACACCGGAGCCAGAATCGTCCTCGGCATCCCTCGACATGAACACATCACCCAGCACTTGCGAGACCTCCACTGGCTGACAGTAGAGAAGAGAGAAGTAACCTTCAAGATACTCACCCACGCATACAAATGCCTCCACAACACCGGACCCCAATACCTCAATGACAGAATCTCCTTCCACGTACCCTAGAGGAACCTCCGATCCGCCGACCTCGCCCTCGCCGAACCCCCGCGCATCTGCAGAGCAAGAACTGGTGGAAGAACCTCCTCCTACATCGCCACCAAGACCTGGAACCAACTGCTGATCAACATCAGACACGCGCCCACCCTGCACATCTTCAGGAAGACCCTCTAGACCTGGCTCTTCGACTGACCTTCAACGGAGCTGCTCCCCCCTTCCCTCCCCCCTAGCGCCTTGAGACCCTAACTGGTGAGTAGCGCGCTTTATAAACTCCCTGATTGATTGATTGATTGAATGTCTTGTGAGTACACCCAGACACAGCTTGGGTAAAATCACTGGGGGATATGTACAAGGAAGTGGCGGAGAGAGGCGTTAGACATCATGGCTTTACGCCTCTCTCCGCCACTAATGAAATGCAAGGCTTCACCATATTGCAAGTGTGTCTGCGTGCATGGGAGGATTGTTCATGTACAGGAAGGGGGGACCTTTCTGTATATGAACAATCCATGGCCTTTTGTTTTTTCCATGTGTGCTGCACAAGGCAGCACACATGGAAAAAGCAAAAACGATGAGAAGTAATGCATTTCTACTTGTTTAGCCAACTTAAGACCATGTTGTACCAGGTCTTGATTTTGGCACAGCCTCCTATGTACGCCGCACTTGTACATAGGGGGCAGTGTCAAAATGAATGGGTGTTGCAGTGGAATGCCCACCACAACACCCACTGCCCACCCCTTTCACACTAACCACAGCATGAAAGGGGGCCATATTGACAAGGCAGTGTTAATCCACGTTAAGTGCCTTAACGCTGCCTTGTAAATAAGGCGCCACCCCTTGCCACCACAAAGTCAATAAAAGTGACGTTGTGGTGGCCATAGGGGCTTGTACATATGCCCCACTGTTTTGTGGTGACAGTTGATGACATGGGGAAAATACCATATGGTGATGGTAGTACATTCTAGTTGGATCACAATAAGACTGTATGTGGGTTTTTGTCATTTGTTCATGTGTGAATGCCACTTCACTTTGCATAATTATAATCGACAACAGATGTGACATGTTCAGTGGAAAAAACTTATCATCATATACAACAGTCTCCAATTGAAATTAGCTGCTGCAGATCTGGAACACTTGCACAATCATGTCAGGGCACATAGATGTTAATGATGCTGTGTGATTGGCTCTATGACATGGCTATGACATCACACATATCATGGACTCTGTGCTTGCACATAGTTAGGGTGTTGTGAATCATATGAGGCATTGCAACATCAAGTTAGAAATGGCAATTCTATCCTCCAGCACCACATGATGCTGATGTACATTACCCTTGACTTCATGCAGCATCATCACACCAGAGGTGAGTTTCATGTGATGCACATCCACACTGTGTACTACAACATACAGGGCCTGTGGCATTGCTTGCATATGTCAACACATATCATCCAAAGTTAGGGGCGAAACACTCACCTGTGGAGTGTGGGTCCATGAATGCATCCACACCTCCTTGTGTGATCAAGGGTCTTCCTGCTGTAGAAAAATTATGGAAAGTACAAATAATGCCATTGACATCACATTTAGTAAAACTCACATACATCATTGATGGTTTAATGATACAATTTCAGTCATTTGAATAGTCATGTGTGTTGCCACGTTACATACATTTTGCAATCTGCTGAGCCTGTCTTACCCACAACACATGTCAATTTAACACTGGTGGCCTAATGGACATCCATGCCACGGTCTTAGTGACATAACATACTACGACCTGTCCCACTGCTTCATGAATGTAAAATCTGCTATCACACCTCAATATATGTGACGTTTGAGGGTCAAATCAGTTTTTCAACTATGCACAGGTATGTCACAGGCTTTGACATGTTGGTGACCCACATTGTGCATCTCACAGAGATTGTCAGCCAGTTGATCATGTGAAGTGTACAAAATAATTGATGTAGGGGTGGCACAGTATGTCATGACAGGCAAGCTATGTTGCCAAATGGCAATGTCCATGATGTGTGCGTATATCTTGTGCTCAACATAATTGGTATCCTGTGCATTCATCCTCTGATGTGATACAATGTTGGCCATGTACTTACCACCTTCATCCAAACGATGATTCCAAGGTGATCCATTAGGTCTCCTCCATGGCCAACACAGTCTTGCCACCCGTGCTTCCACTGACAGCCAACACAGTCCTGTCCACACCAAACATGCTGAGCATCTTCTCCCAGATGTGCTCCCATCTCACTTTCTGGATTTTGACATCATACCCCTGTAGGATGCGTCCCCCAGCCTCTACCATCCTGGGAAGGTAAAAGTTAACTAGCCAAAGGAAGGCCCCCTAGGCCCCTTCCACATCCTGCCCTCCCTACCCTGACCCAACATCCCCAAATACAAAATTTCCCCCAGGCAAACAAAAAAAAAACACAGTCAACCCCTATTAACTACTTAACTATACAAAGATACCCCAGAGACATACACCCGACAAAACAATCAGACAGTGGCAATTAACACGTAGGGACAGTAACACAGGACTTAACAAGAATAGTATGGACAGTACACTACACACAGAACTCTCTCAAATACACCAAGACCAGCAGACACCTTCCAAAACCTCCACAACTCACAAAAGACAGTGACAGTGTGGCGGCTGGAAGAGAAAGTGAAAGTGTGCTTTATTCCTCCATGTGCCAGGATGCAGACTGACATCATTTCCTGTCAGTTTGCGGCTTGTTTTCTTGTTTTGCAACTAAATTTCAAATGCCTTGGGGTAGGTCCACCGACAAACTCACGGTGAGAGCACGACACTGCATTTTATAGTGTCTCTACTAGCCGGGAATTGATGCCATGAGCCATTGACCCTACTGAGGTTGGCCTAACAAAGACTTACAGGTACCACACTTAGGGTGCTGCTTGTGGTCTATCACTGTTAGTATACCAGACTATCACAACTAGTGTAGATAGATTGCTTTTAGGTCCTGAAGAATTGCCGTCTAATTGACACGATGGCAAGAAACATGTCGACCTCTCTTTTTTAGAGCGCAGTACCCTGTAGCATCACAACAGGGGTGCGCCACATCTATTTTTAATCAGGATAGAAGCCATATTCATTAAAATAGTTTTGATTAGACTTCTATTCCCTGTTTTAATCCTCACCTGGTCTAGTGACCCACATCTCTCACATCTACACTCTTTAGGTCCCTCACACCCACTGCACCAAACGGCATGGAATAAAAGATCTCCGCCAAAGAGCCCCTCATAGGGTGCCCGTCAGGTATTGTAGCGCCGACCTGACGAGGAGCAGACCCTATGATGAAGCATGACACCTAGCTGGCTGGGTGTGTGAGGGTCCTAATTCCAAAAGGAGGAATTTCCCTTCTTTCCTCCAGTTTTGAAGTGAGCACTGCCTCACATTTAGCCAACCTTTTCTCCTTTCTTTATTAGGAACTGCATACCTTTCTATGTTGTTCTACACCAGGATACAGACTGACAACTTTTCCTGTCAGTTTGCGGCTTGTTTTCTTGTTTTGCGACTAAATTTCAAATGCCTAGGGTTCAGCGGGACGATTTCATGTGTATATATGTATTTAGCAACTATTTTTCGGCCCATAAATGGAAAATATTGCCGCAAACGTGGATTTGCGTCATTTTTTTTTATTGCTTATTGATACATGATCAATGTATGTACCATTTCATGAGATTTATCTGGACTAACAGCACAATATGTATTTGTGATGTGATCTGTGTGTTGTACTTTTGTGTGGTGTATCTGTACTGTACAAGTATGAGTGCTCCTGAGCCATTAGGAGGCACTATTTACTCACATTGGTGTTTGTTCATGCCTGGAAATGTGTTTACGTAGACCCATGCCAGAGTGTCACACATTAGGGTTGGCATTGGTGGTATGTGTCACTACATGTGAGCCTCTAACATCACACATTGCTGTGATGTTTGTGCAAGTATGATGGTCTTGCTACACAAATGTACTTGACCAACAGGCATTCACTACTTGTCTATGATATTTGCAAAGCAGCATGCAATGCCCAGCTATGGCTGCACATTCACATTTGAGTGTATGAATAGCTGGAGACACAGAGGGGGACATTGATGACAGTCTGTGCTATGGCACTCATGGCTTCATTTTAACAAGATATGTCTATGCATTTAATGCAGTGCTTTGCATTACATGGTCTCTGGTCAGTGTGCAATGACCATCACCATTGTCAACATTACCTAAAATGCTAGGCAAGACGTTACATGCTGTGAGTATGTTCTTGTGCACGCAACATCACAAGAAACGTCCTGCACGTCAGCAATGAGCTAATATTATCTTGTATGTCGACAAATGTTTTGAATGAACAGATACCATTGAAAGTTAGTTTTGGTGTTGTGTCTACACATATTATTAGTACACAATGGACTACAATATCCTGCAGACACAGCTCATATAATGCATACTTAAATGTGTGTAACAGATAGCATAATGGAACTGAAACCTCAGATTAATGCATAGCTCTACATGCCACACTGAGCCATGTACAAGCATGTTGAAGATATGGCTTCACATGTGAACATGTCATTGTTACTTTTGAATGGCAAGGCTGCACTTTGCATGTCACAGTCCTTGCAAAAGCAAAAGTAACAATAACTGTTAGCACGAGTAGTCCACATGACCTGAGGAGCATGCTGTGCCTTTGTATGGGACCCTGGTCTCTACACACAGATACTGCTGAGTTACAGCAGAGTGACAGGGATGACAATGCCTGAGTTGTGTGCGATATGGTGGTCCCATTTTCTTGAACTTCTTGCATGAACAATGAACATTACCTGATGGCAAGTCTTGTCATGTTATTGTTTTAACATCAGTGACATGCAAAGTATGCATGTTGCAACTTGTTGTGCTCATAATTGAAGGCTGCTACTGGTAATGTACAAATGTTAGTGTGTATTGCAGGACACACACCATGAATACACTGATTTTCCAGGGTAGACATCCTATCTCTTTGAATGTCCTATCAACTTATTTAAGCAAGAGTATGTTGCGCAGCCTGTCACTGTCAATGATGAGGCATCTCTGCTCTAAAAGACTTGTGATGCAGGGCACATGTGATTAGGCAAATTAGAGAGTGCACTTGCGTCCCCTGCATCAGTATTTTGGATTGCATAGTTTGCATTCCATGCTGTACCCTGTATTTCATTAGCTGTGCTCACCAAGGATTATACTTGCTAAGTCAGTGAGTCAGAGAGAGTGTTGTATATTGACACCTGCTATAGTATTGAGTTGTTAGTAATGGTTGTGAGAGAATGAGAGGAGGATCAGGGGTTGTATTTGCAGAATATCTTGGGAAAAAACAGCTTGTACCTAACAGTTCTACATGGACGATATGGAACATGTGATCTGCTTGCAAATGTTGCCATTCAAGAGGCAAACATGTGTTGCATCCTATCATCTACACGTTAGAGAGCACTTTTTTGTATGTTGTATTTACATGGATGATTGATGTTCTGTCCACTGCTATATGTGACAGCTGTGTGGCACATTTTTTTTTTACCTTTCAATTGACAGATATATGAACTTGTGACGTAATAAAACAAGCATACAGGACTTTTGTGTAGTTATATTTTCTTTGACAAAGTGACACATTTTTTTTTTTTGTTAATAATATACATGTGATGTGATATTTGTTTCCTGTGATTATGTAAATAAATTACAGATTATTTGATCTCTTCTTGCTGTTCCTGCGGCAGAAGGTGCGGTGTGTCTAGTATCTGCCTCTTCATCCTGTCCACCAGATGGGTTGTCCTGCTCCTCATGGTCTTCATCCAATGGCATGTTTGTGCGTACACAAATATTGTGCAGAATGCAACGGGCCATTATGATCTTGCTAACAAGTTCAGGACTGTACAGGAGTCTGCCCCCGATACATCGAGACACCGGAACCTGGATTTGAGGACTCCAAATGTCCGTTCAAGTATGGCCCTTGTGCGTCCCAGTGCAACGTTGTAGTCTCTCTGGGCCTGTGTGTGTGTGTCACTCTGAGTGGCGTCATCAGCCATGGCGTGAGTGCATATCCTTGATCACCTGAAACAGAATGAAGAGATATGTGTCCATTACTATATGTGCCTGCTGTGTTTGCAGTGTGCCTTTTTAGGTGTGTGTGCATTGTGCTACTTTGTACTTTCGAGTTTGTTATGTTGAGTTTACATTTTTTTTCCAGCATCTGTGAAATTAACCTGCCTATGCTTGAACGACTACACATCACTGTGTTGTCATTGTCCGGGCCCTCTGTATTGCCTCCATATTGTGACTGTCAGGATATATGGGTCAATGAAAAAGTACATAATCGTTTTTTTACAGGCCTGTTGCACAAACAGAACGTCTACTGTGCACATATTGTGGAGGGTGCACCATTGGCACATGTGCCTGACTGGGCATTGTTAGAAATGGGGGTCTCTGGTTGGCAGAGGTAGGTACCATTGTCCAAATAAGGACCCTTGCTTCTAGTCAGGGTAAGGGGATACACACTCTAGATAAACCCTGCTCACCCACTTGGTAGCTTGGCACGAGCAGACAGGCTTATCCCAAAGGCAATGTGTAAAGTATTTGTACCAACATTCACAGTAACACAGTGATAACACCACGAATGGACACCACACCGGTTTAGAAAAATAAAGTATCTTTATCTAAACTTAACAAGACCAAAACTACAAAATCCAACATACAAGTATTAAGAAAAATAACTTTCAAAAGGTTTTAGCAACTGAGTCCATAGAAAACTATGGATGCGTGATTTCTTGCAAAGTACCTATTGTTGCGACAAAATTCACCAAGCCAAACAGCTGCAGCGATGAGAAGGATCGAAAAACAAAGAGATGCGTTGTTCCTGAGACCTTCGTGGATGCGATGCGACAGTTCCGCTGTACACAGGGGAGCGATGCATCTGGTCTGGTCTGTAGGGGGAAGCGATGCATCGATTCTGAGACAATTCCGATCCGCAGGTGATGCGTCAGGGAAAACTTGCCACACAGGGACGATGCGTGGAAATCCAGGAAGCGTCGGAGAATGATGCGGCGAGCGGTGCTGCGGCGGCCTTTTCAGGCGCGATCCCTCGATGCGTCGATTCTTGCCGCGGCGACAAGCGCTGCGTTGGTTTTGGCAGCGTCGCGGCGATGCGGGGAGATTCTTCTTGCACCATGGCGTTGCGTTGGAAAAACTGTCGCAAGAAGAGCGATGCATCAATTTCCTTCTCGTTGCGTTGCTTTTCCAACTCCCAACAGCAGAAACAACCTCCAGAGGCCCAAGACAGTCACAGGCACCTCTTGGCAGGTCATAACCCCCAGCAAGGAAGTTCTGGGGAGCTGGGGGTGAAGTCTTTGTGTTCCTGAGACTTCAAAACTGGAGGAAAGCTCTACTCAAGCCCTTGGAGACTTTCCTCAAGCAGGGGACACAGCACACAGCAAAGTCCTTCTCCTTTCCTTGGCAGAACCAGCAACTGCAGGCCAACCACAGACACACAGCAAGGGCAGTACTTCTCCTCAGTTTCTCCAGCTCTTCTCCTTGGCAAAGGTTCCTCTTGATTCCAGAAGTAGTCTAAAGTTCAGGGGTTTTAAGTCTAATACTTATACCCCAAAATGTCTTTGTTCTCTTTGTGCAAGGGTCTCTGAGCCCAGTCCAAACCAGTTCTGTCCTCTCTTGTGCAGCTACCTGGCGGGAGTTGGAGACAGCATTGTTTAAGGCAGACAGGCCCTATTCAGGTGCAAGGGAAATCTCCTTCCACCACTCTACATGCAGACTGAGCCTATTCAGGTGCTAGTGAGAACTCCTCCCCCTACTCTGAATGCAGCCCAGGTCTATTCATCCCAGCCCTGACTCATTCAGGAAAGGCAGGACACACATCAACCCCCCCCGGTGGCTGTCTGAGAGAATGCACCTCCCCAGACCCTGTCACTCCAAAACCAGACAGTCAATACACAAACAGGCAGAGGCACACAGAAAGGTTAAACAAGAAAATACCTACTTTCTAAATGTGGTATGTTCAAACACAGAATGTAAAAATCACCCGCACTAAATATGCATTTTAACATTCTGAGTTCAGGCATACTAAACTTTATTTTCCTACCTTGTTCCCAGGGGCAGTTATGTTTATAAGATGTTATAAACAAACTCCCCATTCTGTCCTGTGGGAACAGGTAGCCTTGCAATAATGAAAAACGAAATTGGCAGTAATTCACTATCAGGACATGCTACACACATCAGGGTATGTCCTACCTTTCACATACGCTGCACCCTGCTCACAGGGGTACCTTGGGCCTACCTTAGGGGTGACTAACATGTAAGAAAAGGGAAGGTTAGGGCCTGGCAAGTGGGCGCACTTGCCAAGTCGACTTGGCAGTTAATAACTGCGCATAGACACTGCAGTTACCTATTCAGAGCTACTCATGTGGGTGGCACAATCAGTGCTGCAGGCCCACTAGTAGCATTTGATTTACCAGCCCTGGCACAATTATTGCACTTTACTAGGGACTGACCAGTAAGTCAAATATGCCAATCATGGATAACCAATCATGTTCACAATTTACACAGAGAGCATATGCACTTTAGCACTGAGTGGTAAAGTGCCCAGAGTCCTAAAACCAACAACAACAGGTCAGGAACAAATAGGAGGAAGAATCAAAAAGTTTGTGGATAACCCTGCAAAAAGGGCCAAGTCCAACAGGCATCCACCTTGTCTTTTTGATGAATACTATGTTGGGACATCATCTGTGGACCTCATTGGTTGTCATTGTGCTGAGGGTAACTGAGAGTGAAAACCCTTGTCTGCTACACGTTGGACTCATTGTGGGCTCTTTACATCCACCTTGTCACAAAGGTGGGTCAGTGTCTAGGTGACAGTGGCACTGGTACCTGGTGCACTTGACTTACTGGGACATGTGAAGACAGCATACATATCCATTGATGTCCTTGTGCATGAGTTGACTTAGACTCTGCATGTATGCATGTTGGGGTAATACATATCAATTTTGCCCTGTGTGTGTCTGTTCACAATCGACACACATTATAATTTCTGATTTTGTGCATCAGATTGCTAAACCTCACCAGGGGAGACATGTGGATGCACGACATGTGGTGAGAATGTGATTTGGATTGTTTGTATGCTCTTCCTATGCATGCTCCATTCTGCAACAACACAGACTGATGTTTAAACAACTTTGGTGATTATTTGTGTGCAGTTGGTGCTTCCTTCATGCAGCACTACTTGCAGACCCATGATGCAGGTACACCCTCTGCATGGTGCATGGCTGACTGCGTTTTTACACATTAGCTACTTGTGCACCATCACAAGTGAGAGCAGGGTGATCTGTCATGTTGTTGTACATATGGTACATGTGTTGATTTCAAGATGCATGTAGCACAGCAGAAGCATATATTCTGTGTCATGTACTGCATTGATTATTTAAAATGTTGTCTGAGGAGTTCTGCAGAATCTATATTCCAAGGGTGCTATAGTGGTTTGTGTGAGATTTTCATGGCTCTTCCCTTGTTGGGCTGTCTTCCAAATGTCTTGATTTATTTGTATTGTGTGGTTGTGTATATTGTTTGGACCTGTTCCAAGGTATGTCGTATTACATTGGCTACCTGTGCATTGTCTCATATTTGAGCTACATGCTTGTGTACTTGAGGTGTGTGGTGTGTTCAGTTTGTACTTACCAACAAGCAGTCCATTTCCATATGTGCCATTCTCAAACCGCTGGTTGATGATCGATTGGCGAAATATGTATGAGTCATGCACACTCCCAGGGAACTTAGCAACAACATTAATGAACAGGCCCAGGTGGTCCACAATTGCCTGAACGTTCATTGAGTGTGTGTGCTTCCTGCTCCTGTATATATGTGCAGTGTCCGCAGGAGGCACAAGTAGATCATGGGTGCAGTCAATTGCCCCCAACACATGCGGAAACCCAGCAATGTCATAGAAGCCTTGTTGGTTGTCAAATTGTTCCTGTGCAGTGTTCGGGAAGTGTAGGTGCTGTGGCATCAGGCTGATAATGGCATCCAAGACTTTGGGGAGGAACCTGGAGAAAAATGACTGTGAGACTCCACCCACTCTGCCAGTGGTTGGTTGAAAGGTACTAGAGGCCAACAAGTGCAGCACTGCAAGTAGCTTTCTCTGCAGAGGGATGTTTGTGCTGCGCTGTGATGGTGCCTGCAGCCTTGGTGCTATCTGTGTGAGTATGTGTAAGATGGAGGTCCTTTTCAGCCTGTAGTGGGCTATCACATCCTCTGACCAGAGGTCTAGCAGGGTGATGCGTTGACGGTACACCCTCTCTCTTCTTTGGCGCTGCCTCTGTGGTGGTCCAGGTGGTGGTGGCAGTGGTGGTGGTTGTTGTGGTCTTCTTGGTGTTCCAAGCTGCAAGAGTAGCACCTCCATGGCATCATTAGGTGAGCAAATGAGGGTCTGGGATTGTCTCCCTTATGTACAGGTATGTTTGCACCATTTTTTAGACCAGGTTTTTTCTGGTCTTAAAATCCAGCCGCTAACTGGGCTTAGCGTGAGATTTTTTTTAAGTATCGCCAGACCGATAAATCATTGTAAATATCGTGAAGTGGGCTTTGCAAGAATTTGTCCACGGGAACGCCCACCTTGCATCTCATTTTCGTTAAGTCCCGCTAACAGAAGTGGCGACCCGAAAAATTAACGTTTACGAAAGAAAACTGCTGCTAACTGTGGTTAGCAGCAACTTGTAAATACGGTGATAAAAAAAAAGCGGCCGTAGCATCAAAAAAGTGACGCTACGGCATACATATACATATGCCCCTGAATAACTATGTGAGAGCTGCATAGTCTCTCAGATCTGCTGCCTGAAACTAAAAGGAGTAGAAGGACGGCCCTGCTGGAATCTGGATCTGCACCCAAAGGCCTGCACTTTGAATGACTATGCCTGCTGCACCATCTGGTACTACAGCCTTGGGGACTGTACCTTGCTTCAAGAAGAATTAAAGAGTGGACTCCCTGCACGCTACAGGTTACAAACGCCCACCTGCATCATCTCCACCAAAAGTCCCCATCCTGGAGTGCGTCGGGTGGACTTTTAAAGATTTGGCCATGTGCATCATGGGATTTGTAGTCCAGGCATCCCAGAGACCATCTAGGAGATTCCATACTTTTGGATTGGTGTTTTGGACACTTGGAACCTACAGTTATACCTTCAGTAAGCACCTCCTGACGTTTGGAGAACTTTGGAGAACTTTTGTGAAAAAGCTCCTTGAGGTGGCCAAACTGACATCGAGAGTCAAGCCGACTACCTTCAACCGCAACCTGATCTGGATTTCAGATTTGTCCTGCTGGAAGCTCCAGACTTCAAGGATTTGACCTGGGCCTCACAGAAAGTCAAGCCGGTTAACCCTCACTGAATCCGGCCTGCTGTGGTGGCTCGAGCGACTTTGGTAGAATAAACTCCAGAAAAGTTACTTAGGGGCCGATTCCGATCTCGGCCGGTAGGGCTCCGAATAGGATTCGGCTTTACCGGATCCGATTCGGAGCCCTGTTTCCCGACCGAACCGTACGCGGGTCCGGCCGAGCGAGTACGATGCGGGTCGCCGACCGACTCGTCCGGGCGACCCGACCGCTCCGACCGACTTGTACCCGGATCGTACCGCTCCGACCGACTCGCTCGGACCCGATTCGCACCGCGCAATGGAGACGTTTTCCGGCCGGGTAAGTACGATGCGCACCTCGACCGCTCCGACCGACTCGCGCCGTCCGACTCGAACTCGCTGTCGGAGCCGTACTTTGGGGTCCGTGTCGGACCCCTGTCTGCGCGTACCCGTGCGAGGCGCACACAGGGGGGACCCATGGGTCCCCCTACCTGTGCGTGTACGCCGCGAGCGCTCGCGGCGTACTCGCTGTATGGGGCGCCCTTGTTCGCCTCGCACCCATTGAGGCTATGGGAGCCCGCGTACGCGTTGTACGACCGGCTCCCATTGAGTTCAATGGGAGTCCGACCGACTCGTGTCCGGTGGCATACGAATGCATCGGACTCGTTCGGTCGGACTGCACGGGTCCGATTCGGTCGGAAATCTCTCCGGGTCCGGCTCGGTCGGAGAGATTTCCGGCCCGAATCGGAATCGACCCCTAAGTGTGAAGGTAAAATTTTTACCAGAGCCTCCCGCTTAGTGTATCCGACCAGGGCTCCATCGCGATAGGCCTCAAACTTTGACTTTGTCCCGGTCAAAAGCGATCAGATGTCACAGAGTGGTGCTATATGTTTGTAGCCACTATAAAGTGGTTAATTTTTTTTAATTCATATCTTCAGTTCCCTAGATTGGATTTGTGTCGCTTTGGTGTCTAATTGTTCATAAAAATATTTCTTATTTTTATAAACTGGTGTGGTATTTTTATTGTGTGTTGCGTCTTACCTATTTGATATATTGGTGTTTTTAAATTCTTTACACTTTTGTCTCCTAAGTTAGGCCTGAGCTACTAAGGGTTGAGCAAGGGGCTAATTTACTGAGACCTTTACTGGACCTGGTAGGGGTAAGTATGCACCTACCACTATACTAGTGGTAGGTGCATACTTACCCCTACCAGAAACTCCCTTTCTAACAATGTTATCTGTCCAGTGTGTCTGGGGTTACAACTGTTATTGCAATGTAGTTGTCAATGTACTCCTTCATTTACCCCAGTGACTCAGGGAACCAAAGAAAACCAAGACAAACTAGTATGTAGAGCACTGTCAACTCTACTGAGTACTCTGCAAGCCCATAAAGATACTTGTGATTTTGTGAGAGGTATATCACACAATTTACTGTAAATTCTCAAGAAGATGCTTAAGAATGTACAATGGTAGTTTAAGGCATCCTAGAAAATGAGCAAATACTAATAAATGTTTTGTTTGGACTAAACTATTGATGGCAACATGAACATGAGAATTGTCAACATACCACAACAACTCATGTTCTCTCACAGCAATTTCTGTATTGAACCACACCAGATTGCAAGTTACTGCCATTTAACATATTAATAAATAAAGTTGTGCAAAATAATATAAATAAAGTTGTGCAAAATAATGTATGTCCAGACTGCAGAGCAGAGAGTTTATCAACTTTAGCTGTTGGTCACAGCAGTAAATATGTCATCTTAGTGCTACAAAGATGTAGAGGGGATGGGACAAAAGTAAATACTCAAATTTCAAACTTTGAAGTAGGGGTGGGCATAACTCGTGTAATTTAGTGTAGTGTAATCATGTGGAATTGCCCAAGAATTCTGTGAGATTACACTTAATTGGGCAAAAAGAGTTATTCTGCATTTAACACAATTTTTTTGCACACAAATGCCTCCTCACATCCAAAATCTACAAGAGAATGTATTTTACGCAAAGAAATAGTGCTAAATGCAACAGAAGATGAATATCAAGCATGAGAAGCTGCTTGCGCTTTCCAAATGTGCTCTTGGGGTAGGATTTTTGCCCGACTTACCCCTGTCATTTAGCACTATTTTCTTGTTACAAAATGCCCCCCTTGTGTCAATATGGGTGCGAGAATGTATTTTGTGCTAAGAAATAGCGCTAAATGTGCTGTTGGGGAAGAATTTCCCCCCCAACTTACTCCTGGCATCTAGCGCTATTTTCTTCATGCACAATGTACCTTGACATCCAAAATGGACGCCAGGATGCATTTTGCGTTAAGAAATAGCACTGAATGCAACAGATCACAATTAGGGAGCACAGCTCAATAAATGTGCTCTCGCAGTAGGATTGTTTGCACCCAAATTGTTCTCAATTACAAAAGCAGGTGAAATCGCATTATTATCAGTAATTGCGCATCAAGAGTAAAGCGGAATTACTGAAATTACTCTGATTACACAAGTGTAATTAAAATAACAAACCCGGCCTACTTGAAAGCTGGATAGATTTTTTGTTTTCAGTGAAAATATACAGTATGGTCGCCATCATTTTCCATGAAGTACAGAGTATCAGATCAGACAGTCTGAAAAATTTATAAATTAATTTCTATTAAAAATTTTGTGAACTCTATTTTATAAAAACCTCATTTACACTAATGAATATTACAATTTATTCCAATTCTTTGTCTTAGCCTAGGATTTCACCATACTAGTAAACTATTTAGTAAGCGCTTTTCAACCCATTCTATTTTCTTTGTGTAGACGTGAGGTTCTAGGTAAATGCAAATCGCAGTACATGATCATGATGTTGCAATCTACAGCCCTTATGTTGCACATATGAATTTACACAAAGACTAGCCCCTCGCTAAAATGAAGTTTCTTTCTATGTCTAATTGCCAATGACCTATGGCCTTGTACTTGTTTCAACCACTTTACAAATAAATTAGCTACTTGTGGTACGTGGCTAAATAGCAGATAAAGTCCCTATTATGCACATACCTTGTTTTTGTTAAGATAAGTACTGTATTCTTGCTCTAACTTTCTAATAAAAAATATTTTTCAGTATTCTAAAGACTCTTTGTTGACATCATGAGCTATTTCACAAAGAGTGAAGTTGCTGAAATTATTTATTTTAAATTTGACAAGTATTTGAATAAACAATAATCAGTTTTCAATAATATTGTTATTGAATTAATTATTGACAAACTTTTAGCGGAAAATGTAATAGAAGTAGAACAGTGGAGATATCAAGTTGAAAACGAAAACTGGGCATTTTTTCAATATATACCGTTTGGGTTTTTATTTTTTTTATTGAAAAATGTTACAGACCAAGATAAGTAGAAAGTCAAGTTTCAATTAGAGGTAAGGACATACTTAACACACTCCTCTACTTGTCCAAGGTGCACACAGTGTAAGTTTTAACTAGAGATGCACACCCACTCACCAAAACACATTTAGAAGGACGCAGCTGCATCTATGGACACACATACACAAAACAAAAACACACATAGACCTGTTCTCATACAAATTTAAATACATATGTTTACATCTACACACAGACAGACACAAAAATACACACACACTGTTAGAAATTGAAGTTTCTGGTTGGCAGAGTATACACCCTGTCCAAGCAGGAGCCACAATCCTAGTCAGGGTAAGTCAGATAATCACCCTAAATTAGCCCATGCTCACCCTCTGGTAGCTTTGCACAGAGCAGTCTGGCTTTATTTAAGAGGCAACGTGTAAAGTATTTGTGCAACACATTAATTACAGTAACACAGTGAAATCCCCATGAAAAAACTAAACAACAGTTTAGAAAAATAGAGAATATTTATCTACGTACAGTAAGACGAAACTAACAAAAATCCAATAAGTAGAGCTTGAGATATGAATTTCTAAAGATGAAAATGCAAAAGCAGTGCTCAGAAGTCACTAGTGCTAAAAGGTTACTTGAGGTCACGAGGGACCGGGGTAAGTCAGGCCGACCGCGATCAATGGCAGACTGGCTTCAAGACACAGACAGGTCCCGCTGACAAAGTTCTTTGGAGGGAGTAAAGTGTTGACGTCAAGGACTCAAGGCGAGGAGTTGAGGAGACTCCGCTTCGTCATCGATCCATGGATGGAGGCGAGCGTTGGCACCGATCCGTGCTGTCAATGGAAGCTTCGTCGATGAACTTCTATACGATGTAGGCACTTCACAATCATTGTCAAGCCGCACTGTCAGTCATTGTCGAACCGCAGCACCTGTAGAGCCGATGTCTTCAAGCCGACGCTGAGTCGGCATCGAAGGGCGATGCATTGCTTCCGATCAGTGCAAAGCCACTGCTGCAAGGGTAGGACTCACAGAATGCAGAGTCCAGTAGCACCAGGAGAATTGCAAGAAGTCTTTTGTGTCCCTGAGACTTCAGAAAGCAGGAAGCAAACCAGCAAGCCCTTGGAGAAACATGGGCACAAGGATGTAGAGAGTAGGTCTAGTCCCTCTCACTCTCAGGCAAGAAGCAGCGGGCAGCAGGCCAACACAGCAGAGCGGGCAGCAAAGTGGCAGTCCCTCCTACAGCACAGCAATCAGCAGGCCAACACAGCCGTGCAGTTAGCAAAGTGACATTCCCTTTCTACAGCACAGCAGCTCTTCTTCCAGGAAGAATGTCCTTGGTTCCTACAAAGTTCTAATTTGGTGGTGTCAGGGCTCCAGCACTTATACCGCAATGTGCCTTTGAAGTGGAGAGACATCAAATAGGCCTTTGAAGATCACAAGGTCTTTCCTGACCTGGCTCCAGAGTCACTACAGGAAGGTATGCAGATATTAGTGTGGAGACAGGCATTGCCCTATTTTGGTGCAAATGTCAGCTCCTCCCTCCCAATTAGGCCTGTTCGGTAAATTCCGGTCCGCTCGCGGAAGTTGTGGAATTTTGGCAATTCCGCATTGCGCGGAGAACGAGAAATTGCCGAAAATTCCGCGATCTGCAGCGTAGCAGAATTTTTTCCTTGTTCGCGCTTTCAAGATGCGTCTTCACGCGCGCGGGAGCGACTTACCGGGATCCCTGCGTTCGCCGCCGAGTTTTCCTATCTGGCCGCGCGATCCCGCGAGAGTGTGCGATCGCGAACACGTCATTCGGACGCGCCATCAGACATCCGCGTTTGCAAACAGGAAACCCGCATCGCGAGCGGGCGGGACAAGTGAAACAAGATGGCCGCGCCATTTGGCGACAAATTCGCGAGCTATTTCCCCCCGAGCACGCAAACAGCGTCACGAACAGGAAAAACGCATCGCGAACGGGCAGAACAAGCAATTCCGCGTGCTCGCTGAATTCTGCGGAGCTCGTGGAGATTTTTTACCGTTTCGCGGAACTTTGCGTAACGCGACTACGCAAATTCCGCCCACCCCTACTCCCAATCTACCTCAGGAAGGCCCATCAGCCTGGTGATGGGCCATCAGGATGCAAATGTCAGACACCTTGTCCCTTTGTGTGACTGTCTAGAGGGATTGCACAAAGCCCAGCTGTCACCCAACCCAGATGTGTATTCAGAGGCAGGCAGAGGCACAGAATGGTTACAGTAAGAAAATGCCAACTTTCTAAAAGGGGCATTTTCAGACTTACAATTTAAAATCCAACTTCACTATAAGTTGTGATTTTAAGTTGTGAGTCCATTGACACCAAACTCCAAATTTGTATCTGCTCACAATTGGAAATTACAATTATAAGGTGTTTAAGGCAATCCCAATATTAACATATGGGAGAGATGGGCCTTGCAGTAGTGAAAACCAAATGTAAGTGTATTTCACTACTAGGGCATGTATAACTTAAAAGTACATGTCCTACTTTTTAAATACACTGCACCCTGCCCATGCAGCTACCTAGGGCCTACCTTAGGAGTGACTTTCATGTAATAAAAATGATGGCTTGGGCCTGGAAAGTAGGTTAACTTGCCAATTTGATATGGCAGTTTAAAACTGCACACACAGGCTTTACTTTGCACTTTACTAGGGACTTATAAGTAAATTAAATATGCCAGTTGTGGATAAGCCAATGCTACCACATTTTAAGTACAGAGCATATGCACTTTAGCACTAGTTAGCAGTAGTAAAGTGCCCAGAATCCCAAAGCGAGCAAATATGAAGTCAGCAAAATAAGAGGTCAGAAGGCAAAATATCAGGGGAATCCATGCCAAGGATACTAGGTCTAACACACACACACAAACACACACACATAAACTCACACTCCTAACGAGCTGACTTTTAATAAACACACCTATACACAAAGACACACTCTCAAAAATCACATAGAGACACATACTTGTGCAGAGCCGTACGTAGTTCACATGCACAACCTACTTCCGACACACAAATATATACATAGTCACACAGCAAGCATGCACACTTACGCACATAATCAGACATGCACAGAAATATTTACACTCATCAGTTAGTTATACTTGCAAGGGAGGCACACACACATATATCTATATATTAATCTCACACACATATTAATATACATTTGCAAACACATGAACATGTCCTGATTGTGCATGTTAAGTTGTGGTATGATTTTTTTTTTAATTGTTAGATCTATTATTAATGTGATGAGTGTGTGACTCTATGTTGTAAACAATTGGAGTCTGTGCTGCATTCTTTTACCAAGCAAAACAGCTACGCATAGCAGGCTTTTTTTAATGGAAATGCTCTATGGGTTAGCTGTTGACAAAACCTCATGTAGCAGAGTATGGGTAAGAACTTGTGACTCTATTGACTCCTTTGTGTAGGAATACATTTATATGTACAAGTTTGTGTTGAGAACAGTATTTCTGTTTTTTCATTTAAATTGATGTAGTCTTTAAAACACTTAGGGACTTCTTTACAAGCCCCTTGCACCGCTGGTACGTCACTTTTTCCCATATTAAACGTGATGCACCAGGAGCGTAAGGGGCTTGTAAATAAGCCCCTTATTGTGGTAGCAGTGTGGCGGATGATGTGATCAGTGGTGTGATCAGTGACTTCATCAATGATGTCATTTGAAATGTCATGAGAGATGTCATCAGTAATGTAATTGAACAGGTCATGAGTGATGTAATATGTGAGGTTATAAGCAGTGCATGGCAGGGACACCCGTTATAGTTAGCACAATGAATATAGCTGGTGAATTTCATTGTATTTTCATATTTAAAATAGAAGGCTTTGACTCACATATGTTACCTAACTATAACATCTGTTAAACCTTTATATATATTACACAGTGGCACTTGCCACTGTTTAGTTATAGTAAGAACCAGGTTTCCATAGGAAATTATTTTTTGGGATCGCTAATAACTTTACCACCATTTGTTGAATCTTCACGAAACATTCCAAAAAAACAGATGCATCCACCTCAACTCCTTCCTGCAAAGTTTTGGGGTTATCTGTCATGTGGGGGCTGAGAAAAAGGGGCGGTGTCCCAAAATATGTTTTTCCCATGCAATTTCCCATAGGAAATTTAGACACAGCTACAGTCAAAATGGCTGAACAAAATTAAACCATAATTTGGCAAAAAATTCGGTCTTGATCCAGAAACTATGTTTTTTGTGAATTGGAGTAAATCTGCTCAGTAGATTTTTTTAAATTGTAGTGCAAATCTTTATAGATATATAGCTCCGTGATACTATTGCAGTACTATTGTGGAATACTGCCTTACCACAAGCTCAAAACATGAGATTTGATTGCCTGGCTGCAACATGAGGAGATAGTTGTGGCCGCCGTGTTATAACTCAGAGACTCAGTCCCAATGTCATAAAAAAACGAATTCAGATAAGCAATAACGGGGAGGGTAAGGGCAAAGGGCACCCTGACTCACTAGCCCTTGTGTGGGGAAGGGTTGCAGAGGGAAACCGCCTGGGGTCAAATTAAAAAAAACTAATTCTACATAACAGTCGTTCCATAGTAGTACTGCAATGCTCGATATGTAATTTCACTGTAGTAGCAACATACTGTGGTGGGGTGAAAAAGAAGAGGAGTGGGGCCTCGGTGCCATGGGGGTTGGCCAGCAACAGGGTCTTGCTCTCTTATGAGAGGGTTGGGTGCACTGCCTAGCCACAGACCAGACCTTGCAGCCAACCCCAAGCTGCAGAAGGTGGTGGGAGTAGGCCGCCCACTGTGGTTGGGAGCAGGGCCTAGTTAGGTATAGTAATAAAGTATTACTTTACATTAAAAAAAAACTAAACATTCACTGAAATGAAAGATTAAAGTGATGTTATAGCTAAGTATTGTTATAATCTTTTTCTTCAAATAAAAAAAAACAGAGAAATTCACTGAAAACACCAAAGGTAAAAGTGACGTCATAGTTAGGTGAAAATTTCAGTTAAAATGATACATTGTAAACATAAAAAAACATGAAACTCACCAGTTATATTTAATTGAAGTTACTGTAGCTCACGCCCGCACCATGTAGTACTTATTACCTCACATGTTACATCACTCATGACATGTTCTATGACATTATTGATTACATCAATGCAACACCTGAAATGCCAACACTGATGACAACCCTGTGCATATAGGTTAGAGGAAGAAATGTTTTTTGTTTTGTTTTGCTAATAACTTTTGAGGCCGTTTGACTAATCTTCACACAACCTTTTTTTAAGTTCATTTAATTCAGCTCCTTCTTGGAAAATTTCATGGCGATCAGTCAAGTGGGGGACCAATAAAAGGGGAGGTCTGAAAGCATGTTTTCCCCATGCAATTTTCCATAAGAATGTCAGGAAATGTTTTAATAAAAAAGGGCTGAACATAATTTCACTATATTTGCCAGCAAGTTAAAACTTTAGTCAGAAAACGTGCTTTTTGTGATATGGTGTAAATCCATTCAGCCATATTTTGAGAAATTAGGTTTAAAATGTTACTAATATTTGGATGGTTGGTCCATGAGAAGCTCCACTGTACTCCTGCAGTACTGCAAATTAAAAAAATAGAGTGATCTAATTGGCCAAGAAGGCTTTTTCCTATCAGCCATCTGGGCCCGATGGCTCGCTATCAATGCCGTGGGACTGAGCGATGTGATTGGCAAACCGCAACGCAAACAGAGATGTCACAGCTGCAATTAAAGGAAACAAGGACTCGTCCTGGTGTCCTGAAGCTTAAAATAAAACAAGATAGAAGGGAGCAGGATAGGGGTACCCTGCCAGTTATTGGGGGGTCCTAGAGGAATCACCTTGGGCTGTAAATTAAAAAAAAAGAAAAAACATTTCAGACATGGGTCCCAGTATACTCCTGTAACACGACACCGGGGTTCACACTGGATCCCACAAGAGTACAGCAACAGAACTGAAAAGGTAAAATAGGGAAATTTAAAAATCACACAATCTCCTGTGGACCCAAATCACAGAGAACACTCTCCGTGCGCATGCGTAAGTCCCATTAGGTGCCCAAGCCTCTGCTATCAAAGCATTCACTCTGCAGTCAACTGTTCATGGAGAATACACTCTATTCATACACTCAAGCCCCATTAAGTGGACAAGCCACTACTATACACAACCTGCACCCTGCATCGCACCTTTCACATGTAGCTAACCACTCGCTGATGCACTGGTGGGCATGCATTCTTTCAGCATGGTGTTCACCCTACACACAATCCCTCTGCAGAGGCCCAACTCCCTCTTGACACTGAAGCCCCCATAGGTGTCCAAGCCCCTGCTACGCACAGCCTTTGCCATGTGCACATCTCTTCACAAAGAGCCCCCTCTCTGCAGACACCCAAGCCACCTTACGTGGTAAAACCCCTAATATGCACAGTGTTTGCCCTGCGCATAGCTGTCCACAGAGAGCCTACTCCAGCCCCCTTGGGTGGTCATGTCCCTAATATGCACAGCCTTTGCCCTGTGCACAACTATTCAAGTACAGCCCAGTTCCTCCAGGCAACCAAGTCCCCTTAGATGATCAAGCCCCAACTACATAGAGTCTTTGCCCTGTGTACAACTCTTTGCGGAGAGCCCACTGTCTACAGACACTCAAGATCTCATAGGTGGTCAATCTCCTATTACACACAGTGTTTGCCCTGTACACAACTGTTCACTAAGACCCTCAAGACCCATTAGGTGGCTGGGCCCTTACTACACACAACATTTCGATTCTGCACTACTCTTCACGGAGAGCGCACTCACTAGACAACCTAGGCACCTTAGGTGCTTAAGCCCCTACTACATACAGCCTTCGCCTTGTGGATAACTCATCATGGAGAGCGCACTCCCTCCAGACACACAAGCTCCCTTAGGTGATCAAGCCCATAAAGCGCACAGTGTTCACTGTGTGCACAATTCTTCATGTACGGTCTCTCCAGACACCCAAGCTCCTTAGGTGATCAAGCCGCTAGCATGCATAGTATTTAACCTGTATACATCTGTCCACTCCATCCATTATTCAAGCCTTATTTGCTGGTCCTTCACATACTACACACAGATTTTGCCTTGTACACAACTGTTTACAGAGAACCCACTTCATTCAGACATTCAAGTTCCTTTAGGTAGCCAAGCCCCCTACTACACACAGTGTTTGCCCTTTACACAACTGTTGACTGTGAAGGAAGTGGCCCTTAGGGGCCACCCGGGTTACTTACAACCACCTGCTATGCCTTCCCAAGAAATGAAGAGTCGGTCAGACAGTAGAGAATACAAACAAGCATTTATTAGTAATACTCTGCAGAGGAGTCCAATCTGACATGCACTCTAAGAAGTCTGCCAAGGGACTGGCTCCCCCACGGCCTGCAATGCATGATCATTCTTCCAAGAACCCCCAACCACGCCCACAGTGGAAAGTTACCGGCCTAGGCCGAACATGAACAAAGAAGGCACAGAAGGATGGGCTACCACCTGCCAGATGGGTACATGCTATCAGCAACTCAAGGTTACCGCGCTGAGTCTCAGCGTCTCCTAACATGGGAGCAGAACTACACACTCGGATAGACATGCGAGGGCAGAATGTCCTATTCATTAGTAAAGTCTGGAAGCAGCCTTGGACAGGAAGGAAAAATAATAACTAAATACAGTGTTCTGCTGAGGCAGGCAATACGAATAATGAGGCCTAGTTCAGACACAGCCTAATAGGGATTACGAAATACAAAATGGAGTCACACTTGCTAACTAAAGCTTGCACGTTGCAGGGATAACTCAGTGAGTTGCATAACATGAATACAAATGGCATCTATTTAGCCACACACTGCTAACCTAATGTAGCATGATACGAGTGCATAGCAGGAATGGGATTTTCAAACCTAACAGACCCTCCTTTTAGCATGAGTGGCTAAATGCTTTATTGAGGCCATCCGGTAGGGTATTTACAATTCTAAGTGGAAGGAAGAAAATGCATAGGCAGTCAAATTACAAGGGAGAATAAAGCAGCACACTAGTGTCAAAATTCTACTTAGTATTCAAAAATACCTTCATCAATAAGCATCATATCCTGAACATCCTGCATCATCATAGTAGAAACCTTAGTATCTCGTCCTGGCAATTTAGGGGTAGGGGTGAGCTTGCTCACACAATAGTTGCAACATGCTGGAAGGCAATTAATACATAGGCAACATGTGAAGATGACACCTGGGATAACTATGAGGGCAAGTAGTATCTTCCAACCCCAGGATGTCAGCAGACCCCAGAACCACCCTGTGAGGGACCATGATCCATTATCCTGATGGATATCTGAAGCAAGCCTGTGTAATTTCTGTATGGCGGAGTATACATTAGGGGCGTTATCAGGAATGTAAACACAGCAACTGCTGTCGATGACACGACAGGCTCCGCCCCTATCAGCAAGGATGACGTCTAAAACCATCCGGTTTTGAAGAGCAACAAGTCTTGTAGCCTGAAGCTCAACGGTAATATTAGTCAGTATACCTGCAGTAGTGTTAATGACTCCCTCAACTACTCTAGCCAGGCGGCGGATATTACGGCTATTGAACATGGGGCCCCAGAACGGCAAAATGCCCTTCATGATGTCAGTAAATTGCTGTAGGGAAGTATCTGTTTGATCTATATCTTCTGGATTGACAACTCTCTTGGCTCGATGCAAATGTAGATCCCTACGGTGTAGTCTATGATCCTTGTGATAATTAGATGATGCAATATAAACAGGGGGCAAAAGGAAAGAGACATAACACTGGCCAGACCATCCCCTTGGAAGCCATGTATAAGCCTGTCCCCCACAAACAAAGTATACATTGAGAGGTGTGAGCAAAGGTGGGCTATTAGTAGTGTTCAATCGGTATGTATAGTTACAACTGCTCCGACCTACGGGAATGTTTCCTGTACCCTCGGCACAGAAACTAGCTGTTGTATTGATCACAGGGACGGGCATGGCTTTGTCTTCAGTTATATTTCGTTCCTGGAAACATTTAAAATATTCAGTATCATTAAATCCTTGAAAATCCAGCATTTCGTTTTGCAACCAAGTGACATTCTTATTATCCTCAAAAATATTCATACAAGCTTCTGGATGTAGGGTACCCCCCTTTCCATCTGCCCCAGGTGTATATCCTTGGTGTACCACTATATACTCCAACACTGCTTCATAAACAGACTGTACCATATTCATCGCGTCAGCATGATAGTGCATGTACACCATACAAAGCAATTGGAACCATGCCTCACAGCTACCCAAGTATGACAGAGGCAATGACACCAGTAGATGGTTCCTGTGCATGACTGAGGGAAGTAACCCACACACCCAACAATTCGTGGCATTAGTTGTACTGTGTACCTGATGAAGCATCTGCAGGAACGCATTCTCGACATAGGTCTGTCTATGTCTTCCTTTATGCGGGGCCAGTGTAACAAACGAATGCTCAGGTGGAGCCATGGTAGTCCCTTTCAATGTGTGCACAGGATGCTGTTCTTCTAAATACCACACCATCCTGAATAGTGTTATCGTTATGATGAGAAAGACCACTACTACTACTACCCTACTCCCAATAGGCCAACTAGACCACACAGGACCATTCTGCTGTAATGGTGGGGCCACCAGAGGCTGTTCCTCCTTCATGATTGAGCGGCCAAATGGGTACATAGAAAGAAACTTTTAGGAACTGGAGCCACAAAAATACAACCAACCAGAGGGGTACAAATCACCCAGTGTCCTTCAGAGCCTCACTGGTAGACTCCTATTGTTCATCAACGACGGTGATATGAAGCACTCCCACGTGGGAGCTGCGCGATCGCAGCCCTTGATGGAAAATAAATCCTCTTCTTTCAGGATAGGACACCCTCCCTCCTGGGAAGACACCCTCAGCTAATCCTGTCCAGTGTCCAGGGCAGTGCACCAGTGTAACTCACTCTAATCTAAAGCAGGCACCTTAGGCATCGCACCTACGCCCTAAGCTCGAGTCCTTCCCTAACTCCTGGACTGCCCTACTGGTGCACTGTCCTTCCATCGGGGTTGCAGGTTATACCTGGCAACCCCAGGCACGTCTTCATCAATAAAAAGGGGAAGAAATTCAGGCTCAGCAGGGCATTGAGACTCAGGTGTCTGTGCACCAGAAGCGGGAGCATCCGTGACGGCCCTTATCTCTGGGGGGACCGCTTCAAGTAAGACCTCGTCGCTCTCCTCGTCTGTCTGTGCCCACCTCAGTTGGGCATCAGAGAAGGGAACGAAACGGGGCACTCGCTCCCCTTCCTGGTCAGCAATGCCATTGAGGACCCACTGGTCATACGGAAGTGGGAGAGGTATTCTTTTGACATGCGATCCGTGTACCCAGTGCTACCGGCCTTCAAGCTTTAGTGCGGTGAAGGTGGCGAGCAGGACCAAGAGTGGCCCTTTCCACCGAGGCTACAGGCAGCTCTTTCGCTGAAAATTGTTCACGTGCACGAAGTCCCTGGGCTGTAGCTGATGCCCGGGCCCCTCTGGTGCTGGTTGCAGCGTGGCGTGAATCTGTTGGTGGACAGAACGAAGATCTTTAGTTAACTCATACAGATAGTCCACAAGTAGGGGGTACTCTATCTTGGAAAAGCGCTTGGGTCTTGGGACGCCCCAGACGTTGGCGGGGTGCCTGAAGACCACCTCGTACGGGGACAACACTGTTCTAGAATGCGCTGTTGCTCTGGTAGACAACAAGGCCAAAGGTAGAGCATCAGGCCATCGCAATCCTGTGCTTTCTTGAATCTTTGCTAACTTCAATTTGAGAGTACCATTGTACTTCTCAACCAGGCCTGCTGACTGGGGGTGGTTCGCTGCATGAAACTTCTGTCTATTATGCAAGCCTTTACACACCAATTCAATGACTTTTGAATTGAAGTGACTTCCGTTGTCACTCCAGATCACACATGGTAATCCATAGCTCGGGAAGAACTCTTTTAAGAGAGCTTTCGCCGTTGCCATAGCCGTATTCTCCTTAGTGGGGTAAGCCTCAATCCATTTACTGAATGCGCAAATCACTACCAGCACATACTTCAGATTGTTAACTCGTTCCATTTTGATGAAATCCATCTGGAGAACCTCGAAAGGGAAGAAAGGTGGTGCAAAATTACCTGCGGGTGTAGGAGTACCTTTCCCAGGATTATGTTTCAGACAAATGATGCAGTGTTTCACTAGGTGTGTGGCTACCTTAGGGATATTATCGTTTCACCATACTGGGTCCAGTAGCTTACATATTCCTTTGGCACTAATTTGTGCTGGGCCGTGGGCCATAGTAACAACAGGGAACACATAGGCATTAGGCAGCAACCATCTCTGTTTCCCAGACAAGTCAGTCCAACACCCATCCTCGTCCAAACGACCTGTCCTCTCCTCCCATACTGCCAGTTCATCTACTGTCGCCTCGCTCTATATTTCCCTGACATTTCCTAATCTGTCCTCGAACATTCCATTGTCTGGAACCCACCTAGCGGGGCCTGCCACGAACATCTTTTTCATCTTCGATTTAGCTGTCTCCTTAGCTGTCTGATCTGCAAAAGCATTTCCCCTTCCCACATCGTCTGTTACTGCTTTGTGAGCGCTATATTTTATGATTGCCAACTTATCAGGAAGTGTCAGTGCTGACAACAATCTATGTATCAATGGACCATTCTGTATTCGCAACCCATGCGAGGTCAAGAACCCTCTCTCCGCCCAGAGGCGCCCAAAATTATGGGCCACCCCAAAGGCGTACTGGCTGTCTGTGTAAACATTGACAGTCAGTCCCTCACTCAACTCACAAGCCCTAAGGAGGGCAACAAACTCTACAGCCTGGACCGATTGGTATGGGATACGGGATGTCTCAACTACAGTGTGTCACGCTGTGATTGCATAAGCTGCAGTGGTAGTGCCATCTGGTAGTTTGAAACAAGAGCCATCGACATATAGTTCCCCTTGGGGGTCAGATAAGGGAACATCAGTCAGGTCTACCTGTCCCTTCGTTTCTTCCTCAGTCCGAAATAAACATTCATGGACATCATTGTCCTTTTCTTCTGAACGGAGGGGTAGTAACGTGGCTGGGTTCAGAGTAGCACAGTGTTTGATGGTAATGTGCGGAGCAAACAAAGTTAACTCATACCCAGTCAGACGCGCACTAGTAAGGTGATGTGTCTTTGTCTTATTCAACAGGGTGTCCACAGCATGAGGTACCATGACTGTGAGATCCGTATCAAATACGAGCCCTGCCGATTGCCTGATAGAAACTGCCACCGCCGCTGCAGCCCTCAGGCAGCTCGGGAGAGCTCTGGCGACGTTATCAAGAATAGCAGAGAAATATGCGCAGGGTCTCTGCTTACCACCGAAACCCTGTGTTAGAACAGAAAGCGCTCAACCGTCCGCCTCATGACATAGAGTACAAAAGGCTTCTGGTAATCAGGAGTACCAAGCACAGGAGCAGAGCAAAGCGCAACCTTTAATTGCTCAAAAGCTTGCTGGCATGCAGATGTCCAAGGCAGGGGTTCATGCACTTCTTTGGTGGTCAGGTAAAGGAGGGGTTTCGTTAGTAAGGAATAGTTAGGGATCCAGTGATGACAATACGAAGTTATACCAATGAAAGTGCGTACCTCGCGTTGGGTCTTAGGAACAGACATATTAGTAATAGCAGCCATGCATTCAGGTGTTAATCTACGACCCTCCTTCGACAGTAGGTGACCTAAATAGGTGAGCTCCTGTCGACAATATTGAAATTCCGAAAGTGACACCTTGTGGCCATGGTGTGCCAAATGTAACAGCAATTTAACTGTGGCCTCTTTACAACCATCTTCAGTGTCTGAAGCCACGAGGAGGTCGTCAACGTACTGCAACAGCACATTACCAGGGGAAAGTTCTAAGGAATCCAACTGAGCTTTCAAAGCTTGGCTATAGATACTAGGACTCTCCGTATAGCCTTGTGGAGCATGACAGAACCTAAAGCTCCTTCGGCTATTGCAAATCCAAACAGATATCTGCTATCTGTATGGATTGGAATGCTGAAGAAAGCATTCTTAAAATCTATCACAGAGAAGAATTTTGCAGACAGGGGAATCATTGTCAAGATCGTGGTAATGTCTGGGACTAAGGGATACTGGGGAATCACTATTTTATTCACCTCTCTAAGGTCAATTACGAAGCGGTAAACGTCTGGGTGAGCATCAGAAGAATCCAAGGGTGCCTTTTTAAGAATAGGAAGAATAGGGCTGTTACACACATTCGCCACTGTCTCCTCAACCACACCAGACTTAATCAAATCCTGTATTATTTGCAATAAGGCCTTTTCTCCTGCCTGGGATATCTTGAACTGGGGAGTACGTGGCAATACAGCATTGTCCTTAATCTGTATAGAGACAGGTGGGATCTGGAGTAACCCCACATCCGTGTCTCCTGTAGCCCACAGTGTGCATGGCACATCTTTAAACTCAGCGGGGAGGGGGCATCCTTTGCTAGACATTGTGTGGCACCGGCCACCTGCGGTCCAATAGTCATGTAAACACCGTCTGGAGAACAAATAATTGTCGCATGCAACCTTTTTAACAAATCCAACCCTAACAAATTCTCCCCACAATTGGACGTTAATAGAAATGGTGAATCAACCGTGAAGGGGCCAATAGTCAAAGCAAGACGTTTGGAAATGGGGCTGACAACCGGCACACCTGAGAAACCCACCGAAACGTTGTTTTGGCCGGACAGAGCTGCCCCCGGGACCAGTGAACGGGAAACAGAGCTATTCATAGCCCATGTATCAATTAAGAATTTCTCGGTTGTACCTTGTAAATCTGCAGTGACATAGGGTCCACGCTGAACTACAGGCACCGGAACTGGTCCCTCGCCCTGTCCCTGGCTATCCTAGCTGTGAGATATCCCTGTCACTTCGTCCATGCCATAGTCATCATGATAGTACTGCCTCCCTCGTGGGTCGTCAAAATAGATCCCGCTTGTTGAACTTGGCCCTTTTTGGCTAAAGTTCCCTAAACTTTTTGCCTTTCCCTTGACCTTTTTCTGACATGGTGTTGCCAACTTAGATGCTTTGGGCACTTTACCACTGCTGATCAGTGTCAAAGTGCAAGTGCTCCCTGTATAAAGTGTAATGCTAATTGGTTGTCCATAATTGGTATATTTGTCTTACTAGTAAAGTCCCTAGTAAAGTGCACTATGTGTGCCAGGGCTGGTAATACAAATGCTACTAGTGGGCCTGCAGCACTAATTGTGCCACCCACACCAGTAGCCTTAAAGAGAGATCTCAGGCCTGCCTTTGCAGTGCCTGCGCGCAGTTTGTTAAACTGCCTTGTTGTCCTGACAAGTGCACCCACTTGCCAGGCCTTACCCTTCCCTTTTTATGCACATCAGACACCCCTATGGTAAGCCCAAGGTACCCCCTGGGCAGGGTGCAGTGTATGTGAAAGGTAGGACATGTACTAAGGTGTGTACCATGTCCTGACAGTGAAATACTCTCCATTTCGTTTTTCACTGTTGCAAGGCCATCTTGCCCATAGGACAGAATGGGGAGGCTGTGTAATATGTTTCCAGCCTATCTTCCCATAGGCTTAAGATGGAGAGGTGAAGTTTAGTGTGCCTGAATTCACAATTTAATAACACATCTTTTTCTGAAGGTGGTTTTTGCATTGTGTGTTTAGAAACCACACTTTTAGAAGTGGCTGGTTTTTGTTCTAACAATTCTGTGTGTCTCTGCCTTGTTGTGGATTGACTGTCTGGATTTGAATGTGATAGGATCTGGGAAATGTCCTGACCCAGGGGAGGAGGTGAGACAGCAACAGGCTGACCTGCATCTGGAGTGTAGGGGGGAGGAGTAGCCCCTGGAGGTCAAGAGGCCTGGGCTGCCGCCATAAAACAATGGCTCCATCTCCTGCTGAGTGATTGAAGACCCAGACCCCCACTATCAAAGGAAAAAGGTGTCACTGGCAGGGAGACACCCAGAACTGGTTTAGATAGGGGTCAGTGCCCCCCTGAACACAAAGACTTCAAAGACATTTAGGGGTATAACTATGAGAGCTGAAACCCCTGAACGTTGGACTGATCAAGACTGAAAAGGATTGAAACTACTTCGTGGTCAAGAGGAACCTCTGCCACGGAAGAAACAGCTGAAGAGACTGAAGGAAAGGACTGACCCTTGCTGTGTGTTCTGGGGCTGGCCTGCAGTTTGCTGATTTAACCAAGGAGAGGCTAAGGGACTTTGCTGTGTTCTGTGTCCCCCTGCTTGAAAGGACTTTGCTGTGTGCTGTGTCCTGAAGTAACTTGTCCCCAAGGGCCCGAGGAGAGCTGGCTCCCTGTTGTGGAAACTCAGGAACATAAACGTTTCCAGGTGGTCTCAGCGACGCTGTGTGCATGTGCTTTTTGCAGCCTGAGACCTGTGTAAGAACTGCCCCGTGATCGTGTGCACCCGGAGTCCAAGGGAGTCTCAACGACGCTGTGTGCGTGTGCTTCGTGCAGCCTGAGACCTTCGTGAGGATTGCCCTGTGATCGTGTGCACCTGGAGTCCAAGGGAGTCTCAGTGACGCTGTGTGCTTGTGCTTCGTGCAGCCTGAGACCTTTGTGAGGATTGCCCTGTGATCGTGTACACCCGGAGCTCAAGTGAGTCTCAGTGACGCTGTGTGCGTGTGCTTCGTGCAGCCTGAGACCTTCGTGAGGATTGCCCTGTGATCGTGTACACCCGGAGTCCGAGTATCAGCAACGCTGTGTGCATGTGCTTCGTGCAGCCTGAGACCTTCGTGAGGATTGCTCTGTGATCGTGTGCACCCGGAGCTCAAGTGAGTCTCAGCGACACTGTGTGCGTGTGCCCTGTTGCAGCCTGAGACCTTCGTGAGAATTGCCCCGTGACTGTGTGTCCCGGAGCAGTCTTGTTCTCTGCTTCGATCGAGCAGTGTGACCAGAGCTTCTGCGATCGTCATTGCCATCGGCCCGGACCGGCATCGCCAGAGGAGCTGTGCCGCTGGCCCGAGCCTGCCTTTGCCAAGGAGGGACCTCGAACTATCCCTGTTGGGCGGGGCCCGAGTTCCACTGCTCAAAGATCAACGAAGTCCCACCGGAGGCCCAAGTCACGAGGAGAGGAGAGTGAGATCGCACCCCCCAGGTAACGCTCAGCGAGCGTGCGTGTGTGTCGCCGCCTGGGGCAGGGTGCGGGTTCCGAGAGAAACGCTCTCGGCCTTTCCCATCTTTGCAGCGTGAGCCTCCGCTCAAGTCCGTATCGCGGCCCGTACTTGCCGAGGAGTGGCAGTACCAGGGCCGGAGTGTGGAGTTGCACTTTGTTTTCCATCATGACAGTGTTGGGGGTATGTTTTGGTAGTAGCTGACCGCGAGTCAGTAAGAGTGGCATAGAGACCGTCCAGAGCACCGCGATCGGTGCTGAAATATCTTATTTTTGCATTACGAACTGCCTGATTTTTGCATTACGAAGTGCCCTATTTTTGCATTACGAACTGCCTGATTGTTGCATTACGAAGTGCCTTATTTTTTGCATTACGAACTGCCAGATTGTTGCATTACGAATTGCATTATTTTCGTATTACGAACTGCCTGATTGGTGCATTACGAATTGCCTGATTCTTGCATTACGAACTGCATAGCATTGCATTAGGACTGCATTAGATCATTGAGAATGGCTCAATAATACTGCAAGAACCTACCAGTGCTTGCTGGCCTAATAACCGGCAAGGTGAAATATTACAAATACGCATATGTTGGATTTTTATCGTGTGGTCTCATCGTATATCTTTTTTTATATAAACATATAATTGTTTTTTATGAAACTCGTGTGGAGTCCCTTTGTGGTGTTATTACTGTGTTACTGAGAGCGTGGTTGCAAATACTTTACACATTTGCCTTGGAGATAAGCCTGGCTGCTCGTGCCAAGCTACCGAGGGGGTGAGCAGGGGCTATCTGAGAAGGTGTCCTTCCTTTCCCTGACTTAGAAGCAAGGGTCCCTATTTGGCCTAAGGTACCTACCTCAGCCAACTAGAGACCCCCAGTTCTAACACCGCTCTGTCTATTAAACGATGTATTCTCCGATCGCGTCTCCCCCGGCCTCCTCCTCCTCTTCCACGTCCTCTAAAACCCCGACCTCTCGGGGCCTCGTCTTTCTGGACTAACTCCGGACACTCATTTCGCCAATGTCCCTCCTGCTTGCAATAAGCACATTGATTGAGCCCAATAGGTGCGCTCGAGGAACCACCCCTGTTAGACCGGGGTAGCCGCTGGGCCGAACCTCTTCCTCTTCCGTTACCCCCCGCAACTTGCTGCATCAACACCCTCGTCTTCAAATCTTTCAACTTTTTCTCCACTTTCTCCTTCTCTTCATTCTCTCTACGCTCGTAGTACTGTGCCATGCTCAATATTACCGACGGGGAAGAGGTGCTCCAAGTGCTTTCTGAAGCCTGCAACCTAGTCGCAATCTCAGGAAGCAGATTGGTAACGAACCTGCTGACAAACAACCGGACACCACCTTCCAATGACAGATCCTGGCCACTAAAGTCGAGAAACACCCCTTCAAACCTAGTAAAGAAATCAGACACACTCTCGTCCTTCTTCTGACGACATGTAGTCAACTTGTCCCAATCCACCCGTCTCAGCGGGATAAGGGAATGCATATAGGTGATAATGCGGGCCGGTAAAGCCAATATCTCCGCCCTCGGCTTGTCACCGGGCTTACGGTCCTTATCCCACGCCCTGATCTGATCCCATGTTCCTCCCAATTCCACCACATGACCCTGTGTATGCACTTGCCTCCATACATGCACCGGTAACAACAAGCCAAAGAACAACTCAATATCTGCTAACGTCATCACCGTGGAGGAGGCCGCCTCTGTCAACTCTTTGTAATACGCAGTCGGGTTTTTCCGAGGGTCTGACAACTGACTTTTAAGGGATATTACCTCACTCCTCTTCCAAGGAGTATAGATCCACTGTTTCTGGAACCGATCATCGACTCGCGGCCTCATTACAGCATTTGTGGAGTCGCACAGTTCTGGTATTTCAGGATGATAAATGGGATGGACCTCTCTCATGGGGTACTGGGTCACCATTGTCGGAACCTTTTGGTGCAATCTGCCCCGATAACCTACCAATGTCGTTACATTGCTAAAAACCTCATTAGGAGCCATATCTGCAGCATATACCTTGTCCCGTATGTCCTAGATGATCTGCGGTGCAACGCCCTGAAAACACTGCTACCACAGTCCTATTAGCGTGGCCGACATGTGCTTAAGAGCATGCTGCTGTATGAAGGGCTCATAATCTTTCATCACACTCCACACATCTTCCACACTATAGATTGGGTTCCGAGCCCACTGAGCCGCCTGATTTGCCACCATTTGCTTCTCCTCATCACCCACAGCAGAACGCACCAACACTTTGTCCATACGGTCTCGTGCTGCCGCCCAGTTCCCTTCATGTATCCCACGTACAGGGGTCTCGCCATTCGGCAGTGCTAGCGGTGTCATACTTGAGGGAGAAAGAGCAGATGAGGAGACAGGTATCATCATGAAAGGAGACAGTGTTGTAGGAGTGAAAGGGGGTGTAGCAGTAGATACAGAGTCAGTAGATGGAACAGGAGAGCTAACGGCTCCCACCCCCGTTCCTAGCATGAGCAGGGAAGGAGCAGGCGGGGCTGGGGCCGAAGCAGTTTGACTGGGGGCAGAATTACTAGGAAGAGCGGCACCAGAGGCCGGGGACTGAGATGTGGGAACCCTTGGGTATATCCGCTGAGGAGCATAAGGTGGAGGAGGGTGAGAATCCAATAGCTCTTCAACGAAAACATCACCTTCCTCTCTAGTGACATAACATTTATCTGTCTGTAATCGAAACTTTCTATCTGCACATTCTATGCCTTTCTCTATCTTTGCCCTTTCATAGGCCACTGCTTTCTGCATTATGGTTTGCATCTGCCTCTTCCGGGCCTCTTTCTCTGCTCTCATACGCCGCTGCTTTGCTTCCTTCTGCCATACTCTTAGAGAATCAAACATCGACTGCCTGCTCTTTTTGGCGAACAATTTGTCCTGCAAGAAATTCAATTTTTGCTCATCAACCGAGCCAATAAGTGGCCATTGTAACTCAGTATTGTCCCTCGTATATTTATTCCACAATGTGCTAAACATAATAGGGCCAATAACGTGCTTGACTTATACATCAAGATTTGGGGTACCCTCCGGAGGCGCAGGCTGGCTCTCTTCCAATCGAGCCTCAGTAGTACAACACCGACATACAAAACACCCGTTTACTTAGACAAGGCATCTTAATATAAGACACATGCGCTGTCCCCAACGGACAAATATAACACCAACAAACAAAATAATAAAAGGAAAAAAATAAAGAATACAAATATTGTTCAAAAACCAAACCAAAACGGTCCGAGGACCGCGTCCTACAGTCCGTAGACTGTACCAAGTTCAAGAAGACAGGCTCTAGCCCCAGACCTTTTCAAGAGTAGACCCAATTTCCAGTTGGCCTGGCAGATTGTTCGCAAACAGCCCCAGACCTTTTCGAGAACAGGCCAAATTTCCAGTTGGCCTGGCAGACTGTTCACAAACACTCTGTTTTTTTTTAAAAGGGTCCGCAAACCCACCAAGTTCAAACCAAGACAGCCCGAAGTCTGTACCAAGACACAGCCCGTAGCCTCGTGCCGTTCAAGCAAGGCAGTACGAAAACTGCACCAAGACAGTCCGGAGACTGTACCAAGACACAACCCATCGGCTAATGTCGTTCAAGCAAGACAGTCCGGAGACCGTACCAAGACACAGCCCGTAGGCTCGTGCCGTTCAAGAATGGCGCCATTTTTCAAGAATCAAATCACTCACCTGGTGCACACAGGTCGAGTCAAGTTATTCTCCACTGCTGACTCTTCGGACCAAATGGTCAACTCCAAGGTTTTGCCTTCTCAGGACCCCAGCCGGTGACCACTAGACAAGGAGTTGCCCGATCAGACGGGCGGGGCAGCTGCGAGAACCAAGCTCGATCTTGTGGGGTACCCCGATCCGCCCGACCGACCAGATGCAACCCCGACCCTGCAACCCGATTAAGGGTGAACTGGATCACCTTGCGGGGTCCCTGTTCGGGCCCCAACTGAAGGAAGTGGCCCTTAGGGGCCACCTGGGTTACTTACAACCACCTGCTATGCCTTCCCAAGAAATGAAGAGTCGGTCAGACAGTAGAGAATACAAACAAGCATTTATTAGTAATACTCTGTAGAGGAGTCCAATCTGACCTGCACCCTAAGATGTCTGCCGAGGGACTGGCTCCCCCACGGCCTGCAATGCATGATCATTCTTCCAAGAACCCCTAACCACGCCCACAGTGGAAAGTTACCGGCCTAGGCCGAACATGAACAAAGAAGGCACAGAAGGATGGGCTACCACCTGCCAGATGGCTACATGCTATCAGCAACTCAAGGTTACCGCGCTGAGTCTCAGCGTCTCCTAACGTGGGAGCAGAACTACACACTCGGATAGGCATGCGAGGGCAGAATGGCCTATTCATTAGTAAAGTCGAGAAACAGCCTTGGACAGGAAGGAAAAATAATAACTAAATACAGTGTTATGCTGAGGCAGGCAATACGAATAATGAGGCCTAGTTCAGACACAGCCTAATAGGGATCACGAAATACAAAATGGTGTCACACTTGCTAACTAAAGCTTGCACGTTGCAGGGATAACTCAGTGGGTTGCATAACATGAATACAAATGGCATCTATTTAGCCACACACTGATAACCTAATGTAGCATGATAGCATGATACGAGTGCATAGCAGGAATGGGATTTTCAAACCTAACAACTGAGAGCCAACTCCCTGCAGACACTCAAGCGCTATTAGGTGATCAAGCCTCTACTGCACACAATCTTCACCCTCTGCACAACTCTTCATGGAGAGCCAATTTCCTCCACACAAACAATCCTTTTTAGGTGGTCTAGGCCCCTACTGCGCATAGCCTTGGCACTGTAAACAATTCTTCATGGAGAGAACTCTCTATTCAGACACTCAAGCTCCACTGAGTGGCCAAGTCCCCACTAGGCACAGTGTTCACCCTGCATACAACTATTCACGGAGAGCACAATCCATCAAGATAACCAAGCCTCATTAGGTGGTCAAGTCCCTACTACATACAGCATTCACCCTGCGCACAACTCTTCATGGAAAGAAACTCCCTCCAACCACTCAAACTCCAGTAAGTGGTCCAGCCCCTACTACACATAGTGTTCCCCCTTTAGACAGACACTCAAGCCCCAAGACCCTACTATGCATAGCCTTTGCCCTATGTACAACTCTTCACACACAGATTACTCCCCACAGACACCTAAGCCCCCTTAGGTGGTAAAACCCCTACTATATACAGTGTTCACCTGGTGCACAACTATTCAGGGAGGGTCCACTTCATTCAGAGATGCAAAATCCATTAGGTGGTCAAGCCTCTACTATGGACAGTGTTCACCCTGTACCGGCCTCTTTTACATGTAGCTGACTTCTTGTGCATAATCAATGAGACACATATGGTCATGTTCCTACTATGCACAACATTTGTCTTGTACAGAAGTCTTCAAGGATAGTCTACTCCCTCTAGGCACTCATGCACTGTTCATGACCATATTAGGTGGCCAAACCCATACTATGCACAACGTTTACCCTGTGTAAAACTGTTCACAGAGACCCCACTCCATCAAGATATTCCAGCCTCATTAGGTGGCCAAGACCCTACTACGCACAGCCTTCTCCCCGTGCACAACTCTTCATAGAGAGTAAACTTCCTTCAGACAACCAAGCTCCTTGGGT
Source organism: Calotriton arnoldi (assembly GCA_963921515.1). NCBI lineage: Eukaryota > Metazoa > Chordata > Amphibia > Caudata > Salamandridae > Calotriton > Calotriton arnoldi. The sequence continues at coordinate 640,687 of CAWUFW010010295.1, forward strand.
GGACAAGACCCTACTACATAAAGCCTTGCCCCTGTACACAGCTGTTCATGGAAAGAAACTCACTCTAGACACTCAAGCTCCATTAAGTGGTCAAGCCACTGCTACCCATAGTGTTTGCCCTCTACACAACTGTTCATGGAAAGTTCATTCCATTGAAACACTCAAGCCCCATTAGGTGGCCAAGCCCCTACTTCGCACAGCCCTTGCCATGCGGTCAACTCTTCACAGACAGCCCACTCCCCACAGAAAACCAAGATACCTTAAGTAGTGAAACCTCTACTATGTACAGCCATAACCCTTTGCACAACTCTTCATCAAGCGCCTACTCCCTCCAGATACTCAAGCCCCCTGAGGTGGTCTAGCCCCTACTACACACTGAGGTTGTCCTGTGCACAACTGTTCATGGAGTGTCCACTCCATTCAGACATTCAAGACCCATTAATTGGTCAATTCCTACTATGCACAGCATTCATCCTGTGGCAACTGTTCATGCAGTGTCCACTCCATTCAGACATTCAAGACCAATTAGGTAGTCAAGCCTCTACTACGCATAACGTTCACCCTGTACTGGTCCCTTTGCCTGTAGCTGACCTCATGTGTGCAATCAATGAGACACGGGTGGTCAAGTCCCTACTATGCACAGACTTTGACTTGTACAGAAGTCTTCACAGAAAGTTCACTCCCTTCAGACATTCATGCACTGTTATGACCACATTAGGTGGCCATGTCCACACTAAGCACAGCCTAAGCCCTGAACCAGACTGTTTAAGGGTAGCTAACATCTCATGAACAATCAATGAAATGTAGGTGGCCAAGCCCCTACAACCCACAGCCTCCACCCATGAAACATAACTTTGAAGCAAACTAATGCAAGGCAGTGAATTGCACTTCATTATTTTTGGTTACAAGCTAACACAAATCGTGATTTGTGGTGGTTTATAAATACCAACCTGCATTGTGTGTTGGGTCTGCTTAAAAATGTAACACCAACCTGATGCAAAATCTTTGTAAATCTGGTGCAAGACGATTGTTATAAATGTTTGCTTTTCATTTACACTTATAACAATAGACTTAACTTGTATTATTATGTATAGACCAATGTAGCAGACTATTATGATGTACTAACATAGACAGACATGACAAATATCATTAAATTTTTCTATTTTTAAATCAATAAAGGTGGTTCCCAAAAAACATATTTTTTGGTGGAGTTGAAAGGATTTTTTTGAGGATTTTTAAAGTTTTTTTGAGGTGGCTCAAGTTATATTTTTTCTGGTGCCATTGGGTTTCACTTGTTACTTCTCTTGTGCAGATGCACTCTGCTCATCCACAACTATCACCTTCTTCCACTGGCTACAGGACATGATCTTGAGCTTTTAATAGGTTTTGGGAACTTTTTGTCCTACTGTCGCTCCATCACTACAGAAGGGACACTGTCACCAGGTACACCAGAGGGTCCAGTGATCAATGTAAATGCCTTCTCCTCCTCCTCTTGTTTGCAGCTGTGCTGTGCAAGTGACAGGTGTCTAAGATGCACTGCCCACATATGTTTCCTCATTCTTGAAGTGCTGTAAGAATATTGTTTTGCAGTTCCTCAGCTGAACTGTTTTAGGCAAAGCTTGCAAGTTACAATCTTTGACAATGCTTTTTTTCACCCTCAGGGATTATAATTGCAAGACAAGTGACTCATTTGTAGTCTTCCACATCTCCTCCTGTTGTTCCTCTATCTCCTCACTTCTGTCTTCTGCAGATGCCATATTATTAAGGAAATAATCCCCAAAAATTGAAATATTAATATTCCAAAAACATACAGGAGGGCCCAGAACAAGAGGTGGTCACACCCAAATGAAAAAATGCAGGAGGGCCCAGCACAAGAGGTGATCACACACAAATACTACTCCCAATTGTGGTTGAAAGTCTGGGAACTTCCTATAAATGAAACAAGACAGTGGTTGTAACTAATCAGATGTATTTCCTTTGGGTCATAGGTCCACTGTACCATATTCAGGTACCACGGCACACAAAAAAGAGGAAACTTAATGAAAAGACAGAAGACATCCTCATTATTTGTGCCTGTGAGAACACCTTTAGGCTAAAACATAAATAGAAATTAGCCTTTCTTAACAAACACAACATTTTAAGCATTTTCCACTATGGTACTTCCTTTGGACCCAGAAAAGGAAGTAAACCCCACACGAATTTCCCTTGAGACCCTCCCATTGGTTCTCAGAGTCCTGCAAACGTACCGCAGGACCTGTGAAAGTCAAAATATATGAAATGAATACCTGCAAGATGAAAAATCAAATCATACTACTAAAAATTCACTAGACAAATTAAAGATAACATTGACATTATACCTATCTGTGCTAACAAGATTTTACTTTACAGAACAAAACCAGAAATTCACTAAATTACTCAAAAGTTAAAGTGACGTTATAGTTAAATATGGGAAAAAAGACATAAACTTACCTTAAGATAAAGTTTACTCGAAAAACATAGGTTAAAGTGACATCATAGTTAGATATGGTAAGAAGATCCAACTTTATGTTAAAACAACCACAGAAATTCACTGAAAAAAGCAAGAGTAACGTTATAATTAGGTATGAAAAAAGAATGTAACTTATGTTTTAAAAAAAAAAGTAGAAATTCACTGCAAAAAAAAGGTTAAAGTGTTGTTACAGACAGGTGTAAAAAAAAGACCTGAACTTACATTAAAGGCCAGGCACTGCTTATGGTCTGACATATTACTTTACTCATGACATATTCAATGACATCATTAATGACATCATTGATGGCATCTCTGATGACATCTCAAATGACATCATTGATGAGATCACTGATGACACCATCCAATTATTGTGACAGTTTGCTATGTTTACCATCATACTTGAAAGTATTTAGCAGAGTACATATTGACCAAATTTTCTATAGCCTATGTACTGCTAATGAGTGTAAGCTTTTGCAACTTGCTTGGCCTTAAAATGGGTCTTAGATGTATAAAGGGAGTAATCTCTTTGTGAATGGTTGCTCACCGGACAAAGACTGTGTTCAACATGGACTTGCTGACTTGTGTCTGGTTGATTTCTCACAAGAGGTCGGCTACTCATGAAGAGTTCAGTATAGGGAAAAGGCTGTGCATAGTAGAGGAGTGGCCACCTAATGGGATTTGGCAGAGATTGAGACTGCAGTGAGATTAGGTCTTTATAGCCAGAGGTTTCAGCATAATGGTGGGTCTGAGTGCTGTTGAGATATGTAAATATGATAGAAAAGAGTATCTCTGTTTTGATATTGTTCTGTGCGACATAAGATGAAGGGGGGGGCACCCCTATAGTCATACAGTCATCAAGGGTACCATGCCCCCTTTCAACAACTGTTTTGGCTACTAGGAAGAGAGCAGAGTGGAAGTAGATGTCACACAGAAAAATCCCAAAATAAGGAACAGAAAGAAGTGGCAAAAGGAAAGGGCAAGGTGTCACTTGGCATGATATATGTTTTATGTTGAACATCCAGACAAAATAAACTGCAATTGATTGACATAATATAAGAATAATATAGATTCCAGGGTACTACCAGTTGTCCGGATGACTGCCTTGGACTCATAGGGGCCTTGTAGTAAGGGTTGAAACATATCGACAGTACCAAGAGTGTAGGGGCATTACATCCCAAAAGACAGCTAACATATACTTTTAACCAAACTATGAACACCCATTTTTAAAGAAGTACCTGAGTGTTTCAAGGTATTTTTATTTATTCGAAGACCCTGAAAAGAAATGACAAAAGTGCTCCCTGGAACATGGTTGAGCCCATCCTGATTTATACGGACCAGGATTAGATTAGATAATGAAGCATGTCACTAATAGAGTGGATGAGGATCTAATTACAAAATCATAAAGTTTCTCCTGTGGGAAGAACTTCCATTGTTTCACCGCGACTTTTACTTCTAAAATCCACGGGCAGAATGTCATAGAATACCCTTTTATATCATATTATAAGTTTGGGAGACAGTATCCTATATCCCTCAGATTTTCTCTCCCTACCCTAGTTACTCTTGGAGTTGGAAGAGACAGTGTTAACAAAATAGTGTCCCTGTTCTTCCAGACAAGATAAAATTAATGTTTGTTAGTGAATAACAGTTTCAATGTGATGTGGTGAATGTGTATATTTTACTTTGTTAAGAACACTTTTGAGTGTTTATAGAGTTGGGATCCTTTTGCATCAAAGTGTAGTAAAATGAAACTATAGTGCAGTAACACTGGCACAGAATGTACAGATAATACTGTATAATGTGCTTTTTGTTGTTGCATAATTTAGTCAGCCCTGTCAAATAGTTAATTCTCTACATTGACATAATTCCTGTCGCCCAGATGAACATTCACACACTGCATTGGAGTTGGCTTGTGAAATTTCCTCTCTTTTTTAAGGGGTAGAAATTAAATGAGGAGCACTGAAGAGGAAGACTATCTATGGCATTTGCTGGGTGCTACTGCCAACGCCTTCTGACATCAAAAGGCTCTGTCTGTCCATTGAATCACTCCATAGGTACTTGTTGGAAATGCACCCAATAAATAGACAAATGTGTCCTGCAGGTGGATCAGCCCCTCCTAGCAAGCCGATGATCTTATCCATGTCACTTCTGTAAATAGAGAAATAGCCTATTGCCTTAGCGTCATTCACACAATATAAATGTGGGCCAATATTACACGTTCTGGCTTTTACAGGAGGCACTTTGCAATGGCTGACTTTCAGGGCTGGACTGGGAACCTAAACGAGTCCTGGCAAACACGTTCAAACAAGCCCTGTCCTCATCCTTATCTCTTTCTTTTTTCTCTCTTTCTTTTCTTTTCAGTCTCTTTCTCGCCCTCTTTCCCTTTTTTGTCTTCTGTGCCTGTTGTCATAAATTTCAGGCAGCTGGACTTGAGACAGTGGCCCTCCACCTTCAAAAACTGGCTTCCACGTGGATCCAGCCCATAGTGGAAATGCATGATGGAATAAATAGCCAATCCGGACCTGCTCTCTTCCCACTGCAAGGAGGATTGTCAAGTACATAAGAAATACAAACAATAGCACAATGACGTCTGTTTCACTTCTACATACAGGGGCTTAGTGACGCCCTCGCTTTTGCAGCTACAGTGGGGTGGGGTTCTTTCATAGGCCTCTTCTGTCTGGAAGACAAAAGCTCCTCATTAATGCTGGAATGCAGCATCCAAAGACAAGCAAGCAGGAGCAAGGAAAAACTACAGCTAGGTAAATAGAACAGGGAAAGAAAGAAGGAATATAGGAAGGGAGAAAAGAAGGAAGTATGGATTAATGAGTGGGTGAGTGAATGAGTATGTGAATTAATGAATGGGTGAAAGGATGAGTGAATGAACAGGTGAAAGGATGGCAAAGTAAAGGGATGGATGATGGATGACTGAATGGCTAGGTGGATGAATTGGTGAAAGGATGGCAGAGTAAAAGGATGGATGGATAGGTCATAGACAAGTGAAAGGATGGCAGAGTGGATGGATGGATGGATGGACAGAGGAGATGATGGCAGAGTCAAGGGATGGATGAGTAGGTGGATGGATAGGTGAAATGATGGCAGAGTTAAGGGATACATGAGTGGGGAAAAGATGAATGAATGGATGGCAGAGTGGATTGATGGATGGCAGAGTGGATGTATGGATAATACATAGTGGATCCTGTATGACAGTGGATGGGTGGCAAAGTGGATGAATGGATAGATGAATGGCAGGATGAGCGCCTGGTAGAGTGGATAGTGGACGGATGGCAAGTGGATGATTGGCTGAGTGGATTTGTGGCTGGATGGCAGAGTGGATGGATGGATAGATGTTATCAGATGGATGTCAGGATGGACGGATTGATGTCAGGATGTCAGAATGGATAGATGGATGTTAAAGGATGGATGTCTGGATGGATGTCAGGATGGCTGGATGATGGATTGATGGATGGATGGATGAATGGCAGAGTTGATGAATAGATGTATGGATGAGTAGATGGCAGAGTGGGGGGTCGGAATGAATGAATGGATGGCTGTAAGAAGCTAGCTCACTGTGCAGAGACTCCAGTGGGTCCCAGATTAGTACACAGAGGCACAATTAAATAATACTAATGCTCTATTTGTGGTAGTGTGGGCGAGCAATTAGGTTTATCAGTGGGTAGTGCTAAGCATTTGTTGTACTCACAGAGGAAATACATGAAACACACACAAGAATAAATCTGAGACCAATTTGCAAAAATGACACTGATTTTTATATCATTTTTCAGACCAAGAACTTCATTCACAGGTAAGTACTTTTTTAGTTATGATTTTTCAAAGTTCGAAAAATAACTCACTGTTGTGTGCAATTGCGCACAATTAAAGTCTAAAGAGAAAAACACATAAATGTATAGAAAATAATACAGTTGGTTCTTGGGGTTCACCTTCAAGGTTTAGGGCAGCAGCAGGCCAAGCTTAATGTTCCACCAGCAGATCGTCTGGAGCGCCCCAGATTCGGCCGGGAGGAGGGTGCTGAGGTCATTGGTAGCTGGCACACTACGAAGAAGGGGAGCCACCAATAAACAGGCTGCAGAGGAGTACTTACAGGTACGTCTAGGGGACCCCAAACGAGGGATATGGTTTCAAGGACCTCAGGACCAAGGGAGCACAGCTGGTACATTGGTACCCAGGCCGAGCATGCTGTGTGCATTGTAGATAGGTCAGCCAGGCTCTGTGTGTCGAGGTGGTCTTCGCAGTCAGAGGCAAGCAGCTTGCATGGACGATTTCTGGATGACTGGGCCACTCGCAAAGTGGATCTCAAGGATCTCAACATCCCTCGATGGGTGCTTGCTTCCTGGGCAGTCGGAGTCCGAATTGGACTCTTCATCTCGGTGGTGGTTACGGGTGGTCTGGTACCTTGGGTATTGCTATGGCATAGCTCTGGTAGGTCCTGGTGTCCTCTCACTTGGTGGGGAGACAGATCTGACACTCTGGAGCTGATGTGCCACTTCTGGCTCGGTTGCTGTCTCAGCGTTGCCGGGGAGTGGCAAGTCGGTAAGTCGGACTCTGTGGATTCGGTGCTTGAGGACTGCAAGGAAGTAGCTCTTCTACGCCAAGGGAATTCTCTGATGATTTGTGAAAGGCTGGAGGGGCTCAGGGGTTCTTGGAGACCTCATAGCAGTAGGACTAGACAACACACCATGATGATCAAGTCCTTGAGGCATCAGGCAGGGTTTCGTGCCACAATTCAGTAGCCGGTACTCTGTTCTCGAGTCAGCTGCTCTTTTTTGTTCGTTGTCTTCTTAGGTTAATCAAATCTAAAGTTCAGGGTCCAAGGGTGCCACCTAAATACTAAATTTAGGGGCGTTACAGGGGGACAAAGGTAGCAGCCAATGGACTACCTACCGTTAGGGTGTCTACACCCCACCCTCAGTGTGACCACTTCCTTTGGGGAGTGGGCACAACCCTGACACTAATTTCCTAATTCCCTCGCAAACAAGTTGGAGGAAACTGAAAATTGGGGTCCACATCACCTGCCCCACATTAGGGGTAGAGCTGGCTGAATGTAGGTCCACTTCCTAATCTAGCTAATTTTCCCACCAAATGTGGAGCAGGACAGGGGTGTTGGCATCCTCCACTATCAGGAGATGCCTGTGCTGCATTTCAAAGGCAGCATCACCTTTGAAGCTTCCTGCCTTGGAATGCCATTCTGGCCTGGAGGAGGTGTGAAGGCACTCTGCTCAGAGCAGGCATTGTTCCTAGCCTCTCAGAGTGCAGGTTCTCACCCCATGAGGTCAGAAACATGTTTGGAAGTGGCAGCCTGGCTAAGACTAGTCAGAAACCACACCAGTGTTTGGTAGGTTTTCAGGGGGCCCTCTAAGGTGTCCTCTATGTGCCTTCATTAATACATCCAACACTGGCATCAGTGTGGATTTATTAAGGTGAGATGAATGTTAGCAAACATCCCTGGGTGCAGGGAAGCCATCATGGTGCTGGGAAACCGGTAATGACGGGTGTCAAGCCCATGTAATCTATATGGATTCTCTGCTCACTTACAATCCACAAGAATGGACTCATATATTGTAAGGTCATATCTTCTCAGGCAGAAATACTTAGGGTTCAGAGGCTGGTCCCGTTACTCGCGTCGACCACTCGCGCCGACCACTACGCTGCTGACAGTTAAAGCCAGTATTAGTAAACCTTTTTAAAGCACTTGGTAACAAATTGCTAATTTTGCACGCATTTTTAAAAAACACGTTTTTAAACATTGCTCTTTTGCACGCATTTTAAGAAACAAGTTTTACCGGCATGTAGTTAGAGTGTGCAGACTCTTTGTTTAGCCCTATTTCACGCCCACCTTCATAAGAGCCACCTTCCGGTCCATCGCAGCTTGTGCTGTTTGTGTGGAGAAGGTTTTGGCTATACTTCCGCTTTCAGCAGGGTTAGCGCGCTTGTTGCCACCTTCTCACGGTCACAAGACCGATGCTGCAACAGACGCGCGCAGCGGGCGCGCCGATGGCGCTCCGAAGGCGCGCCTAAGGCAAGCCCGTGTGCGCCCGTCCGCACCCAATCGGGACCAGGGGCCAGGAACCCTAGTCCCCAAACAGAACCGCTGAGATATTCGGCGCACCAACTCCATGAATTAAATGGAGGTCACAATATCAAATGTCACCACTGTATCAGCTTAACATCCGGCCCCAGAACATGCCCGAACTGCCACTTTAACTTAGGTGAGCCCACACAGAGACCTATCAGCAATCCGAACCCTACAGAGATCAAAATGCTTCTTCTGAACTGTAGGTCGTTGCCTAAACACGTTGCGGAAATCAACATTCTACTTAGGGAGGAACTGCCGGATGTTCTGTTCCTGACAGAAACCTGGCTGCACAAAGATGCAGAACCTGATATAGTACAAGCTCTACCCCCAGGTTATCATATTCTCAAGAAAGACAGGGGAGTACGGAAGGGTGGAGGGGTTGCAATTATTTTTAAGGAACATGTAAAGGGACGTATTGAACCAGACATTGTGAAGGACTGTGAGAGTATGAGATTTGTACTCACTTTCGCACCCACCTGGTCATTAACGGGAATTCTGATATATCTCCCCCCGGGCCCATGCGGGACGTTTATCGAATCCTTGACTGATACAGCGGCAACGCTGGCAAGTACGGTTGCGAACTTCACTATCCTGGGTGATCTAAATCTGCACCTTGAAGATCCCAATAAATCAGGGGCTCTGAGTCTTACTCAAAATTTACAAGTGTTGCAGCTCGCCCAAAAAATTGCAGGCCCAACACATGACAAGGGTCATACTTTAGATCAAGCATTCTCTAATATGGAGAGATTAGAGGTAGGCAATCCCTCCCCAGTCCCCTGTTCGGATCACTTTTTAATTCCGATTTGTTGGAAACCTCCTACACTAACTATTAACAGTTATCCCCAGAAAAACTGGGACAGACCATGGGCAAAACTTGATCCAGAAGTTTGGGCACCCACACTTTTGAACCTACTCATCTTAGGGGACCCGGACCCTAGCAGAGCTTCGGATAATTTTAACGAATGGATCACATTATCCTTGGACTCCATCATTCCATATAAATGGAGTAAAAAAAGGCCCAAAGAAAAGCGTTTGGCCTGGTATACCCCCAAAGTAGGGAACTTAAACAGAAATGCAAAAAACTGGAGAGGTCATGGCGAAAAGATTACAGTGCAGAGAAAAAACAGAAATACAGAGAAGCAATTAAAGTTTATCAGGCTGAAACTAGAAGAGCACAAGCGCTATTCTACGAGGAGAAAATTAATGGAGCAGCCAACGCACCTAGGGAAATTGCGAGAATTGCAAAACAACTGACCAACAGCCCTCAGCCTGAGCCGCCCGTTGATTCGGCCCCACAGCGATGTGCGGAATTGGCAGAATTTTTTAATAAAAAAATTCAGGATGTTCCCACCAACTCATGGCTCAGTTAATTTAGACACTGAACCAGAGAAGGGGGTTGGAGGCCCAGCAATTTTCGAAGAGTTTCCCATCCTAGATATAGATACGCTATCCCAATTTTTTACCAAAATGAAATCAGGTTCACCTTGTGATGTTGCCCCGGTACATGTGATGCATAAAGTAAAGGAGACCATATTACCGGTTTTATTGGAAGTCTAAATGCAACCATTATGACCTCTGAAGTGCCCAAGACATGGAAACATGCCATGGTGAGGGCACTGTTAAAAAAAACCAACCTTAATCCAGATGTATGGAGCAACTACCGACCAGTCTCACTTCTGCCCTTCATCAGCAAAATTGTGGAAAAACACATAAATAAGTGTCTAATTAATCACTTGGAAAAGCACACGATGCTACACGCATCGCAGACTGGTTTTCGACCTAACCATGGCACAGAAACTGCCTTGCTAACAGTGATGGAGGAAGCGAGGAAAGTCTTGGATCAAGGAGGATCAGTGGCGATCCTCTTGCTTGATTTGAGCGCTGCGTTTGATACTGTAAATTACAAAATCCTCCTCGAGAGACTCAGAGAAGTGGGAGTATCAGGCAAAGCTCTCTCTTGGATCAAATCCTTTTTAACAGATCACTCGTACCAGGTTTTTGAAGGTAACTGTACCTCGAGGAAGGTCCTGTTAATGTGTGGAGTGCCGCAGGGGTCCTCATTGAGCCCTACGCTCTTCAACGTGTACCTACGACCCCTATTGGAGATAGTCCTCCCATTCGGGGTCCAGATAGTGACCTATGCGGACGACACCCAGCTAGTGGTGGCACTTAACCACCCAAAAGAGGTGTCAGTCAACATAGAAACCTGCCTGGAAAAGGTGGCCACATGGATGGACCAGTCATATCTTAAACTCAACGGAGATAAGACAGAGATTATGATCCTAGGTAGTCACTCCATCAGCTCTCCTTCTGTTAACTGGCCAGAATGTTTAGGACCCCCTCCCAAACCAAAGGAAAGGATTAAAAGCCTGGGAATATGGCTAGATAGCTCGTTTAAGCTAGATTACCAAGCATAACAAGTAGCAGCTACCTGCTTTGGCATCATAAGACAACTGAGGAAAATTCTGCCACTGCTGCCATCAACTTCACGCAGGACTATGGTTCAGGCACTGATACTGCCCCGACTGGATTATTGTAACTCCCTGTATCTGGGCACCCCGAAGGCCACCACTAGGAAGCTGCAGGTGATGCAGAATTGTGCAGCCAGGCTGCTACATAATACCCCAAAAAGACAGTCGGCCAAACCAGCACTAAAAGCCCTACATTGGCTTCCCATCAAAGAACGCATTATGTTTAAATCACTGTGCATAGCACATAAAACCTTATGGGGCACGGGCCCAAAAATTAACTGCATGCTGATGTCTTTTTACCAGCCTTCACGTGACCTAAGATCGGCCAAACTTTTTAAGGCGGTTGTACCCAAAGTCCGGAGGGTACGAGCGGGTGGGTGCATGTTCTCTTATAATGCGACAACCTTATGGAACAAACTCCCGCTCCACCTACGCTCTCTGACACACCATCTCACATTCAGAAAGCAATTATATATATATATAATATGGCATAAACTGTTCTCGGTTAGTGGCCACAGCCAGCGCTGGGACGCCTGAGGGTAGCCATGCGCTATATTAAGTGTATATTAATAATAATAATAATAATAATAATAATAATAGGGCAATAAGGCCTGCAGTAGGGGTGACTTAACTATACCTCATGCAGGGTCTGGGGCAAGGCACACAGGGATGTGTGCAAAACCAAAGGGGATAATGGACGGAGTGTTGAACATTGCAAGCACTCACCCCCAGTCAACTGATCTGGGTTTAATCCATCATCATTCTTTAGCTCACTCCGCCACCCCAGTTCAGACATGGCCATATGCAAATCAGTCTGACCCTGTGCCTCATGGGAACAGTCCAGCCCGAACTTCCAAGCCATGTCTTCCCTGGACCGGAAACAAGCATCCTGGGACCGGTTTCGGGTTCATAACCCTCATCAGCCAGGCTATCTTGAATCCAGTGGCAAAGTGAGCAAGGGACCCACGTCTGGGCATACCCTGCCAACTTAGGGCGAACTTAGCAAAACCAAAGGGGATGATGGACGGAGTGTTGAACATTGCAAGCACTCACCCCCAGTCAACTGATCTGTGCCATGTCGACTCTTCAGTTTTCTCTGCACTAAGACATGCAGCCAGCAATGGCAGTTTGCACGATCTTGGTGAGTGGTCAATAGGGTAGCACAATTCATGCTGCAGCCCTAGTGGACCCTCTTCAGTCCCAATGCCCTAGGTACCAGGGGTACCATTTATTAGGGACTTATAGGGGTTGCTGAAGTTGTGCCAATTGTGGTACCAGTTTAGGGATAGAATACTGGTACTAGGAATATGGTTAGCAGCGACCCAGTGCACCTCAGTGAAAGTAGCGTAAAAAATGAGGCAAAAAGTGTGTGTCTGTGTGTGTGGTGGGGGGGGGGGTAATGCAACAAGAACCCAGTTTCCCACAATGGCAGAAAGGATGGCTGGGTGGCAAGGTGCATTGATGGATGGCAGAGTGGATGAATGGATGGACAGCAGAGTGGGTGGCTTGATGGATGAATGGCAAACTGAATGGATGACATAGTGGATGGACGGATGGATGGTAGAGTGGATGGATGGATGGCAGAGTGGATGGGAGGCAGAGTGGATGAGTGGATGGATGACAGAGTAGATGGGTGGATGGATGAAGGGGTGGATGGATGAGAGAGTGGATGGATGGCACAGTTGATGGATTCCTGGATGAATGGCAGAGGGGATGGACGGATAGATGGCAGAAACGATGGATGGCAGAGTGGGTGGGTGGATGGATTGCAGAGTGGATGGATGAGTTGATGAAAGGTTGGATGGATGGACGGACGGACAGATGGTTGAATGGCAGAGTGGATGGATGGATGGATGGATGATGAGTGGAGGGCAAAGTGAATGGATGGCAGAAAGGATGGATGAATGGATGGTAGAGTAGAGTAGATTGATGGGTGGCACAGTGGATGGATGAATGGATGGACAGCAGAGTTAAGGGATGAATGGCAGAGGGGATAGATGTATGGGTGCAGAGCAGATGGGTGGCAGTGTGGATAAGTGGACAGATGGCAGAGTGGATGTACGGATGGCAGAGAGTATGGATGACAGAGAGGGTCGATGGATGCAGAGTGGATGGATAGATGACACTGTGGATAGATGGATAGATGGATAGATGGATGATGGATGGCAAAGTAGATTGATGGATGGCAGAGTGGATGAATAGGTGGATTGATGACAGTCGATGGGTGGATGGCAGAGTGGATAGATGGATGGCAGAGTGAATGGGTGAATGGATGGATGGATGGCAGCATGGATAAATGTATGGAAGGATGATGGATGGATGGATGGCAGAGTGGATTGATGGATGGCAAAGTGGATGAATGGATGGATAGCAGAGTTGATGGACTGATGGATGAATGGCGGAGGGGGTGGATGGATGGCACAAGGGATGGAGAGATGGATGGATGAATGGCAGAATAGATGGATGGGTGGCTTAGTGTAGGGATGAATAGATGGCAGAGTGTCTAGATTGATGGATTGCAGATTTGATGGATGGATTGCAGAGTGGATGGATTGATTGATGACCGAGTGGATGGATGGATGCAGAGTGGATTGATGGATGGATGGATGAATGAATGAAAGGATGGCATGGGGAAAGATTAAATGATGGACAAAAGAATGATGAATGATAGAATGTAAAGTTGAAATGGATATCAGCAGCTGGATGGGAGGGTGAAAGAATGAATGGATAGACACATCGATGGATGAGACAAGGAAGCTGTTCTAGGGAGAGTTTGGCTGACTTGCTTCGCTTGCTTGGTGCCACTTGCGCTTTAGTTTAAAGTGGGGGCTATTTTAATTTTCTGGCTACTCCCTTGTCTACATACTTTTACATTCTTTGTTATGTCTCTAATCTGGCAATTTGAAAACATGCCTTTTGCTATCTACCTTTTGATTTTAAACCGAAGTTCACATTTGGCTTGTTTTATAACATGACTTATTGCACAAATGAGCCACAGATTTATTGCACAAATGACCCACGATAATCTGAAATCATGTTTACCTAGGAAAACAGGTAGCAGGTGAATAATAGTCCCTGCTGCCTAATGTAATTTAGAAGTTTCTCCAACCGCCAAATAACTCTAGTTACCCTTGTAGCTAACAAGTGCAGACGCTGACCTTTTCACAATCTACTCTGAAATATAATGTCAAAAACGGTTTGTAGATGGTGTCAACGTCTCCGATGATAGTTTCATTCTACTCTGGACAGTGATGTATTTTGCTGCATAAAATTATCCGGAATCGGCTGCTGTACACCGGGGAGTGAGATGCAGGCCCGGGCCCATGCAGGCTCTGCTGCTGCGTCACGGGGAATAGCCTCGCGGAGGAATACGGTGACAGTGAAAAATTTAACTACTCAGGCATGAAACGAGAGAATGAAGGTAAATGCTGTTGCCCAACGGAGGAGAGGCTTCCGGGAATAATGGTATCACGGCCTTTCTCGTCGCAGGATAAAAGCACGAGAAGGACAAACCCGAAAACCTCCTTGGAGGCAGCTAAAATACTCCGTCTGCTTAATATAGCGGGATGCGTTCCACTTGCTGACCGGAAGCATGCGGCGCGCGGTGGTATCGAGCGGGGGGAGGACGTGGGTAGACAGAGCCATATCGACGTTGTGCTTGTGAAATTATGAAGAACCCCGTCCTGATACTCGAAAATTATCAATAGCCGCAGTCAAGGTTAAATGTTGTTCATAGAATGGTTACAAATTACAATCAATACGGTACCGTAGGCAGTACCATATTGACTGTATTTCTATAACTAAAAAAACGCTGATAGACGGGACCATATAGAAAGGCATTTACGTGCTTCTGCTAATGGAAAACCGTGATACTAATCTCTCAATAATGGGTTTAGAAACATCAGCTCGTCGGCAGCCTTAAAACAGCAGCAGTCCCTTTGCCAGTCAATATTGCTTTGTTTCTGCAGTGGGAGCGCAGCATTTTCAGGAAGGAGAGAGTGGCATCTATTTTCTATATTTATTTTATATCAAATGAATTATGAAATGACATTTCAGCGAAGAAGGGAAGGTAATACGTATCCCTTTCACTTCAGTTTGCTGATTAGTCAAATGCTGCGTTCGCAGCGGAAGCCACTTGTGTCGAGTTTCTGAAAACGTTCATAAAAGCTGCGCCTGATACTTACTATATCTGAAGTTAATGATTTTTCAATCAGCGTGCGATTCCTTGCTTGTGGTGCGTGGGCCCTGCAGGTTAAACTCTTTAAGAGGTCGGAAGCAATGTATGATGTCTGTACTGTGTGTGTGATTGGAAAATGTATGTTGCTCGCAAGATTTTGTTAGTTAGATTTTTATTTTTAAACGTAGGTATAATAGTGAAGGAAAGGTTGGCTACAATGAAAAGACTTCACTTGCAGGATAAGAATTCATCATTTAAGGGTAAGAAAAGAGGAAATCATTATGATAGCTAACTGTAATACGTAAGATTTACGTAATTTAAGACATCTACAAGAGCAAAACAAGCACAGGCAAATCTACTAGGCCTGGGTTTAATGTACTAACACATTTGCAAACACATGTATACACAAGGGTGCATTTGTGCTTGTTAGTGTTTTCATGTGTTAGTACTCTAAAGACAAACCTATTGGCATTTCCAATGTTGGTTTATTTCATTTCTACTTGTCTGCTTTCAAATGAACAATGTCATGTGTAGCCAATTCTGCCTTATGATGACAACAAAACTTCGCATTCTGGGAATTGTATTTTGAATTCAGCACTACAACTAAAAACCTCGGACTGCCTAGGGGATTCAAACCTGTCATTTGTGTGGTACCATACAACTACGAGTGGCCTCACTCTACGCTACACCTCTAAATTGCCCTAGACTTTGACCGTTCCTTTCAGTCATATGTAACAAGAACTAGCACTGGATTTGTCTCTCTGCACTGTGTGTGGCACTACAAAAGAGCCCCAATAAATGAAGGATCAAAGACGTGTCATTTCAGCCATGTTTTAGCATACAGGGGACCCCTGATCTGGCACTGCAGGACAAAGAAAGCCCATCAGAGACAGATCTTGGAGCCAGAGTAAAGACCTCCTCCTGCATGAGACAACTTCTATTTTCACGACCACAGGAGAGTGGGAACAGACAGCTAAGAAAAAAAGACCTGTGCCCAAGCGATCATTAGATAGCCTCCAGTACCAGGCACTGGCAGCCCCGGAGTAGCATAGATAGATCCTAGCCTCCTGGTGAGAAGCATGGAAAATACTGTGACAGCTCCATGTAACTAGAGAAGAGGAAAAACTTGGAAGATAGATCTCCGCCTCCATACTGGCTAGAGATAGATGCTTCAGAGACACATAAGCCAGATTAAGAGTCTGGTGGACTGAGGACTGCCAGACTCGTGGTGGTGTGGCGGTGGCAAATCCAGCCACCGCCGCACCGGTGGTCCAACCGCCCCATTAGGAGTTGAGCGGTCGGACTGCTCTGGGACCGTCAGCTCCGCCAGGTAACCGCCGTTCCCATGGCATTGGACCAGCAGTCAGAGGCCGCAATATGCTTGGCGGGACTGCCGGGATGCAGCCAAGCATATTATGAGTTTCCTGTCCTCCAGGGTTTATATGGAGGTTCTTCCTCCATGTAAACCTTGGAGGAGAGCAAACAAAGGGGGCCCTACAGGGCCCCCCTGTGCCTCAACCGCATGTGGATGCACACAGGGGGGTATAACATGTACCCCACTGTGTGCATGCACATATGTTCCTGCATGGCATGGACTTTTGAGTCCATGCCATGCGTGCAGGAACCTTGTAGTGTGGTCCCATTGCGGTGCCTTTTTCAAAGGCACCGCCGCCTTTGAAAGAGGCACCGCCAGACCAATGAAAAGTCGTAAGTTGGCGGTCGGCGAAACCAACGCTCCGCCAAAAGTCGTAATTGGCCCCTAAGTGGCAACATAAGGGAAGAGGGAAGCAACTTTTGCCAAAATGGGCAGACTCGCCCAGAGAACATACTGAGAGACAGAGATGTGAATACACCTGAACAGCAAGTTAGGTAGATATCTTGAATGGCAGGGGTTGCTGCCACCCTAAGCAAATGACAGTCCGGGCATAAGTCAATTTAAAAAATGTTGTCAATAATTGATAGAAGTGCAACCTTTAAGTGGCTGATGGGGTGGAACTCACACCAACTGAGATACAGGCACGCAGACAAAAAGACAGGCTCAATGAAATGCAAGCAGTAGATAGACCCTTGAGCAAGCAAGCAGTACTTTCAGATAGAAAAGATGGTGGTGTATCAAATAGGAGTTCCCTGGTGGAAAGCGAATTCTTGAACTTCCAAGGAAAGAGAAGGCAGGTTCCCAGACATACAGAGAGACAGACAGAACACCTGCAAGTAAGTCAAGAGGTAAGCATGCAAATATACAGGTGGCAGGAAGGTAGACGTGAAGAAAAGCAGGCAAGCTGACGAGTCAAATGTGCAAGTGGGCAGACTGAATTGCAGATGGCAGACAAGCACAAATACTTCATGGCAAATGAAATGAAAATATATATATATATTTTGGACCGCAAGTACGAAAGCCACCTTTGTCCCAGGGATAGCGACATACTACCATTAGAGATGTGATGGCAGAGATGACATGTACCAGAGATTGGCAATGACGTTCACGGATATTGGTGCCATCAGCACGGAGAAACAGAGGCAAGCAGAAGCGGAGAGAGAGGCCAAATTGAACCATTATCGAGCACTTGCAGGGCCCGCCTCAAGGCACACCATGCACACATTTACCAACACACACACTTAGCACGTCAGAGCATTGAGAGAGTTACACACATAACTCAGGGCAAACAGCTCTACTGGGCGATTGTATGACTAAACAACTACTGCCTAAACCACGACTTCCTAAACCACGAAAGCTAAACAACGAACAATACTTAACCACTAGTTTTTTTACAACGACTTCCTAAACAACGAAAATACTTTAAATTGCCCATTACTAATTGACGCCAGTTGACGCTCAGTATGTTCTCTTAAATAAACATGTTGTTCAAGCTGTGCTTAAGCACCTAACTATTGACGAACACAAACACATCAAGCTGTGCCCCTCTGCGCAAACACAATCAAGGACAGTAGACTCGTAAGGCTGAAATAAATTGAGCATGTGCTTGTTTTTTTATTTTTTAAATGTAATAGATGAATATTTTATAAATCTTTTTAAGTAAAGATTCCTTAAATAAACGTATTTTCCAAAGGAAAGATATACTTCTTCTCAAAAATAATTTAATACCTGAGAAATAAAATTAATAACTAGGTATTAATTTACTTCCCAAACCATTACCCATATCATACCTACATCCTGTGGCTTGAAGTAAAAATGTTTTAATCAAATTAAATACAAATGCATTACCACCAATTAAAAAAACCAAAACAGCTTAAAGTATTTCTTACGTTTTTAAATTCATTGATACAAATGAATGACCTACCTGAGAATGCCAGAGAATTCCCAAAGACGCTATTCCCACGTCCTACTACCAAGCAGGATGAAAGCAGACTGCTTCCCAACACTCTTTGGAGTCCGCCAGCCAGGGTGCAAATAAGACGTAATGGCCGACCTTGGCAGTTCACGTTGCCAGCCAGCCAGCATGATTGCAGCAATGCCTTTCCAAAGGTATGGAGGGCGAAAAAGATTGACATGCAGGCATTTGCAGTTTCGCTACTGTGCAGTTCGGAAGGGTGAGGGGGCGGAGATGAGTGACGTAACACTCCAACACTGCCGAATCAAAGTGAAGTTGAGGGGTAGGGAGGCAGAGAGAAGTGACGTGCCACACATACTGCCAGGAAACAAACAAGACGTAAGCCTGTCGTGGACTTCGTAGTATGTGATTCTTCGTTGTTCCGAAAAGTCGTGGTTCAGGACTTCGTGGTTCAGGACTTCGTTGTATGTGAATCTTCGTTGTTCACACTTCGTTGTTCAGGTAAGTCGTTGTTCACACTTCGTTGTTTAGGATGTTTCCCCTACTGGGCACAAGGAGATTTCCTCAGAGTACATTCACACACAGAAATTGAGTAGAACATAGTGAAAACAACAAGGTAGACAGTTAGATGTGGACACGCGGTACTCGAGTTACGAGGCATTGGGAGGCCTGATTAGGCAACCAGCGGCCCCATAACAGAGTTTGAACTGGCAAGGAAGCCGGGATATTGATGAACTGTGCATGTTTCTTTCATTTCATCATTAAGGAACATTCCCTTTTATAATAAGTGTTTAATTTGGCGGGGAATGATCTGCACCCGCTGGTGTCAAATGTCCTGGACCATTTATTAATAAGCACAGCGGCTCTGGACGAGTATGGATAAGCCCGAACGAGGACCAAGTTAGGTGCCTATTCGGCATTTTCAATTAACATTGACACGAGAGAGATATTCTGTTGTCTTGAAGAAGGTGGTCAGTATTGGCTTCAAACCAGCGAAACGCGTCGACACATAAAGAGTGCTAAAATCTGTGGAACTTATGGGCACACTAGATGTGAATTGTTTCTTCATGTGCCTGCATTGATCATTTGATCTGATTAGCACATAATTAAGACTGAGGTTATTGTCTAGTGTCCTCTCCCTTTTGTACATGTTATTTATATATTATTGTGGATTTTTAGATTGAGGAAAAACCTTTTATGTATTAATAATGCCTTTATGAATTTATAAATGAACATTTTAATGTATGTTTTATTGTTTATATGATGGATTACGTTATATTATTTGTACGGTGCCATTTTAAATAATTTTATTAAACATCAGATTGAGTCAGTGAACGTTGTGGAACGTTACTCAGGCTAGGATTCGTGTGTATGAGATTTAGATAAATGAGTAAATGTGTGTAAAATGGAATGATATGGAACGAGCTTTTGTGATAATTTATAATCCCAAAGGGAAAATCTTGTCACTTTACATATTTAGACCTCACACAGACTTCAAGTCATGCACAGACCTCCTCAGAGCACATATTCATGGTACACAGTGTTCCTTAAAGCACGTATGCACATATTGACAAAACACACACATACATGTAAGCACACACACCCACTCGTAAAGAAACACGGACAGCCTTAGAGTACACACATTTGCACAGAGCTCTATCGGTTACTGTCTGGATCTCATAGAGTCTAAGGGGCACATGCATGAAGCTATTTTGCGATCGCAAACAATGCAATTCGCAAAAATTGTCCCTTTGCGATTGCAAAATGGCCTTTTCTAATGTATGAAAGGTTTTTTGATTCGCAAATTAGGTAATCGCAATTTTTTGCGATTCCCTAAATTGCGAATGCAAATAGGGAATCGCTATTTGCGATTACCTAATGCACATGCACATGTGAACTGTGCATTTAGGAAACGCTAATTACCATCAACTTCTAGTTGATGGTAACAATGTGCATAATTTGAAAAATGCACAAAACTGCATTTTTCAAAGTGCCATGTGGCGCTCACATGCCCCTAGGGCATGTGTGTGCCTTACATGTGCATCTTTTTTTCGTTAGGGGCGCCTCAGGGGGGCCTTAGGCCCCCGGGCACCCTTGCCTTTGAATTACCTAATTTGCGATTATCAATTAGGTAATCAGAATTTAGGTAATGTAAGACCCTTCTCATCTATAGGAATGAATTGAGTGGCAATTACAAATAGCGATTCCCTAATTGTGTTTGCGATTCTTAAGAAATCGCAATTAGAGAACCGCTATTTCCTGTCTGTTTTGTTGCATTGCATTTTGCGATGACCAAATAGCGATTTCTAAAAAATTGTTAATTGGTAATCGCAAAATTATACTTTCATGCATATGGCGCTTAAATCCTTAAATGCTGTCACAGTGTTGCAATGCAACCACTTAATAGGAGGCAGAACATTAAGTAGACAATAGCATTTAGTGAGAGGTAAGTACCCTTCTAGGTTGATCCAAAACCTGAATGACAAATTTTAAAACCAGTGGCTGAAGGAGGCTGGTCCAAAATAGTCAATGGCTGAAAGGGGATGAACCCAAAAACCACTGTACTTGTATTGTAACCAATACGTCTGTTAGTTTTGCTGTCCACCTGGACCTAAAAATCGATGGGGGGAGAAACCAATGGAGTGGAAACAATGAACAGCACTAAATAATGCAAAGACACTATTCATACAAATTGAGACAATTACCCCAAACTTGGCAAGCCTGCTCTTCGGTTTGTAGTTGAGGTATCACCATTCCCAAAGATGCTCGGGTGGTCATATGGATAAACCAGCTCTCAATAAATAATTTGCTATATAATTGATAATAATTTAGTTTCTCAGTATGACATCGTTACATATATACTTTATGGATTTTAATTTAAGGAATTGTTTTTGTTCCAACTCTCATCTCATGCCAGTGTCTTCTATATAGGTTCTGGCTTTAGAATGATAAGGAGTTGAGAGTTGTCTGCCTGGACCGTAGGCAGGCACTGTGCTGTTCTCCAATGAACTATTGGAAATCCTATTTGGACTCTGAATTTTGGATTTTAACATTGGCGACGAAGAGAAGAGGTACCTTAAACCCATTTACACAGCACGGGAGGGGTGCCGTCTTGGATTTTCTTTTAACCCATTTAAGGATTAAGCAACTGCTGTTATTTAAAAAAAGTTTTTTTAGAACAATGTTCTTCATTTCTGGAGGAGCTGAGCCATTTATCTGGATTTACTGGAGGTGCCTATATTTATACTAGGTATTACAAGCCTTTGAACTATTAAGCCGGGCTTACCGCAACTTGTGCATTTTTCAAGTAGAGGAGAGGCGTGCTTGCTCTCTGTCCCATGCTGATCCTGTGCTGATCACTCAAGTGTCTGTTGCAACTGCAAGGAAGCGTTGCCAAGACGCGAAACATTCATGATGACAATGTCGATGGAAACAACCAAGAGCCGTTGCCATGGAGTGGAGCAGCAACTAGAAACAAGGCTGTTCTGTACGACGCTCGTCAGAACAAAGCAAGGCATAGGGCGAGGACACACTCACACACTGCTACGAGAGGACGCGTTCAGTCATGGTGGTGCTGAAGCCTGTTGAGGCCTGTTAGACCTGGCACCATTGGCGTGGGTCTCCCTTCCATTTTTTGCTGTTGCCTCTTATGTTTCTGCTGGTTTTAGATGCTTTTGGGCACTGTGCCACTGCTGTTCAGTGCCACAGTGCAAGTGCTCCCTATGGTAAATTGATGTATGGATTAGTGACTCCATGATTGGCTGGTTTGGTTTACTTGTCAGACCCTAGCACAGTGCACTGCGTGTGCCCAGGGCTTGTAAATCAAATGCTGCTGGTGGGCTTGCAGCACTGGTTGTGCCACCCACCGGAGCAGCTTGTAAAGTGTGTCTCAGGTCTGCCATTGCAGAGCCTGTGTGCAGTCTGGTACTGCCACGTTGACTGGGCAAGTGCACCCACTTGCCAGTCCCAGAACCTTCCCTTTTATACATATTAGTCACCCCTAAGGTAGGCCCAAGGGCAGGGTGCATTGTAGGTAAAAGGTAGGACATGCCCTGATGTGTGTGGCATGTCCTAATAGTGAATTACAGCCATTTTCGTTTTTCACTATTGCAAGGCTACCTGTTCCCCATAGGCCAGAATGGGCAGTTAGATTATTACATTTTATAATCCTAACTGACTCAGGGAACCAGGTAGAAATTCGAGTTTAGTATGCCTGAACTCAGAATGATAAAATACATATTTTAGTGAAGTTGGTTTTAACATTCTGTGTTTGAAAATTCCACTTTTAGAAAGTAGGTATTTTCTTGCCTAACTATCCAAGCCTGCCTCTGCTAGGTTGTGTATTCCTTGTCTGGAGTTTGAGTGACAGGGGCTGGGGGATTCCAGGAGACAGGGTGAGTCAGCACAGGGCTGAATAGAGAGATCTGCATGGAGATGGGTGGGAGGAGTTGAACCTGGGACCTGAATAGGACTGTGCCTTCCCTCCACAATGCTGGCTCCACCTCCTGTGGTGCGTCTGATGTCCCTGGCCTACACTCTGAAAGGAAGGAAGGAGTCTTGTCAACAAAGTGCTCCAGGACTGACCAGAACTGGTTTGGACTAGGCCAAGGCCTCTCTGCCTTCAGAGAACAAAGAGAAAAGTAGTATAAATATTGGGACCCAGACCCAAGATCTTTAGATCACTTCTGGGAATCAAGACAAACCTTTGCTGAGGAGAAGAACCAGGAAGCTGAAGGAGGAGACTGTGAGAAGTTGGCCTGGTATATGCTGTCCACTAATTATAGTGGGCACCTTGCACCAGTCCAAACAACCCCTTATTGGAGATAGGTTAAAGACAACCTTTATTGAAAGCTATCCTAGTGGTAGCTATGGAGAGCAGCCTTCAGGCT
Source organism: Calotriton arnoldi (assembly GCA_963921515.1). Classification (NCBI taxonomy): domain Eukaryota; kingdom Metazoa; phylum Chordata; class Amphibia; order Caudata; family Salamandridae; genus Calotriton; species Calotriton arnoldi. The sequence continues at coordinate 664,090 of CAWUFW010010295.1, forward strand.
AAGTCTTGAAGGAATGTAAAGCAGCTTGTTTTACCAGTCTATAATCTCTTGAGTGACCAAATGAAAGAGGACCACACCAGGTATATATTCCAAATATATGTATTTATTGCTAAACACACCCCTCTAGTCTCTTTATGAGGCTAGAGTTCGAAGTACATAAGTTATAAGTTAGTTATCAACAGTAATAGCACAAATACACGTTTGAACCCTAGGGCGTACCAAACCATATACCAATAAAGTGGTATAAGAACCACGACTGAGCTAGACACAAGGCCTAGAGCCTGTAGAAGTGCTTGGACCACAAGGAACCACCCAAGGTAGTGACACAGGGGACCCACGGGGACGCGTGCAGTGTGAGAACACAGCCGCGAATCGCCGTTGACTTCTATGGGGAAAGTCGCGGTTGGAATTTTAAAGAAAAGGGACACTTAGAGGAGGACTTGGAGCAAACCCCTTTAGAACTGGGTTGTTCTAGAGTCTATACCCACGGGAGCACCGGAGTACTCGAGTTACCTCACCCAGGGAAGCCGGGTGCATAGGTGTCTTTCGGGGTCGGGTTTCGTCGTCGGTTTCAATGGCGATCTGCTGCAAAGTGCTGCTGGCGGCCAAGTCGAAAGTGTTCGGGTGGATCCAAAGGTGGATCGAAGATCTGAAGAACCTGAAAGCAGAGGGGACAGAGTTTGGGTCACTAGCCAGTGACCAGGAAGGCAATGAGCGGATGCCCACCAATGTCGGGTGCTTCAGGTAGGTTGATGTTCATCTTGACTCTTCAGCCACGAGCTCCAGGAGGCGTCGACGATGACCAGGAGCTGGATTCGAGCTGTACCACAACGTCTGTCGATTACTGAGGTGTCGACGACCGGATTGGACCCAACAAGCCTTGGCAACGGCAAGTCTTGTGGAAATAGAAGAAGGACGGTGGTGCAGACCAGCAAGGTCTGAGGGACTCACCCAGCAAAGGTAAGTCAGGGCACGCCTGGAGCAACTAGGGAAGCCCAAGCAGAAGAAGATTGGCCTTTGGGAGGGCCCACTAGCCAACGGACTAGCGACCGCGAAGGAGCCTCGAGTGGACGCACTTAGAGCTGGCTCACGGGACACTCATGGAGTGGAGGCCAGTGATCTTCGGTGCAGTCGGTGCTGGAGGCGGGGGCTATGAGGAGCCCAAAGCACAACTTCGTGGGAGACCAGGAAGAGGATGCACTTGCAAATGCGCTCGGTGTCCAGGGGTCATGGTTCCACGTTACCCACGACAGCTACGGGCCTCAGCTTTGCTGGAGACTCAGGGCAGCCTCGGGGAAGTCTGGAAATCTACCTCTGGTGATGCAAAGACTTCGGCGTCCGGCAGGAGCTTCAGTGATGCAGACCGGACAATTGCTTTGTTGGTGCCTGCCAAGCAGGGGAGTCACTCCTTGACCCCAAGGGAGATTCTTCAGTCCTCTAATCTTAAAGTAGAGCGTCGAAGGTCCAGGTTTCTATATCAGAGTTTCGTCCAGGTAAATCTAAAGTCCTAAGGACTGGGGTCCCATACTTATACCAAGTTAGGGGGTTGGACATACTCTGGGGACCCACCTATGGGAGGGTCAGGGCAGAGGGGTGGTTACACCCCTTTCCCTTTGTCCAGTTTCGCGCCAGAGCAGGGGCTGGAAACCCCTGAGCCGGTTTGAACTGGGGTATGCACAGGGACACCAAATGTGGCCCCAGTGCTGGACTTCAAAGCACTTTGAGAGTGCACCCACCCAGCCCCAATACACATCAGCCTGTCTGGGAGGTGGTTACACCTCTCTGAAACAGGAAACCTATTGTCCAGGCCTCCCCTGCTGGAGTTTCGGTCACCAGCAGGAGGCCAGACCTGTGTCTGTGGCTGCAGCATCCATTTTGTGATGCCAGGGCTCTGTAAAGTTAATACCGGGTATGCCGGTTGGCACATGTCTCTCCCTCTAGAAGGGTGGAATGCTACCCCCGCCACCAGAACTGGCGGGGGGGTAGTATTCCAAGATGTTTGACACCAAACACGACATGTTTCCGTGCAGCCATCCCAAAGTTAGCATTTAACGCGAGGTTATAATGCACTTAAGAGTATATGGTCAGGCTGCACTGCAAACAGCATCAGAGGAGGTACTCCGAATGCTGCAGAGGGGCTCTGCTCATGCAGGGGCACCCTCTCACATGAAAACCAAGCACTCTGCCTTCAGGATTGTCAAGGCCTGCCATAGGAGTGACTTATAGGTTTATATGTGTGTGCAATGGTAGTGATATAGGTAGCCTATACCACTGTAAGGGTGCAGGCACCACCTTACTCAGGCTGCAGTAGCAGACCTGTGGTCATTTTGGCTGGCCTTCCAGGTGTGGCATAATACATGCTTCAGCCCCTGGCAGGTCTCTGAGGTACCTATGCCCTGGGTACATAGTATACCATATACTAGGGACTTATAAGGGCACTCCAGATTCCAATCAGAGATGTGCCTAAGGCAAATGGAAACCATTTTAGAGAGGAAGCAGCTAGGCTGGGGTTCTGATTAGCAGGGCCCCAGCCAGACTAATGTCGAAAAACAGTGAAGCATCAGCAAAAAGTGGGGGTACCCATGTGAAGCAGATCCTACTCTCCTACACAACCCCCCCCCCAAACGTAGGGACATTAAACTAACCTTGTCCTGTTGAGTCTTCATGTTCTAAGTGGAAGTACCTAGAGAGTCCATCTGCATTGGCATGGTTACTCCCAGGTCTATGTTCCACTGTAAAGTCCATTCCCTGTAGGGAAATGGACCACCTAAGCAGTTTGGGGTTTTCACCCTTCATTTGTTTTAGCCATAAGAGGGGCTTGTGGTCTGTTTGAACAAGGAAGTGAGTACCAAACAAGTATGGCCTCAACTTCTTCAGAGCCCAAACCACAGCAAAGGCCTCCCTCTCTATGGCTGACCAACGGTTCTCTCTAGGGGTCAGCCTTCTGCTAATAAAAGCTACTGGCTGATCCTGACCTTCATCATTCAATTGTGACAGTACAGCCCCTACCCCCAATTCAGATGCATCTGTTTGGACAATGAACTTCTTGGAGTAATCAGGACTCTGTAGAATGGGAGCAGTGCACATGGCCTGCTTTAGGTCATCAAATGCCTTTTGACAGCTAACTGTCCACTGAACCTTTTGGGCATTTTCTTGGAAGTTAAGTCATTCAGGGGTGTCACTATTGATCCATACCCCTTGACAAATCTCCTATAGTACCCAGTCAGGCCTAAAAGGCTCTCACCTGAGTCTGGGTAGTTGGAGCAGTCCAGTCCATGATCGTCTGGATCTTGCTCTGCAAGGGTTGAACCTGGCCTCCACCCACAAGGTGGCCCAGGTACACAACCTGACTCTGCCCTATCTGGCACTTTGTGGCCTTGATAGTCAGGCCTGCTTTCTGCAGGGCCTGCAAAACATTTCTGAGGTAGACCAGGTGATCCTCCCAGGTGGAGCTAAAGACAGCAATATCATCTAGATATGCTGCACTATAGGCTTCCAGACCTGTAAGGACTGTATTCACCAACCTCTGAAAAGTGGCAGGTGCATTCTTCAGACCAAAGGGCATTACCACAAATTGATAATGCCCACAAGGGGTTGAGAATGCTGTCTTTGGCTTTGCATCATCAGCTAGTCTGATCTGCCAGTAGCCAGCTGTCAGGTCAAATGTGCTTAGATACTTGGCTGAGGCCAAAGTGTCTATTAGCTCATCTGCCCTAGGTATTGGATGGGCATCAGTCCTAGTGACTGCATTGAGACCCCTGTAGTCCACACAAAACCTGACACAAAAACTCTTTTCCCACCACTGGTGTGAGGTTTTGGCACAAGGACCACTGGACTAGCCCAAGGGCTATCTGAGGGTTCAATAACTCCCAAATCCAACATTTTCTGGACTTCTGTCCTGATACAGTCCCTGATATGGTCAGGTTGCCTATAAATCTTATTTTTAATAGGCAGACTGTCCCCAGTGTCCACTTCAAGAGTGCACCAGGTGGTGTGACTTGGAGTCAGAGAGAACATATGTCTGTACTGATTGAGCACTTGTCTACAATCAGTTTGCTGCTGAGCAGTGAGGCTGCCTGCCAAGGCTACACCATCCACTGACCCATCATCAGGGTTCTGTGAGAGCAGGTCAGGGAGTGGGTCACTCTCTTCCTCCTGTCCCTCATCAGTAGCCATGAGCAAGCCCATGTCTGCCCTGTCCACATATGGTTTCAATCTGTTGACATGGAGAACCCTGTGGGGACTCCTGGGTGTTCCTAGGTCTACTAAGTAGGTAACCTCACCCTTCTGTTCAACAATGGTATGGGGTCCACTCCATTTGTCTTGGAGAGCTGCTGGGGCCACTGGCTCCAACACCCACACCTTCTGTCCTGGCTGGTAAACAGTCAGTACAGCCTTTTGGTAATGCCAGGCTTTTGAAGTTCCTGGCTAGCCTCAAGGTTTTTAGTTGCCTTTTCATGTACTCAGCCATCCTGGAGCGGAGACCAAGTACATAGTCCACTATGTCTTGCTTTGGGGGCTTGAGAGGTAACTCCCATCCTTCCTTCACCAAGCACAATGGACCCCTGACAGGGTGACCAAACAAAAGTTCAAAAGGGCTGTAGCCAACCCCCTTTGAGGCACCTCCCTGTATGCAAATAAAAGGCAGGGCAAGAGTATGTCCCATCTTCGCCTAAGCTTCTCTGGGAGCCCTTTAATCATGCCCTTCAAGGTTTTGTTGAATCTCTCAACTAAACCATTGCATTGTGGGTGATAGGGTGTGGTGAACTTGTAAGTCACTCCACACTCCTTCCACATTGCTTTCAAGTATCCAGACATAAAGTTAGCACCCCTGTCTGATACAACCTCCTTAGGGAAGCCCACCCTTGAGAAAATTCCCAGGAGGGCTCTTGCCACCACAGGTGCTGTAGTGGTCCAAAGGGGAATAGCCTCTGGGTACCTGGTGGCATGATCCACTACCACCAGGATAAACCTGTGCCCAGATGCTGTTTGGGGATCCATGGGACCAACAATGTCAATCCCCACCCTTTCAAAGGGAACCCCCACCACAGGTAGTGGTATCAGGGGGCCTTTGTAGTGCCACCTGCCTTGCCACTGGCCTGGCAGGTTACACAGGAGCGACAAAACTCCTTGGTGTCTTCAGACATGTGGGGCCAGTGAAAGTGAGGGACAATTCTGTCCCAAGTCTTGTTCTGGCCCAGGTGACCTGCTAAGGGAATGTCATGGGCTAGGGTCAATAGGAAGCCCCTGAACTTCAGAGGTATAACCAACCTCCTGGTGGCACCAGGCTTGGGGTCTCTACACTCTGAGTACAAGAGTCCATCATCCCAATACACTGTATGGGGACCACTAGCTTTCCCAGCAGCCTCAGCAGCAGCTTGCTGTCTGAGGGGTTCAAGAGAGGGCAGCTCTGCTGCTCCTGGCTCAGATCTGCCCTGGAAGGGCCCCTGTCCCCAAGAACTCAACCTGATCAGGTTCAAGCTCCTCTGGGACAGTTCCTTCCTCAGGACTGAGATCATCTCCCTGAAGAGACTGATCTTCCTTCTGAGCCAAGGGGAAGGCACTGCCTTTACCCTACTACTCCTCTTCTTGGAGGGCACTTGGTCCATTATTCCAGAATCCAAGGCCTGTTCAGTGTTAGACATTTTGGCCTGTGACCTGGTCACAGCAAACACATCTGCAGGGATGCCCATCATTTCTGCATGGGTCCTGAGCTCTACTTCTGCCCAAGCTGAAGTTTCCAGATCATTGCCAAGCAAGCATTCAACTGGTAGGTCTGCACTTACCACAACCTTCTTAAGGCCAGTTACCCCTCCCCAGGAGAAGTTAACAACTGCCAGAGTATGGTCTGTTCTGACATTGCTAGCATTGGTCACTTGGTACATTTCACCAAGTATAATCTGCCCAGGATCCACAAGGTCGTGTGTCACCATGGTGACACTTGCCCCTGTGTCCCTAAATGCCAAAGCCTCTTTTCCATTTATTAAGGGCTGTTGTCGGTACTTGCCCAGATTACTGGGACTCACAGAGGAGGTCACATCCATGCCTCCATCACAGACTAGGACAGCCTGAGTGAGTTCTCTGACTAGGTCAGAGCTCATCTCCTTACCCAGGGTCAACCCTACTAAACCCTTGGCTTGTGTAGTCCCACCACCAACTGTAACTGCACTAGGGGGAGCAGGTGCCTTAGGGGCATTGGTGGGGGCTGGAGTAGAGTCTTTGGACTTGGTGCAATCACTGGTCCAGTGGGTCTTTTGCTTACAGACCTTGCACCATGGTTTCTTTTGGCCTTTCCCTTTGTTAGACTGTGAATCCCCACCTGAAGAAGATTTTTGGGGGCCTTGTGAAGACTTCTGGTCTGTACCCTTCTCCCCACCCTTATCAGAGTTCTTAGAATCTTGCTTCTTTGGGTCACCACCTTGGTTCTGTACCTTCTGCCTCACCCTGGTTCTGACCCATTTGTCTGCCTTCTTTCCCAATTCTTGGGGAGAGGTCAGATCAGAGTCCACCAGGTACTGATGCAACAGCTGATTTTGACAGTTATTAAGAATCTGCTCCCTCATGATAAGATTGTACAATCCTGTGAAGTCACATACCTTACTGCCCATCAACCAACCTTCCAGAGCCTTAGCAGAAAAATCCACATAGTCTACCCAGTCTTGAGTCTGTGCTTTTGGGTATCTCTGAACTTTAACCTGTATTGTTCAGTTGTTAGGCCAAACCCATCAATCAGAGCACTCTTCAAGACTTTGTAATTGTCAGCATCCTCTTCTCTTACAGTGAGGAGCTTGTCTCTACCTTTGTCTGCAAAGGAGAGCCACAAGATTGCTGCCCACTGCTCCTGTGGGACCCTCTGTACTTTACAGGCCCTCTCCAGTGCAGTTATCCATTTGTGGATGTCATCCCCACTCTGGTAGGGAGGGACAATCTTGCTCAGGTTTCTATGGTCATAAGACCTTTCCCTATCTCTGGGGAAATTGCTGCCACCATGGGACTCTAGTCCCATCTTTTTTCTTTGCTTTTCAAGCTCTAGGGACTCCCTGTCTATAGCCAACTGCTCTCTTCTGAGCTTCAACTGAGCTTCTCCATATCTGAGCAGTCTCTCTTTCCTTTCATGAGAGGATTCCCTCCTATGAGAGGAAACAGAGGTCCCTATCGAGGTGTCAGAGTGGTTAGACTCCTGAGAAGGAGATCTAGGCCTTCTGGGCACACTCACAATTCTGATCCTCCTCCTCCTCCACAGGAGGAATTGGGTTCTCCAGGTCAAGGTCATTTTCACCTTCCTGGCCAGTTTCAGAGGGGGGGCCCTGGGTTTCTTCACCCCTGACCCCTTCCTCATTTTCTGCCCCACCCTCTCTGCCTACCCCTTCAGACCCTAGGGGTCTGCTGAGATCATCTGACAGTAGCACCTCCCTGAGGTGTTGGGTGCTGGCACTTTTGCCTGCCTTCAGCTTCCTAGTATTGCACAATGCTCTCAATTCCAAGAATGGGAGATTATCATACTTGGAGGGAAGAAGCCCACTGGCTTCTGGCAAGGACTCACTGGGTCCTGGCTTTGAAGACATTACTAGTGAGGTGTGGTGTATGCACTACCTACTCTAGTGTGGCCTACTAAACTCTCTTGAGTTGTAGAAAGGGTGTGCTATCCCTTAACACACAACTCTAAGTTCAGTAGAACTTACTGTATCCTAAGCTTGATTTATATGTACCTAAGGTACCCTTAGTGGTTTTCAGTTGATCAATTCAATTGAGATTATCTGGTAAAACAATAGCAAGCTGGAATCCCACACGCTGCACACCAATGTGAGAAGTTGGCCTGGTATATGCTGTCCACTAATTATAGTGGGCACCTTGCACCAGTCCAAACAACCCCTTATTGGAGATAGGTTAAAGACAACCTTTATTGAAAGCTATCCTAGTGGTAGCTATGGAGAGCAGCCTTCAGGCTAAGTCTTGAAGGAATGTAAAGCAGCTTGTTTTACCAGTCTATAATCTCTTGAGTGACCAAATGAAAGAGGACCACACCAGGTATATATTCCAAATATATGTATTTATTGCTAAACACACCCCTCTAGTCTCTTTATGAGGCTAGAGTTCGAAGTACATAAGTTATAAGTTAGTTATCAACAGTAATAGCACAAATACACGTTTGAACCCTAGGGGCGTACCAAACCATATACCAATAAAGTGGTATAAGAACCACGACTGAGCTAGACACAAGGCCTAGAGCCTGTAGAAGTGCTTGGACCACAAGGAACCACCCAAGGTAGTGACACAGGGGACCCACGGGGGACGCGTGCAGTGTGAGAACACAGCCGCGAATCGCCGTTGACTTCTATGGGGAAAGTCGCGGTTGGAATTTTAAAGAAAAGGGACACTTAGAGGAGGACTTGGAGCAAACCCCTTTAGAACTGGGTTGTTCTAGAGTCTATACCCACGGGAGCACCGGAGTACTCGAGTTACCTCACCCAGGGAAGCCGGGTGCATAGGTGTCTTTCGGGGTCGGGTTTCGTCGTCGGTTTCAATGGCGATCTGCTGCAAAGTGCTGCTGGCGGCCAAGTAGAAAGTGTTCGGGTGGATCCAAAGGTGGATCGAAGATCTGAAGAACCTGAAAGCAGAGGGGACAGAGTCTGGGTCACTAGCCAGTGACCAGGAAGGCAATGAGCGGATGCCCACCGATGTCGGGTGCTTCAGGTAGGTTGACAGTCATCTTGACTCTTCAGCCACAAGGTCCAGGAGGTGTCGACGATGACCAGGAGCTGGATTCGAGCTGTCCCACGACGTCTGTCGATTGCTGAGGTGTCGGCGACCAGATTGGACCCAACAAGCCTTGGCAACGGCAAGTCTTGTGGAAATAGAAGAAGGACGGTAGTGCAGACCAGCAAGATCTGAGGGACTCACCCAGCAAAGGTAAGTCAGGGCACGCCTGGAGCAACTAGGGAAGCCCAAGCAGAAGAAGATTGGCCTTCGGGAGGGCCCACTAGCCAACGGACTAGCGACCGTGAAGGAGCCTCAAGTGGATGCACTTAGAGCTGGCTCACGGGACACTCATGGAGTGGAGGCCAGTGATCTTCGGTTCAGTCGGTGTTGGAGATGGGGGCTACTCAGAGCCCAAAGCACAACTTCGTGGGAGACCAGGAAGAGGATGTACTTGCAAATGTGCTCGGTGTCCAGGGGTCACGGTTCCACGTTACCCACGACAGCTACGGGCCTCAGCTTTGCTGGAGACTCAGGGCAGCCTTGGGGAAGTCTGGAAATCCACCTCTGGTGATGCAAAGACTTTGGCGTCCGGCGGGAGCTTCAGCGATGCAGACTGGACAATTGCTTTGTTGGTGCCTGCCAAGCAGGGGAGTCACTCCTTGACCCCAAGGGAGATTCTTCAGTCCTCTAAACTTAAAGTAGAGCGTCGAAGGTCCAGGATTCTGTATCAGAGTTTCGTCCAGGTAAATTTAAAGTCCTAAGGACTGGGGTCCCATACTTATACCAAGTTAGGGGGTTGGACATACTCTGGGGTCCCACCTATGGGAGGGTCAGGGCAGAGGGGTGGTTACACCCCTTTCCCTTTGTCCAGTTTTGCGCCAGAGCAGGGGCTGGAAGCCCCTGAGCCGGTTTGACCTGGGGTATGCACAGGGACACCAAATGTGCCCCCAGTGCTGGACTTCAAAGCACTTTGAGAGTGCACCCACCCAGCCCCAATACACATCAGCCTGAACCACCCTGCAACAGGAAACCTATTGTCCAGGCCTCCCCTGCTGGAGTTTCGGTCAGCAGCAGGAGGCCAGACCCGTGTCTGTGGCTGCAGCATCCATTTTGTGATGCCAGGGCTCTGTAAAGTTAATACCGGGTATGCCGGTTGGCACATGTCTCTCCCTCTAGAAGGATGGAATGCTACCCCCGCCGCCAGAACTGGCGGGGGGTAGTATTCCAAGATGTTTGACACCAAACACGACATGTTTCCGTGCAGCCATCCCAAAGTTAGCATTTAACGCGAGGTTATAATGCACTTAAGTGTATATGGTCAGGCTGCACTGCAAACAGCATCAGAGGAGGTACTCCGAATGCTGCAGAGGGGCTCTGCTCATGCAGGGGCACCCTCTCACATGAAAACCAAGCACTCTGCCTTCAGGATTGTCAAGGCCTGCCATAGGAGTGACTTATAGGTTTATATGTGTGTGCAATGGTAGTGATATAGGTAGCCTATACCACTGTAAGGGGTGCAGGCACCACCTTACTCAGGCTGCAGTAGCAGACCTGTGGTGTCATTTTGGCTGGCCTTCCAGGGGTGGCATAATACATGCTTCAGCCCCTGGCAGGCCTCTGAGGTACCTATGCCCTGGGTACATAGTATACCATATACTAGGGACTTATAAGGGCACTCCAGATTCCAATCAGAGATGTGCCTAAGGCACATGGAAACCATTTTAGAGAGGAAGCAGCTAGGCTGGGGTTCTGATTAGCAGGGCCCCAGCCAGACTAAAGTCGAAAAACAGTGAAGCATCAGCAAAAAGTGGGGGTACCCATGTGAAGCTGATCCTACTCTCCTACAGGGACTACCCCTGTGCTGTGTGTTTGGGGGTTGGCCTACAGTGGTTGCTTCATTATCAAAGAGAGGAGAAAAGGACTGAGTGTGCTTTCTATCAACTTGAAGAAGAATCTCCAAGGGCTTGAACTAGAGCTTGCCTCCTGCCTGAAGTCTCAGGGATACAAGACTTCACCAACCAGCTCCCCCCTGAATTCCCTTGCTGGGAATTGAAGTGCCTGCTGTTGTGCTGGGCCTTCTGAGAGACTGCGTGTCGCTGGGAGCTGGAAGCGCGACGCAACGACGAGAAGCGTGTCGCCGCCGCAGCCGCTGTCATCGCATCGCCGAGGAAGCGAGACGCCGCTGTCATCATCGCATCGCCGAGCGCGGCGCATCGCCGGAGAAGCGGGACGCTGCCACAGAGGTCATCGTCGCATCACCGGAGAAGCACGTCACAGGGCCTGTCGCGGCTTCAAAGATCATCGAGTCACCGCACGACCGTCGGGCGTGCACGCATCACACCAACGTTGTCGCATCGCAACCAAGACGCCATTTTGTCGCATCGCACCGGAGAAGAGTTTCGCATCGAGGTGCCATCTTGTTGCATCGCACCGGAGAGCAGTAAGAAACCGACGCATCACCTCCCCACACAGTAAGGAAGCGAGCATCAACTCCCCTGCGCAGCAGTAAGGAACTGACGCATCCACTCCCGTGAGTGTAAGGAACCGACGCATCACCTTCCCTGCGCGCCTTTTGTTTTCTTTGCGTTACGCATTCAAGGTACATTGAGAGTAAAGTGTCGCATCTACAACTTGAGAGAACTGAGCTATTTTATAACATTTTAAAGTCTATTTTTGAGTACAGTATTGTGGATTTTTGTCGTTTGGTCTTGTGTTAAGTCTATATAAAAATACTATTTTTATAAATACAACCTGTGTGGTGTCCATCTGTAGTGCTGTCACTGTATTACTGTATGTGTTCACAAATGCTTTACACACTGCCTCTGAGATAAGCCTGCCTGCTCGTGCCAAGCTACCAAGGGGGTGAGCAGGGGTTATTTTAGGAGTGTAGCCCCTTACCCTGACTAGACACAAGGGTCCCTATTTGTCACAGGTATCTACCTATGCCAACTAGAGACCCCCAAATCTAACATTGGTGGTCAGCGGTGAGGATTTGGACTTGCATTTGTGATTCATGTACAGTAATTGGTGTACCTACTATTGAGTGCAGACCATAACGCAACCACATACTTTTTGAGAGAATTTTTCCTTGGAACTTCTTTTCTATTTTGATTCCTGAGAACTGCCAGTCTTTTTGCTACCATGAGCAAGTCAGCATCCATAGTATCTGTAGACATTGTTTTGGAAGAAGAGAGAATTGATACTTACACTGAGCCTTATCTCAAAGCTTTGTGCAAGAAATTTAAAATCTCTGTGAAAGGCCTCACCAGGAAAGAGGAATACCAGAAGGCGCTGAGGGCCTGGGTAGAATCTAGGAATGCCAGTGAGCATCCTGAGGAGCCAGCAATGGAGGCGGAGGATTTAAATGGGCAGCTTGAGGGGCCAGTGGGCCTAACTGGAGGGAAAGCACCTTCAGGGGCGGGCAGCAGTGTTTCTTCCAAAGGGTTGTCCCCAGGAGAGCTGGAGGACAGAGCAAAGGAGAGGATGCATAAGTTGGAGCTAGCTAGGCTCAAAATGGATGGTCAGAAAGACATAGAGAGCAAGAAAATAGAGCTTGGGATGGAATTAGAAATGAAGAAGTTAGCCTTAGAGGAAAAGAGAATGCATTTTGAGCATGAGAGAGGATTGAGGGAATTGGAACTCAAGGCAAAAGGTTTAGAGGTTCCTCCCTCTGGTGGCAGCACACCGCCAGTGCATGTAGAAGCAAGAACCTACATTCCCAAAAGATGTAGTTAAAGATTTCCACAAGAATGAGGATATTGGTCAGTGGTTTTGGGCTTATGAACCTGCAATGTTGGCCCACCGGGTCCCTGAGAAGGATTGGGGAGCGGGGTTGTGGGGCCGCTTTGTTAGTGATGGGAGGGACACTTTGTTGGATTTACCTACAGAGGAGCAGATGTCCTATACCCACATGAAGGGAGCCCTAATGTCCAGATTTGGTTTGACCCCAGAGCTATACAGACAAAGGTTTAGAAATTGCAGAAAACTGGAGTCTACCACTTGGGTGGAATATGTGTCTTTCTTTTGCAGAGCATTGGATGGTTGGGTGAAGGGTAGCAAAGTGGATAATTTTGAGGCGCTCTATGATTTGCTTGCATGGGAGCACTTGTCAAATAACTGTTTTCCAGAGCTACGCCAGCATCTTATTGATAGCAAGCTGACTAACCCTAGGAAGCTTGCTGAGGAGAGCGGACCGCTGGGTGAGCACCCGGGTCCAGAAGGGTGATGTGGGAGACTTCACCAAAGGTGGGCAGGGTCCCCAGCAGAAGAGTGGGGGGACAAGGGTAAACAGAGGGAGTTCCAGAAAGGGCCCCAAAGTAATCCCCAAGGGAACCAAGGGAAGGTTCCCAGCCTCCCCCTGAGAAGAAGGCAGTGGCCCCGACAGATAAGCCTGTTCACAAGGGGCCCAAGACCTGTTTTAAGGGTGGTCTAGTAGGCCACTGTTCTTATGATGCTAGATGTCCCTTGTATGGGAAGACAGCACCCACTGGTGCACCACCCCGGCAGTTGGCTAGTGTAGCCCTGGGGGAGGAAATGGGTGCCCAGGGTGGGTGGGGTCCCGCAGAGATGTCCCTTGTCTCTTTAAGAGACTGTGAGGTGGTCCCCAGGACCCAGCTGCCTGATAACACTAAAAAGTACAGGCAGTGGGTGACCATCAATGGCAAGAGGGTGGAAGCTCTTAGAGACACTGGAGCCAGTGTGACAGCTGTCAGTTGTCGGTTGGTGTCTGAAGAGCAGGTAGTCCCCAATGCATTTTACCCAGTTGTTGCGGCTGACAACACAGAGAGCCACTGCAAGGTGGCACAGGTTCCCTTTGAGTGGGGGGGGCTCAGGGACTCTTCAAGTAGCTGTGAGGCCAGCCAAGCCTGTTGAATGTCTGTTAGGTAACGATTTGGAGAGCTCCCCTTGGGCTAAGGTGGAGCAGAGAGCTCATTTAGAGATGTTGGGTTTGTCTGAGTGGGCCTGCGTGACCACTCAGTCTATGGCAGCCAGTAAGGGTATTCAAGAGGACCTGGAGCCTGAGAAAATGGCCCAGGTGCCTGCCTTAAAGAGAAGCGGTAGGGGGCACGGGAAACCGACCCCTGAGATTCCCACGACCCAGGAGGAGGCAGACCCTGAGGGGGAGGCCCTGGAGCCTACCAGGGAAGAGATTGCTGAACTGGGAGACCTGCCTGAGCTGACCCATTGGCAGCAGGAAGGAGGTCCCTCCAGGGAAGAGTTCTGTGAGGAGCAGAACAAGTGCCCTTCTCTTGTGGGTTTGCGGCAACAGGCTGCAAACCAGGCAGCAGGTGATCAGTCTGGATCACATTGGATCTACTGGGAGAATGGTCTCCTGTATAGTGAGCCTAAGGTTGCTGAGCCTGGGTCAGCCCGTGTGCTGGTGGTACCCCAGTGCTTCAGAGCCTTCCTACTGGGGCTGGCTCATGATGTGCCTTTAGCAGGACATTTGGGGCAGGACAAGACCTTTGAAAGGCTTGTCACCCACTTTTATTGGCCCCAAATGCGCAAGAGTTTAGACACTCATTGCAGGACCTGTCAGACTTGCCAGGCAAGTGGAAAGAGTGGGAGGAAGCGCAAGGATCCTCTCCAGCCATTCCCTGTGGTCAGCACCCCCTTTGAAAGGGTGGGCATTGACATTGTGGGGCCTCTGGATCCCAAGACAGCCATGGGCAACAGGTTCATCCTGGTCTTGGTGGACCATGCCACCCGGTACCCGGAAGCCATCCCTCTCAGGACAGTGATGGCCCCCGTGGTGGGACGTGCACTGATGGGGATTTTCTCACGCGTGGGGTTTCCCAGAGAGGTGGTGTCAGACCGAGGTACCAACTTCATTTCTAAGTATATGAAGTCCCTGTGGCAGGAGTGTGGTGTAACCTACAAGTTCACCACTCCTTACCACCCCCAAGGTAATGGGCTGGTTGAGAGATTCAACCGGACCCTCAAAGGCATGATTATGGGTCTTGAGGAACCTATGAGGCGTAAGTGGGACGTCCTCTTACCATGCCTGCTGTTTGCATACCGTGAGGTGCCACAGAAATCTCTAGGGTTCAGTCCCTTTGAGCTTCTCTATGGTCACCCAGTGAGAGGACCTTTGAGTTTGGTCAAGGAAGGCTGGGAGCAATCTCCCAGGAAACATCCCCAGGATGTATATAGCTACATGCTGGCCTTGGGGAACCAAACTAGGCGATTCAGAAAACTTGCTGAGGTGAATCTGGAAGCCAGCCAGGAGGAGATGAAGCGGTGGTACGACCAGAATGCCACTCTGGTTGAGCTTCAGCCTGGTCAGAAAGTGTGGGTCATGGCCCCAGTGGAGCCCTGTGCGCTCCAGGATAAGTGGACCGGACCATTTGAGGTGGTGGAGCACAAAAGTCCGGTTACCTACTTGGTGGACTTGCGGTCTCCCAGGAACCCCTTGCGGGTCCTGCATGTCAACCGCCTGAAGCCCCACTTAGAGAGGTACGAAGTGGGCATGCTCCTAGCAACAGATGCTGGAATGGAGGAGGATACTGAGCCTCTTCCTGACCTCCTGTCTGCAACAGAGCAAGATGGGTCAGTGGATGGAGTGAACCTCTCTTCTACCCTGACCCCTGAGCAGCAGAATGACTGTCACCAGTTGCTGGGACAGTTTTCTGACCTGTTCTCCCTGATTCCCAGTGTCACTGATTGGTGCATCCATGATGTAGACACTGGGGACAGTCCTCCTGTCAAGCACAAAACTTACAGGGTGACTGACAGGGTGAGAGCTTGCATCAAGGAGGAGATCTCCAAGATGCTTGCGTTGGGGGTGATTGAGTCCTCTAACAGTCCTTGGGCCAGCCCAGTGGTCTTGGTCCCAAAGGCTGCTGCACCAGGTGTCTCACCAGAACTGCGGTTCTGTGTGGACTACCGAGGGCTCAATTCAGTCACCAGGACTGACGCGCACCCCATCCCCAGAACTGATGAGCTGATTGATCGGTTAGGGGCTGCCCGGTACCTCAGCACGTTTGACTTAACATCTGGGTACTGGCAGATCGCCTTGACTGATGGGGCAAGAGAGAGGTCAGCATTCTCCACACCAGATGGGCACTACCAATTCCGGGTTATGCCCTTTGGGATGAAGAATGCCCCTGCCACCTTTCAGAGGTTGGTCAACCAGGTGTTGGCTGGACTGGAAGAGTTCAGTGCCGCCTACCTGGATGAGTTCAGCGCCAGTTGGGAAGAACATCTGCGCCACCTCTGGGAAGTGTTGATGGCGCTGCGGAGAGCAGGCCTCACGATCAAGGCGAGTAAGTGCCAGATCGGGCAGGGTTCCGTGGTGTACTTGGGACACCAGGTTGGGAGCGGCCAGGTGGCGCCCCTACAGCCCAAGATTGAGACCATCCTGACTTGGGAACCCCCCAAGACCCAGACAGAGGTGAGAGCCTTTTTAGGACTCACCGGGTATTACAGGAGGTTTGTCAAGGGGTTTGGCTGCATTGTTGCACCCTTGACAGAGCTGACTTCCAGGACGCAGCCCAAGAGAGTGATTTGGACTGACACCTGTCAGAGAGCTTTTGATGCCCTGAATACTGCCATGTGCACGGCGCCCGTGCTCCTGGCACCCAACTTCTCAAAAGAGTTTATTGTGCAAACAGACGCTTCAGAGCATGGTGTGGAGGCTGTTTTGTCACAGATTAATGAGGAGGGCCTAGACCAACCTGTAGCCTTCATCAGTAGGAGGTTACTTCCACGGGAACAGAGGTGGAGTGCAATTGAGCGTGAGGCATTTGCTGTGGTCTGGGCACTGAAGAAGTTGAGACCATACTTGTTTGGGACTCACTTCCGGGTTCAGACAGACCACAGGCCCCTCAGACGGCTGATGCAGATGAGGGGTGAGAATCCAAAGCTGTTGAGGTGGTCCATATCCCTACAGGGGATGGACTTTACAGTGGAACACCGCCCTGGTACAGAACACGCCAATGCTGATGGTCTGTCCAGGTTTTTCCACCTTAGTGATGAGAACTCCCCAGAGGTAGGGTAGTTCTCCCCACATTTCAGCTGGAGGGGACACGTGTTAGACCTGGCACCATTGGCGTGGGTCTCCCTTCCATTTTTTGCTGTTGCCTCTTATGTTTCTGCTGGTTTTAGATGCTTTTGGGCACTGTGCCACTGCTGTTCAGTGCCACAGTGCAAGTGCTCCCTATGGTAAATTGATGTATGGATTAGTGACTCCATGATTGGCTGGTTTGGTTTACTTGTCAGACCCTAGTACAGTGTACTGCGTGTGCCCAGGGCTTGTAAATCAAATGCTGCTGGTGGGCTTGCAGCACTGGTTGTGCCACCCACCGGAGCAGCTTGTAAAGTGTGTCTCAGGTCTGCCATTGCAGAGCCTGTGTGCAGTCTGGTACTGCCATGTTGACTGGGCAAGTGCACCCACTTGCCAGTCCCAGAACCTTCCCTTTTATACATATTAGTCACCCCTAAGGTAGGCCCATGGGCAGGGTGCATTGTAGGTAAAAGGTAGGACATGCCCTGATGTGTGTGGCATGTCCTAATAGTGAATTACAGCCATTTTCGTTTTTCACTATTGCAAGGCTACCTGTTCCCCATAGGCCAGAATGGGCAGTTAGATTATTACATCTTATAATCCTAACTGACTCGGGGAACCAGGTAGAAATTCGAGTTTAGTATGCCTGAACTCAGAATGATAAAATACATCTTTTAGTGAAGTTGGTTTTAACATTCTGTGTTTGAAAATACCACTTTTAGAAAGTAGGTATTTTCTTGCCTAACTATCCAAGCCTGCCTCTGCTAGGTTGTGTATTCCTTGTCTGGAGTTTGAGTGACAGGGGCTGGGGGATTCCAGGAGACAGGGTGAGTCAGCACAGGGCTGAATAGAGAGATCTGCATGGAGATGGGTGGGAGGAGTTGCACCTGGGACCTGAATAGGACTGTGCCTTCCCTCCACAATGCTGGCTCCACCTCCTGTGGTGCGTCTGATGTCCCTGGCCTACACTGTGAAAGGAAAGAAGGAGTCTTGTCAACAAAGTGCTCCAGGACTGACCAGAACTGGTTTGGACTAGGCCAAGGCCTCTGCCTTCAGAGAACAAAGAGAAAAGTAGTATAACTATTGGGACCCAGACCCAAGAACTTTAGATCACTTCTGGGAATCAAGACGAACCTTTGCTGAGGAGAAGAACCAGGAAGCTGAAGGAGGAGACTACCCCTGTGCTGTGTGTTTGGGGGTTGGCCTACAGTGGTTGCTTCATTACCAAAGAGAGGAGAAAAGGACTGAGTGTGCTTTCTATCAATTTGAAGAAGAATATCCAAGGGCTTGAACTAGAGCTTGCCTCCTGCCTGAAGTCTCAGGGATACAAGACTTCACCAAACAGCTCCCCCCTGAATTCCCTTGCTGGGAATTGAAGTGCCTGCTGTTGTGCTGGGCCTTCTGAGAGACTGCGTGTCGCTCGGAGCTGGAAGTGCGACGCAACGACGAGAAGCGTGTCGCCGCCGCAGCCGCTGTCATCGCATCGCCGAGGAAGCGAGACGCCGCTGTCATCATCGCATCGCCGAAGCGCGGCGCATCGCCGGAGAAGCGGGACGCTGCCACAGAGGTCATCGTCGTATCACCGGAGAAGCGCGTCGCAGGGCCTGTCGCGGCTCCAAAGATCATCGAGTCGCCGCACGGCCGTCGGGCGTGCACACATCACACCAACGTTGTCGCATCGCAACCAAGACGCCATTTTGTCGCATCACACCGGAGAAGAGTTTCGCATCGAGGTGCCATCTTGTCGCATCGCACCGGAGAGCAGTAAGAAACCGACGCATCACCTCCCCACACAGTAAGGAAGCGAGCATCAACTCCCCTGCGCAGCAGCAAGGAACCGACGCATCCACTCCCCTGAGTGTAAGGAACCGACGCATCACCTTCCCTGCGACCCTTTTGTTTTCTTTGCGTTACACATTCAAGGTACATTGAGAGTAAAGTGTCGCATCTACAACTTGAGAGAACTGAGCTATTTTATAACATTTTAAAGTCTAGTTTTGAGCACAGTATTGTGGATTTTTGTCGTTTGGTCTTGTGTTAAGTCTATATAAAAATACTATTTTTTATAAATACAACCTGTGTGGTGTCCATCTGTAGTGCTGTCACTGTATTACTGTATGTGTTCACAAATGCTTTACACACTGCCTCTGAGATAAGCCTGCCTGCTCGTGCCAAGCTACCAAGGGGGTGAGCAGGGGTTATTTTAGGAGTGTAGCCCCTTACCCTGACTAGACGCAAGGGTCCCTATTTGTCACAGGTACCTACCTATGCCAACTAGAGACCCCCAAATCTAACAAGGCCTGTATCCATAGCAACTCACTGACACCATCTTTGATTGGGTGCGCTCAGCAGTTTCAACACTGATGCGTACAGCTCTCCAATCACTTTGCCTCACAAAGCCGATGCGCACAGCTAGTTAGCATTATCGTTTTGGCGGCTGTCTGGCTGACAGTGGGATTGTTTATCACAGATGCGCATGGATGCACAAGTGTGACAGAATATTCTAGTGATGCCGTGCTGGCTGTTCATTGCCCCAATACAGGGATACTGGCACCAGCAGTGTCTTTGCAGCATACGTTAGACCCACACGGACCATGGTCAAGGTGACTTTAATTAATTTTAGGTTATTTAAGTTGCGATTATGAAGTTTGATCCCTTGCTACATTTTTACAAAACAAGGGTGATCCTCCTATATCTCGGGCACGGTGGGAGGAGAAGTTTCTGACATATATGAAGGCCATTGGTGGGGATAGGATGGGGGCTGAAAGGAAAAAAAAACATTTTACTTAATTTCTTAGGCCTGGAAGGGCAACTCACTTTAAGACTTTACCACAGGTTGCTTCTCATGGAGAAGAATATCTTAATGAGCTTGAGGAAGCTTTATTGCAAATGGAACATAGGTTTAAACCTACTTCCAGTGTGGCCTTGAATAGATTCAAGTTCTATATCAAGGCTCAATGTGAAGGAGAATCTTTTGATGATTTCCTCACATCCTTAAGGGCACTGTCTATGCACTATAATTTTGGCAAGATTACTGACGAAATGATCAGGGACCAATTAATCGTAAATATAAAAAGTAAGAAGATACAAGACCAATTGTGGGTAAATGGAGACTCAAAATTGAAAGATGCCATAACTACTGCTAAAACAATTGAGCAGTCGGAGAAATGAATGAAGTCTGTGCAGGATAGTAGCGTTAAAAATGTAAATGTGACAGATGAAGTGTGTGTTGTAGGGGATAGTTCAGTGCATAAAAATGGACAAGAAGGAAGAAAATACGACAAAACTATTACTTGTTATAGATGTGGCAATTGTAGTCCTTTAGCTTCATCGTCTCAATGTCCTGCCATTGGGAAGGAGTCAATCAATCAATCAAGCAATCAGGAGTTAATAAAGTGCAGCTACTCACCCACAAGGGTCTCAAGGCGATATGGGGGAGGGGGCGACTCCATAGCACGCTGGGGTCAACCGAAGAGCCAGGTCTTGAGGTCTTTCCTGAGCTGAGGCAGTGTGGGGGTTTGACAGAGGCAGAGGGGGAGGTTGTTCCAGGCCTTGGCTGCGAGGTAGGAGAATGACTTCTCTCCTGTTCTGGTCTTTTAGATGCATAGTATGGTGGCCAGAGAGAGGTCAGCTGATCGGAGGTGTCTCTTGGGTGCGTGGAAGGAGAGGCGGTCGTTAAGGTATGCTGCTACGGTGCTGTAGAGGGCCTTGTAGCATGGGTGAGGAGCTTGAATGTTATTCTTCTTACGATGGGGAGCCAGTGGAGATCGCGGAGGTGTTGGGTGACGTGGTGGTGGTGGGGGATGTCTAGGACTAATCTGGCTGCGGCGTTCTGGACGGTTAGGATCTTGCAAAGTAGTTTCCTGTTGATTCCGGCGTAGAGAGTGTTGCCGTAGTCCAGTTTGCTGCTAATGAGGGTGTGCATAACCGTTTTTTTGCATTCGGGTGGGATCCATCTGAATGTTTTTTGGACTATGCCCAGGGTGTTGAAGCAGGCCGAGGATAGGGCGTTGATCTGGCGGTTCATCTTGAGCGCTGAGTCTAGTATGATTCCGAGGTTTTGTTCATGGTCCGTCGGTTTAGGGGGTTTCAGAGGGCGGAGGGGCACCAGGTGTTGTCCCAGGTGGATGGGGTGGAGCCAAGGTTGAAGACTTCTGTTTTCTCGGTGTGGAGTTTGAGGCAGGTCGTCTTTATCCAGGAGTGAAACAAAGCGGGTGGATGGGACTTTTTGCACGGGTGTGTAAAGAGGAAAAAAAGGAAACTGCTTATCTTTCCAAGGGTAGGGCAGCATGTGTGAGGGAGATGTCTAGTGTGAAATGTGTTTGTGGTGGGGAGAATAACTGTGAGATGGAAAAAGGGATAGTGTTATCCATGAACACTCATGAAGAGAAGGAGGAAGAAGGGGAAGTTAGTAATCCCCTTAAGTATATGGTTCAGATTCTTAACAAAGATTTGGAGCTCATTAGTGATTCGATGTCTTCCTGGACAATAATCACCAAGCAATAGTTTGCAGAGAAGTTCGGTGATGTCATGACTCAACATGACTTGACAGAGTCAGGCGTTGTGGCCCAGAGTTTTGATGGATCTGCCATCAATATGAGAGGTTATACCGCGGTAGTTATAAGGTTCAAGGGAAGAGAAGCACATATTAAATTATATGTAACAGAGAAAGGAATACATGTTCTAGGAAGGAGGGATCAGTTGAAAATGGGCATTATATTGAATCTGCGTAACAAAGAACGAATATTAGTGGAAAGTGAACCAGATAGTTTTGCATGGTTGACTTCACAGTTTTCTGACGCATTCACTGGGAAATTAGGCAAATTGGAGGGCTATACTCACCGCATTAAACTTAAGCAAGAAGCCCTACCAGTTAAACAGAAGCTAAGAAGGGTACCAATGAACGTGAGGGATGAATTGAAGATCAAACTCAATGAGATGTTGTGTGGGGAATTATTAAAAAGGTTGAATCCTCTGAGTGGGTGTTGCCCATAGTCTTGGCACGTAAGACTGATAAGACTTTGTGGTTATGCATAGATCTCATGGCACTTAATGATGTCATTGTGGTTGACTGACATCCGTTGCCAAATATCAACAAAGTGGAGAGTATGTTGGAGGGTGCAACAATATTTTCCACACTCGACTTACTTTGAGCCTATCATCAAATCGAGTTGGCTGAAGATGGGTTTGACTGCATTTATCACTCCACAAGGCTGGTTTCAGTTTAGGGGGGTGACATTTTGAAATGTGTCAGCAGCATCTGTGTTCCAGAGGACAATGTACTACATTTTTCATGCATGGAAAGTTTCGTCAAATGCTTCCAAGATGACATTCTGATTGTCCCAAAAATAGCCAGGAACACTCAGAGCATATAAAGGTAGTATGTGAGGTGCTGAGGAAGTATGGCTTGACAGAGATAGAAAGTAAATGTAAGCTTTTCCATGAGTCAGTGGAATACCTGGGACATACTTTGTCAAAGGAAGGGGTAGTGCCCAAGAAATCGTTGGTGGATGCTATATATGCACTGGACAACAAGGAAAAATTTCTCTCATTTGCAGGCCGTTGCAAATACTACAGTAAATTCATCAGGGATTTCGCTACCAAAATGGAACCATTAAGAGAACTGACCAGGAGAAATGTAGAGATTATTTAGTCAGTGTAGGAAGCTGGCTCTCTATATAGTGCACTAAAATGAAGTACACTGTGCAGAAAGTCCAGTGGAATCCAGTACACTGTGCAGAAAGTCCAGTGAAATCCAGATTGGTATGCAGAGGCAAAAGTAGATAATACTAACGGTCTATTTGTGGTAGTGTGGGTGAGCAGTTATGCTTATCAGAGAGTAGTGCTAAGCATTTCTTGTACTCACAGGGTTAATAAATGAGACACACACTCAAGAATAAATCAGAGAACAATTTTTAAAAATAACACCGATTTTAATATAATTTTTCAGACCAAGAACTTCGATCTACAGTAAGTACTTTTTTTTAGGATTTGAATTTTCAAAGTTCACAAAATGAATTACTTTTGTGAGCAATTACGCCTCATTGAAGTCAACGGGAGAAAATCGAAAAATGCATAAAAAATCATAGAGTTGGATTTTGAGGTTCACCTTCCGGACTTAGGTAGGTAGCAAAGCCAGGCCCAATGTTTCACCAGTGGATTTTTGGGAGCATCCCAGATTCAGCTGGGAGCAGAGTGCTGAGGCCATTGGTAACGGGTGCGCTATGAAGAAGGGGGTCACCTGAAAATGCACTGCACAATGGGACTTAAAGGTAAGTCCAAGGGGTCTCACTCAAAGGAGCAGGTTGCGTCAGGACCATGTCAGCACAGATGGTTCATCAGGCTGGGTGCAGAGCATATAGGTCAGCTGGGCTGCACGAGTCAAGATGTCCTCGTGGTCAGGAGCAGGCATCATGGAGAGGCGACTCCGGGACAGCTGGCCACTCATGAAGTGGGTCTCAGAGGGGTCTTGATGGGTGTTTGCTTCCTGGGCAGTTGGAGTTCAGATTAGACTCTTCATCTTGGTAAATGCGGCAGAGGGTCTGGTACCCCGGCTCCGGTAGGTCCTGATGTCTCCAAACTTGGTAAGGAGACAGATCTGACCCTCTGGAGCTAGTGTACCACTTTTGGTTTGAGTGCTATGTCAGAGTCACCAGGAAGCTGCAAGTCGGAAAAACAGATTCTGCGGTTCAGTGCCTGAGGGCTGCAATGGAGCGGTACCTCCACGCCAAAGGAGTTCTTTGGCAATTTGTAGAATGCTGAAGGAGCTCTAGGGTTCTTGGAGGACTCACATTTGCAGGATGAGACAGCACACCATGAATGTTAAGTCCTTAAGTCAGCAGGCAGGGTTTGGTGCCAATTTTCTGCAGCAGGGCTTCATCATCAGGTCAGCAGCTCTTCTTTGTCCTTCTCTTCTTTGTGTCCATCAAATCTAAGTTTAGGGTCCAAGGTCGCCACCTAAACACTAAATTTAGGGGTGTTAATGGGGTGACAGGAAGTAGCCAATGGGCTCCCTACCTATAGGGTGTCTACATCCTCTAAGTGACTACTTCCTGTGGGATGGGGCATTACCCTGACCCTAATTGTCTAATTCCCTCAGAAACCAAGATGGAGATAAATGAAAAGTGGGCTCCAAATCGCCTGCCCTACCTTAGGCGTGGTGCTAACTGAATAGAGACCCACCTCCTAATTTACCTTATTTTCCCACCTGTCCTCTCGACAAATGTGGAGCAGGAATGGGGGGTTGGCATCCACCTCTATCTAGAGGCCTGGGTCATGTTTCAAAGGCAGCATTGCCTTTGAAGCTTCCCAGCTTGGAAGGGCATCCTGTCCTGGGGGATGTGTGAAGCACCTCTGCCCAGAGCAGGATTTGTTTCTAGCCTCTGAGAGGGCAGGCCCTCAACCCATGAGGTCAGAAACATGGCTGGTGGTGGTAAGATGGCTAAGACTAGTCAGAGACCACACCAGTGCTTAGTAGGTTTTATGGGGACCCTCTAAAGGGTCTCCTGTGTGCATTGATTAATAAATCCAACACTGGCATCAGTGAGAATGTAATATGACACGATGTTTGGTACCAAACATCTTAGAGTACAGTAAAGACATCATGGAGCTAGGAAACTCGTGATGACAAGTGTCCAGCCCATGTACTCTCGATGGCCTCCCTGTGCACTTGCAATATCCAAGAATGGACTTAGATATTACAGGGTCATATATGCTCATGCTGATATGTCCACACATGGGTTATAGTGCACCCACCCTTAGGGCTATAAGGCCTGAAGTAGGGGTGACTTACCTATACTCATGCAGTGTCTGTGGGCATGGCACACAGTGATGTGTGCCATATCGACTCTTCAGTTTTCTCTGCACCAAGACATGTAGCCTGCAATGGGAGTTTGCTTGGTCTTGGTGAGGGGTCTCTGGGATGGCACAATTTTTGCTGCAGCCCTAGTGGACCCTCTTCAGTACCAATGCCCTAGGTATCAGGGATATCATTTACTAGGGACTTACAGGGGTTGCTAAAGTTGTGTCAATTGTGATACAGTTTTAGGGAAAGAACACTGGTACTGGGACCTTGGTTGGCAGGGACCCAGTATAGTTAAGTCAAAGTTGCATCAACATCCAGACAAAAAGTGGGGGGGGGCGTGGTACTGCAACAAGAACCCAGTTTCCTACAGTCAGAAAAACAGCAGCAAGCATTTGACGTAGTCAAGGAAGTGATTGTGGGGGCACCCACTTTGAAACCTTTTTTTTGTAAACAAAGAATACATTATAACAGTAGATGCTAGTTTGTACGGTGTGGGAAGTGTGTTATCACAGAACTGTAGTAATAAGGAGTGGAATGTGGCATTTGGTTTTCACACCCTGAGTGATATCGAAAAACGATATGCTGTGATGGAGAAGGAATTGTTGGCATGTGTGTGGGCTGTGGAACATTTCCAAAATTATTTGTGAGGCTGTTGCTTCACCTTCAGAACATATCGCAAGCTGCTTGTAGGAATTTTGGCTCCTGGAGGGGGGTGCACAGCTATGGCACGCATTGTAAGATTAATGTCTAAGCTCCAGGAATACAATTTCAAAGTGGAACATGTACCTGGGAAAAGTAATGTCAATGCAGACTGTTTATCCAGAATACTGTGTAAAAAAAAAGAAAATGTTGCTGGAGCAGATGATACTGAGGTGATAGCCAGCATTACAGATGTGATGTCTGGAGAATTTGAAGCTGTGGATGAAGAAATGTGGATGGTTGCTGTGAAAGGTGACTCTTTATATAAAAGTGTTGTGAAGAATGTAAATGAAAGGGTGACCAAAGAGGAAAGGAATTTCGGCTGAAATATTTCCATATTGGAAGATTTCTGGAGACCTGGAAAAGGAAGGTGATATGTTGTTTAAGGAATGGAAGTGTATACCACCTGCTGGTTTGCGGGATTGCATATTGTTCTTAGCCCATGAAGGACATTTGGGAATGTCATCTATGAAAAGGTTGATAAGAACAACATTTTGGTGGCCGGTTCTTGATAGAGTAGTGGATAGAGTTGTACTGGAGTGTGAAGTATGTGCCAATAGTGAAAAGATTCTTAGAGTGGTACCAGCACCTTTGCGTCCTGTGGAATGGCAGGAGTTTCAGTGGCAGAAGGTAAGTTTTGACATTTCTCGACCCTTCAATTCTTTACTGCACAATTGTAGGTTTGCTATGGTTTTAGTAGATTATCACTCTAAATGGGCCGAAGAAAAGTTTGTTTCCCAAGTTACTACTGCAGCAGTCATTGAAATTTCCAAGAAGTTTTTTGCTCAGGAGGGCTATCCTGAAATCCTTATCACTGATAAAAGTGTGCAGTTGAGGTCACATGAGATGGAAAGTTTTCTTAGCTACTGTAACATTCGCCATGTCACTTCTGCATTATACAAACCTCAAGGAAATGGACAAGAGGAAAGGTTTAACCATGTGTTGTGGGAGAGCATTTGGTGGGCACGTGGTTTTGGAGGGGAATGGAAAGACAAACTGAGGGAAATGTTTTAGTCATATTGCATCACTTCACATACTACCACAGAAGTTAGTACGTTTAAACTTCTTAAGGGGAGGGACCCGGTCTCTAAGTTGTCTCCATGATGGTTTAAGAGAAAGCAGATAGGGAAGGAGGACGTTAGAGTGAATGAGGATGTAGCTTTAAGAGTGGAAGACAAACAGAAGGTCAAGCATGCATATGATGCCAAATTGAAAGTCAAGGAACCTGAATTTGTGGAAGGAGATTGGGTCAGGATTCGTAAGCCTGGGGTTTGGCCAAAGGTAATCCCAGACTTGGTAATGCTTGAGATAGGCCTGGGCGTAGTTCACGGAGTTTTGCTACGCCGAACTCCGCGAAGTTACAAAAAAACTCTGCGAAGTTCCGCGAGTGGCGGAGTGCAGTGCGAACTGCAGTTTTTGCTGGTATTCCTGCCGCTCGGGAGAAATTCTACCTGAGCGGCAGTTCGCGATTGCGAACACGAACTTACCCTTCGCGATCGTGAGCGGGGAAAAAACTCTGCTGCACATCGCGAAGCGGAGTTTTCTGCACTCCGCGAGCTCCGTGGAGTGCAGAATGCAGAAAACTCTGCAAACTCCGCGAACGGAGCAAAGTTCACCGCCCAGGCCTACTTGAGAGTAGTCAATGCCATCAGGAACAGGGTAGTCACACAAGATGGCAAAGTTTGGAATGTCATACGAGTGGCTAAATGTGTGGCATGAAAAAGACTCTGCATGCCATTCTCACGAGGAGTGGTATAATTTGGTAGTGTGGCTTCAAGGGTCAAGCAAACCAATTGCGACAGGAAGCCTCCATGTAAATTTGTAGATTTTGTGTTGTGTTTAAGGGTTAGATGTATGACCATTCCGTATTGCGGGTCGCAAATTGTGATTTTTTGCGACTCGCAATACGGAATGTACTACTCAGACCCCCCAGGATATTGCGGCATAGATTTGCAAATTTAGCGGCACAAAAATGGAAATTTAGCGGCACAAAAATGGAAATTTTGCGGCATTATTGCAGCACTTTATTTTACTCATACTCATTCCTTTTCAGTCCTTAAATCAATGTAAACTGATTTAGCAGAGTATTTAACTTTGAAATAGGCATTATAAACTGTTTGAGATAGTTTTTTTACTCTATGCTCCTTTGTGGTAACATTCTGGAGCATAGGTTAAGCTAAGCACAACAGCACAGGGTCAGCGTTTTTGCTCGAAAAGTTAAGGACATGAATAGAGGGTTCAAAAGGGGCCCATTTCAAAGCCTGTTTTAAATTACTACCGAGACCCAAAGGGACCCGCCCACTTAAAGTCCTTCTCCCTCCCCTTTTAGAATTCAGCTCTGTGGATGGACTTCCCAGGGAATAAGGTATTTGAATCCGGCCCGGCCTCCTTTTTTTGTGATCCTATGAGAGTCTTGCAGGATTGCTGCTTTTTTCGACGATTTTGCTTTCCTTTTTAGCCCCAAGGAGGGTCCCTCTGGGTCCACCCCATGGGTCCTTTTTAATTTCAAGACAAGGGACTAAGTCCCCGAGTCCTGAAATGACTGCCAACAACATTTTTCTCATGTTGCTGGCAGCCAATCAGAGCGCTTGCTAGTGAGATGGCCCAAGGGAAATAAAGCTCCCTGAAAATGCTACATTTTTAAATTGATGATCCTGTGAGAGTCTCTAGAGACTCATGTGGACCCAACCCTCCAGATATACAATTATTATTGACCCTTAATTTCTCAAAAACCACTGAAAGGATTTACACCAAATCACAAAAAGCACAATCTGTGTACCAAGATCTAGCTTTTTGCCAGATTTGGTGTAATTATGTTCAGCAGTTTTTGCTGTAGCCTTGTGTAAAGATGTCTATGGAAAATGCATGGGGATTTTGCGTTTTGTGACCCCCCACCTCTTGACGGATCAACCAGAACCTTTCCAGGAAGGAGCTGAGGTGAATGAACTTTTTTTGGGGAAACTTTTATAAAGATTAGTCAAACGGGCCCAAAGTTATTAGCAAACCAAAAAACGCTCTTTCTATAGAAAAGCAGACCTAATTATAACTACCTAGTGGCAACCGCCACTAGGTAAAATATATATATGTGCAACATTGAATGAATTACAGAAGGGACTATATTGCATGTGCACTTTAACGCCTTCGCTGCGATCGGAATTCCGCCCAGGTGCTGGACATTCCGATCGCGGGCGTGGTCGTGACGAGCTGAGCTCGTCATGCGCACAGCCCGACCGCGCAGCATGACGAGCTGAGCTCGTCATGAGCAGGGAAGGGGTTAATGTATCTTTAGTGAGGACTTGAATTGAATGATACTATGGAGTATTGAAACTCTATATTGAGAATGGGCACTAGCACTTTATTTGGCCGGAAATAGATGTCATGTGCAATATTGAAGGAATAACTTATTATGGACCATTCTGCATGTGCGCCCTTCATGTTCAATGAGGATTTGAATTGAATGTTAATATAAAGCACTAGCACTTGTTATACAGGTTTGCACAGACAGATTGTATTCAGAATAGGTAGAATGAATTTTTCCCTCTAAAAGCATTTGCACTATTAATGATCTAATATGATAATAGTGGGCATTGAATAATGGGCAATACCCTGCATTTTATTCCAAGAAATCACACACTCAATGTGAGATGAAATTATGTTAGCAATGTAAGGACAGAACCAGAAACTGGGAACAATACTAATAATGTTTTGTAATATTTATATTGTTCGCAAATTTTAACGAGTGATATGAGCTTTATAAAACTATACCTGTGTAACACCACATGTTCCCGATGACAGTGAAAGAAGTATGTCTACCATGTCTTTGAGATCATGTGATCAGCCAACTCACATAAAAATACAAGCATTAATGGTGCTCGTTTTGTGAGCAAGGCACAACAACGCTGCCGAAACGCGTTGCAACAGTGGTAACAGCATAATAAGGAGTGTGACTTTTTACCTACCTGCGGTGTCAGTGTCCAGTGTCACGACGGCTGGAACTTGGAGTATATATATATATTCACTGAAAAAACCATAGGTTTCACGCACGTTATAGTTAGAAATTAGCATTTAAAAAACCTTTGAAATTCACTGAAAAAAACATAGGTTTTATGGACAGTTATAGTTAGTTGGACATTGCACTCGTACAAAACCCGTGATATTCCCCCGTTATAGTTAGTTCAGCTAACTATAACTCGCGCCCCCGCAATGCACTGCTGATGACATCACATATTACATCACTCATGACATGGTCAGTGACATCACTGATGACATCACTGATGACATCTCAAATGACATCACTGATGACATCATCCAGTGACTGTGTGTTTCTGTAAAGTTTAAATAGGTTTAATATATATAGGGAAAGGCGTATTGCAGAATGAGTGGGTGTATAAGTGTCTAAATGGATGATTTAGTACGTGCGTGACTGACTCTACAAGTGAGTGATTAAACGTATCTTACTGAATGCATGGGTTAGTGACTAAACTGTGTGAATGTCCATATCCGTCTGTTTGTTGGTGTGTAAGTGGATGCATGGATTTGCGAATAGCTACATGAGTGTCTATATGGGTTATTGATTGGTTCACAGAGTATCTGTATGGCTGCTTGAGTGTTTGTGTGGGTGGGGTGTGTGTGACTCTGTACATAGATGTGTGAGTGGGTGATTCACTGGGTGCATGATTTCAAGAGTGCATCTGTGATGGACTGCTTGGGTGGGTGAGTGTGTGTATGGGTGTGTTAGTGAGTGAATGTATATCTCAGTGGTACATGTGCGAGTAACTACATATGTAAAAGGCAGTATATATGTGTGTTAGAGTATTTAAATGGCTATAAGTGAGAGTGTGTGATTGTGAGAGTGGCTGTATGGATGCATGTGTGCTTGTATCAGTTATTGTATAAGAGCGTAAGAATGTGCTAGTATTTGTATGAGTAAGTGAGCTGGTGTGTGTATAACTGTATAGGTGAGTAAATGGGTGTGTGATTAATTTTTTGCATGACTGACTAGGTGTGTGAGTACCTCTATGGATGAGTGGCAGTGTGTGAGTGTTTATATAGGTGTATGAGTGATTATGATAATCCTGTACTGAGTGACTGTAAGTATGAGTGACTGTACGGGTGAGTGAGTGGATGTGTGTGTAGACCTAAGAATCAGTGAGTGGGTATGTAGTTATTGGTGTTGGATTGTCTATGGTTTTGCGAATAGCAGTCTGTAATTTAGAGTGGGTGTATGAAAGGTTATATTAAGGTGTGAGGAGGTGCATCAGATTATCACGTAGATGATGTCATCAGTGATGTCATTTGAGATGTCATCAGTGATGTCATCAGTGATGTCACTGACCATGTCATGAGTGATGTAATATGTGACGTCATCAGCAGTGCATTGCGGGGTGCGAGTTATAGTTAGCTGAACTAACTATAACAGGGGAATTTCACGGGTTTTGTACGAGTGCAATGTCCAACTAACTATAACTGTCCATAAAACCTATGGTTTTTGCAGTGAATTTCAAAGGTTTTTTAAATGCTAATTTCCAACTATAACGTGCGTGAAACCTATGGTTTTTTCAGTGAATTTCAAAGGTTTTTTAAATGCTAATTTCTAACTATAACGTGCGTGAAACCTATGGTTTTTTCAGTGAATTTCAAAGGTTTTTAAATGCTAATTTCTAACTATAACGTGCGTGAAACCTATGGTTTTTTCAGTGAATTTCAAAGGTTTTTTAAATGCTAATTTCTAACTATAACGTGTCTGAAACCTATGGTTTTTTCAGTGAATTTCTAAGGTTTTTTAAATGCAAATTTCTAACTATAACGTGCGTGAAACCTATGGTTTTTTCAGTGAATTTCAAAGGTTTTTTAAATGCTAATTCCTAACTATAACATGTCTGAAACCTATGGTTTTTGTCAGTGAATTTCAAAGGTTTTGTAAATGACAATTTTTAAATGTATAAATTGTTATATTTATTTTTTGATACTGATTTACTACATTTTATTAAACTATTTATTTTTAGATATTTTATTTTTTAAATTACATTGTAATTACATTATACATTACATTACAAAATATATTCTCACAATCAATTACTTTAGTTTAAATACTTTGCAAATAGGCAATAGACTTTTAAGTACAGTAGTTACAGTTGTTGCAATGGGCAACACAATTTCAAACACAATGCAACATTGAGCTCAATGGGAATTTCTAGTTAAATGCAATTAGTTAATTTATGGATTACTTTTCTAACCACAGGACTGGATCCTAGACTCAGTCCTGGGACATCTCCTGTAAACAGTTGAGTAAAAGTGTTTTGGTTACAGTAGTGATTTTTAAGGAACATTATTGTATTTTAAAAGTTGACACTTAGAAACTTTTTCACATAGAATCACCAATGTTATCCTATGGGAGGAAATTCACTTAGCAGGTAAGTAGTGTTATCGTTACTTTTCTTACTCAGTGGTGGATCCTGGATACAGCACTGGTGCATCTCCTGTAAATAGTTGAAAGAATGCGTTTAAGTCATACAGGCGATTTTTAAGGAATATTTGTAGTTTGTGAAAATCGACACTTTGAAACTTTTCTGCTGAAAACCAGACAATGGATTCCTATGGAAGGAAATACAAGTTACTGGTAAGTACTGTT
Organism: Calotriton arnoldi; assembly: GCA_963921515.1. Lineage (NCBI taxonomy): Eukaryota > Metazoa > Chordata > Amphibia > Caudata > Salamandridae > Calotriton > Calotriton arnoldi. The sequence goes on from CAWUFW010010295.1 coordinate 695,929, forward strand.
AGAATTACTTTTCAGGGTCAGTGCTGGGCTAAAAGATGCAGCACTGAGGTCTCTCCTGATAACAGGTGAGTAAATCAGAATTCGTAGTTCGGCTGATTTTAGATGAATATTTTAAAGTTCCAAAACTCCACACTTTGAAGAATTTCCAAGTGAAACCAGTCAATGTTAGCATATGGAAGGAAATTCAAGTAACTGATAAGTATGGTTAAAATTACTTTTCAGGATCAGTACTGGGCTCAAAGATGAAGCACTAACGTCTCTCCTGATAACAGGTGAGTAAATCGGAATTCGTAGTTCGGCTGATTTTAGAGGAATATTATAAAGTTCCAAAACTCCACACTTAGAAGAATTTCCAAGTGAAACCAGTCAATGTTAGCCTATGGAAGGAAATTCAAGTTACTGGTAAGTACGGTTAGAATTACTTTTCAGGATCAGTACTGGGCTCAAAGATGCAGCACTGAGGTCTCTCCTGATAACAGGTGAGTAAATCGGAATTCGTAGTTCGGCTGATTTTAGAGGATTATTTGCGCAATGGTGAAGGAAGGGGTGGGGCCTGAGGTGACATGTCTGCAAACACGCCCCGTGGCGCGTTTTAAGTTGGGGGATTAAGTCCCCTTGAATCATGAGGGTCCCTGAGGTCCAACTATCCCACCCTGTACCTCCAGTATGCGCCAGGGAGCTGCGTTGCAGAGAGGTGTTCAGAGGCCACGCCCCTTTTTACACCTCTCTGCAACGCAGCTCTGTGGCGCTTTCTGGACGTACCTGGTGGGATAGTTGGCCCCCAGGGACCCTCAGGATTGAAGGGGATTTAATTCCCCATCTTAAAATGCGACACGGGGCCTGTTTGCACACATGTCATCTGAAGCCCCGCCCCCTCCCTTCACCACTGTGCAAATGCGCCCCGTGGCGCGTTTTAAGTTGGGGGATTAAGTCCCCTTGAATCCTGAGGGTCCCTGGAGTCGAACTAGCCCACCATGTACCTCCAAAGCGCCACAGAGCTGCGTTGCAGAGAGGTGTATAAAGGGGCGTGGCCTCTGTACACCTCTCTGCAACACAGCCCCTGGCGCATACTGGAGGTTCCTGGTGGGCTAGTTGGCCCCAGGGACCCCCAGTATTCAAGGGGAATTACTTCCCTTCTTAAAACGCGCCAGGGGCGCGTTTGCACACTGCTGCAGGGAGGGGCGGGGCCTCCGGCACGATGCCGTTTTTTTTTCCTTTTTTTTTTATGGGAGGGGGCTGCGTGGCCCCCTTCCCTCGGCCACTTTTGGCCCCGGGGACCCCATCCCCGGGGCCTGAGCATTTTTTTGTTTTATTTAAAAAAAAAAAAAAAAAAATGGGAAGGGGCCCCCCTTCCCTGGGCCTCTATTGGCCCCGGGGACCCCATCCCTCCGGGCATGCCCTCTTTTTAAAAAAAAATATTTGGAGGGGACCCCATCCCCCGGGGCCGGCCTTGCCCTTTTTTTTTTTTTTTTTTTTTTTAATTGGGTAGGGGGCTGCGTGGCCCCCTCCCGGGCCACTTATGGCCCCGGGGACCCCATCCCCCGGGGCCTGGCCTCTCGTTGGAGACTGTGGGAAGGTCCCCAATCCCCCACAGTCCCAGCCGGCTCCCCGCCTCCTGCGGGAGCCGGCATTGCTTTCCACATGGGGAGCAGCTAACATGCTGCTCCCCATGTGAAAAGCTATTGGTTTGCATTTTGAAAGAGAGAGCAGGTTTCCTGCTCTCTCTTTCAAAATGCAAACCAAGTTTGCTATGACAGGACGGGAGCCGCGATGCTCCCGACCTGTCATAGCAAACTACAGTGTCCCGGGGGTAGGCACCCCGGGACACTGCAGGAGCCGGCCCTGGGGGTGGTGGTCCCCAGGGCCATCACTGGCTCCAGGAGGGGGCCGCGCGGCCCCCTCCCAACTTGTTCAAAGCCCCGGGGAGGTGGTGGTCCCGGGGCTCTGGAGGTCCGTAACGGACCCCCATATTTAAATCTTTAGTGCCCCGGGGAGGTGGCGGTCCCCGGGGTATGTGGGGGGGCTGGAGCCCCCCCACACAGGTTAAAAAAAATACAAAATAAAGAAGCCCCGGGGTGTGGCGATCCCCGGGGCAGCGAGAGGGCAAAGAGCCCTCCAGCACCATTTTTAATAAAGCCCCGGGGGTGGCGGTCCCTGGGGCTTGGGGGCCTTAGAGGCCCCCACATTACAACTAAATAACCCCCGCATGCCCCGGGACTTGGGCCACCCGGGGGCAAAATACTCATCGAGGCGCGGGAGACCGCGCTTCGATTTTTTTTTTTTCGGCAGGATCCACGCACCCTGAGCGCATCCTGCCGATTTTTTTAAAAAAAAAAAATGCTTTTTTCTGCCCAGGGGCAGGCCTAGGGGGTCTGGGTGTTTCTACCCTGCCCCCTTTGTGCGTTTTGCGCACTTGTTTTTGTGCCTCGGTTCTACCGAGGCACAAAATGGCTGCCAACACTTCCTGATTCGGAATGTTGACAGCCAGCTGACAGCCAATTAGCATGCAGCTCCTGATCGGGACGGTGCGCACAGGGTGCGCTGAGGGTACGCGGATCCGACACGGCCATAGATATATATGTGATTTTATTTGTGATTTTCTCAGAAACTACTGAACGGATTTACACCATTTAAGCAAAAGGCACAACACTGAACCAAGGGCTACCTTTTTGCCAAATTTGGTGTAATTCCGTTCAGCAGTTCGAGCTGTAGCTGCGACTAAAGGTTCCTATGGAAAAATGAATGGGGAAAACGCGTTTTGGGACCCCCTTTATTCTCGGCCCCCGCTTGACGTATCACCCCGAGACTTTCAGGATAGGAGCGGACCGGAGCGCCCCAACAAGTTGGAAACTTTCGCGAAGATTCGTCAACCGGCGCCAACGTTATTTCAAATAGAATGTCGCGGATTTCCTATGGAAAATAGGTCCTAACTATAACTATCTACTGGCGACTGCCAGTAGATAATATATATATATATATATATATATATATATATATATATATATATATATATATATATATATATATATATATATATATATATATATGTATATATGAGACCCAATGCTCTCTCTTACACGAAGGAAAGCTCGACACAGCTCCAGAGTGACAAAGGCAGCTTTAATGATATTCATGAACGCGGTGACAGGCAGTCCATGAAACGCTAACGGCAGACGCGTTTCAGCTTTGGTATGCTTTCTTCAGTGCCGGTTTCATGGGATCCTCACTCTCCCAGGGGGTCTATCCAGGTGGAGTTTATGAAGTGACTGCTCCCAGTCAGGTGATTGCTTGCCCCTCCCTCTTCTCAAGGGTGTGTCAAAAGGTCGCGTTGGCCTCACCAGGCAAACGGCATGCTGGTCATTGGAGTCCTTCAGGGTTCCCCATTTAGTAATAAGGAAAACCCGACACCATGTGATGTCCCAATACTGGATTGGATATCGAGCCCCACACCAGCTCGAGTGCCCAGTGGGGATTAAAGCTGCTTTGGATCTCTTTATCAGGTAATTGAATTTACCTCCTCTCTCCCCTTTAAACGCAGAATTCGACCTTGTATAGTTCATCAGACTGCCGGGGGGGCAGCGCGTTGTGCAGTAAATGCAAAAGTCCAGGTGCTGTCTTACCGCGCTGCTCCAGACCGAAAGGGCGCGTCGTAAGCCAGCAGCAGCTTGCTGGCAACACGTGAGACACAATGCTTTCTCTTACATGAAGGAAAGCTCGACACAGCTCCAAAGTGACAAAGGCAGCTTTAATGATATTCATGAACGCGGTGACAGGCAGTCCATGAAACGCTAACGGCAGACGCGTTTCAGCTTTGGTATGCTTTCTTCAGTGCCGGTTTCACGGGCTCCTCACTCTCCCAGGGGGTCTATCCAGGTGGAGTTTATGAAGTGACTGCTCCCAGTCAGGTGATTGCTTGCCCCTCCCTCTTCTCAAGGATGTGTCAAAAGGTCGCGTTGGCCTCACCAGGCAAACGGCATGCTGGTCATTGGAGTCCTTCAGGGTTCCCCATTTAGTAATAAGGAAAACCCGACACCATGTGATGTCCCAATACTGGATTGGATATCGGGCCCCACACCAGCTCGAGTGCCCAGTGGGGATTAAAGCTGCTTTGGATCTCTTTATCAGGTAATTGAATTTACCTCCTCTCTCCCCTTTAAATGCAGAATTCGACCTGGTATAGTTCATCAGACTGCCGGGGGGGCAGCGCGTTGTGCAGTAAATGCAAAAGTCCAGGTGCTGTCTTACCGCGCTGCTCCAGACCGAAAGGGCGCGTCGTAAGCCAGCAGCAGCTTGCTGGCAACACATGAGACCCAATGCTCTCTCTTACACGAAGGAAAGCTCGACACAGCTCCCGAGTGACAAAGGCAGCTTTAATGATATTCATGAACGCGGTGACAGGCAGTCCATGAAACGCTAAGGGCAGACGCGTTTCAGCTTTGGTATGCTTTCTTCAGTGCCGGTTTCACGGGCTCCTCACTCTCCCAGGGGGTCTATCCAGGTGGAGTTTATGAAGTGACTGCTCCCATTCAGGTGATTGCTTGCCCCTCCCTCTTCTCAAGGGTGTGTCAAAAGGTCGCGTTGGCCTCACCAGGCAAACGGCATGCTGGTCATTGGAGTCCTTCAGGGTTCCCCATTTAGTAATAAGGAAAACCCGAAACCATGTGATGTCCCAATACTGGATGGATATCGGGCCCCACACCAGCTCGAGTGCCCAGTGGGGATTAAATATATATATATCTATTAGCAAGAGAGAGCTATAAAGAGAACGAGAGAAAAGGCAAGAGAGATTTATGTACTGTCAACATGTCACCTAGCTACTTCAGAGAGGTATTACTGTTTTTCAGAATCTGCAAACTATTTGTAATGTGATGCTGCTGATGATTGAACAAAGCAGAATTTTTCGACCTGCAGCAGTGGTATTTTTAATGAAAAGCTAGACGTTCTTTTGCAAAGCAAATTGAAATGTGTTTCTAAATCAAACCTCTCAACTCACCCTCATTTATTTAGCGGTTGTCACCTTTGAACTCATCTTTACCATTCAAACAAGCAACATTCTCCCCCATAAACTGGAAAGATATCGTCCGCCCTGAAAACAAACCTTCTCTCACCCTTCCAGATATTTCCTTCTCCATTGATTGCAGTGAAATGACTTGCCAAAAACACTCGATCTCATCCTGCTTCAGAAGAATGGGAAATCAAACCCGCAATAATACCCGAAGAGTTTTCTTTCAAAATATCGATTTCTCCACTTGTGCAGCTGGGAAAGGGGGGTCATTTGTTGTCATTTTCAAGTGAAAATAAACACACACAAAAAACAATGCTTATCTCCCGGGTGGATCTGGTGAACCATTTTATGAGTATTGTAGCGGTGTGGGCACAAGTGCGCGTTCGCCCGTTATTGCAGGTAACTCTGCAAGTCATCTGGTGATGTCTAATTGTGCCTCACTGGGGCGTTACCTCGCTTGTTATTTCATTATCGCTCTGTGAAGGAAAAAGGTTGCACGCAAAGCAGTAAAGGAAAAAAACAAGAAACGTGCTCAAATTGATTTAAAAACAGTTGGAAGGAGAAAGGAATTTGTCAATTCTGCAAAAATTAACATGAGCATATTCCGCACTCTGATAACATTGCGCCAGGCCGGTGCACGAAGCTAGGGTGCAACATGATAGAATCTTATAATAAGATTCTTATTGCCAGCCGCAGAAGTAAACAGGCAGCTATTACGGCTGTATGGCTCCACGTAGTGACGTGTGCGCGTACAGCCAATAAGATGCCACCAACTTTTTGCTGCCTGTCAGAGAACTTTTTCACGGCCAAAAAGGCCAATATCGCGATAATCGCGCTCTTCAGCTGATTTCACGATTATTTAGCGAATCGCAAAATCGCGAAATGCTGGAGGGTCTGACTACTGTGTCTCAGACACATTTAGCGATTCCCAATGGGGTCACAAATGACATGCCTCCTCAATATTCATGAGGCAGATTGCAATTTGTGACCCATTGGAAATGGCACACAATAACAAGGATCACTGGAGACAGCAGACCACCATTTTTTTCGAATGCAGCCCATTTTCCTTAAAGGAAAACGAAATGCATTACAAAAATTTTTTGTAAAGTTTTCTTTTCATTTTTTAAGGGCAGGCATTGGTCTGTGGGACCACTGCCTGATCTTAAAATATATTTTTGCATTCATTCATTAAGAGGAAGGGGTCCACTGGGGACCCCTTCCCGTTTGCGACTGGCATACCACCTACTTGAAGTAGGTGGTAACTGCAATTAATCGTGCATACCAGTGCGACTCGCTATTAGGAAGGGACGCATTGGCACGCCCCTTCCTAATAGAGACCAGCAAACCCTATTTTGCGAGTCAGTAATAGGTTACCAACTTACAAAATAGGGTTTGTACATACTACAACCCTTTTTAGGGGTTGCAAACGGCCCAATTTTCCATTTGAGACCGCTAAAAGTGGTCATACATCTGGCTCCATGTGTTTTGTCTGGTGTATGTAGTTGGATAAGTGTGGACCTTTTGTTCTCCTTTCTGTCAAATGCGTGGTCTTCATGTGGTTGTCTGTTCGTTTATTTAAGGGGATAGATGTATTTTGTATTTACTTTATGCATGTTACTTCAAGGAATTGTTTGTGTTTTAACTCTCATCTCATGCCAGTGAGTGCTATATAGGTTGCGGCTCCAGAATGATGAGGAGCTGTGAGTTGTCTGCCTGGACTGTAGGTAGGTACTGTGATGTTTCCCAACAAACTCTTGCAAAGCCTATTTGAACTCTGTATTTTGGCTTTTAAAAGACATGTTTAGTGATGGTTAAGGGCTTTGGATACCCAACATGCTGTGTATTTGTCATTAATATGAGAGAGGTTGTTAAGAATCTACACTTTTACTTAACTCCTTGATTTAGGAGGACTTAAATTGGCATCCTAGTGGAACTAGACCGAGAAGCAAAGGCACACTGTGTCCTAGCTAGTTATAGAGCTTATACACAGCAGATGGCTGTCAGCAAAATGGAGAGTGTGACTGACATGGCAGCTGGGAGCACAGAGAATACCCCAGACATCATCACATAGTGAGCACACTACGGAAATGTTAAGTAAATACAAAGGAATTCCTCTGTGTTTGGCACCCACTCCTGCATTGCCCACCGCAATGTAATGTGTCACTTGATTTCCTGCATGAGGATGGGTTACCCAGCAGAGGTATTTTGTGCTACCTTTAAAATAGACCAAACACGCCTCCATCTTAATAGTGATCACTGAATCTGGCCCCCTTATTGGCCTACATTAGTGTGTGTCCATCTGAGAGATCTCAGATAGCTGAGCCCTATACATGCCTTACCTTTTCAGACAGGTATCCAAGTTAGTGTGCCCTGCTCTTTGTTCCACTACTTGCAGCCCCGTTGCAATCAGTACAATTGTCTCTCTCATCAGGACTTATGCTTTATTATATTAATGGTACTTACGGTTAAACTACATTCTGTTTTCGATTTTCCGTGTAAAGCGCTCTGACTCCCCTCACAGGTCTCATTTGCGCTAAACAAATGGACAAATAAATACATCATGTAGTGAAAAAGCTTGAACAGGTCCAACATTTCACAGAGCTTTCAAACATATGTGATTGTGGAATGTAATCGTCACATTTATTTTTTGCTTGTACAACTCTATAAATGTTACTCAAAGAAGATTTAAAAAGAGAAACGTCGCGAATCAAATTGTCAAGGATAAGAGTCCAGTCATCAGGGGACAGCCGGGAGCTTTGAAGGCAGAGACACAGGCCAGATTGCTGTGAATTGCTCGGTTCCAAAAGCAGAAACAGAGAGTGGAAAGATCAGACACATTTTTAAATGAGATCATATAGCACATGAACTCGGCAGACATCTCACCCATGTTCCTGCACGAGAGCTCTTGCTGAAATGACATTTGGAAAACTGTGATATGTGCCATGGGCTTAAGGTTGTCTGGCATTCAAGGGCTGCCCAAACCGAGGCGAAGAGGGACCGCTTTCACAAATAGGTACAGTAGTGTGAGGGGAAAGGTTGCCTGCAAATGGAAAATGAGAACTTCAAAATGGAAATGCCACGAGGCAATACTTGCAATTCCGATGCTTCTTTTCGAATTCTTCTGCAGACAAATGCTGCAGAAAACGGCATCATAAAGCTCAGATTAAATTGTATCAGAATAAATTGAGCTGGATTTGGGTGTCTGAGACCAATTTGCCCCTCTTTCTTTAAGAGAGCATACAAATTAACACCGGTTATCTGCTAAAATATTACACTTGGTCACTAAATATGTATTGAAAAACAACAAGCAGAAACATGCTGTTAATTTCTAGCCAGACCCATCTAGAGTTTTGGGACATTCCCATAAGAAATTCCCATAAGAACACAGTAATGGGTATATCTCCCAATAACGGTGCCTGTAAAAGATGCAGGAAAATTGGATTGCCGCATGCAAAATGTGAGCAGGATCTTTTCAAGCATGTAGTTTTAGTATGCAGTAATAATACCAGTGGAACAGCAGTGCCCTAATGCTGCTAATGTAAGTTTGCAGTTGTTAAATTCATCGGCTTGTGAGTATAAAGGATAACAGGGGATATTAGCCCTGAAAGTAAACCAAATTTAAACCAATTATGCCATGTTTAGAGAAGAGGGCACAACCACTTTAGCACTGGTTAGCAGTGATAAAGTGCTCAGAGTCCTAAAGCCAACAAAAAGGTCAGAAAAAGAGGAGGAAGAAGGCAAAAAGTTTGGGGTGATCCTACAGAGAAGGCCATTTTCCAACAAATATATACTTCAATTTAATAAAAAACAATAGCTGATGTTATATTAATTTTAAAATTTTTACACTGCTTACTTACTTACTGCGCATTAGGCTCACTGGCATGTAGGACAGCAAAGAAGGCCCTCCACTTCTGTGTGCATTGAGTACATTTCTGCAAGGTGCCTCAGCAGAGGTTCAGGGTCTTTATTTCTGTTTCCAAAGTTCAATATGAGGTAACCCTTTTGTACACCATACTGTGTAGCATGTCTGTTCGCCTGTACCTTCACGTCATAACAGTATGGGGAAAACAGATAACCTACAACTTAAACTACACTTTGAACAAGGCTCTAAAGTGACCTTGCAGTACAGCACTGCAGCTGAACGCTGGCTCCAGGACCAGGATCCTAATCGGGAAAAGATAAAATCCTTCCTTCAGGAACGCCTGGCCTCTATTGATTCGAAAATGGATGCCCTCACAACCTGTATGGACTTCAGAATCTGAAAAATAAAAAAAACGGCAGTTCTTTTATGGAGGCAAAGAAAAGAATATCAGCTGGGGGAGACAGCCTCATGTCAAAAGGAGAGACCATCTATCATATAGGGAAAATTCAGCAAATGAAAGCTTCCAAGAATGAGGACCTGGAGGCGAGATCCTCAAGGAACAATAGATGCATCTTGGGAGTCCCAGAATCAGCGAACAGGGTACACATGGAAGTTTATGTGGCATGGCTGCTGTTGAAATCTTTGGGCTGGAGGCCTTTTCACATTTACTAGTGGTGGAATGGGCACATCAATGCCTGTTGGCCAGGACTGACCGGGCGCCGTCATTGTGCGCTTACTGAACTTCAGAGACAGTGTCACTGCATAGTGCTTGGCCAGAGAAAAACGCCAACTGTCATTTGAGTGCTAGCTAATCTCCCTTTATCTAGATTTCACCTTTGCTGTTCAAGAAGCCAGAAGAAAAATGTTGCCAGTTAAGCAATAACTTTTTAAAGCCAAGATTTAATACGCTATGCTTTTTCCTGCTCGGCTGAGGGTCACGCATAAGGGAAGTCATCATGTTTGAAACATCATGTTTTTCACTTACACTGCAAGCAGCCGACTTCCTAGAAAAAACTGCCATGTCAAACATGGAGGGAGGGGAATGGCCCAGATTGAGAAGACTCGCTGATGCATCAAATTGACTGTGGTTAACATAATATCATTGTATTAACCACAGGCATGGTAAGATGTCATTGGCAACCAGCTGTAAAGGTGGCGGCATACAGTTATACTTAAGTTTAGGCCCTTCATATTTAACCAAGTTGTCGTCAGTTCATAAAATTCAGTGCTAAATGTTGGTTAAATAGTGATGCACAGTAACGATTCACCTGACACCCTCAATGTATGTTCGAGGACTATACAGTTGGTTCTTCTAGTAAACCCCCAAGGGAGTTCCCCATTCATTAGTGGCCAACTTGGCTAATGTTTCTTATTGTTGATTGCGTGGTTGGCATAATATGGTGATTTCACTATCTGCAAGGATGATTTTGGTGTTTATCCTGATTGGTTTGGGCCGTTAGTGTGGAAGAGTTCAGGAGGTGTTGCAGTTATGAAAGATGCTTTATACACAGTGTGATAGACAATACATTTACACTACACAGTCATGGCTAAGTGTGAGATCCAGTGTTGAAGAACACAGGCTGTTTATAGACACTCTGGGGCATATTTACTAGGAAGTGGCGGAGCGTGACGTTAACCACCTTGGCTTACCGCCGTGCTCCACCACTTCCAAAAAACAGGGCTGCACTGTATTTACAAGGATATGGTGCATGTTGGAAAACGAGGCAGTATCTGTGAGACCTGCACAAATAACATGTCACAGTTGTCCTTCACTGGGAACGAAACACCCTAGTGTAGCGCCTGACTCTCAGAGGGTAGCGTTGCAGAGCAGTCTAAGGCTTACTCAAGGGAGGTGGTGTGGGCTAGTAATCGCCATTACAGGTGCGCAGAAATAACACTCAATAATTGATTGTCCAGTCTGTACTTTGCTTTATAAAAGTAAGAGTACATTTATTAAACACACACACTACTCAATACTATGCACCAATTTACAAATATACATATGCTGTTGGAATTACTTTGTGACATTGCCTAACATCTCCACCCCTCCCGCAGAGGGGTGGGATCTAGTACCACCACTCCCATGTATGCACATCATCTTGCCCCCAAATGCAGTTAGTTGAACATAACCTGGAGCGAGGGCCCTGCGCACTGGCATCATCCCAGTGGCGACCCACCCAATTACCTCAACAAGCATTTAAAATAGGCACACCTGCCCTGGTTACACACAACCCTGACTGAGCATTTCCTACTGACCATGAAGTATACACCTCTCCATCTTAAGGGCTAGCAGTCTGGGTTCTTCACCTAAGCGCAGCAGCAAGAATACATGTTTAAGCATCACTTTAGAAGGACAGTACTCATCACATTTATGGATCATTAGAATGGGTTGCAATTACAGCCTCAAATCATCACAGATGAACTCACCGAGCCCGGACACCCTAGCAGGAATGTCAAACAACATAACCCCATTTGGCTTATGACATCATCTTACACAGGTACTTCACCTTACACAGGTACTTCACCGTACACATGTGACCTTCAGTCCCTCTGAAAGAAATAACATTAGTAAATGCACTATGGGTGCAATTTCACCTCTTCACCTCCAGGGGATGCCCTTCATCAGACATCCCGAACTCAGCATTTCACTCTTTGAGGCAGTCCCTAAAGCACCCCCAGCTGTAGAACAAAAGTTCCAGCCATGGGGATGCAGATGACTCCTTGCTGAGCCCTTGAGGGGTTATTCTTCTTAGTCCCCATGAGACTTAGGGAGGGACTTCTTCGCGTTGTGCTGGGGGAGACTGCGTTGCTCCTGCAGCTCCCCCTGCACCCTGTCACACATTTGGTGGAGACCCCGTTCTCCTGGGGCCACCACAAGCATAAACAAGGCGGTTTTCCCTTGCAGGCCGGTCGGGGCCTGCAAGGCATTATGGGGCGCTTCTCCGTGCGCTCCATGAATATTATAGCAGCGGCTCTCCCGCTGCGTCGGGAAGAGCCGCGATGTGTGCCTCCGGCCATTGCTCCTTTGTGGGAGGGTCCGGTCCCACCCGGACCCCCAGGTGAGTGGTAGGGCTCGGGGAGACCACCCCCGGCCGATCTGCTTGTTTTCGGGGGCCCGGTCCCACCCGGGCCCCTGGCACCTCCTCTTTGTCCTTCTGGGGTCCCGGTCCCACCCGGGATCCCCGCATGCCTTCACGTTGGAGGGCAGCCCGGGGAGCCCACCCCCGGCTGCCCCCGCCTCGCCAGCACCCTCGCGTGCTGCCGCGGGAGCCGGCAACGCAGTTCAGGACTGCCCGCTCCGGCGGGCAGACGCGCAGGACTTTGCCAGTTCCTCCGGCCCTTGCTGGACCTCGGGGGAGTGCGACGGCACTCCCCCCATGCCTTCCATCACCTCGGGGCCGGAGATGGGGTCCCTGGCCCCCTCGCCAGCTTCACAGGGAGCGCGCCGGCGCTCCCCGACTTGCCTCTTCTGCGGGGGCCAGGCTGGGCTCCTGGCACCCCGCGGGAACCTCTTCACGGGGAGCGCGACGGCGCTCCCCGACTTTGCTTCGGGGCCCGGAGATGGGGTCCCGGGCCCCTGGAGACCTCTTCGTGGGGGGCGCGTCTGCGCTCCCCACCTCCTCCTCAGCACACTGGGCCCAGGGTTGGGATCCCGGGCCCCTCCCCCTTCGAAATCTTCACGGGGAGCGTAACGGCGCTCCCCGGCTTCATTTTTGGCGGGGGCCAGGGTGGGCTCCTGGCACCCACAGGGGCACCTTCACGGGGAGCGCAATGGCACTCCCCGACTTCTATCTTTGCGGGGGTCGCGACAGCACCCTTCGCCTTCAGCGGGGCCCGGAGTTGGGATCCCGGGCCCCTTTTTCACCCTCTTCACGGGGAGCGTGACGGCGCCCCCGCCTTAACTTCTGTTGGGGGCAGCCCCCGGGACCTGACCCACCCCGGGGGCCCATCTTGGACCGGCGGCGGAGCCCCACACACTTCGTCGTCGGTCATGGCAGAGGTCAAAGGTCACATACCTTCTGGGGGGCATATCTCAGTCCCCAGGGGTCCGATCTTGGTGATCTTGGCCTCTTCTTGCTCCTGGTGGCGCACCCCAGCCACTGGGAGCACTTTCCTTCGCCCTCCTGGTCCCACGGAGGGTGGATTCAGCAGGGAGCTGTCTTCACTGGCTCCCTGCGCCAGCCTTTCGCCTGGCTCTCCTCCTGGGCCTCTCTTCTCCCTGCGCAGAGGCCCCTGCTTCTGCGCACTGGTCCTGGTCTCTTCTCCTGGTGCTGTTCAGGATCGTAGGACAGTCAGGGGGTTCCTCCTTCCAACTGCCCATTGCGCCAGGCTCCAGCACCCTCTGCCTCAGCAGACCACACCTCAGAGAGAGCTTCTTTTCCTGTGCAAACACTTTTAAAGAATTGGGGAGGGGGCTGGCAGGAAGTCTCTGTTGGCCCTATCACATAGCGACACATCACTTCTCTGCCCCTGCTCCCTCCTTCCTGCCCAGGCCTCTGGGTTTGTTCAAACTGGCGTCGTCCAGGGTCTCCTGCCACATGGTCTCTGAGAGCCCCTTCCCCCCAGAGCTGCCTTCTCCCTTGTGCAGCTAGGTGCCTGGCACCCAGTGACAGCTGCTGATGGATTAGCCTGTAGCTCCACCCATCTTCTCTCCTTGGAGGGAAGGTCATCAATCCAGGCTGCTGGGGTCAGCCCCCAGCTAGGGCCTGGTTATGAGCTGACTCAGAGAAATATAAAATTTCTGGATGACCCAAAAGCAGTACAAATATGACTTTGGACTCTGCAGAATACTTCTTCTCACAAAGGTTACAGTGGACTTTGGTGCGTGTCTGGAATTTGTAGGCCCTAGGAAAGTAAAAC